>JAMLFY010000001.1:11906166-12548166 GCA_030441495.1 Dalbergia oliveri
AATGAATTTAATTTAGATCAAGTAACAAGTTTATACTATCAAATGACCACATAGTGCAGTGTATTTAAAATAAAATCTTTACTTGCAAATAAAATTTTTTAACTACTCAAATTATGTGGCACCTTGTTTATTATTAGAGTAACGGTTTCTATGTTGATGGTGGATCAAATTAATAATAACAGTTTCTGATGGCTGTTTAGTCTGGTTCAACAAATACCTGGAATTTTGTTGACCAGTATCCGAGCTTTCTCTGCACGTTTAAGGTTTAAGTGTGCACCTCTGCTTGCATTATACCTGTTTTGATCCTGTTTTGCAATGTAATGTTAGCACCATTGTGTAAAACAATAATCCAAATGAAGAACATTGTCTACTTTCTCTACACAGCAAAAGGACAAGACCAGTTGCAACATCATATCAAATCAGATATTAGATAACTGAAGTGAAAGCTTATGCACTATTGAGTGATTTAATAGCAGATGTTAATTAAAAATAATCAAAACAAAAAAAGTTACATTAAAGATCATAATCCTACATTAATCATCAGTGTCTGTAGATTGGTGTGCATAGGATATATTGTGGTTAATTACTGCTTATACCAGAGCAAAACAAAACTCGTTAGAACATACCAGGGACTAGTATGCAAGTCAAAAGATCAAAGTATTCTTGAGAAAGAAGCCCACGAGAGTAAGAGAAGGACAGAGTACATGTAATTTCCATGGGAAACCATTGAAGTTTCAATCCATTCTTGCAGATGCATTAACATCAAGCTCTCACTAACATTAGCATGACTTATAATGTAATTGCCACATTATTTGTCACTATACTGGCATCAGAATATGATATAACAGCCACAATAAAGCCAGTTTAAAGAATTGCAGTTTTTATCAGCACTATCCTAAACCTGATAAAAAAGGCGCTACATCTCCTCCCACAAATATTTAAACAGCCAACCAGAGAGGCACACTGACAAAGGACTGAAAGGAGGCTAGTTAGTACCCGGTTATAGTCTTCAAGCCAACTCTCTTCTTCACATGCTGACATCCATTTCTCAACCTTGTCCAATATTTCTTTTCGGCTTAAAGCTTCTTCCTTTGCTTTTGCTATTTGATCATCCATACCAGCCAGTAATTCGGCTGGTTCAATGTTTCCAGAATCAATCAGTGACATAATCTTCTCTCGAGCAGCTTCAGGGTCTATTTCTATATGAGCACGGGCAAATATCTCTTCAAGTTCTGCTTGCTTCTTGAAAGCAATTTCTTTCATCCTGCTGGCTTTCAGCTGATCAAGCCTCTCTACTTCCACTTCAGCCTTCACAACAAAACAAGACAATAATCAGTCAGCAACTTAGTATCAAATGTGGATCCTGAATGTGCAGGTTTTAGCTGATCATCAGTACCTGCTCAATCAGATCTAAAGCAAGGGCACTAGGAACAGTGACTTCATCTACAGAAGTTGACATATTACAGGTAACATGGTCAAACAATCTTCTTTCCTCTGGGGGAGTATCCATTAGATTCCACAGATCAATTAACTGAGAAGCTAATTCTTGGAGCTGCAAGGGATATATAAAGTCAAATTATACATACAGATTAAAATTACAGCAGAATCAAATACATCATTTTTGCAGGTCATATCACTTGTGGGGTGCCAAGTTAAAATTTATGGCAAATCCTCATAAACATGAATAAAACCCATGGTTTGTCAGAATTAATAACATTTGAAAGCATACACACTTAGCAGCCATATAAGTAAGAAAGCATGGAAATAAGAAATAAAATAAAAGAACTAACATACAGTATTTTAAATCATTACCTTGTGCAGCCTTTGCTGTTTATCTTCTTTCAGTGTTAATACTGTATTAGCTAGCCTAGCTAGTGTGCCATTGCTTATGCTTTTGGAGTGAAAATCAGTGGAATCACTTAAGCTTGGATGAACCCCAGTCACTGTACTGAAGAAGTCCATACCAAGGACGGAACAAAGATCATGCACAGCAGTCACAAATTCATGAACCTTGTGCAACCTCTCACTCTGCAAGACAAAGCAAAGTGTCAAAACTCTCACACAGTTGGTAAGTTAATTGATTTTCAAAGTTGTAACTTACAAATTATTGGATGGCATAGCAGAGTTACCTTTTCCTTTTGAAGTTCTTGGAGCTGGGATTGATATTCATCTAACTTCTTCAAGGACAGGTCAGACTCATCAACTGCAGATGGTCCTGTCTGATCATTGGTGTTCACGTCCCCAGCTATCTCCCCACATATTTTTTGGATCTGTGACCGTACCTCTGAAAACTCCTTTATTCTTTCCTCCTTTAGTTGCCATAACTGTTCGAGTATCGGTGTTATAGCCGCAAGCTGTTCCTTGATAGAGCCTGAAGTCTTTTCAGGCTGTGAAGGAAACAAAAACATGCATAGGAAATTAGTTTGCAAAGTTCAATATTTAAATGCATCAAAAAGTTATATTTTCAGCGACTCTTGTTGCCAATATAAAGACACATTTAATTAGTTACTAACCATTCCAGCAAAGTTCTTTTCCCCAAGAGCTGACAGAAGATTACAGAGCTCAATTTTAGCATCAGATAAGGATTGAAGTAGCTGTGCCCTCGACTCAGCAGCGTCCTCAACCTTTCTCTTGTACACATCCAAGCACTCCTGCTCTATCTGAAGAAGCATCTTGTCTCGCTCCTCATCACTCTCACCAACCTCGTCCCATATTTCCTTCAGTAAATAAAGATAACCTCAATATTCCACAGACCGTTAACATCTGCAGTGACACAAATGAAGAGCTTAATAAAGTTACCTGCAGCTTATTTAACAAGGAACCACATGTGTTTTCTCCCAGAAGGGGATTTTGAGCATCCGTCACCGCCATTGAAGTTCCACACAACCTACTCTGCACAAAAGGAAAAAAAAAAAAAATCATATGATATTTCTTTCTACTTCCCCCAAACACATAGAAATACAAACATCTGTTCTTTGAGAAAAAACAACACAAGAAACAAGCTCATATCCAAAATAAGGTCTAAATTGTGTGTGTTTGCACGCGATTCTAAAGTGGTGAATTCAATGAACTGCATCTTCTAAGAAAAATGGACATCATTTAGCATAAAAGCATAATGTAACACCCATTTACAATAACTAAACAAATTGCAGACACGATCACATCACAACAATTGAACAAAATGAAATGCACTTTAAATCGAATTAACACTTAACACACAAGTCACCTCTGAAATGTAAAAGAGGCAGGGACTAGCAAGCAAGACCCTTTTTTACTTTTTTTTTTTTTTCAAGCATTGAAATTTCACCCACTTCTAATTCAAAAGCTTCAAAATTTTCACCCATTAATGGTGTTTTCCCCAATAATGAGACCAAAAAAAGAAAAAGAAAATACTTACTCCCAATGCAAAGTGAAGGATAGCACATAACAGTCAAGATTCAAGAAACTAGTAGAAGCAGGTCAAATTCCTCCTTACTTCCTTAGCACCAAAGCCAATAAGTGGATCAATGGGGTGTGGTGTAGATCAGGACAATGTTGGTGAGGGAATGAAGAAGCATAATAAGTGATGGTGGTGGAGCAGAGAGAGAAAGAGCGAGAGGTTTGTGCTTACCCAGATCGTCCTTGGAGGCTTAAAGAGGATGATGCTGTTGTTGCTGTTTCAGATCTAAGCAGTAACTCTCTAGTCAAAATGTCACATACAGAGAGAGAGAGAGAGAGAGAGAGAGAGAGAGGTGTGTGTGCGTGTGTAATTGCGACAGAAGTTGTAAAGGACAGAGACCGACCAAGATTATCAGTGTGTGGCACCGTCTATGGTCATGGGCACGAATTGTGCTTGAATTATGGTCTTTGTAAGAAGAACTGCATTCGACACCTTTTATTGATAAAAGCAGTAAATCACTAACCTTTTTTTAAAGTTAAGGCTATGTGTTTTTAATAAGTGCCAATCTTTATTTATGTACACGTATAATAAGAAAATAATTAGATAAATTTAAGTATATTTTATAATACTATCCTTACTATCTATTTTAATATTCTCTCGTATTTAATCCATTTACTTACTCTATATCTCTTAAGGATCCAAGGGAAAAAATAATTAATGTTGTCTAAAATTTTTTAAATGATAGATAATAGTAAAAAATAAAATTTTATAGATGAACACTTTTTAGAGAACAAAGTACTATTTCATTAATTTAAATAAAAAAATATATGTAAAATATATAATTATTTAATAATAAAATATTTAAAAATATTCAACATAAAAATTGATTAAAATATTTTTAATCATGTAAAAATGAATTCAATAACACACAATAAAAAGGCATTTCAGTCTATTACTCCCTCTAACTTTGAATAATTATCTAATTATAAATATTCACTAGGATTATGAAACTATTGATAAAATATTAATGTTAGTAAAATTAAAAATAATTTATTAAATTGTCCTTGTTTCTTTTCCATACTCAAATTCCTCTGTTCTCCTTCACTAATAAGTATTGTATTTAATAGAGATATTATTAGTATAAAAATAATTAATACTAAGTAAATTTTTGAAATAAACAATTATTTTCAGACAAAATAAACTTTTGAAATAGACAATTATTTAGAGATAGAGGGAATATATTTTAAACATTATCAAAATATAATAATTTTATTGTTAATAATTATATATATATATATTGCATATTACAATTTTTAAATTAACAAATCAATAACGACATCAATATAATTTTAATAATCTTTGAAAATCTAATGATAAGGTTACGAATAAAAGATTGACTGATGTGATTATTGTAAACCTCAAAAAAGACATTATGATTTACCTTTTATCTAATCTAATGATACAATAATAGTTCAGCTTTAATTAATTCCAGAATCTACACTTCATTTGAAATGTGATATTATTATTTGGGTGAGTACAACAATAATGCACTCGATGCTCTATAATCAAGCAATAATTTCTTATTGCCCGCCGCGTCGCGGGAAACTACGACTATGACACCGTGCCCGACACCCACAGTCGTTAAACACGGTCGGTTGTTGTGAATACTTACCACTCATTTTAAAAAAAAAGGATTAAATTACTCATTTGATTTGTTTTAATATTATTAATCGTTTCAATGAAGAAATCTTTTGTTTTATGGTAAATAGTTCGAACCACTTTTGAGGTTTGGGTAAATTGCACCCCAACCCAACCTTCGTCAAAAATTACACTCTATCCCATTAAATTTAATTAACTAGTAAAAATTAATATTTTAATATAATGTTCTATTGATATGTAGTATATGATGAAAAGTACGGGTTAATAATATAAAAATAGTTTAAAAAATAAAGTATTATATAATCTTTAATTTTTATACCTTATTAAATCAATAAATAATTATTAAAACTAAAGTAAATAATAAGTTGTATCAATATAAAAATTAATAATGTTTTATAATAACTATAAACACAAATAATAAATCTTTAAACAATAATATTTATTTTAAAATTTATAAATAAGTAATTAATAAATATTTTATTATATTATAATTTTTCTTTTTTTGCTAAATATTTGGTTAAGATTAGAATTATTTGTAATAGTGAAAAGATAATTACAGATCATATAATATAATATCTTATACAATGTCACAACAAACATTGTATAGTATTAAAATTTTAACACACCTAATACTAACAAACCTCATATCTACCGTCGCATAACTAATCCCTTTGAGGCGTAAAACTGAAAGATGTGGGGCTGATAAACTTTTAATAATATACAGTGTTTTGTGTAATGTTATATAAGATATTATATTTTATATTTCATAATATTATCATTTATTTATAAATAATTATAATATAATAAGTAAACATTGTTATTAATTATTTAAATATAATTATAAAATATTATATTTTTTTAAATATTTATTAATTAAAATTTAATTTATATTAAATGTTATGATTTATTTCTATTTCAATATTTTATAAATATTTATTATTTCAATAAATTATATAAATAGAAATATACTCTATTATATATTTTAATATTTTATTTTTTAATTATAATATTTAAATTGTAATTTAAAAGTAAATATTAAAAAATATTTTTATTATTAATCCTTAATTTTATATATCACATATTAGTTAGTATTTATTAAATAATTTTATTAAGAATTATTTTTATTTATATAATTTTTACTTACTACGATTTATTTAAGAATTATTTTATTTTAATAAAATATTAAAAATAAAAGTGACCTTATACATTAAAAGCTAATTAAGTTAATAAATTTCTTATATTGTAGTATGTTCTATAGCATTTTGACATATAAGGGAGTTATGATGGATAAGTTTACATAATATATTATCTTATCAAATAAAAGATAAAAGCATAATGTATAGTGATGCAAATTATCATTACCCATAACAAATTAAAAATTTATAGTTTATCAAATTACACAAAAAATGTAATTTAAAGTGCAACTGGGTCTTCTCTCATGGAAGTATTTTTAGTTAATTGAGAAAATTGGGAGATTGTTTGAAATTATTGTGAGAATGAAAATTAATAGAAAAAATTATGAGAAGAATTACATGTAAAAAGAGTCCCTTAGATTACGAATTGTTCAATCGTTGATTCAAATGATTAATTCGTGGTGGTGGTTACTTTTATTAATTATGTTCTCACATAACAATGATGTAATTCTACTTAGTGGTCACACAAATGCACTCCTACTAAAGGTTTGACTAACACATGCACTAGTAATCCATAATCATAGTTTTATGAGCCTATAACAATTTAATTACCAATTCCAGTAACATAATCTCCTAACAGAGTTAATTCCAATATCTTACCAAATGGCTATAATTTAATCAGTTAGTCAAATACCTCAATAGAATCCTAATTATGCATGCAACTCAGCGTGAATTAACACAATCAGGTAACTCTCAAAAACACAATTACAATAACTCACAATCAATATCAAAGAGACGGACAAGAGGGAAAGAAAAACCAATTGTAAATTGCATTGAAAATTGGAACCTAAAACACAATTCTCCATTCTCAATTCTCCTTGCACAAGATAAAGAAAATTACTCCTCCATAGGTGGAGGATCACAATCAATGTAATGGAGAGTATGACGTAATACCAAACAAGAGCCAAAACAACGATTGGAAGTTCCCAAAACCTAGAGAGAAAAGGAGAGAAAAAGAGAGAGAGAGAGAGCGCGCACTTGATGGCAACCCAAAAAATAATAATCAAAAGATATGTGTAATGTTTAACCTATCACTATTTATATTGTAGCATAAATACGGGGTCTAGTAGGTAAAAATACAAGAGGCACGTGCTCATACGACTATAATCGATATAACGTCCTTGCTTTCCCTGCTTAAGTCACTCTATCTATTAACCATTATAGTAGTCCTGACCGCTATAGCTATTCAACCACTTCCTACTTGAAGTGCCTCCCCTTGTCAACCTCTATACCAATCCTTGACCGCTTTACGGTCCTCCTCCTGCAACTCCCATAATGCCACGATCTGTTGATGATCTCTATGCGGTAAGAAGGGAAGGGACACATGTAGAGGTTTAGGGCAAGGGATGGTCAAGTATTTCTTGTACTTGCCCAATCCTCTGCCATCCTCATTGGGGTTTTAAGGTTGAGGATTATGATGATAAAGAAGGGTAATTTGGTTGTCCATATAACAGTGCACATGAGTGACACATGAGCACTTATTAGGATATTTGGATGGCAACTTAATAGACGATGTGTTTTGCACTTTTTGGAAATCTTAAGGTGTCACAATACACATTTTGAAAAGTTTGGGATAAACTACACATGACTTAAAGTTTATAGAGGTTAAATGCATTTTTTTTCTTTAAAATATTAATGAAAACTTAATTTTTGAACTAATTGTAATTAATTAACATTTTTAAAATTTGAATTGTGTAATACACTAATAATAAATTATCTATAAATAAATTATAACGAATATTCAAAATTTAACTTAGTATAACAAGATTACAATAGAATTTCACTTTTTAGATATTTCCATAATGCATTCATGGATTGGATCCGTAATTTTTAACAAAATATATTCCATTTTTCAATCATGTAAATTATTTAGTAATAGTTTATTTTTAAGATTTACGCAATTACCTTAAATTACAAATAAAATAAATGGAAGAAGCACGCTATATAAAAGTTATTCATTCACTTTTCATTTTCAATAATGAAACTACAATTTCAATAATTGTTGTTGCAACTTATTATATTATATTCAAAAATATAAATGAGGTATGGCATTCACTATATATCGTACAGTTTATAATTACTATTTCAACACTCATTTTTCAGATATTTCTATAATGCATTAATGGATTGGACAGGTAATATTTAACAAAATATATTACATTTTTCAATAATGTAAATTATTTAACAGGTTTTTTTTAAGATTCACATAATTGCCTTGAATTACAAATAAAATAAATGGAAGGAGAATATTATACAGAAGTTATTCATTCACTTTTCATTTCCAATATTGAAATTTATTGCAACTTATAATATTGTATTAAAAATTAATATGAGCTATGACATTCACTATCGTATTTTTGGTTTTTATTGAACACACTTTTTATATATTTCTATAATGCATTAATGGAGTGGGCATGTAATTTTTTTTTTTTTGGATAAATAAACAGGTCAAACAATCCAAAAGGAAGTGAGCAAACAATAGGGATCATCTTATCACCAAAAACAAAAGGATCACAGAAAACAACAACTACATGCATCCAGAGAGCAAACAAGGCCAGCTCTTACTCGCGGTACATCCGCAACAAAATCAAAAAAAAAAACAAAACACCCAAAAAATAAAAAGAAACACAAAAAAGGCTCCTGGATCACAAAACGAAGAGAGAAGCATGCTACTCGCTCAGTATATGAACATATATTTGCCATGCATTAGTCACATAAAGAAGGTTGGCCATACCAAAATAATGGATCAATCACTATGCCCATATCATGAGTGGGCATATCAATCTTCTGCTAAGGGCTCCATCTTTGTACCTAGCAAGTGAGAACGAAAAAACTTGGTTCGTATGGGAACTCCTCGCACAATGCTTTATTAGTCCAATATTCAAGTCTAGTCAGAATCATATGTGGCATTCCTTCCCAAGTAGGCATATGACTTTAAAAAACAATTCTATTCCTTGTCCACCAAAGCATCTAGCAAATAACAGACATACCCACATTTTTTTTATTATAGCCTTGAAAAGGGCTCCCAAGGCATGCATCATAAAACTTCATTACACCACTTGAGTGGACATGTAATATAACTAAATATATTACATTTTTCCACAATGCAAATTATTTAGTAGTTTTTTAATATTTAAATATTGCCTTAAATAAGAAATAAAATAGATGAAAGGCAAAACGAGTTTTCTGGTCCCTTACTTTTATATGATTTTTTAATTTACTCTTTTATTTTTTATATTTTTCAATTTGGTTCTTTATAATTCAAATCAATTTCAACTTCCTAAATCATTATTTCATCATATAATTGATAGAAAATACTGATATGACATGTACATGGATCTAACTTGAATTGTGTCAAATCAACATTTGATAGAACATACAATAATTTGAGATCACCGGATCAAAAATGATTTGAAACATATGAAATCAAATTGAGAAAATAAAATGATAAGGATGAAATTGAAAAAATAACCAAATGTAAGGGGAAAAAATCTATTTTGACTAAATAGAAGAAGTATGCTATATAGAAGTTATTCACCCCGTTTCCAGTTCCGATATTGAAATTACAATGACACTATTTCAATAATTGTTATCGCATCTTATAATATTGTATTAAAAACAAATATGAGGTATGACTTTCACGATCGTACATCTTATAAATTTTTTTTTGGGTGCACTTATAATTTCTATTTGAACATGTAATATTTTACAAAATAAACCATTATCTCGAACAGTATAGCATACAACTTCATGTATATAGACTTAACCTGCAGTGTAAGATTCAAAAACTGTCAAAAGCTACTTGTAGGTAGTACTCAAATTCAACATTTAGTGCGGGGGTTAGTTGTTTGCATAATTGCATTGAAAGTGTGGATAAACTTTAAGTAGCATAAAAAATTAATTAGAACATCCTTAAAAAAAAAGAAAGCAAAGCAATTTACATCCAAGCAATAACATTAATTTCATTTAAAACGACGATTAAACACTTCCCATTTTACAACAATAGGTTCTTTTAGATTTTAATTTATATTGTCTTTCTATTTTAAATAGATATGGTGTGACTATTCTTGCAGATTCTATCCCACGTGTGGGAACACCCCTCTATTTAAAAGCCACCATTAATCATGAGCAATGACAAAAGCAAAGAGATGAAGCACTTACATATTTTAACTCTTTTTAGTTTTATAACTCTTATTTTCAGAGTTTCTAATGCTTTGAATTGTTCTAATCCACCAAAAGTCATTGACGTTAACCAGTCAGGTGAGGGAGGAAGCTTCAAAACCATCCAAGGCGCCATTGAATCTGTCCCTAAACCAAACACTCAATGGACTCACATCCGAATCGCTCCAGGAACTTACACGTAAGAATTTTTCTCCATTATTTACAATAAGATGTAGCTATGTTCTATTTGAATGTAAGTTTTAGTTATTTGGTTTTTGGAACTATACTATTTGACCCATTTCTGTATTTCATGCACTGTTCCTATGCAGAGAAAAAGTCATTATCAGCTACAATAGGCCATGCATTTTTCTTGAAGGAGCCGGTAGTTCCTCCACCATCATTCAATGGAGTGACCATGATAGGATGGCTAGTAGTGCCACTTTTGAATCATCAGCAAGTGATGTTGTAGCAAAAGGCATTGCATTTGAGGTAAATAAGTAGAGGAAAACATGGTCTCAAGAGTAGTAGGATATTAACTTGGTTCTTGAAAGAGTTATGACATATCAATTTGATTATTAAAAGATTTGTAATATTAATTTGGTCCACAAAAGATTAAAATTCATTTGAAGATAGTTCAGAATTTTTTAATATTTTGGATTAATTTAAAATAAATTTTAATTTTTGGATGACTAAATTGATATTACAAATGTTTTGAGAACCAAACTGATATTACAACTCTTTCTAAGACTAAATAAGTGTCTACCGATAATAAAAAAAAATACATAAGCTCAAATACAAACTGAATAGTAGCCAATATTATATTTCATGGAGAAAAGGCGACAAAGCAAACTAATGACCTTTTCATATTTTTAAATGGGTTTTTAGCGGCGCATTGGTTTATTATAAATAAGTTTTAGAATTTTGTTATGGACTCTATATTTTGAAAACACAAAATCTCGTCTTTTTAATAATAAAATATTTATTTTTAATTTCTTAATCAGTGACCTTGAGATACTAGTTAGATAAATCGTTGTAAAATTTATTATTATTTGAGCAAAATAAAAATCTTTCTTGTGGCTTAAATTGTGTATTTTTGCAGAACATATATAACGTTCCTTATCGACCTGATAAAGGAATTTTACCAGCACTGGCAGCAAAATTGCAAGGGGACAAAAATGCCTTTTACAATTGTTCCTTTATAGGGGTGCAAGATACCTTGTGGGATAATAGAGGACGCCATTATTTCCGCCATTGCTACATTCAAGGTGGAACAGACTTCATATTCGGAGATGGTCAATCCATCTATGAGGTACAACAGCATAAAATTATCGTTTACCAGTAATAATGTTATATATTTAGAAAAATATATACAAAATCTTTGACATAAATCATAGTAATAGTCAAATAAAATAAAATGATATATACGACTCACTAGTTAATTTAAAGGATAATAATCATGACACATAATTTTGGATACAAAATTCTAGTATTTCTTATTGTCTAGCATTTTCCTAAAATTATTAATGCATTATTCATATTTGGAGATGGTCAATCCATCTTCTACAACTGGAGAATTCATATTGTTTTTCGTTCAATGTCATTACTACAAATTACCTATTTGAATCTTTTATCGTTCATAAAATTTTGAAGTTTATGGCTTGATTAGTTACTAATTAATATACATGCCTAAGCAGGAAAGTGTAATCAACTTTACAATGGGGGCAGATGGACCAAAGGTAGATGGTGTTATAACTGCACAAAAACGAATGACAATGGACTCTCCAACAGGGTTTGTGTTCAAGAAATGTAACATAACTGGGGTTGGTGCGAAGGCCGAGCTTGGGAGAGCATACGGACCATTTTCCAGAGTTATCATTGCAT
This sequence comes from Dalbergia oliveri, assembly GCA_030441495.1. Lineage (NCBI taxonomy): Eukaryota > Viridiplantae > Streptophyta > Magnoliopsida > Fabales > Fabaceae > Dalbergia > Dalbergia oliveri. The sequence goes on from JAMLFY010000001.1 coordinate 11,918,440, forward strand.
ATTCGTATTTGTCAGACGTGGTTCGACCAGAGGGTTGGGCTGCTTGGAATTACACTGGACATGAGTGAGTATAGATTTTTTTTTTTTTTTGCAGAAATATATTCATAATATAGAATTTGTTCTCATAAGCTCCTCACACACTTGAGCAATTGCATAATGTTTTGGTCTCATCGTAACGACTTTTAAAATGATTCTTTATAGAACATTGACGTTTGTGAAAACTTGCAAAATTGTGAACGTAAAGTGTCCGTTGGGATTGAAATTGTAATGTAGAATTTTAATTTCAATTCCAATTCTTTTAGAAGTGAAATTGGCTTAGAATCTTAAATTTTATATTTGGGTTTATTATAGAGTTGTGATATGATTGTTAGAAAATGAATGAAAAAAAGAAGAACTACATAGAGTTTAATGGGTAGAGAGGTGTTTAATAAGTTTTGAAATTGACAATTTTTAAAAATTAAGAAGAGTACATTTTAGTAGTTTTTGTTTAATTCTAATGGATTGTAGAATTATAACTTACTTCAATTCTATATGTTATATCAAATAAGAAAATTGGAATTTAGCCGTTCAATTTAAATTTCAAGTTCCAATTCCATACAGGAATCGATGTATCCTTTTTCACAGGAAAAAGTATTACACTAAACTATGTTGTTTTGTTAATGGAGTTAAGTCACATTCTAGTCTCTAGCTTTGCAAGTGAGTTAGTTTAGTACATAACATTTAAAATAAGTTAAATTATATTCTGACATTGTAAAATGTTGCCCTCAACCCACTTTCATTTTATATTTCATTAGCTAAATGATGACGTATGACATTAAGTGATACTTTGGCATTCAATATGCCATCAAACGTGTAATAGAGATTTAAATGACTCATTTTGCTATATAAAGTGCATAAAATGAGTTATTTTATGACTTGAAATCGGGATTTAAATAACTCATTTTATACAATTTTAGATATTAAAATGAGTCATTTTAAACTTTATTTATTTTAGGTGGCACATGATATGTCAATGTATCACTTAATATTATGCATTATTATTTAATTGATAGAATATTAAATAAAAATAGACATGAGACTAATTTGACTCATATTTTGTAATGTCAAAAACTAAAAATTTCATACTTAAATGATTCACTAGTGTAAAGTGGGACACAAGAATGGGGTTTAACTGGAAACCAAAAGTGGCTGTCGTCTATCATTTGGATTACCTATCTAGAATCATTCTTTGTTAAAAATAATAAATTTGTAATGATCTAATATTGACACAAAATATAATATTTTCTTTGACTTTACAGAGCAAATTTTACATATGTAGAGGAGCATAACTATGGACAAGGGGCAGACAAGTCTAAGCGCGTGACATGGATCAAAGATATGGACTCAATCGAGCTCAACAAATTCTTGAATATCTCTTATATAGACAATGAAGGATGGATTGTCAAACAACCCATTAGTTGCTAAGGTATTGATCGAATTACTGTGTTTTGTTGTACTTAGCACATATGTCTAGATTTTCCAAGTCATTATCATTATAATTATAATATATAATAAAAAATAAAGTTGTCAGTTGTATTCAAATTGACGAGTACTTTTGATCAATTTTCATGTTCAGTATGTCACTTGTCGTAGCCTTGTAGGGTTTTGAAGAGAGCAAAATTGTTGTGGGACCAATATTTGAAGAGAGCCCAATAAACCAATTGGTCATGACTTATGCATAATAAAATATGATTATTGGACACTTATAGTGTATGAGTCACACCACCCTTGTAAGCTCTTACAAAGCATAAGTCATGCCAGCCTAAAATAATCTGCAATAGAACATAAGTCGTACCACCTTAAGGACTTATGTTCCACTGCAACAAACATAAGTTGCACCACCCTAATACCATTTATGTTTTGTTGCAAGTCATTTCAGTCTTGGAAGAGTCAAACGATCATATTTAGTATAGCATAAGTCGTATCATCCTAGTACAACTTATGCGTAATTTTTAATTCAATTCACTCTTATACGGCTTATGTAATAATAAAAAAAGTACACATTTTGAGCTTTTTTTTTAGATCAAGACATTTAAAGTTTTCATTTTTATTTTATTTCGAAAAAATCCCTTTTATTCAAAATAATTTAATCCAACTAAGAGGTGATCTTCAACAATTTTCATTTTCAAATTCTATTTCATAAAAATGTTGGATGAAACCGGATTGCAAAACTTGAAATACGACTTTACTCTCATGCTATCAAACATGATATTTGTCAAGTATTAGGAAAATATCATGAGTTATAGGGTAATCATTCACAACAAGTACCCTTTGTCAATGATTGATGATCTGTTTAATGGGCCTTGTGTTTCTCCAAGATTCATCTCTGTTTGGTATCATCCATTGAGGGTTAAGGAGGAAGATGTCTCAAAGATCGCATTTGGTTTGAGAAGTGCCTTAAATACTTTTATGGACCTAATGAATCATGTGTTCAAACCTTTCTTAGATCACTTTGTAATCGTCTTCATAGATTATATATTGGTGTGATCCAAGAGTATAAAAGAACATGAGTACCAATCTGAGGATAGTCCTGCAAATTTGAGGAACCATTAACTTTATGCTGAGTTTTCTCAATGTCAATTTTGGTTGATCCAAGTGGTATTTCTAGGCCATATGGTATCCAATGAGGAGATTATGGTGGATCTAAAGAAAGTGGAAACCATTCAAAAACGGCAAGGCCCATATTGGTAATAGAAATTCGTAATTCCTAGGGTTTAGTGGGCTATTACAAGTGTTTTGTCAAAGATTTTTCTAAGATCTCCACTCCTTTAACCAAGCTAACCCAAAAGAATGTAAGGTTTGAGTAATCAAGTGCTTGGGATGAGAGTTTTCAAAGGTTCAAGAATTGTTTGACTACTACTCCAATACTAGTCTTGCCCACAAGGAGTAGAGAGCATTCAAGCTATTGTGATGCTACTCGAGTAGGACTCGAGTATGTCCTTAGTTAACATAGGCGAGCCACGGCTTATGCCTCTAGGCAGCTTAAGAGGCATAAGCATAACTACCCTACTTCATTTAGAGATAGTAATAATTGTATGCACGTTAAATATTTGGAGACAATACCTCTACAATAAGAGCAATGAAATTTATACAAATCACAAGAGTTTAAAATATATTTTTCACCAAAAGACCTGGAGTTAAGACAATGCAAATGGATGGAACTATTGAAGAATTATGATTGCATCATCATGTATCATCTAGGCAAGGCCAATGTGGTCGTAGATGTATTGAATTGAAAATCAATGGTAGTTTAGCTCACATAGCTCTAGTGAGGAGGCCCTTAATCAATAGGTATTTTAGCCCACAAAATGCATAAGCTGATCTTGTAAGACATTATTGGATTTTTAAAATATATGACAAATTAGTTCATTCTAAATATTTTGATGGAATTATTTATCCTATTTGTGTTTTTGTCATAGATCAATTTGAACTACTTTTATAGATCATTAGGGATAAATCCTATCTTAATTATAAGGGATCAAAAGGATATTTATTTTCTTTAAGAATTAATTTGGCAGACATAATTTTTATGGAGGACCAAATGAGGATGGTGCTTGCTTTGATAAAGCTCGGGAAAAGCTTCATCCATGAAGCTATGTACCGGTCCATTAAGTTAGTAATATATGGTTATTTTATAGTTAAATTATGAATGAAGCTGCAAGTTGGGTCATGTATTAATAATAGTGTTAATTTTGTTTGATTTTGAAATTAAAGACATTATTGTAATAATCTTTTACATCAATGTTTTGTCCAATGGTCAAACAATATTCAAGGTGAGGGTCCTTTCCTTGATGCGTGACAAGAAATGGTGTATGTTGAGCTCTAAGTCAGGATGACTATCCATGTACAAACAAAAGGATCAAAGGTTTAGCTTTCAAGTCGTTTGGTTACTAGAAGAAGCCGTTCTACCTTCCCTGTGACCAATATTGATCTCTGGAATGGTGATTTTTAAAAGACGAACGATCATTGTTGCACCCAAACCCACATCAATAATCTACCAACCAAAAACCTTCACAACTATGCATTTACTATTCGTGTTATTGCATGCCAAGCCAATGGGTGCAAAAATCCTCACAAAACGTGCTCATTAGTGTTCACCATTGAAAATCTCAAACACAAGACTCACTGTTGGCCATGACAAATCTCAAATAAAACACTATACTTTATCTTTCAGAAATATTGTTCTTAATAAAACCATTAATCAAATTAAAAATCAAAATAATAAACATTTCTGCAAAATCCTCACCGATGGTAGTTGTCGAGTTTAGGATGGCAGCTAAGGGACGTACAAGCTCAGTGTTGCCAATACCTTGGGCTAGATCTTTGAAAACATTGTATTGGCTTCTTTTCATAAAAAAAATATACTTATTAATTTAAATAACAACGTTTAACCATGATTAAGTATTTAAACATATTCTTCAATTCATTAGTTTTGGGCCCTAGTAGCCCTTGTCATCATTTTATTTATTCCACATACAACTTTATAGACAAGGCGGATGGTTGTATGTATAGGGCGGGGGTGACCATGATCACACTTGAAATTTTTTATTCTCATGTAGATTTATAGATTTATATACATTTGGCCCTCTTAAAAAACTTTTATATGTTAACTAAAAGAATTTATAGGATGATATATTATTATTTTTAAGAAGAGATTAGATAAGTTCATTGTTTCAATAGTTTAATTTTATCACCCACTCTTGTTTTGTTTTTTATTGTTTATTTTTATCTAAATAAGCAAATGCAATTCAAATATTTGATATTAGTTCTGGTAAACATTTTACTTAGTTGGATATTATTAAATATTGCAATAAACAACATCTTTTACATATACGTGTTTCTCAAGTTTTGATTGGAATGTATATTTTTTTAAGAATAAACCCCTCATTTGGTCCTTGACAAATTAAAAACGAGTATCAAATAAGTTTGTTCTTCAAGCAAATAAAAACCATCATTTTCATGATCCTTTGCAATTATAAGTATAGGATAAGTTAGTTTTTCTTTAGTATTTTCGAAGGATTTATAAGACAAATTAATCTTTAATGATTTATAATAATTCAAATTGACTGTTAATAAAAACACAAATAGAACAAATAAGTCCATCAAAATTATGAGAATGAGCTAACTTATCCTATATATTTAATTGTAAGGATATAAAAATGTACATTTTTCTTGAAAAACCAATTTATTCGGTACTATTTTTGTTAGAGACCAACTTAAGGTTTATTCTTTATATATGTGTGTGTCTATTGTGACTTTCTTTTAAAACTTTTAGGTTAAGTAAAAACTATAAGATATATTATTATTATTATTATTATTTTACATGTGTATTATTATTTAGTGTTGGCCTTTCTAAAAATAAGTCCTAGTTCCACGCTCGTTCATAGATGAAGCTTTTTCTTAGGCTTCATATGAGAACCCATCATTCTAATGTGCTTCATATGAGAACCTACCATTCAAACCCATTATTCAGGATTTATTCTTAATTGGATAATAGTGACAAAAGTAGTATAAAATCTTATTTTCATCATTTGTTGAAATCTTACATACTTTCTATGGCTGGAAGTAAACACTAATCTATGCATAGAGCTCACAGGTGTGGTCTAGCCACGAAACTCTTCCATAAACACTTTTCATGGTTGGATTAAGAGTGTATTTTGTAACACCCTAAAAATTATTTAAAAATTAATTTGAGCTTTATTAGTTATGATTTCAAAAATCGCAGATGTAGCAATGATGAGAATGGCCCAATGGAGGAGTTAAAAAAAAATATTTTGGGTCGGCGTGAAAGTGACACTGTAGGTATTTGTACCTGTTCGGTAGAACTTTGATATGGTTTTAACACGTAAAAGTTACTTAGTGACCAAGTAACTTCTACCAATCACATCTTGTCAAGTGGATGACAAGGATTGAAACTTAAAAAACAAGTTTTAATCATGGCATTTCATCTATTATTATTTTACCCAGGGGTTAATATCTCATCTATTCGTGGAATTTCGATGCGATGTTAACACAGAAAAAGCTACTTGATCACCAAGTTAAAGTGATCCACTTATATTTAGCCAAGCAGGTAGCCAAGATCCATTCTTTGATTGAGAAAACAATCCTAGCCATTCATTTCATTTTTTTTTTCAAAAAGAAAGAAATAAAGAAATTCAAACCATACCTACATAATTACTACACCTAGAATAGGACAAATATAAAACCACCAACCTTATCACTCCACCATCATCATTTTTGGCCAAGAGTCTTAGAAACACAGCCTTCCATTGTTCTTTATCTCCAACTTTCATTCTTGCTTTCAAATTCCTAAAACCTAGGCTCAAAGTCACTAAAACACCAAGATTGCTTCACAAAACTTATTCTACTCTCCATAATCTACAAAACCAACTGATTAGAATTTTGAATCATCTCCATTCTCCACCTTGAGATATCATACTCCACTGTTAAGGAAGGGATTAGGTGCTGTTTGGAAGGCTTGAAGTGAGGAAAAATCAGTTTTGGAAGAACCTTTGGAGTTAGAAGCCCTAAAGCTCCAAAAAGTAGGGTTTTGTGTCTTGTTGATGCATATATGTTTTCTTGCAGAATTTTATTGATTAAATTTGATATTCTTGGTTTTAATGTATGATTACACATAGGTATAGGTGTATTTGCATTGGTAGAGTGTATTGATGTTGGGGAAACATCATTTTTATCAAAAGAAGTGTTGAACCATGCTTGCTGGATTTTTGATTTTGGTATAGGCTGGGATTTGTCACAAATTTTCTGATGTATTTGTAGGTATTTTATGAGCTATGATGAAATTAACATTCTAAGCTAGTCCTACAAATTTTCTTGAGCTCTTTTCACTTTTGCTTAAAAAAATCAAAAACTGAAACTATACCTGTTCTACCTAAATTGTTGGAACTAAAGCTATGAATTTTGCTAATTTTGTCACCATAGCAAATGATTGATTTTTCCTTTGAAATTTTTACAGGATGTTGGGAACATCTTAAAGTTTAACCATGATTTTTATTCTGAATTGATTCAGTCATTTGCTAAAGTTAAAAATTATGAAATTCTAGCTTTGGGTTGAGATTAGATGGCCTTGGACCATGAAATTTATCTAATTTTGTTAACATAGTTAGAAAGTAATTCTTCCTCTGAAATTTTTACAGCATCTTATAGACTCATTTAAGTATCTTAGATAATTTTTATAGCCTCTTAATTGATTGTTTGATATGGAAATAAATTTGTGATACAATGGAGTGAAATCTGCCCAATTGTTGGAAATGAACCCAAACCTTGAATTGGTAATGTAATGACTTTTGATTCAAGTATGATGAGTATAAATGCATGTCATGTACTTTAAAGAGTGATTTATGAGGAATGAATGAGAATTTCATTCTGAATGAATATTTACATGTGATTGAAGCATGCATTGGTAAAAACAAAAGGTGATAAATGAATATATGTGACAAAATAGAATGTGTGAATTTCAATTGTGCATGCTTTGACATATGGGTGAAACAAAAACAAGACTTAGGTTAGGTAAAAGGGAAGGCAAAAAGAGGAACTTTCCTAAAGATATTATGAGTCGGTAGATGTATCAGCTAGGAATAAACTGTGTGTGATCCTGGAAGAAGAAAAAATGAAGTCCAATGATCACGTATAGGAATGGCTAGTCCTGATAAGTAGTCTATTTCCCATTTGTGGAGTTATCCATGGTAGATACCATTTGGTATAGATTACCCATCATGGAGTTATCTATGGTAGATACCATTAGGTATAAAACTAAGTCTTCCCTATATTGATAAAAAGAGAAAAATGCATTGAATTGAGTTTTACGGTTATACTAGAAAACCAATGATTATTATTGTGGTTTGTACATGAGTTATGCATCTTTTTTTGTATGAGGAGTCCTACATGAATTCAATTGCTAATTATATCCTGCTTATATTTGAGGGAGTGCCCTACTAAGAATTATATAATATTCTCATCCCTACGTGTTTGTGTTCCTGTGTCGTCTCAGGTTGATCCAAAGATCGGTAAGGCTGCTACACGAAGAATTGGAATTGTAGTAGCTAGTGGCTAAGACTTGTGTCTAATATGTATTAAAGCTTACAAAAGAGCTTCTTTTTGTACTTGACGTTATATTAAATAAATATCTTATTTTTTTGCTATATATTTTGATAGAACCACAAATTAGTTACTACACAATTTGACCAATTCTTGCTATATACATTTAAAAAAGGTCCGCAAATTTGTAAGTAACAATTCTCAAGTCCGACTTCATGACTTAAGGATGAGGTTATACTTGAGAGGATGTTACACATTTGAATTGGCTTTTAAAAAAAGTACTTTTTTACTTAACATTTTGGGCAAATTACAGAGACCTCCCTGAGATCCTTTGTAATTACGCTTACCTCATTCTAGATTTTTAAAAATTATCCATCTTCCTTAATTAATTTAATATCATTACAGTTACACCCTTTTTGATATTTTTCAATTTATGATACACAAAAAATTAATACAAATGTCAAATTTGCCCTCCACCATTCCCTCCACCAGGACTACTCTGACACTCGCACCTCAAACTCCTCTTAACTCCTTCACCCCTTTCTCTCCCTCACTCCTCCTTTTGCCAACCCCATACCCCCATCAACCCTAAAACCATAGTGACTAAACTCAAGCCCACCAAAGAAGCAGAACTCTCAAGGACAATAATGAACCCACTAGAAATGCAAAATGGAAAGTAAAGCTACACTATACAAACAAAATCAGCTCATTATTCCACAATATCTTCCACAACCATCACACCCATTTCAACGCTTTCATGAAATGCGATGCTAAACGTATCACCTCCCTCATCCGCCACCCCACCAATATCACCATGACCACTAACGCTACTAACTACAATTACGTTCCCGAAGAAGTAGTTGCATAAAAAGATGATCGACTCCAAGCAACAACATTGCATGGGTACAATGCCAGCCTTGCAACCAATGATACAACCAATCTGACCCACTTTTCAGTCTGCTTCGCCGTTTGTGACCGCCTTGATGATAATGCAGGCTACAACTAGGACTGCTACCATTACGAGGTCTCCTATGGCAATAGCTCCTACACAAAAGTTACCCTTACCTTAGAGACCCTCACCCACTTCTTTGGTGATGTGAAGGGTGTGAGTGTGGTTTTGGGGTTGATGGGTGGGTGTGGGGTTGGCAAAGGGAGGAGTGAGGGAGAGAACAAGGGTGAAGGAGTGAAAAGGAGAATGAGGTGGGGGTGTAAGAGTGGTATTAGAGGGGGTGGAGGGCAATTTTGACATTTCTATTGATTTTTTGTGTATCATAAATTGAAAAATATAAAAAAAAGGTGCAAATGTAATGGTTTTAAATTAATTAGGGGAGGCAAGTGTAGCAACAAAGGACCTTAAGGAAAGTCCCTGTAATTTGCCCGAACTTTTTTAGTGGAGCGCTTTTTTAAAAATAAGTTATTTTGCATTTGGATAGACATGACAAGTGCTTTTAATTATTAAAAGTACTTATAAATATGTTTGGATAAACAAAAATAAAGCACTTATTTTAGACCAAATTACACAAAAGGACAAGAATAAAAGCTTCACAATAGTAAAAACACTAATAACACACAACCAATACATTAATGCTTGTATATACATCTTTCCTACAAGTGAAAGGTGTTTGTTTATCGAGGTATATGGATAGTTATATAATTGCCATTTATGGCCCTAATGCTATCTTTCAAATAAGGCCAATATCATCTATCCCCCATAATATGGTTAAGGACATCTCTAAATGCATCATCAAAAGGCCTTATGATATCATTTCCTAGTTTTCTAACTTTTTCAACACTCAATAAATTGTCTACAACAAATTGCCTCTCCAAAATGTTGAAATTTTTCTTCTGTATTTCTATATGAAGTATAGACCACAGTTGGAGTGTAGACTTATGAAAGTTGTGTCCGTGCATGACTTGGAGAAAATGAGAGGTGTTTGCGTGATTGTGGAGAATGAGAAGAAAGAAGTCTTTTTAAGAGTTTGACAAGGGATAAAATTGTAATTATAAATAATAGTCAAGGATAGTTTTGAAAAGTATTTTATTAACAAACCACTTTTGCTTCTATTTTTTTCAAAGATGTGTATCACTAGATTTAAGAAAAGGTTTAATGGTTCCACATGTCCCTGGTTTTACTCAATTTTCAATTAAATTCCTATAATTTAAAAGTTTTTAATCAAGTCCCTCTATTATATAAAATTTTTCAAATGAGTCCCTTCTCTTAACCTCCGTCACAAAAACATTTCAACAATGCTATGATGCACCTCATGAAAATAGGTGCACCATAAAGCTTAATGATCTAAACTATTCGTGTATATATAATGAAAAAAATCTATGGCTAAAAATAATATGATCTATCAACACGCTCTTTAAATATAGTCTATTATATAAGCTAGCCACGTCCTTGGCAAGAGCCTCAAACCATTCTGGCAACTCTAGCACCCACAACCTCGCGTCATCGCCATGACATCCACCACACAAATCCCGCCACCACCGCCACCATAGACCACAAAAACCCTCCTCTCCCTCAGGAACCTGCTCCACACCTTTTAGCATCTCATCCTCCATAACCTCTTCCAAGCATCTTCCTTCTCCACGTACCTCCTCAAAACACCCTTCACCTCATCCGCAACGAACATCACCTCTTCATCCATGGCCGCAAGGTCCCTCCACCCCAAGCATCCCTTTTGGCATCTCCTTCCAAACATCCTGCACAACATTGTACACAACCCCATCTTTAGCATCAGGTTAACGTTCACCATACATAGCTTCCCTTTCAACCAACAGCATCAATGGCTTCTCTAATGAACCTTCTGTCTTTAAGAGCCGTTTTCTATCTCTTTTGTTCTTCCCTATTTTTCTGCATCAAATAAACAAAAATAGTTCCCCAATTTCCTTGCTTGATTCAATGGGCAAGGAAGATGGAATCATACAGTCACAATAATAATTTTTAGTGCCTGCTTGATTCAATGGGCAGGGAAGATTGAAGCAATACCTATTCTCCTATCTTGTGCTTTGTTTATTTTCTTAGTTTTTGGTGCTTGCTTGGGTTGATTGATTATTGGGATGATTTTTTATTTTAATTTTGCATAATAGAAATGGTTATTTTACGGTGTTTTTTTTATTTATTTGGTTGATGGTTTGAATGAGTTGGCTATGGTGATTTGATTGAAAAATTGTATATAATATAAGGACCTAATTATAAACTTTTAAAATATAGGACCTAATTGAAAATTGAGTGAAATTATAGAGATGTAGAATAATTAAATCTTAAGAAAAAAGTGATAAAACCATTTTTTTTTAATTTGAAGAGTTTTTTAAAGTCAATCCAAACATACTAAAAAATACATAAAAGCACTTTTTTTAGAAAAAAATATTTTTGGACCAAAATCTCAATTTAGTTAACAAATTTACAATGAAGTACAAATTAATCCCTCGTATTTGAAAAATCTCATATTAGTTCCCAAATTTCACAAATGGAAGGTTAATCCCTCTATAAAATTTTTGTCTGAATTGTGTTCTGTTAATTTACTTTAATGTATTGTTAAATTTTTACGTATACTGTTAATTTTAATAGTGGGTAAACTTATTTCACTCCTCTATATAAAATACTTTAGACCTTTTTTCATTTTCTCCACCATAACTCTTGCTAGAAAAAGATGTTAACTTTAAGCGTCATTTGTTTTGTGCGAAATTAATGAGTAAGATATTTCTATTAATAGTTCATATGACAATTTGATGAGAGAATTAATTTATCTCTATTTTATAAAATTTGAGAAATTAGAATAAAATTTTCTAAATCTAACAAGTAGCTTTCTATCACTGTAAAGGAGTGGATTGGAAAATTAGTCTTTTTTTTTAATAAACGAACTAATCGTACTCTAGATAACCAGAAAAGTGAAATCAACTTCACAATCGGGTGAGATAATAAAACGACCCACCCTCCCCAACATAATGCCATATGGTCACCACTAGTCGTTTGTTGGTGGTGTGAAAACTGAAAACGCACGCAGCAAAACAAAACGAAAACCCCTCTTTCCACCACCACCACCACCGACGGCGAAAAAATGGAGGCCGTGGGTTCAAGGCTTGGCCGAGCCTCCTCCCGCTACGGCACACCCGCCGTCTTCAGCGGCCCCGTCAGGAAGTGGAAGAAGAAGTGGGTCCACGTCTCTTCCTCTTTACACAACAGCAGCAACAAGAACAACAATAGTAACTCTCATTCTCACTCCCACTCTCACAAAAACAACAACAACAGCGCTTCCTCTCGCCTTATTCTCCGCGTTGGACCCCCATCACCGCCGCATCCGCCGCCGAAGACGACGACGACCCTCGCAATGTCTCCGACGAGCCACCCAGAAGGAAGTTCCGTTACACTCCTGTAAGTGCATTTTATGTTTTTCTTTTTGGAAATAAAAAGTTTCAATTTTTTATTTATGGTTTTGTGGGCTTTTGTGTAATCCTTTGGGGGGTTTGCTGCTTTTGCTATTGGAGTGTTTGCATGCGGCGTGAATTGGGTTTTTCTTGGGTTTGGAGGAGAGGGTTCTTGGTTTGTTTGCTGCTTCATCTGAATTTTGAGTTTGGTTCTGTGCTGCTTGCTTGGCACTTTTATTAGGCATTCAAATATTGTTCTGCTTTTCTTTTTCTTCTTGTTTTTCATGTTTGTTGGGGTTTCTAGGGTGGAGAATGTAGTTCCATGTCATGATTTGGTATTTTCTAGGTTATCAAACTCTGGAGTTTACGAGTGATGTCCGGTAATCGAGTTTAGGATTTTACGAGAGTTAAGCTTTATGAGTTTACAAGAAGAGTTCTCTATGGTAGTGTTTGGTAAGGGGGGAGGATAGAAATACAGGAACAATAGAGATATGGAGACAGATATAGATAATAAATATGTATAAGGGATATTATTGGAAGAAAAAAATATTAAATTTTTATCTCTCTCTCCTGACATTTAGAGGTACAGAAATTTTTTGTTTTTCTGTCTAAAACAGTCTCCTTCTCTCTCTACAAGACGATTTGTGTTTTTATTCTCTGTATGTCTATCCTGGAGACAGTAAACAAACGCTACCTATGGGTTTAGGTAAACTCTTAGTTTGATATGCTTGGGTATTTTCTTGAATTTCTATTGATTGATACTAGTAGTCCATAGAAATTAAGCTCTAGAAGAAAACGTATTGTTGCATTATCTTCTCTGATTCTTGCTCCTCTCTGTTTTTTTTTTTTGTTTTTTTGTGGGTGTGCATGACTATTTCATTGGAATCTTGATTTTCATCTTGAGAGAGGATTGATAAATGTCATCACGCAGATCGCTGCACTAGAAGAACAGAAGAAGGCAGTTACCGAAAAGGTGGAATATGAACCCGCAACTAAGAGTGCGCAATTGCCTGCTGGGCAGACAAATCTGACTTACGAGATTCACGGGAAGCTGAACATGAATGAAGTTTCAGAGGAAAGCAAGGTAGAGTGGCTGAATTTCTCCGTTTCTGTGTTGGTTGAACATTTATCTGGTTTCAATTTTTCAGAAATGCGGGGTTGGGCATAGTACAGATTTTACATTTTTTGCTCATATGTCGCAGTTCTTAAACTATCCTCTATGGCTATATCTAGTTACTTACAATGAAGGACATAGAGGGTCATCATCGTGTTTGATAATGATTTTAATTTAACATTATACTGCTGCTGGTTTTTGAGGGTATGAAGTGATCATACTGGAAAACAGTTGCTTAGCTAATTAAGAACCAGTCCATGTGCCAAATGGGAGGGTTTGATCCTCTATCAGAAGTTAACGCTTAGAAATAATCACGTGTGTTCATGCACTAAATGTAGTGCTATATCTGGACTTCTTGCATTTGTTTCGTATGGGATTTCAAAATCCTTTTTGTCAATTCAAGTATAACACTGGAGAAATGATTGTTTAATAGACTAATTTTCACACAAGCCCCTAACATGACCAATTTGTTTTAAATTTGTCGCATATTCACATAGGTATTGATTTGGGTAAATATGATGGGCAAAAATGTTTTAACCAGAAGTGATTAAGTGGTTGTATCAGTTTGACAATTGTTTAATCCATGTTAAATTGGTTTGTAGAAATAACAAGAACATTGTAATTGCTTATGACATTGGTCTATAAATCAGTTGTTGCAGGATTTGAACATCGATCAGTTGGATCTTGGATTGAGCTACCCTGGCATCAACGGCGAGACAGTCAGGACAGTGATGATCAATCGGAAAAGAAATATCTAGTCGGCGGTCCATGAACTGAGTACCAAGCCGTCTTGAAGAAAAGAGTTGCTTACCAAAACACCGAGACTGTTGCCACCACGCATCCTACCATCCTATTTTGACATGATGTATTTAGCCAGAATCTCCTGTGTATAGTCAGGACTTAGCTAGTGCTAGTAGTATAGGAATGATCAGTAGCTAGTGTTAGCCAGCATAGGATGAAGGGTTTGTAATGCTTGATGGATCATACATGGTGTAAGGGTACTAACTGGCTGCAGTGTTTGTAGATATAAAATCTTATGATGCTCTATGTCTAACTGCTAGTGTGTATTATGCGTATGCCTCATCTTCACAAAAATTATTAGATGCTCATGAAACACCAGTTGAATGGTGCAATAGCCAATAATAGAGTGAAATTTTGGATACAAGTCTTGGTTAGTGGTGGGTTTTGTTCTGAAATGTTATTTTGTTATTAGATATCACATAATTCAGCTGGTGCTTCGTGAGCATTTAATGATTTCAGTGAACCTATGTCCTTTATAAAATCATAACCAACAGGGCTCACCTATATTGTATATCTATGGTAACAGTATTAGTATTGAGTACAGATATTGATACGAATTCTATAGAAACTAGGATGCAGGAGAGAATATTACATAAAATTATAAACAATAAATTAATTAAATTATAAGAAATTGCAATGTTTATAATGTTTTACGTTTTCATCAAAACACTAGAATGTTTTAAGTTTTCAATCCTTTTAGAGATGCTCTAAAGGCGATGGCAAAAACAGTCGAGTGGAGATTGACAGATCATGCATTTAGGGGATCAGAGGTTTATTTAGATTTTAAGGCTGATCTAGTTTACATTTTTCAATTTTTATTTTACAATTTTAATTGATTTCCAATGCAGGCTGAGCTGCATTTTTTTTCATAGATGTTTTTTCGTCCTTGTTTTCTAAAAGATGCTTTCAACGTGTTTTCTTCTAATGACCGAAAAAAGTGCTTTCTTCTTTAACAGATGAGCCTATTTGAAAAGATCCATTTAACTTGTTAATTAAGTACATAAAACTAAAACTAAATTTTTCATCTCCATTGAACCATCAATCACCAAATCTTATTATCTAATATACGACTAGTCCAACCTGACCCAGCGGAGGACATTGAAAAGGAAGTCTTCCAAAGAGAAATTTTTCATTTTAAAAACTCAAAAGTCTTTATCATGCTCTAAAATTAATTTAAATGATCAAATCTTTATACCCCGTTCATCCCTACTTTTAATAGGTAATTGGTTAACCTCATATATTTGACCAATTTTAACAACATAATGGTCTAGCTAGACCGTTCGAGCAAAATGCTCTACCAAAAACACCATAGAGAAAAATACAAAAATAATATTTCAAACTATCCCAAAAAATTTTTCTAATGTACAAAGGAAGAAAAATAGATTCTCTAAAGTGAGAAAATACAGTGATCATTACCCTTAAATCAATTGATGAAACCCAGACATCATATATTTTGTTAATTCAAAGGTAAGCACCCCTCATGTTTCCACTTTAGAGAAATTCTCACTTAAAAATTCAAATCCCGAAAAAGACCTATCTCACAATACTTCATTCTATTTTTCCTTCTTTTTTGTCAGATATTTTTCATTTTTCTTTCACTCCTATTCCGCACCCCTTTCCCCGGCCTTCACCCAGGCGCCAATAGCAAGACTTACAAGACGGATCCTAAGCATTATCCAAGAAATAACAATAATCAAATAAAAATGAAAATGAAAATAGCTGCATCATCTCAGGACTTTTCTGTCCCCATATGCCTTTGCCTAAATCCTATGCTAACTTTCAATCTTACATGGCCTGTAATTTTCAATCTAACATGGACAGGAACTCATGATTTTTTCGCGGGAATGTGGAGATCCCACTTCCAAAGATTTACTATACTATGTGGATAACAGCACGGATACAACAAAATCTCGGGGAATTATTCCCATAGGCCATAGTAGGGTATCTTGTTATTACAAAAAAATGGAACTCCGGATATAAGAGTAGGAGAAAAAGGAATAGTCCCTTGCTTTACTCCTGCAAGAGGGTAATATTTCGAAAAATCAGTGGATGGCATCCAATAAGAACAAACTATTCAGGCATTTCTTTTATGCCATAATCACTTGGCTGCACTGTTATTATCCACTTGCTGAGTTACACCAACTTCTGCGGGACGGAGAACACGCTCATGAAGCATATATCCTGCCTGCAAACACAATCATATTATTGCTTTTTATTCATGTTCTACCATCAAACAAAACCAACGCGGCCACGTTTGCTCAAACATAAACAAAGCCTCCTATAAAAGAAGAATTTACAAAGGAAATGCCATTTGACAACTATAGGGATTGTGTTTTTTTCCCAAATAAGTATCTTTATTATGGCAAAGTACCTTCTAAGTTCTCATAGCTTATTGGATAAACTTACCCAAAGAAAGAAAATGAATTTGAAAATAATCAGTTTTGCACATTGTTTTTATGAAAAGCAAGTTGATATGATAATCAAACCCACAACCATGAACACGCTTTTTAAGTTCGTTCTACCTTTTGACTATGCAGTACCGATAAATAAAGCATAATACTTCCACAAACAATCGTGTAAAATACCTTCAAAACAGCTCCAATGGTGCCTGGGGGCTTGGAAGCATCAGGTATCTGGAAGATGGCATTATGCCTATGTGGATCAAATGGCTGATTCATAGGATCAAATTTTTCTACACCAAACTTTTTAAGTACCTGCAAACAGATGTTGTCAACCTCAGAATAAGCTTAAGCACTAGCACTGTCTCTGGAAGTACATGATTACAAGCACATAACTATGCATAACAATAAATTTCAAGCATATAATTTAACTTGGTCAATGTTTGGTATGGATGCGGTGGAATGCTTTCAAGCAGAAACCCATTATTTGGAAGATTTTGAAAAGGGAGTGGATACAAGAAGAGCAATTCAATCAGCATTGAAGATAGGGATCAAGCAAGTTTTCAATACCCTCAAATAGGGGGTTGCCAATGGACTGGGTAGAAAATAATAAAATGATAGTTATTCTGTTCACATCTATTTATTCTTTTCCCATTTTTTTTGTCAGGATTATTTTGACATTTTAAAACATTTTACCACTTTTCATCCCTCTATCTTCATTTTATTTTTAGATCCGAACAAAATAAAGCGTTCCACTGCGCTTCACTCTCCCAAACAGGGCCCCATATGCCTATGGGGCTGATTGTAACATTCCATCAGTCTTACTAGATCTTTGTTATTCATGGTTATTAGCTTTAAGATATTCCAACTTACATTCCATAGGCATTTTATCAACTGCCACATTTCTAGCTTGTTAAATAATTGGACTTGGACTTGGACTTGGACTTACATTTTAGTTGGTTTCATTTTGATGCAGGAGTTTCTCGTATGATATTAGCAAATTGGAAAGTCTCAACCTTTATGTCATTAAGATTATATTCCAAATTATTGTTAGACAAGTAATGGGAAATGCTTCTTTCTAAAATAGAAGACCACATTTTTAAATTTGTGCAGCAAATTGCTATCTTCTTGATGCATGATGCAATCGAACCCTACGCATGATTCCCTAGTTTTATTCTATTTCAACTCTGTTTCCTTTAATTCTGTAAAACCTTAGCCTAACCACCCCCCCCCCCCAAAAAAAAAAAAAAAAAAAGCCATTATCACTGCAAATCAACCCCTCCATTCCCCTTCACACAACGAATCCACATGCAATTCATTATTTTCTACCATTAAATCCACCTGAGAAAACCATGTAAATGCAGAACAGTGCAAAAAGAGGTATGAGTGTAAATTTACTTAACCATATAAATGACTGAGATTTGGATGCTACATTAGCTTTAATACTGCAACTAAACAGCCATAACATAAAGTATAACAGTCTACCTCTGCAAGCTGTTTCTCAGTCATTTCAACACCTTCGAGAAGTGTTTTCAGGAGTTGTGCTGCTTCAACAGAGTCATTTGGTGATTCAATTTTTGAAAAACTGTCTTTTACAACTGAGGAAGCTCTTCCCAAGTTGTCCGCAACATCTAGTAAACTCTTTGCAAAATTCTACAGCACATCTGAAACTACTCAGCATAAAGTTGATGAATAAATAATTAGGGAGAAAAGGTTAAAATTAGACCTGTATAGCAAATTTTTTTGAATTCTCTGCTTCACGTCTAGACCTATCCATGATGTTCTCCATCTCTGCATAAGTACGGAGAACTTTATCCTGCATTTTCTCAATCTCTTTGTGCTTCAACTTCAAAAGTTCTTCCTTTTCAGCTGCAAGCTTTACTAAATCATCCCTTGATAGATCACATATGCTCTCTATATCCGAATCAGAAAATGCAGTGAGTTAAAAACATATCTTCTTTCTTAATAGATTGACATCGAGATTGGGATTCTAAAATAGAACCTGATTCTTTGGTTTGATCAGCAGGTTTGGCTTGTTCAGCCTGATCAGTTGCTTTAGCTTCTTCATTTGTTTTTGCAGGTTCATCACTTGTAAGTTCAGGGGAAGCCGATGAAAAAAATTCAAATCTTGGAGTCAAGGATGAATTTATTGGTAGTTTCAATAAGTTGGCATGAATTGGAATAAACTGGGATATTATAAATCATAAATAGAACAAAATGAGAATTTTACAATACAAGATTAAAACAATATATACTCAACGAAGAATGTTGAAGAGACAAAACTAAATACTGGAGTATAGAACAATAATAACCACTAACCACAGAAATAATTTTCATACTGTCATTCACATACCAAAAGCACAATATATTTGGTGCCTACTACCATTCATATATAGATGTAAGTTTGACCAAATTACACCATATAAAATTTTTGAAAAAATGGAGAGGATTAAGAATGAGAAGAAAAAAATAACAAGAACACTGACAAAACATATTGATACTGAGATTAAAGCCCAGGCACAGTTTGTTACAACTTCGAAACAAAGTGGTTATACGTAATTATCAGATTAGAGTGTTTCAGGGTCTGTTTGTAGGTTTCACTCTGGAGAAGAAAGGAGGGAGGGGAGGGCTTTTCAAGTGTTGTCTATCCCTGTAATGTGAAACTCACAAACACACCCTTAATAACTTTTTCTTCCACAATCAAGTAAAGCATGACTTCTGAAAAACATTGCCAAACAATGAACATTTATTTCAAGGAAAAACAATAAAAAAAAAATTCCACGGAGAGTGTTTGGAATGATTAAAAAATGTAAATAATTTGATTCGTAGATCAAAAGAGACGGAAAACGGTCCTTTCAACATCTCCTAAGCTTCCCACAGCACTAAATTCCACAACAACAACAATATCAATAATAATAAGAACTGATCTTGATCAGCTACTTGGTGCAAACTCAAGATTGAATCTTCACAAACAGTAAATTATCAGCTTCAAAGTTTGAAATTGGCAAAAAAAAAAATCTCAAATTCAATAATCCATTGCCACGAAATCACAGGATGGAAAGAGCACAATAAAAACTAAAATCAGAATCCGCGTTGAAAAATGCTTAAAATCTTCAAAATTTCGGTAAATACTAAAACCCTACCAAAACCCTATAACACAGAAAAATGCGAAAAAAATCTTTTTTTTTTTTTTGGCACCGGTTCTAGCGGATTTACCTTGTTGGGAGATTGGTGAAGGAGGGAGTGGAAATGATTGGATATGGTGGTGGGTAAAGGTTGGGGCTTTAGGGAAGCATAGAGAAGCGTCGTGCTTCGGCATAAGGTCCTTGAGGCACGAGACAAGACCCTATTCACGAACATCACTGAAGAAGAAGAAGAAGAAGAAAATGATGATAACGAAATCGAAATGGGAAAGGGAATGTTGGAGGAATTGGAATTGGGGGGTTGGGATTGAAGAGGGAGAAGGTGAAGCGAGGGGAGTGTTTGTTTTATGAGGGAAAAAGAATTGAACGGAAAATTGCTGGGGAGAAAGAAAGAAACGCGTTGTAGATATGTTTCTCTTTTGACTATATTGCCCTTAATATTATTGTGGTTTTAGACGGGGCTTTTAGTTTTAGGAATATTATATGCACACTCACACCATCTCTTTAACCCCATTACATGACAAAATAAGAGTATGGGGACAAATTGGAAAGGAAAGTATTAGAATGATGACCATGCTGTGATTATAGGAAAAAAAAAGTGTATTTTCATTGAGGTAAAAGAGGAAAAAGTCTCACTCTCGCCTCCCTCCATCGAAAAGCTTCCATTCTATCTCTGTGCTTGTCTCGTTCATCCCCCCCCCCCCAGCTCTTGTCCATCGCATCGCTCAAAGGAGGAAGAAGAAGAAGGAAAATCAACCCATGTTTCCAGATCACAAAACCATTTGTAACTGATGAAATCTTAACTCATTTTATTCTTTTGTTTCTTTCACTTGTTGGAGGAAGTACAAGAGGGCAAATGAAAATGATATCTTCTACACTTCTTCAAATTTGTGAATAAGTTTCTATTTATAAGGTATGTGGGTTCATCATTTCCATTTAATTTTTCATATGTTTGTGGTTAATGCTAGAAAATATAATTTTTTTACAAATATTTTCAACAAGAAAATAGTATGAGAATGTCTATTAGAAGTTGACATTTGATGTTATTATAGGAAATTGGAGTTAGTAACTTGTAAATGCATATTACAATGTTATAAACCAATGTAAAAATGTTGTAAGCCTATGAAGAAGACATTGTAAACCGTATTTAAAATCTTGTAAACCTACATTTTACACAGGTGATTTTATTTTTTAAAAATATTTTTACAAGAAGACAATCTGACAATGATTGTTTGAAGTTGACATTTGATGTTATCATTGGAACTGGAGTTAGAAAGTTGTAAATATGTGTTATAAAGTTGTAAACAAGTGTTAAAATGATGTAAACCCATGAAGAAAACTAAAGCATCTTGAAAATGTTGTAAACTAGTGTTATACATGGATGATTTTATTTTTAGAATCAAGCAAACAATATGAGAATAACTCCAATAGAACTTGACATTTGATATTATTGAAATTAGAGTTAAGAAGTTGTAAACCATTGTTAAAATATTGTAACCTGATGACCAAAAAATTATAAACCTATTTTAAAAAATGTTGTAAACTAATGTTATAGGTGGACATTTTTTTTAGAATCTTTTAGGAAGAAAATAATCTGGAATGACTCTGCTAGAAGTTGATAATTAATGTTAATACTAGAAACCTGAGTTGTAAATACGTGTAAGGAAGTTGTAAACCAGTGGTAAAATATTGTAAACTCATGTTATGCATAGAACAACTTTATTTTATAATCTTTTCAACAAGAAATAATCTGGAATGACTCTATTAGAAGTTGTAGATCAATGTAGCAAAAAATTGTAAACCAATTTGAACAATTTGTAAACTTGTGGAAAAAAATTGTAAAGTGCTTTAGTTTTTGTTGCAGATTTGTTATTACAAAAAATTGATAAAAATGGAGAATTCAATGAATGATGATGCCAATGTTCATGTTGAAGTTGATATGGATTAGCCTGAAGTGAATTATGAGATGGAGGTGCCTGGGATGGTATTCAAATCAAATGAAGAAGTTAGAGCATTTTACAAAAATTATGCAAGCAAGATGGATTTTGAATTTAAAGTTAGAAATTCAAGGAGAGATTCAGATGGAGAACTAAATTACATGTTACTTTCATGTTCAGGAGGAAACAAGTGCCTCAAAAATCCCTAGAGCATTGAGGGTGCGGCCTACTAAGTAGGCAAAATGTGATGCGAAGATCACAACAAGCAAGGCAGAAGATGGTAGATGGTGTATTAACAAAGTTGTGCTCGATCACAACCATGTTGTTAGCACAACAAAGTCAAGATTGCTGAATATGAACAAGAGCTTAAGCCTCCATGTGAAGAGGGCTATTGAATTGAGTGATTGTGCATGGTTAGGATTACGAAGACATTTCAAACTCTTGTGAAAGAGTTTGGTGCGTATGAAAACTTATCATTCGGTGAAAGAGATGTGTGAAACTACATCAACAAATAGAGGCATGCTAATGGTAAGGGAGGTGATGCAAAAGCCTTGATTTAGTACTTTTCGAAGATGAAGGCAAATAATAGTGATTTCTGGTACGAGATAGACTTAGATGATGAGTTTTTTATAAGAAATATATTTTAGGCAGATGCAAGGAGCGCGTACGAATATTTGAAGATGTTGTTAACTTTGACACAACATACCTAACAAATAAGTATGACATGCCTTTTGCTACTTTTGTGGGAGTCAATCACCATGGGCAATCGGTTTTGCTTGGATGTGGCCTAGTGCTAGCTGAAGACATTGACTCATTTGTCTAGCTTTTTGATAGTTGGATTACATGCATGCTTCATAAGCCAGAGTGGTATTATGACTAACCAATGTGGAGCAATGTAGAAGGCGATAGAGATTGTTATGCCACACACCCGAACAGGTGGTATTTATGGCATGTAATAAAGAAGATCCTAGAAAAGCTTAAAAGATATGTGGAATATCACAATATTAAAAGGTGTTTGCAGGAAGCTATGTATGAAATTTGGGAAAGAAAGAATTTGGAGAGAAATGACTACCTTTGTCAGAGAGTATGATCTTGAACACAATGAATGATTGGGTGGACTTTTGAGCATTGACATAAATATGTGTCCATCTACTTGAAGAAGGATTTTTGGGCAAGGCTATCCACTACTCAAAGAAGTGAGAGCATACACTCCTTTGATGGGTATGTGAACTTGAACACCAGCTTACAACAATTTGCAAAGCAATATGATAATGCTCTTAGGAGCAAGGTTGAAAAAGAGGTTGAAGTTGGTTTTAAATGCATGAACACAACCATCCTCTATGGCTTGAGCTCCCTTATTGAACAACAATTTCGGGAAGAGTATGCCCATGCTAAATTTGGCGAAGTGCAAGTTGAATTTAGGGGAAAATGAATTGTGTTCCAAATTTAAAATCCTTGAATGGTACAACTCGATCTTTGATGTGGTGGAGGAAGTGATATTGTTTGGCCGAACAAGGGAGATAATTTGTAAGGTTGTCTTTAATCATGATAATGATGATGCAGATGTCAATGTTTGTTATTTGAGTTTAGGGGAATCATGTGTAGATATTCCCTTTGTGTCCTTTCTTTTGAAAGAATAAAAGAGGTGCTAACAAACTATATTCTTGCTGTCCACGAAATTGCTATTTCTTTAACGATCATTGCCACTCCACCTGTGCTCCTTGCTAACCTGCATCTTGTTGCCTCACGTTGTTCCTAATGACGTCGGGATCGATGATGAATAGCAACCAACGACAACTAGCAACGATGCCAGGGTGACTTGTGGTAATGCAAGCAGAGACTACACCTCGGCCATGTGCACTTTGGCCACCTCAATCATCCTCAACCCCTTCAAGGTTTGAACTTTTCTCTTCTTTTTTTTCCTTTTTTTTCTGTTTTCGTACAATTAAAATTGGCTTGATTTTCCATTTTGACTTTTTTTTTTGCCTCCATATAATTGTCTAATGTTTACTTGCTCAATTTGATTTGAGATAATCCATTGTTTTACCTTTAATATAGGATAATATCCGTTTAAGGTTTAACTACAACAGACTTGTTTACTCTTTAGTAATGATATGATCTAATCATTGGTTATTGATATGGATTTAGTACTAAGTATTACTTAATTACTTTATATCTCATGTTTTCATACTTAGATTTAAGTCTTATATGTTTCAATTTGATCTTAGAACGTCAATTCCATTTCCCCATCTTCTTTATAACTTTGTGTCATTGTTTTAAGTTTTGGCCTAGATTTTGATCTGATACAGTTTTTAATATATCTATTTTGTTCTTATTGAAAAGGTTGGATACTGCTAATATATTATTCTTCTACGCCTCCTCTAGATTTAAGGAATCGTGGTATTTCCCCTTTGGGCGGTCATAGGAATGATTAAATAATGAATTTCTTTTGGAGGGGTTTTTTTTATGCATGTCTCTTAGCTCTTACCCTTTTTTTCTTCTTACCAGCATATCAAATAATGATTATGTTCTTTTATTATTTTTATTCAATTTTATCCTATGGTTCCAGACATGTCCTTCATGTAAAGTGTGGTAGCAATGAGCATAGGTGGGGCAGTGTTGAGGCTTCCCACCTCCTGGCAAAGCTAATACAAATTGATTGTTTGCTAATATATTATGTTATAAAATGATAGACATAGAAATGGAGAACAATCAGAAAACAAGAGGATTTCTGTTACTTTCATTGTGTTCAACAATGTCACTTTAATATTTATTTATAAATTCTTGAATAAAATGAAATTGGAATGATTTACAAAATAATATTAATTGACAATAAACGAGTTCCAATCAATCACATAAAAATAGTAACGGACATCCACAAAATATTTGATTTATAACACTCACCCTTGGATGTCTATATGGTAAATAATATGCCTCGTTAAAAACCTAAGAGAAAACCCTATGGGAAAAAAATGTTAAACAAGTAAAAAAATGGTATATATGTCTTTGTAATATGTAAACTAAGCTGCCTTATTAAAACCTGACCAATAAAACCCATTTTGGTACAAATCCTGGTGAAGGAAAAAGAGTATAGCACATATTACACCCCCTAGTAGTAACATCACTGAATATCTCAAAGCCTATGCATTCCAATCTTGTATAACTTCTCAAATGTTGATGAGGTAATGCCTTAGTGATCAAATCTGCCAAATTATCACTTAAACTAATTTGTTGAACATCGATATCATCGTTCTGTTGAAGATCATATGTGTAAATTAGCTTTGGTAAGATATGTTTTGTCCTATCTCCTTTAATGCATCCTTTCTTCAATTGGTTAATGCAAGCGAGTTGTCTTCATATCTAACTATTGGTATTTCCTTTTCTATGGGCAAGCTACATGTTTCCTTAATGTGTTAGGTGATCAATCTAAGATAAATACATTCTTGGCTTGCTCCATGAATTGTTAATACTTCTGTGTGTCTTAACGAACCAGCAACTATGGTTTGTTTTGTTGAGTGCCATGATATAGCTATATCCTGCCATAAGTAAATAAATAGCTTGTTTGGGATCCTCCTTATATCGATCAGATAGGAAACCAACATATGCATATCCAACTAATTGGGATCTAGATTCATTTGAATAAAATAAGCCCCTATCAATAGATCCTCAAAGATATCATAATACATGCTTAACACCATTCCAATGTCTTCTAGTTGGACAAGAGCTAAACCTTGCTAACAAATTTATAGAAAGGCTATATTTGGTCATGTATTGTTAATGAGATACATTAGTGCCGCAATAGTTGTAAGATACGACACTTTAGTACCAAAAAGTTTTTCATTATTTTCATGAGGTTAAAATGGATCCTTATCTACATCAAGTGATCTTAC
Source organism: Dalbergia oliveri (assembly GCA_030441495.1). Classification (NCBI taxonomy): domain Eukaryota; kingdom Viridiplantae; phylum Streptophyta; class Magnoliopsida; order Fabales; family Fabaceae; genus Dalbergia; species Dalbergia oliveri. Next base: position 11,944,192 of record JAMLFY010000001.1, read on the forward strand.
TACCATAGGGGTACTCAATATCATCCATGTAAAATTGTTTTAAAATTTTCTCGGTATAATTTGACTCATTGACAAATATTTCATTTATCAAATGCCCAATTTGTAAACCAAGATAAAATTTTGTCTTGTTGACATCTTTCATCTTAAATTATTTCTTTACAAGGTGTTTGGAAACCCTAGAATTCAATTCCATCAAGGAATTGAATTGAATGCCATGATTTGGAAGCAATTTAAGTGAAGAAATTGAATTCTCATGAGAATTGAAATCAGACCTAAAAGGGTGTGATTTGGTGAAATTGAATTCCAATAAATAAAAATACCAAAATAACCTTACTTGAAAATAATATTTTGTTTCTAACCTATTAATGAAAGATAAAATAGTAAAAATAATTAAATTCATTTATTTTTAGATCCATTTCAAATTAAGGAATTGAATTCAATTCTTTAATTTACTAGTTCATTCCAAACATAAGAATTCAATTTAATTCCATCTTATTAAAGATTTCCAAACACCCTGTTAAGTAGTCCATAGTTTTTGAAATCGCTTCAGAAAATCCAATGATATTTAAATCATCAACATATACTGCAATTATAATAAATTTAAATTCAAATATTTTTATTAAAACACATGGACAAATTGGATCATTTTTATACCAATTTTCAACAAATATTGACTAAGGCGATTGTACCATATACGCCTGATTTTAATCCGTACAAGGATTTTTGAAATCTTATTGAACAAATTTCTTGAGAATTTTTACATACTTCAAGCATTTTAAATCCTTCAGGGATTTTTATGTAAATTTCGCTATCTAATTAGCCATATAAGTAGGATGCATGTCTAGTTTTAATATGATATCTAAGTGTAATTGAAAGAAAGAAATAGTTTTTGCTTCCTTTCTTGTGAGCTTTGACTTCAAGGAGCTTGTTGGTGCCTTGACCTCCAACAAAACCCTCTTTGGTAAGGTTGGTAGGGGTTTGTTTTCAAACTTGTCTTTCTTGCTTAGTTTTTCTACTTTTGTTAAAAGGGTTTGAGTTTTGATGATAGTTTTTGCTTGAAAATTGATTCTTTTGCTCAAAACCCTTCTTTTCTTTCAAAATGTTTGAAAAGCTTATCTTTTCCTTCCCTCTAGGTTTTGGTGTTCCCCACTTCATGTAGATAGCGATTTTTGCTTCAAAATCTAATTACATATCTTTAATCTACACTTAAAAAGAGTCATTTTTATGTATGTTATGAAATTTTTGAGTAAGCTTTGGATTTTTGTGAGCATGGGGCTGTTTGTATGTGTTTGGTAGATTAAAAAGGTTTGTTCCAAAAACTACTTTGATATTTAGAAACTACACATAAGAAGGAGCACATTCATGTATATTTCCAAGTTATGTAAAAAGTTTGGATTTTTAGGCATATAGGTTTGGCCAAGGCTAATGTGCATAGGAGGAAAACTTTGTTTTTAAAACTAACAACATATTTGGAGTCTACATGAAAAATGGAGTTTGTACATGTAATTTGGGCATTTTTACAATTATAGAAATTGGTGTTAAAATACAAGTTTACAAAATTTAGGGACTTTTATGCAGAAACTAAAATTTTGAGGTGTAAATCAATACAAATGGGTTCTGGAACAATAATGGACGCGTCTAAAATAAAAAATGAGTTTTGGGGTCATTTTGCAATTTTAATAAAGCTTAGGAATCAAAATGCAATTTCTCAAAAGTTTGGGTGAAAAATGAAGTTACGAGCTATTTTGTAAATTTTATAAAGTTCGGTTCATTTTAGCAAAATTAGGTGTCTCAAAGTCCTTAAAAGTAAATTTTTAGAACCTATAAGGGCAGTCACAATTTTCACACACTTTGGGAAGAGGAAAATATGTTTTTCAAACTGTTCATATCATCAAACTTAAGCCAATTTACGCTATATATATATATATATATATATATATGACTTTTGGTTATTTGCTAATGACTGTGATTGTTTATTGCACTTGATTACTATACTTGACTGGATTGTGATTACTCAGTTGACTTAAATAGCTATTGTAACATACTTGATTGTGATTCATTGGTATTATATATGATATTAATTATCATACTGGATACTATTGGTTCAACTAGTTGCATGTGCATACATTTTGAACATTATTCATAATTGATTTTGAATGAATCCTACCAATGGAATGTGTTTGAGTCAAGTAAGTACTATGATGTTGGATAAGTGAAGTTATGAGCTTGGAATACTGTCGTGGTGTACCATGTAGTGCATCTGTGAGCATTCTTGCAAAGTAAGGGCAATTATAATAAGTAAGGGCTACAAATATACTATGTGTTACACCATGGCACAAACCATAGAGAATGGTAAATGTAAATGTCTATAAGACTAAGAGAACTCTCACCCCTTATACTAGGTTTAGTACTAATCAAGGTTTAGTGTTACATTGATCGCACTTATTCATCACATTGATGATTATTATCTTTGACTAGTCGAGGTTTGGTATTGATTGAGGCTTAATGATGACCACATTATATATCTATTTTAGGCATGAGTTTATAGCTTAGGGTTCAGGAGAGATTAATAAATAGTTGAAAACGAACCTTGTTCAAAGAAAGCTTAAAGCCATGTATTTGGTTAATGTTGAGTCTATTTCTTTCATGCTTGCATGTGCCTATATAAGGATGCTCGATCCTTTCATGCATGCATGTGCATGTACAAGATTATGTTATTTCTTTTCATGCATGCATGTACTCATATGACTATGCTTCATCCTATCATGTATGCATGTAACCTAGATGATGTGTTCTGCTCTTTCCATACATGCACGCTCTTATAAAATGTAAATTCGAACGTTAAGCTCTTTTCATGCATGCATATATCTAACTTGATGCATTCATGATCAAGACCATTTAAAAATGGAATGTCTACTTGATAATGACATTTTTGAAAACTCTAAAATTGAACTGCACTATTTTATGTACACATTTTCTAAAATAAACCAAGTGGACCGAACATGTATAATGGCAACACCATGTATGTTTTTACCCTCCTGAAATTCATTAAGATTCTCACCCTTTTAATTTCCATGTATGTCTCTAGATGACCAGGACGTGCGACAACTGATGCTTAGGCCCACTCACGGATAATGATAGCTATATGGAGACTTTTGTTGAGCTTATTAGTTATTTATTCTGTTTACATCTCTTGGTATATGACTAGCTTTGGTTTAGGATTATTGTATGTCAAACCTATGTAACCATTTGACATGCTTATCCATTTGATTTCTTATATTGTGTTTTAGATTATAGTAGACAATTATGTTGTTGCACCACTATGGCACTATTATATATTTGGATATCTTATGAGCCGTGTGACTCTTATACTAGACTATATTATATTGAGGTCTTTTATGTGATAACCATGAGGTTATCTTTGTATGTAGATGATAATATTATGTTGTATGCTCATATATCTAAGTTGTAATTGTGCGTTTTGATGTGGTATGATTATTACACACAAAGGCTTCTATTTTCAAAAATGATATTTTAAAAAGAAAAATTTGAGCCATATCTTTTGCTATATATATTTTCAAAATAAAAGTTAAGCTAAGGTCCCAAGAAATGGTCATTTAACGTTAAAACCGCATACGACTTGAGCATACTGCATTAGACGTTAGGTTCACACACAAGGTAGTAACTTACCGTTGTGCCTAGGTTTACCCTCTATAAATAGAAAACCTGAAAATAGATATCCTCAAGGAAGTCCCGTTTGCAACCGACTAGTTGAGGTTATCAGAGAATAGGGAATTACTTCCAACTACACCCACCGGTAGAGCAATTTTCTGATAACCATAGTTTCTATCCGCAGCTTGATGTACAGGAATGGAGCTCTCTCACTCTCGATCTCAGAAATCTTATCTAAGCTGATGTAGTCCGGGATACTTATGTCTTGTGGAGTAGCATTTCTTTTGTCTTTGGGGCTTCTGGGTCTCCAACGTAACAAAAAATAAAGCTTATCTAGAACTTGAATGGGCTAATAATTCAAATAATCACCAAACTCATCACCTGGAGGTGTAAGTAATCAATGCATTTCGAGTTGCAGTACTGCTGAAGATGAGCATATATTACAAGGGTAGCAAAATTACTATGAACATTCGATTAAAAAAGACAGCCAAGCTATTTTAATAACAAGTTCAACTATAGAATGTATTCTCAATGCTACCCTCAAATAATACCCCCAACAACATGGACTTCCTGGGTTTCATTTTGCACACCCATCAATGTTCACTTTAAACCATTCTTGAGGCCAGGCCACCTGAATATTTGGCTATCTAAGCTTGTTTTGGCCATTGACAGCAGCATTCCCTAGGCAACATAACTTAGAATGGCATGCACCAGAAAGGAGAACAGCATGATTTCATTATGAAGATTATTGTCCTCAGGCTGTCAGGAATTTACAACGGATATGCCCTTAACTCCCCTTCCTATCTAATATAACATTTTGGTCTGGTATTCAAAAACCAATTCTAAGAATTAATAAATTTACTGTAATCAGACCAAACAAAATCAGTTTGACTTTAAGCGTGAAAAATCAGAATTCTAATAAACGTGTTTCCTCATTGGAAAATTTAGAACTGGAAATAAGCATAGGAGGACCATTTCAAGCTACAGGATTAATGCACTCACCAATCCAGAGAGTCACCTTGAGGAAGTCTATGCTTTACAATACAACAGACATCTAGATTTATATCTCAAACTTCACTTGGGCTCTTTGGGGAAATGAAGTTTGATAAGTGCAGGAAGTTCGGCTAGCTCAACCCGAGGTTTCCCCAGCAAAATGCTTCTTAACTTTTCATCACAGTTGACCACATTCTTGTTGTTTGGATCCTGCTCAATCAGCAAACAGCTCAACTATCAAAGCTAGACATCAATACATATACAAAATACAACATGATAGCATCTATGAAGGCAACTAAATAACTGGATATATGCATTTTATAAATACATATTGCAATTATAAAACTTGATAAATTTGAGTGAATAAAAAGATGAGAAAAGAGCTCAAAATCGTCAAAAGAGTTCTCTATTTCGAAGTAATATGCTGATGATATTAGTACACAGCTCAAACAAGACACAAATGACAAACCAGCAAACAACATTTTCTGAGTAGCAGCAAAATATTAGAGCAGAAAGGACACATCTTAGCAAAAATAACAATATCAGATCAACTTCTAGTCTTTCAACATAGAATGGTTCAACTACCTTAGTAAGAGCCCAATTCCATTATTTATCCACTTCATTTTTCAATACCATTTAGAAAGAAGATAAAGCAGTATCAATTTGATGAAAGGTTTCAGAGCAAAACCCTCTCTTTAGGACTATTGCACTGTCTCTAACTCTTCATAAAATAAACAATAAATACCATTATGCCAACCCCAATAACAATTTGACAAATCTCATAAAATTTACAAGGCATTGGAAACCATGGAATTCAATTCCATCAAGGAATTGAATTGAATTTCATGCTTTGGAAGCAAGTTCAGTGAAGGAATTGATTCATGAATTGAAATCCAACAAAGTTAAGGAACTGAAATCAAAGCCAAAGGGATGTGATTTAGTGTGGGAATTGAATTATAACAAATGAAAATACCAAAATAACCTTACTTGAATATAATGTTTTGTTCCTAATCTATTAATGAAAGATAAAATAATAAAAACAATTAAATAAATTCATTTTTAGACCCATTCCAAATTAAGGAATTGAATTCAATTCTTTAATTTACTGATTCATTCCAAATATAAGAATTCAATTCAATTCCATCTCATTAAAGATTTCCAAACGGCTTGTTAAAAGCAGGGAAAATATACGGCTTGTTTGGCAATTGTTTTATATAACAGTTTTTTATTTTAAAAAACAAAAGATTAGAAGAACTTGTTTGGTAGCTTGTTTTTCACAGGTTGGTTTTAAAAATGAAAAAACACAAATCATGTTTTAAAAACTGAAAGAAAACATCTTTTAGATGTTTTGCAAAACAAAAAATAACCTTGTTCCATCATTCTTGTCCCCTTTAGCTCCGATCTGTCCCCTTCGGCGCTCGCGGCTTGCTTCCTCCGCGCCGTCCGACCTGCTTCCGGCATCGTCCGGCCTGCTTCCTCAGCGTCGTCGCGGCCTGCTTCGCACAGGATCAATCTCCTTCCTAGGCTCCAATCAGCTTCCTTCGTGGCATCGTGGACCGATCTGCTTCCTCCGATCTGCAACCCCTCGTGTGGAAGCGGAGCACCAACCATCACGAACCACCACCGCCTTCAACGTCGGAAGCAAGAGCACCACTGCGAGCAGCACCACTGCAAGCAACCCCTCCCGCCTTCAACCACCACGGACCGGCACCACGGCAGCCCCTCCCGCTGCAAACGGCCCTTTGGTCCTTTTGTTTGCTATATTTGGTTTTGGGAAACGAGTGTGGGTTTTTAAAAAGAGTTACCAAACAAAGTGTGTTTTTTTTGTGTTTTACTTATAAAAATTTGTTTCTAAACTTAGTTTTTAAAATATTTTTTAAAAACAAAAACAAAAAAATTGTTCCAAACAGCCTCATAGTGTTTCTCTAGCTAGGAGAGAACTGAATCTGATTTTTGCGGATAATTAAAAAAAAAAAGAAAAAATGAGAAAAAGAACCTGGAGATTATTGGTCCTGATGTAAGACCAAACGCGCATGAAACAACCCAAACGAGAAATCTGAGATTCACCGAGGAAGTCCCTGAGACTGGATGGAAGGTTGACAAGGTCAATCAAGTTGGCAAGTTTCTTTGGGTTATCAGTGACAGCTTTCTTCATGCGCTGAGGAAGCATTGTTTTGTTCTCAATCCCTCACAACCCTGAAACTTACATTGATAAAATGCTTCAGATATGATATTTGACAACAAAATTAAGGTGCAAGGATACAAATAATCTAGAAATTATACCCCGTGTGAGCAATGATGAATGTTAAATTATTGTCCATGTTCTCACTTTGAACTATTCTATTGTTTTAGGCATAAATTATTCATAAGAAAATCCCTACCATTGTCTTTTCCATGTTGAGTATCCTATATTTTTCTTCAACATCTCAACTTTTACAGTTGACACATTTTGATATATAAAAGCTCACCATTTCTTCATCAACTGTTATAGCATTTCTTGGAGTGGAAAAGCAAAGTGCTCATATATCCTTGCTTTATTCAAAACATCTACAGTTTAAGCATCTTGATCAAGTGATTTATTCTTAGTATAAAAAGTATTATCTTTAACATATTTTATCAGATCCCTTCTCTCATGTTTCCGAATGTTCATGAAGAATAAGAATATTGAATCTAGTAAATTTTCTTCAACACTATAATTTAATGCTTAGCTTAGAACGCCTTCTCTCACACATGAACCTATATACACAGAGAATCATACTATAGCTGTCAAATGGGCTGACCCACCCTCATTAAGCCCTATAGGGCAGTATAAATGACTGATTAATCGCACAATTATGAGAATGACACTTCACAAACTATATACCATACATAAACCATAGACAAGCAGATAAATGGAACTCTTCATTCCTAGACACCATGAATTCAATAACAGAATAGCTATTAAGGATTACAGAGTTTGCCAATGACTTCAATTCACCCTGCTGCACACTTCCAGATCTGACGACTAGTACCAGTTAGTGGGCTAAGGTTGCCCATCTTGAGCATTGCATTAGCAAAATCTAATCTAAAGAGCAAATGGTTCGTGGCATACTCTAAAACTTTAGAGTACGTGGAACAACCCGTTAAAGAGCTGTTGGTCAGAGTGAAAGACAACCTTTCATGCACTTAATTCTTGTAACATGCACTGTGAAAATTTTTTGGAGTGGCGGCATCCAAAGGAGACAAGTTGCTATCACCAACTATCCTAGGACAATTTGCTTGCAAACATTTTGCATAAAAGGAATCAATATTGCTCTCGGCTTAGTAAATCCTTGTTCTTATACATCAGGATTTGCCTATTCTGTGAGCACATTGGTGTTGTGTGCAAATAATAATGAACTTAAAACAGGAATAACAGCAGTGGATAAATATCACATTTCAACCCACAAATAGAACAAAGGATTTTCACTGGCATTCTATCAAAGACAACATACACATTGATTCACACAGTAAGAAAATCCATTAACTAAAGAAAAATCCACATTAGCAGAAGGGGAAAAAAAAAAGAAGGAAAGAAAGTGAAGGGAATGGAAGAGAAAGAAGAAAGAGACTAACCAAATTGAAGCTCTTACATCCAACGAAGAGAACCCAACGCAACTACGGATCGAAGACAGCGTAGAGCAATCACAATTCGCGAATCACAGCGTCGAGTAATCGTGAACACAGCTGTAACGAATCAATGACGGTGAAGCTGTTGGATCCGATGACGATAATAAGGTTTGGAGGTTCGATTGGGAATTAGGGATTTGAGAATTGGGAACTTGGCATTATGGTATAATGGATTATGTTTGAAATCTATGATGCACGGATTACGGCTACAGAAGTTTTGCTAATAGACATTTTCACTATATTTTGCTGTCCAAATTTTTAAGCGTTGGAAAAGTTATAAAAATAGTAAAAAAATTACAAAATAAGAAAAAGATGTGAATTTATAGGCATGCAAACAGAGCAATTCAAAATCGAACCAGACCGATATAAACCAGTGAAAGCGAATTGAAAAACCGAATAAATTGGATTCTTTTGGTTTTAATTTTTGGAAAGCTATCGTTCGGTTTTTAATTGACAGTGTCAAAACCGAACCAAACATTAAAAGTAAAAGTCTTACTTGGCTTCATGATCTAATCACTTTGACTAAAATACCCTCCCAAAGAACCCAAACCACACTCCGCATTTCCTGATACTGTTAGCGCCGCAGAACCTCAAACGCTGTCTATCACATCTCACTTCTCCCAATTTCTCATTGTTCTATGATTGTTACTTTTCTCTGTGGTTGAGTGACATCCATCTGCCTCTTCTTACAAGTTGCGACGCGATTAGCTCCCCCTCTACGCCCTCTTCTCGCCTTCACTAGTCTCGCATATGGCTATTGACAAAGCAACACTCTTCATGACGACGGTGGTTGAACACCTTCGCGGCAGCGCGCGATAGCACTTTCACGGAAGTGGTGGCGATAGCACCTATTGGCAGCAACGAAAACTCGTTCTCGTGGCAGCAGCAATAGCTGCACCCTTTGCAATGGCAACGAGTCGAGGTCACAAGGCGTGGCCTCGTCGTTCTGGACTCTATGCGTATGTTTGGATTGATAGAGTTGAGTTGAGTAAGTGAAGTGGAATGAGATTTAAGTTCCTCTATTATTTAGATGTGTAAAATTTAAATGGAATGGAGTGGAAATGGATGGACAAATTTTTCATCAATTTTTTTCAAATTTCTTTCTCAACTAAGAGGAATAGTATGGAATAGAAAATCCAATGAAATGGAGTAATTATTTCACTTATCTGCTCAACCATGTTCTATCAATCCAATCATGACCTATACTTTTGTGTGATTTTAAGATGTTAAACTTTGTTTATTCATTTCTGGTGGTTGTTTTATGTTGAAATATGTTGATTTTTGGATTTATTTTGCAATTTTCCTTCTCATTTTCATTTAACAATTCTAAAGACTAAATTTATTTAAAGAGTGTTTGAAAATCTTTAATGAGAAGAAATTAAATTAAATTTCATTAGTAATTGAATTTTGTTAGGAATTAAATTCAATTTTTATGTTTGGAATGAGTTATTAATTAAATAATTAAATTTAATTCCTTGATTTGAATTTGTTAAAAAAAAATTAATTTCATTGTTTCTTAAAAAAATTAATTTAATTGTTTTTACTATTTTATCATTTATTAATAGGTTAAGAAAAAATTATATTCAAGTAAGGTTATTTGATATTTTTATTTGTTGGAATTCAATTTCAATAATTTGAATTAGATAGTTTTGATGGATTTTAATTCTCACCAAATTTCAATTGCTTGAACTATACTGCTATCAAATCAAAAAAAGAAATTAAAATTCTAGGGTTTAAGGACAAGCAATGGGGTTTCCATCTTTTATTTGGATTGTTTTTCCTAACTTGTAAGTGTCTTTGAAAATCAAAAATGAAATAAAAAACCATTTAATTCGTTGAATTTTCTCCGTTGCCTAAATTAAAAATATCGAATGGAAGATTTTTGCGAAACGATTGTTTGGTTTGGATGAGATTTGCTCAAAATCGAACAAACCGTGGGGAAACACCCCGCACACAAGTGTCGTAATTCATTAGTACACTTAATAAAGGGGATTGGTTGGGCTTGGTTTCCAACTTTTCTTCTCATTATTACCCCTACAAAAAAAATTTAATAACAAATTGTAATTAGGTAAAATGTTAAGAAAGGTAGTTTATCCATTTTTACAAGTTTGGCATGCACCTATGGAATGTGACACGTGAGGATTACATTCAAAAGCATTTGGTAACATCACAAACTAATATGCATAATTGAATCAAATATATTCAAAATATCTAAGTTTAACTATAATTCTATAATTTGAAAATATTTCTAAAACATAAATCATCGATAAGAAGTCTATAAAATCCATAATCTTAGCTAAAGCCAAACATAAATAAATAAATGGCTGAAATTCTGAAAAATAGTGAAAACCATATAATGCATGTCAAGATCTCCTTACACAATTATTGAGCGCTACTCACTGACATAAATCGCAAGCTTCACTCAAAGCAAAGCTCACAAAGAACTTCCTCTAGAATTCCTGGGTAGGTCTTGTAGTGCCACTAAATTCACTATCTCTATAAGGGAGGAAAAGAAAATGGTGAGTTCATCAAAACTTAGATAAATAAGGTTAAACTCATAACCCATGGGACAACAACAAAATCCATAACATATACATGTAACTGATATAAAATATTTTATATATAATTATAGATAATTGCACTGAAAACAATAATTTAACTAATCCATGGCAATAACTAGTAGAGAAATAGGAATTATTCTATACATAATTATCTAGCTTAATCTGAATCTAAGTCAATGGCTAATCTAATTGGCATAACTAGGTCAATAAATGGACACCTACTAGTTCACTCCTGAATGAGCTAGTCCTCTCAGGATTGATACCAACGTTAACGATTAATCATTAAATTGTTAACTGTCTGTTTCTCTCTAATTATTGGCTAAAAATTAATAGCAAAAAAAAGTTCTCTGTCCTCCTAGTAAATCCTGAGGTTCATGAAATTTGATGAGACATAAAATAAATCTAAATCATACATACAACAAGTATGGTCCATGAGCTTTCTAAAATAATAATTCTCCATGATAACTATAAAATAATAATTTTCTAAAATTTCTATAATCTATAAAAGCATATTTCCTGGCATAAATCATTCTAAAATTTCATAAATAATTTATATAATATGGAAAAAATAATAATAATGACTAAAAGTATGGTTAATGAACTTAAACCACCGTTAATAGCTGGAGTACACTTCACTAACAATTTGACTTTGAGAGTTGGAATGGCACTGGTAATTGTCAAAATATAATAAAGATATAAACAATTTGACTTTATTACCAACTGATTTGGGATAGTATGGAGGGAAAATATTATGAGAATTATGACAGTATCCAAACTCACATCTAGTTAAAAAAACAAAGGAACTGGCTAAATTTCATGAAGATAACTTATTGAAAGAGATTAATTGGGAGAAATCATGTTTTTCTCTAGGAAAATTCCTTCATGGCTAGAGTTCTTAGAAAAATATTTGGGAGTATTATGATGTGATAGAATATACTCAGAGCTAGAGTTCTTAGAAAAAATATTGGGAGTATTATGATGTGGTAAGAATATAGTAAAAGTATAAAAACAAAAACGGAAGCAATTATCCGTCCACCGCACATAGTTCTCGCTCCAATACACTATATATATAGTAGTAGTGTGCGTTCTTGTTACTTGTCACATTGTATATATAATAATAATTAAAATAATTCCGTGTGTCTCATGTAATGCGAGTTTGGTTATTATATATATATATATATATATATATATATATATATATATATATATATATATATAATAATGATGCACGTTCTTGTCACAATAATAATTAAAGAAATCCATATGCACATTCTTGTCGTATTGTATATATAATAATAATTAAAAGGAATGCATATGTCTCGTGAGTTCATTATTATATACAACAATAGTAATGATGCACAACGCGCGTTTCATTACTTATAATAATAATAATAATAATAATAATAATAATATAAGTAATAATAATAATTTAGATAGTAATGAATTTCTATTTAGGATATTACATACTCCCTCCTTAAAAGAGATTTGGTCCCCAAATCTAAACAATGTACCCTAAGGTGGAAGAAGATAGTGATACTTGATTTTCATTGGTTCTTTAGCTTCCAAGTTGCTTCCTAGGAATAGTCTCTAAATAACTTTTGAGGCTACCTCCTTTGAGCGAAGCTTTTTAGCCTCCATCCACGATGGCAGCTGTTCCTCTTCATAGAATAAACTCTCATCAACTTGGATTTTGTGGAGTAAGCACATGAGGTGATCAGGTATATATTTCCTAAGCATCCTGACATGAAATCCTGGGTGTATAGTATAAACTAGGAGGCAATGTCAACCTATAGGCCACTGCTCAACTCTTTCTAAGATTTTAAATGGGCCGATAAACGAGGCTTAATTTTCCAGCTTTCCAAACCTTACTATCCCTTTCATAGGAGATACCCTTAGAAACATGTGGTCCCCGATAACAAACTCTAAGTTGTGCCTACGGTTATTTGCATAAGACTGCTTCCTTGCTAAAGCTTCCTGATCAATTGAACCTTCTCTAAGGTTTCCTGAACTAAGTCGGGCCTGGGACTTAGCTTCCCTAGCTCGAACCACCGATAAGGACCTGCAATGCCTCCCATACAAGGCTTCAAACGGTCTGATTTGGATACTTGCTTGGTAACTGTTATTGTATGAAACTCAATCAAGGGTAGGTGATCACATCAGCTCCCTGAAATCTAGTACACAGGTTCTAAGCATATCTTCTCCAGTTTATATTGTCCTTTCAGACACTTCGGTCTAGTGAAGGTGTGGTCAAATCCACACGTGTCCCAGGGCTCCTGAAACGCCCTCCAGAGCGTGAAGTGACTGGGACCCTTGCTGATATGATAGATATTGGGACACTGTGAAGTCAAACTATCTCATTGATGTATAACTGGGCATATTGTGCACTGGAGGTAGCCTTCCTGGCAAGAATGTGCTGACTTGGTCGTCCTGTATACTATCACCCATATGGAGTCGAATCCCTTGGTGGCCTAAGGTAACCAACTACGAAGTCCATGGTTATCCTCTCCCACTTCCACTTTGGAATATCTATACTTGGAGTAACATCCTGGCCTCTGGTACTAAGCCTTAACTCCTGGCACACCAAGCACCTAGCCACAAAGTCACGACATCTCTTCATACCATCCCACAGAACAATTGTTTTAAATCCTGATACATCTTCAGCTGATCCTGGATGCATAGAGTATGTGTCTATGGGCTTCCTCCATCACTTTCCTCCTTAGCTAACCTCCTGTAAGCACACATAAATGGTTCCCAAAGTGCAACACACCCTCAACATCAACTAAAAACTTGGTATTGTCACCCTTACAAACACCCTCAACCAACTTAGCTAGCTTTGGATCTTCGCCTCCTCTGCCTTGATCTATCCTACCAAGGTTGACTGAGTCTTGATGTGAGCTAGAAAAATCCTATCACTAAGATCGAACTGAACTCCCTCGACTTCTAACTTGTGGATATCCTCAAGGTGTCTCACTGGTGCTATGTGGGCTAAGCTCTCGCAGACTCCCTACTCAAAGCATCTGCCACTATATTTGCTTTCCTTGGGTAGTATCAAATTATCCAGTCATAATCCTTTAGCAACTCAAATCATTTTAAATGCTTTAAGTTTAGATCCTTCTCCTGAAAAATGTACTTCAAGCTCTTGTGTCTGTGAAGATTTCACAAGTCTCTCCATACAATAGTGCCTCCAAATCTTCAAGGCAAAAACCACTGCCGCCATCTCTAAGTCATGTGTGGGATAATTCTATTCATGCTTCTTAAGCTCCGTGAGGCGTAAGCTACAACTCGACCATGCTACATCAACACAGACAAGTCCAACTCTTGAAGCATCACAAAACACAAAAAATCACCTGTCCCTGAAAGTAATACCAAAATTGGCACCATGGTCAATCATGTCTTGAGCTTCTGAAAACTCTCTTCATACTCTTTTGTCCACTGGAACCTAACATTCTTTTGTGTTAGCTTGGTCATGGGTCCTCCGATCCTAGAATCCTGAACAAACCGGTATAATATAACTAAACCTAAGAAACTACGGACTTCCTGAAATTGTTGTAGGTCTAGGTCATTGCTGCACTATTTTCACTTTCTTTGGATCTACTAGAATACCATCCTTTGACACTATGTGTCCAAGGAACACCACTTGATCTATCCAGAACTCATACTTTGAGAACTTGTCATACAACTGATTCTCCCTCAAAGTATATAAGACTATTCTTAGATGTTGCTCATGTTACTCTTTACTCCTAGAACATACTAAGATGTCATCAATGAAGACGATCATAAAGTGATCCAGAAACGCTTAAATACCTTATTCATCAAAACCATGAAGGCTGGGGTATTGCTCAACTCAAAGGACATCACTAAGAACTCATAATACCCATAGTGAGTCTGAAGGCCATCTTAGGTATATCTTCATCCTTAATCTTCAACTGATGGTAACCAATCAAAGGTCGATCTTGGAAAAACATGTTGCCCCTGAAGGCTTAAAAAAATCATCAATGCGAGGCAAGAGGTCCTGGTTCTTGCCGTTACCTTGTTTAATTGTCTATAATTTATACACATTCTCATTGAACCGTTCTTCTTCTTGACAAACAACACGGAGCACCCCATGGAGAGGTACTTGGCCAAATAAATCCCTCCAACAACTCCTATAATGCCCTTCAATTCTCTTAACTCTCTGGAGCCATGTGGTATAGAGATAGGCCTAACTTTGGCTCAAGCTCTATCCCAAACTTTACTTCCCTTCCTGTGGCATACCCGGCAAATCATGGAAACACATATGGAAACTGATTAGCTCCTGGAACCATATCCAAACTTGGTGTCTCTACCTCTACATCCCTAATTATAGCTAAAATTTCATAACTACCTTATCTATCAATCGTAGTGCACTCATAGCTGGTATCAAGCTTGTAAAACACCTGTATAGAGAACACTCTTGGCTCATCACCTGGGATTTTGAATCTCATCACCTTGTTATAACAATCTACCATGGCATGGCATGGGGCTAACTGATCTATCCCAGAATAACATCAAAGTTAGACATGTCCAACACTTTTAAATCTGCTAGTGCTTCCATGTAACTAACTTTGACTCTGCATGATCTATACATGTCTAAATAAGGATGGGCCTCTGAAGGTATAACTAAAAATGGCTCCTCAAGATCCTTAGGATTCTCTAAACCGTATAGCAAAGAACGGGGACACATAAGTAGTGGACCCAAGTCAAACAACGTCATGGCATCAAAGGAACATATTGTTGCTATACTGTTATCACTTCATTTGAAGCCTGAGCATCCTGGCGAGTCATAGCAAACAAAGGGGTGTCCCAGCCCTAGCCTTTATCGCCATGTTCTCTCACTTGCACCTGCCACTAAGGCCCTTGCCCTCAGCTCCACGGCCTCCGAGTGAAAAAGCCACCTTGGGCTAAACTGGAAGCTGACTGACATGGAGGGGTTAGTTGACCCAGACTAGAAGATCCTTGAAACATCGGCATCTCTTGCTTGTGGCCCCTGGCCACACCCATAACATACTAAGGAACCAAACAAACATGACCCTGATATCCCTTTCGCAAGTCGCATACTAAATGTGATTGCCATGAACCCTTCAACTATCCTTTCCCTCTACTCAAAGTCTATGATGTCAGCTGGGCATGCGGATGGGCTCTAAGGCGACCTCCTGATTGACCTAAACTAGCCCTGATGATGGTGACCCTTGCTCAAACCTGGGCTTAAGAAAGAGCCATAAACCTTGGCTTTCTTGTTGGCCTTTACCATCGCCCTACGCTCCGCTAAGCCACTCTCAAAACTAATCGTTGTGTCTACCACCGAGCATAATCCATGGTCCCGATGTGGGGCTCAAACTGAGGAACATATCCTGGACAAACCCTGAACAAAATGCCTCACCCTAGCTATCTCTCTCGTATCATGCTAGAAGCTGCCTATACAGATAAGTAAAATGCTTATCATACTTTGTAATTGTCATGCTTGGAGTTAACGGAGCTTCAAAAACTCCTCAATCATCTCTGCCTCGGCTCTCTAATATGAATCTCCGCATGAAGGCTTCCTTGAATTATTCCGAGGGAGAGCTAGTGGTCCCATGCCTCTCTGGAAACTCCTACCATAACTCTGCTTGGCCTCCCAATTAGAAGCCAGCCAACTCCACCGCTTTCTCTAAAGAATAATGAATGACACCAACTATCTTTCTACCTGCCTGAGGAATTCCTGGGGATCCTCGTCGCAATGCCCATTGAAGGAGGACGGGTCCATCCTTTTGAAGCGCTCTAAGGCTCAGTCCTCTCCATCTCATTGAAGGCGGCTATGTAGTCGCCTCTAGCTACCTGGTCATTACATCGGTCAAGTTTGCTACCATCTGTCAAAAGTTCTAAGCGAGCACTATCGCTAGATGCATCACTCTATGGTGACGAAGGCGTGAAAGGTGTAGGGTAGCATGGTAACACCTGTGAAAGGGAGGACATATAATAGGATCATGAGTGTCAAGAAAAACAAACTCTTGTTGAACCTAGACATGACTCACTCTTTCCTAAAGGCCTCAAACAATATTACATCAATGCAAATGGGCGTGTTTCCATTTACATAGATGCTATGTTATTTATCAATACTTGCTTCAATAATATGTAGGGAAACCTATTACTGATACCACTTTGTCACGACTCGCCTATGGAACGTAAGGGCATATGAGGGATTGGGTCCCCATGGAAGCTTCTGTAATGTAACTGACTAATATACATAATTAAATTAAATATATTCAAAATATCTCAAGTTCAACTATAATTCCATAATCTGAAAATATTTCTAAGACATAAATCCTGAATAAGGAATTGCATAAAATCCATAATCTAGGCCGAAACCAAACGTAATTAAATAAATGACTAAAATTCTGAAAAATAGTGAAAACCATATAATGCATGTTTGGGATCCTGCCTACACAATTATTGAGCACTACTAACTGACATAACCAATAGTAAGCCCACTCTAAAGCGAAGCTCACCAAAGAAGTTGTAGCATTCCTGGGTAGGATCCTATGGTGCCACTAATTGTCACTGTATCTATAAGGGAAGAAAAAGAGAGGGTGAATTCATCAAAACTTAGTAGTAAGCCTCCACTCATAACTCACATAGGACAGCAACAAAATTACATAACATATACATGCAATTGGTGTAAAACATTTTATATATAATTATGGATAATTGTCCTGAAAATAATAATTTAACTAATCCATGTCAATAACTAGTAGAGAAACATGAATTATTCTGTACATAAATATTGAGTTGAATAGCTGAATCTAGTCAATGGCTAATTGATACGCACCTAACTAGGTCCCATAAATGGACATCTCACTAGGTTCCTTATTGTGGATGAGTTAGTCCTCTCAGCCACTTGGTACCAAGGTTAATGATCAATCCTGTACCGTTAACTCGCTAATCTATTTTTCTCTAATTATTGGCTAAAAATTAATAGCAAAAAATAAGTTCTCTGTCCTTACTATTTACAATTGAGGTTCATGAAATTTGATCTGATAAAATAAATCTAAATCATATGTAAGCAAGTATAGTCCATGAGTTTTTTAAAATAATAATTCTTCATGATAACTATAAAACAATAATTTTCTAAAATTTCTATAATTCATAAAAGCATATTTCTTGGCATAAATTATTCTAAAATTTCATAAATAATCTATATAATCTGGGAAAAATAATAATAATGACTAAAAGTATGGTCATGAGGTTAAACCTACTTCCTATTGTAGGAAGTGCACTTCCACTAACAATTTGACTTTGAGAGTTAAAATGGCATGGTAACTGCAAAATATAATAAAGATATAAATAATTTGACTTTAACACCTAAACTGAGTTTGAGATAGTAGGGAGGATAAATATTATGAGAAAATTATACAGACAGTACCCAAACTCACATACTAGTTAAAAAAAGGGAGGAACTGGGTAAATTTCATAAAGATCACTTCCAAAGAGATTAATTGGGAGAATCACGTTTTTCTCTCTAGGGAAAATTCCTTCGCGGCTAGAGTTCTTAGAAAATATATTTGGGAGTATTATGATGTGGTAAGAATATATTAGGAGTATAAAAATAAAAGCTGAAGCAATCTAATCGCCACACATAGTTCTCGCTCCAATATGCTATATATATAGTAGTAATATGCATTCTTATTACTTGTCACATTGTATATATAATAATAATTAAAAGAATTCCATGTATCTTTGCAATGCGGTTTGGTTATTTTATATATATATATATATAATAATAATAATAATAATAATAATGATGATGATGCACGTTCTTGTCACAATAATAATTAAATCCATATGCACATCCTTGTCATATTGTATATATAATAATAATTAAAAGGAATGCATGTGTCTTGTGAGTTTCATTATTATATACAACAATAGTAGTAATGCGCAACAACATTTTTTCGTTACTTATAATAATAATAATAATAATAATAATAATAATAATAATAATATAAGTAATAATAATGATAATTTAGATACTAATAAATTATGTATTTAGGATATTACACAGTTAAACATGAATTTGTTATGAAACCCCAATATGAAAAACCATTTTCTAATAGTTTTCCTTCTTTTACTATGCATATTACTTTTATTTCTTCAATAAAAAAAATAACTTCACTTCCTCATTTTGTTCTGTTTTCTCAATTCCAGTCTTTGAATCTACAACCTTTGGCGCCAATGATGTTTTTTGATTCCCAAAAACTGTTTCATACACATTTTCTAATATAATGTTGCCAACATTTTCAATACCTCGGGTTTGAAACTTTGAATCCTTAGGATCCTTTGGCTTTTGAGTCATCCTCTGACTTCAATTTTGTACATTTCTTGCAATAGGTTCTCTTTAAGTGGAGGACGTTGTGCTCTCTTTTATATGTTTCTCATATGATGTTGTGCTCTTTCGTGGAGGACATTGTGCTCTTGGGATCCTAGAGATATTCTTATGTGCACAAGAGCAAACTTCTCCTCTTGCTCTATCCATTAATACTCTCCCACATCAGCATTGAGGACCAGTCCTTATTTTTAACATTAAATTTTAGAAGTTTGAAACTAACCATGATTAAGTAACTATACCCTAATTTTCTATATATGAACAAATTTTTTTGCTTGAAACCCAACTATTGATTTCTACACGTGATTGCTAGTGGAGAACTCCCTTTTCTTTCTGATTCAAAAACCCACTCCCAAAGGTGGATTTTGTAATATCTTGGGTACATGTGTCCTTAGACAAGTTCTCTATGGTCCAGGATTTCCTGGGACTTACCAGGTAAAGCCGGGCAAAGCCTCGAATTTCAAAAACCATATTATAGCCAGGTTCTAAAAATTCTAGAATGGGCTCGCTCCACGGTATGGTTCGCGGGCGGGCGAGCCAACCACTGTTCCTTGTGTCAGCCAATCTCACTACAATGAATTATGTTCATTCAGCGAGTTTGAGTCTCGTAGGCTCACTGCAATAAGCTTTACTCACTACAACAAGCACCTCGATGACGGCACGGTACAGAAATGACGCACGTACCAGCATTGACACAGTTTAGAAAAATGACCTAACCCCTTTAAAAGAAGTCCTGGGCTTGGGTTTCTCATTCTCAAAACCTGAAACCTATCCTCTAAATTCCTCTCATCCCTTTCTCTCAAATCCATCCCAATCTTCATCCCCTAAGCTTCAAGACATTGGTGTCATCCTTTCTCCCCAAAGCTCTCGTGGAGTTGGTCCTTCACAGTCTTGAAACCTCACAGGTGAGTGAGTTTGATCTCATGATCTTATTTTAGCCATTATATCTTTATTTTCTAGCATAACGGAGTATTTAGAGATTTGAAAATTAGTTTTCACATGATATGGAGTTATATGAAAAGTGTGCTTTAGCTAGAAATGCTCCCTTCAAACTTATACATAAAAACCTATGATTTTAGAAAATGCATGGGACCATAATTGCTTCATAAATGTTTTATATGATTGAACTCATGATTTTAGACTTAACTATGATGATGGAATTGGATATTCTTGATGAAAAGTAAAAGTGAAGCTTTATGTTTATTATAGAACTAGACATGTTGAACTTAGAATCATAGAATTCCCCTTTTATGACTTCAGTATGATTTAGAATACGAAATTCCTAGAGAAATAAAATTGTGAATTAACGGCAATTACTCCATTAACCTTGACATACCAAGGCCCACCGGGGCAAATTATCTTTATTTGATCAGTTCGTCAAGGACGGTTCGCTAAGGGCCATTAAAATCTCAACTATGGGCTCATGTTTGCCAGGGACTGTATTACCTTATAGTTTATGAATAGTCTGTTATTTTTTGTAATTCTTGAGAAAGATAAAGATGATATTTATTATGTAAAGTAAATAGAAAATGTTTTATGAATGTTGCATTATCATTATTGTATCTTTCTTCTAGTCCCATGTATGGTTATGGATGAGGATTCACTCCTGAGTTTTATGATAAAACTCACCCTTCTCTTTCCTTTTCTTCCAGATATAACGTTAGCTTTGGATCCTACACCTCCTCCCTCAACGTAGCATACTTCAGTTTGGGTGAGTTTGACGTTCTCGTGAAGTGCTTGGGTATTTTGTAGAGTGTTCAGTGATAGTGCGGCGGGTCCCGACCATATAGTTACACATTTTGCATTTTGTTTTATCATGATTCCTTTATATTTAAAATGATATAGCGTTCACAAATCTTTTGTAAATGAGCAACTCAGTATAATTTATAATACAACTATAATTTCAGATTTTATTTATGGAAAAGAGGATATTCAGGTTTATTATGAGTTAGATACGAATTTTGATTATGATTTGAAAGTCATTTTATGAATAAAATATGCATATAGTATGACTTAGCAATCACGAGGCCTATATGGGGATGAGATTCCTCATGTCACAATCCAAGTTGGGTTATGACAAATTTCATGGCCATAGCCAAATTAACATAATAAACTCTCATGTGCGTGGTCTGTATTTTTTCCTAATCACAACTTTGGGGATTCTATTATTCTAATATTGCAAAAACATACAAAAGAAAAGATAAAGAAGCTACAAATGGAATTAAGGAGTGTATTCCATTAAAGAAACAGTCAAATGATAATACAAATGAAGGAAGCCCCAACCTTCATCCAATATAGATGATAGATGAGGATGGAGCTTTCCAAGTCTAAAAACAATAAATCACATATTTTAGGAGTTATAGCCATAACAAAGCAAGACACCCAATTGTAGGAAAATAGGAATCCAGGAAGAATGATTCAAGCTCCTCCTCCTGACCTGCACCTAAAGAAGATCTACCAGTAGTAAACCAGAGTTTCAATTTGAGATGGGGCCAATCTAATTCCTTAGCTATGGTTAGTTTCTTTCCTAATGTTTTCTTAAATTTAATTTAAAGAATTGAAGTTGCCCTACACAATGTTGATGTGGAAAAAAATTAGTGGAAAAGAGCAAGAGGGAGGTTATGCTCTATGCACACAAGAATATCTTCGAGGATCCTAATGCATATCTTATGGATAAATCATTAGTTATATTTATTGATTTGCAGGTCTACCCATTATTCTTTTGGATATGGATCCTCTAAAGTGTGGATCTCATTTTAGAGAGTAAAATAAAGGGGTTTTTATTTTGAATCAAAAGTTAGAAGTTGAGGTTTTTCACTCTATTAATCTAAGGGTAAAACTCCTACTTTGCTCTCTAAACCCTAAATCCTAAACCCTAAACTCTAAACTCCTCACTTTAGAGAGTAAAGTGAGGATCCAAATCCTATTCTTTTAATATAATAATATTTTATAATATTCTCAAAAACACATTATATATATACACTAATTTTCTGAATGTGATTGCTTGGTAAAGGATTTGAGTAGGGTGGCAACTCACCAACCTAGTAGACTCAACCTATTTTGCCACCCCTAGATCATATTTGAGTTATGACTAATGAAAAATGTACAAATAGATTAAGGTGTAGCTTATCTTAATCATGTAGGGGACATAAATGTATATTTTAAAAATATAGATAAAAAGTTTATGATAATATTATCTTTTTAAGAGTGAATTTGTATTCTACTCATTTACAATACGTACAAATTTTCTTATATGATCTTTCTATTATATATAAGCAGCATCTATCAATGTTTTTTATTTTAAGATACTAATTACAAATTTAATTTTGATGTGCATTAGTATAAATCTTTTTAAAATAGTTTTAACATAGTGCATTGTTAGATTTGAAAAATTATATTTATTTCAATTATTATTGAATAAATCATATTTTATTGATGTGAAATTGACTTTATGTTAAATTTTATTAATTATACTAATAAAAAAAATGTACAAATATATATTCATAACTCTATATAATTATATCAATGCAAAAAAAAATGTGGCTTGACGGCACGCAATCCCATCTAGTTGCTAGTATATTATAAATATTCTTTCATTGTTAGATTTTTAATATATTATGAAAGTAAAAATAATTATAAAAAAATATTTAATTTCTTTACACTAATAGTATAAAATAAATATTGGTTGATGACTTCTTACCGATTTTTAACTTCTTGAATTTTTATTGGTTGACATTATAACATTACTTTACACGTTTAAGTGTTTAGAAATTAAATTTAAAAATAATATTTAAAATTATATTAATTAAGACTTCACAATAATTATTTATTTTTAAAATAATTTATTTATGACCAATAGTATCAATGAATGGATAATATTTAGTGTAATATAATTATATGTAATAAGATTAAAAATATAAAATATAATTGGTATAAATCAGTATTTTAATTACCACACTGTTTAAACTTATATATAAATGGTTGTTAAAGAACCTAAAAATTATATTTTTATTTACATATTATGATGATGATGAAATCCTAGGTTTAGTATGTGATCTTTATTTTCTAATGCTAGCTAGATATCACCTTTTTTATGGACTAGCTAAATATTACATTATCAATTAACTATAAACTGAATTGTTGATTGATTATTTTATGTTAATTAGTGGCTTGTCAGGCACTACCGTGACCGTCAACCCACATTTTTCATTTTTTGGTTATTGATATAATTAAATAGAATTATAAATATAGAATTATAAACATATAATTGTATTTTTTTATGAGTATAATTAATAAAAATTTAATATAAAATCAATTTCACATCAATAGAATATGATTTGTCCGATAATAATTGAAATACATATATTTCTCCAAAACTAACAATGTATTATTTTAAAAATATTTAAAAATTTTATACTAATGCACATCAAAATTAAATTCATAATTAGTATCTTAAAATAAAACATTAATAGATGCCACTTATATATAATAGAAAGATTATATAAGAAAAATGTGTATATATTGTATATGAGTATAACACAAATTCCCTCTCTAAAAAGATAATCTTATCACAAACTTTTTACCTATATTTTTAAAATATATATTTCTCTCCTAAAATATTAAGATAAGTTACACCTTAATCTATTTGCAAGTTTCATTAGTCATAACTCAAATATGATCCAGGGGTGGCAAAACAGGTTGAGCCAAAGGTTGCTACCACTACTCAAATCCCTTGCCAAGGAAATACATTCAAAAAATTAACTATAATATATATTTAATGTAATTTTTAAAATATTCCTCACTTTAAGAGTAAAGTGGGGAGTTTTATCCTTAGATCAATAGAGTGAAAAGATACCCTCACTTTTAAATTTATTAATCCAAAGGTAAAATTCCTTTAATTTACTCTCTAAAAATGAATTCTCACCATAGAGGATCCATTTACAAAAGGATAACGGCAGACCTACAAATTAATAAATATTAATCATTTATCCATAGGATATTCATTCATGGCACTATAATCCCTTATCAACAGTAATAGAAGTATATATTGATGTAGCTTGTGTTCACTACGTCCTACATGCAAGACTTTCTTGTGAGCAATGATACCATTTTTATAAAAATATTTTATTAATGTAGTGTTCGATCTACTTGCACTCACCATGCTCTTAGATGGAAGATCTGAACATCCTTGGACCCAATTTAAAAGTTATTAAAAAAATTTACAAATTGAAAGATTACATTATGAAAATATGTGAAAGGCTTTACTATATGTAAGGCTTTCTCTCTATAAAATCATTAAACAAACTTACACCATAAATAAGGATGCCATTTATTTTGGATATATGAGCAGATGTCAAACTTGAGGATAAGGATAATAAGAAAATAATATTTTGAAAAAATAACACACTATAAACTATTTTGGACTCCCTATCCTTTTTGTAGTCGAATTCATGAATGGGCCTTTGAGAGCATAGCGCTTTCCACCAAAAGAGAACCCATTGCAAGCAACTTACAAAATTAAAGTCAAAGGATGACTCAGAAGCCAAAGGATCATGAAGGATTCACCATGATCACAATGTTGGGCTCATGGATTGATCCACAATGCAATTAAATGATGCCAATGTGTGACAATGAGCACCAAAATAAATTGATAGAATTAAATCTATCAATTGGCAAGCGCAACAATAATAAATATGTGCAAAGCTAAAAGAAAATGAACATCGAATTTTTAATGTGGAAACCCCAAAATACTAGAGGAAAAACCAGGACAAACTCTAAAAATATTTTACTATATTAGGATAATTACAAAATTCATTTCCACTCTCTCAAATCCAAGAGATAA
Source organism: Dalbergia oliveri (assembly GCA_030441495.1). NCBI lineage: Eukaryota > Viridiplantae > Streptophyta > Magnoliopsida > Fabales > Fabaceae > Dalbergia > Dalbergia oliveri. Next base: position 11,969,285 of record JAMLFY010000001.1, read on the forward strand.
ATATAATGTTTCCGATAGAACCTTTCTATTCAAATACTATAATTTTACAGTACAACGAGTAATAGAGATGATACCCAAAATATTCCGATGTATATACCAAAACCCTACACTCTTCGGATTTAATCACCATCTCTACTTTTTCTCTCACTCTCAGAAAATAATACACTCTCTGTGTATTCTCTTCACTCTATAGCTATCTAACTCTCTTTGCTTGATTTGCCACTGAATGAACAAAACACCTCTATTTATAGAGGTTCATGCAGTGTAAACATACTGCAAAGTTTGGTTGCAAAGAAAAAGTTTCTTCATGTACATGCCTACACGTCTTATTGCTTCTTTGTGCAAAAAATATTCTTCACGCATGTGACAAAATTTTTTAACCTCCAACTTTTGAATTAAATGGCATGATCTCATGGCTTTTGTTATCACATTTTTCTCAACTGGACCCTACACACAGGATCCACCAAACTAACCTTTTGGAAGAACTCGTGGCTTTGGCACAATAACTTTTTTCTTTCCAACCTTCCTTTTCTTTTCCTTCTTCTGTCCCTTCTTCTTAACCTTTCTTTTTCTTTTCCCTTTTCTTTTCTCCTTTTTGTTTAAGAAGTTTCATAGCTTCATTTTTCTTTAATGGTTTAGCCCCAATAGGCTCATAATCATCATTTAAATCACCATCATAGGAGCTTTTATCTTTAGATTCTCTCTTCTTAGCATCAGAAAATTCAAACAAAAATTTTTCTTTAGGAGACTCTTCTTTTGATTCTTCAACCAAGACTATCTTCCTCTTTTTTTTTTTTTTTGTAGGAGAGGATCTGACTTCTTCTTTTCCTCTTTCTCTAGCAGCTTTATCATCATCTTGGTTCTTCGCAGAAAGGAAAAAGTCCTAAGTGAGGTCATAGGGCCTTTTCCCTTATGTCCTTCACCTTTTAGTGGAAGATTGGCTTGCTTGAAAACCTTTATCAGCAACATTCCATAGGGCATCCCAACATATCACCTTTTATCCTTGTCTATAATAGAAAGAATGCAGTCTATGACAAACCTTGGAGGGTTTACCGTCCTTTTATTAGTTAGTTGATAAAAGAGCAACATCATGTCCATGCCTTTAAGAACATTAGTGCTCCCAAGCGTAGAAAAATGGTGGCATGTTGTACAATTGAGAAAGCACCCTAACTTCAGGCTTCAGGGTTTAGGTTTTGATTTCCTTCAAAGAGATGTCGCTTATTCCACCTAGGGTTGTTGTACTAGAGTCAACTAAAACTCTAACTTGTCTCCACCACCCGTTGTATCAGTAGCATTTTAAACCATTATAAATAGCCTTAATCACCTTCTCCATATCGGTGGGACATATGTCTATGGAGACATCTCTAATTATGGTTGTGACATATGTGCCATCTTGATTTGTTCTGTTGTGGTGTAAACGGAATGCACCTACCATTCTTGGATATATGTTCTAGAAATACTCATGAATGATTTCCACTCATGAAAGTTAAAAACATCCTTAAGAAAAGGCACCTTCTCAAACTAATCTAGTTCAAGACTTCACCCAGGAGCTATTTTCTTTAATTAAAAATGCTTTTCATATATTTCTTGTATTTTAGGGTCGTGTACATAAGCAAAGAACTTGGTTTCCCATCGCTTGCAGAACTTTTACCAATGGCGTATGAAAAAAAGGTTGAAGCTTGTAAGAGATAAGGGTTATGTTTAGAACTTTAGATATTTGAGAGGGAAGAAGTAAGATGGAGGGTTACTAGAAGATGAAACAATTTGTCATAAGAGAGAAGATGAAAAACTTGTAACATGGGTGATAAGGGAGTTATATAAGGGTTATGAATGTGAAGAGGTTTCTTTCCAAAATAACTTTCCAAAAACTTGTAGAGAGACAATAGCTTTCTAAACTTCCTTCTAAACAAACATTATGAACATCTTTCTAAAATCATCCTTCTAAACTATTTTTTGAGGATTTTTCTAATAGGTATTTCTAAGACTTTTCTAAACTTGTGTTTTTCCTTTTGAACTTATGTTGATCATCAAGATAGAGACTTTAGGAATCATTTGAATTGTAAAACCCTGATAAATCCATACTAATGCTTAAGTCATAACACGGCCTTTATAAGTCATTACCTATGCATTTGCGGAATTTCTGAAAATATTTTAGTGAAATTAGAGAATGAAATTTTCTTTTGCAAAACAAAACCGTGAGCCATAAGTGATATAAATAAAGTGTTAAACTAAAAAGAGTAATAATATTGAACTGAAATTTAATTTCGTTAACTTCAAGTACTTGAGAAGATATCATGGTCATTTCATAAGATAAAACAACATAAAAACATTTTAAAAAAAAGTTCTCTATAAGGCCCAAAAGTATTTACCCAAAAATATTGTCAGACCCAATTGACATACATATGATAAGTTTTGAATAGTTTGATAGAAATAATGAATGTTTAAAAAAAATAAAGTGTGCCCATCATATTTTGATACATGATTTTGAGAACCATTTTCTACCACATTTTTTGACTGGGAAGTATTTTGCTTAATTTAAAGATTAACAATATATGATAGCTACTAGAAAGTGTTGTTAGCTCAGAACTTTTAGAAAGCTATTGTAGCATATGATTTGAACGAACAAAGCAAATTTTGTTAAAATATTTTAAAAAAATGACTAATAGTTTGTTTGAGTTTAAAGTGCTTAACACGATCACTCTCGTATACATATAAATTCAATTCATGACATATTTTTCACAATATCATGATTTGACATGATTAAAATCGCATTCAAAGAGATTCAGGATCTTAAAGATGTGAAAATTTGATCAAAAAGTGAATTTTAATTTGTAAGAGACTTGAGAAAGTAAGAAAAAGCACCAGAAATCAAGTTTGTGTCTTTAAAATGATTCGTAAGCTTAGAAAATGCTATGACAAGTTGAGAAAGTGGTTTCTCATGCTCATATAAAGTACATCATCATTAATCACAGTTACAATCATCTCTAAAGAGTATGAACATCATCTGAAGATCATCATCAATTTGAGAGAATAGCTTAGAAGAAGCATAAAAGGCTTAGAAAGTGTAGAAAAGCATAAAAAAACTATACTTGGCCAACAGAAACTGAATGAAGATTTGAATTTCAAATAAAGTTATCGACTAGAAAGTATTGATAGAGACATATCAACTTTATGCTTGGATATTTCCCACCTTATAGAAAGTCTAAGTAAAGTTTAGAAACCACGTTAGAATGAAGAATTAGTATTCGAAGCACCATTCAGAAACCATTATCAACGGATTCTCTACTAGCGAAGACAATCCTGGCACTGCTTAGCCTACATTTCTAGAAGACAAATCCTAGGACACAAAAAGGATGATTAATACATGTCAAGAGGAAGAAAGATCAAGGGATAACGGTCCATTTCAAAATCCAAGTATAAAAGGAAGAAGCCTTCAAACTTGAAGAAACTTTTGCGTTCTCAACACTTAAGCTTTCTTATATTTTTTGAAGTTCATTTATTCTTTGAATTTAGTTTTGAAAAGAAAATATTCTTTCTTGTATTGTTATAGAAAACATTCTTCTTAGGAAGATTAGAAAGAAGTCTCTCAAGTTATATTCTTGAACATTATATTATTTTAGAAAACTTGAGTGTTTCTTTTGGAATGTTACACACCAAACCTTATAATTTTTTATACTCTAATCACGTAGTGATCAAAGTGAGATTAGCTTGGAGAGGCTAGGACAAAACTACTTGTGAGTGATAGTAAATTGTACCTACTGCTCAATGGAGATAACTTGAGAAAGTTATTCAAAGAATATCTTACTTTCTCATGTTGAGAAAGTGATTGATTAGTGGAACTCAACAAGTTTGTTGAGAACTAGATGTAGGTAGTGCTAGGCCAAATCAATATAAAAACTCTTGAGTGATATCTCTCTTCTCTATTTCTTTAAATTTCTATGTGCCATTTATTTTCTATTGTGTGAACTTTCAAATTCATTCCTAATTAGTTTCTGAAGTTTTACTTAGTTTCTAACCACTTTAGAGAGTAGCTTTCTGAGGCATATTAACTTATGCTTTTCCACTGCCTTTAAGCATAAACACTTGATAGACCATGTTTAAATTTCAGAAACTAAAAGAGTTTTGAAAGCACAATTCAACCCTCCTTTCTTGTGCTACTTTTTCACTTACAAGTGTATGCTGTGAAAATTGCATACTTGCATTACCATATCATAAACATATATATATGAACACTAATAATTATTTATAATACATGTAAATGTCTATTTCCTATGAGTATATGGTTCCTATGTATCATTAAATGTTGTTCATATTTCCAATACTCCCCTTCAAACTGGAGCATATAGGTAAAATGCTCCAAGCATGCAACAAATATAACAACTTCCTTTGAAAGAACTTTTTCATGCACAAAATAAAAATAAATCTCCATAGCTTCATCTGATTAATATTTTTAAACTTAAGCTATTTGAGAAATTTCTTAATCCAAATAAGTTCGCAAATGGCTATAGCCATTGCCCAATATTCTACTTGTGCACTATACCAAACAATTACATTTTGTTTTTTTGTTTTTACTATTCCATGAGACAAGATTTTCGCCAACCAAAGCACAATATTGTGAGGTGGAATGCTTATCAATACTTGAGCCTACCTAATCTGCATCACACTAACCAACTACCTCAATGTTTCCTCTATCCTCATAGAGTAATCCTTGTCCAGAAGCCTTCTTGATATATCTAATAATTCACATTATAGTAGCCTAATGATTATTGTAAAAAGATTTCATGTATTAGGGTATTACTCTAATGGAAAATGAAATACCTAGTTTAGTTATGGAGAGATAAATGAGTTTTCCCACCAATCTTTTATATCTCTTAGGATCACAATACGGTTCCCCTTGTTCTAGTAACAATTTAGTGTTTGGACTCCAACATCCTGCTTCGTTGAGTATGTCTAATGGATACTTTCTTTGTGAGATAATGACTCCATCCATTTGATCAATTTCAACACCAAGAAAATATTTGAATTTCCATAGATCTTTAGTGTGAAAATGCTTGAAGAAATGTTCCTTCAGCTGAGAGATCTTCTCATCATCACTACCCATGATGACAATATCATCGACATATATAAATTGCCCAGTACAAACACTTATCAAGAGAAGTGTGATAATAAAAGACCAAGTGATCTACTTCACTATGCTTTATTCCAAAATCCTAAATAATAGAATTAAAAAATTTCTAAACGAAGCTCTTAGAGACTATTTAAGTCCATAGAGAGAACAATGTAGCTTATTAAACAAACAAGGCTCCACCTGACCAACAAATTTTGGCTATTGCTCCATGTAAAATTCCTCATCTAACTCACCATGAAGGAATGCTTTTTAAATTTCCAGTTGATATAGTGGCTAGTGAAAGGTGGTAACCATGGCAAGGAAAAGGTGAATTGATGTAATTTTTGCCACATGAGAAAAGGTATCCCCATAATCAAATCCATAAACCCTCTGTATATCCTTTGGCAAATAATTGAGCTTTGAGATGGTCAACTTTACAATTAAGGCAAACTTTAATAGTGTACATCTATCAACATCCAATAATTAATTTTCATAAAGGAAGAGAAGCTAGCTCCCAAGTGCCACTTTGTTCCAAAGTTCTGCATTTCATTACTCATGGCTTGTTGCCATCTAGGATGATCAAGTGCCTCATCAATATTTTTAGGATTCGAAACATAAGATAAAAAAGACACAAAAGAATAATGCGAAGAAGATAAACAATGATAACTAAGAAATTATAAACATGATGTGGATTTCTCAAGGATTAGGTACCTTTTTTAATAGCAATGGGAAAATCATTAGTTGTTTCAAGAAGATTTGTAGTAGAGGTGGTTGATGGAGTAAGACATGATTCACACAGGATGGGGAGTGCAATTGCCTCCTTTGCTTGATCAAGATCCCTTGGGCGATAGTGATATATGATGATCTCGAGTTATAAAAGTCCAAGTTTATCTTCATTTGGAGGTATAGGATCCTAAGAGAATAAGGTTGGACCAAAAGAATGATATAAGCAATAATGTTAGATTCTTTTATAGACAGAGAGAAATATGGATGAGAGGTGATAGTAATGCATGACGATTAAGAGCAATGTTGGATTCTTTTATGGATGGAGAGAATATGGAGTCTTTTAAAGAATATGACATTAACAACCATGTAATAACGTTCTTAAGTAGAGAATAACAATGATATCATTTATATAACTTGGAATATCCATGAAAAACACATTTGATAGCTATAGTAAAAAGTGTATCCATACTCGAAGAGAGATCATGAACAAACAATTGCATCCAAACATACGATGAGCAACGGGAATAATGATTCTTTTGGGAATAACATGAAATAAGGAACTTCATTGTCAATGAAGGAAGATAGCATTTGATTTATCAATTAACAAGCGTTAAATCGCATCACCCCAATGATGCAGAGGAATATTGCATGGAGTAACAAGATTCAAGCTATTTCAACAAGATGTTTCTTTTTTCTTTCTACTATGACATTTTATTGAGATGCATGGGATAAGTAGATTGATGTAAGATACCCTATGAAGACAAAAGGAAGGAAAAAAAAAGAAAAATATTCTTTAGCATTGCACTTTGAAGCATTTTGCTTTTCTTCCCAAATTAAGTTTTGATTTTTATATAAGAGGATGGAAAGATAGAAAGTATTTTCAAATGTTCTTTAATCAAATATACCCAAGTGCATCTAGAAAACTCATCAAAGTGACAAAATATCTAATACCCAAAAATGTTAATGTACAACTCGAACTCCACATCTCTAAATTAATAATCATGAAAAGAGAATCAATTTGACTTTCAACTTGCCTAAGAAAGGAAGAGTTGACATGTTTTCCTAATTGAAATGAATCCTAGTTCAAGAATTTTACTTTATCTAAACCTGGAACCATTTTTTGTGACTTGGACAGATTTGGATGACCTAAATGTTGCTGAAGTAGATTTAAAGATGCAGCTACACCACAAGTAACTGATGGTCCTAAACTGGAGGTAATGAAGACCATGTGATTCATATCTTATAGTAATCATTCTTGTATGACAAATGAATCAACATTAAAGGTTGCAAAATAATTAAGAGATCTAGCAAGTTGACTAAGAGAGATTTAATTAAAAGGATAACTAGGTATAAATAAAAAAGATCCAAAGACAGAAGTAGTAGATGAGGCAAAATTGAACCTGCCTTGGCTACAACTTTAGAATGATAAACTTAAAAGTAACAAAATGAGAAAATTTTGGTGTTGATATTGAGGAGAATTAGCAATATGATCAGAGGCACCTGAATCACTAATCCATAGATTTTGAGAATTACTATATTGAGATATACAAGCCTTATAACTACAAGTAGCCTTAGATTGTATTGTAGCATTCAAATGAAGATTTTCATGATATTCGGGTTCTAAAAATTTCAAACTAGATAGTTTTGAAGCATCCATTAGACCTTCAGAAAAGAAGTGTCATGCTCATGACTTGCTGTCTCCATTTATCATTAAGGAACTCTTCTATAGAGATGAAGTGAAAATGAATAATGTTTAAAAATTCACAATGAGACCAAAGTGGGTTTAAACACTTGAAACAGGAATAGGAGGTTCTGGGGAGGAAGGATTCACTAATGGCATTGCAAATAAAGACTCATATGGCTATGCATGACGGCATGTTTATCAAAGATCAAAGGTGGTGCTTGGTGGAACAAATGTAGGAAGCTTCGATGAACACCACTATAGCAAATGCGTGATGAATAGACAATTGTGGGCGGTGCATGCTTCTCACGTGCCAATAAATAAGGATGAGTGGTAGCATGTGAGCAATGTTTGGCAGCTTCTAAATCTTCCTGGTTCGTAAAAGGTCGTTGATGTGTTATAGAGGCTAGAAAAAATTTGGATACTTTATTTGGAGAATTCTTAGTGGCATGATTAAATGATAACATACTTGGTTTAGGTGTTGTGACTTGGTTTGACTAGAGAAAAATACTTTGGTATGATGTAACTCATGATTTACTCTAAGAATGGAGATCATAGGTCTTCCTCTGATGCATGCTGAGGTTCTGATTGCCATGACCTATTTGCAAAACTACTTGTAGTAATGTGGATACGACTCCTCCGACTTGGTTCGATGCCATGGTGTTCCAAGCTTTGCCTTCTCCTTAGGGGTGTCTCCCTTTCCCTTCTTCTACTCGGACGCGTGGTGCTCGCATTGGGAATCATATATCTAGCTTCCTCTCCTCCTAAGTTCTAATCTTGAAGCTATCTCCTTAGAGGTGTTGGGGTGTTATAGCGCAAGCCATTCTTTTGAGGAGGGGGTCCTCGTGGTCGTTAGTGTCTTCTGAGGCTTTGAGGCGATCTTCTAATCTTTTTTCCTGTTCTTCTTCTTGGAGTTGAGCTTCTACTTCCCTTTGGCTTGCTCCCTTTCCAGTCTTTCATCATATTGCCTCCTCCGCTCGAGATCATTTTGCAAAGCTTGGATGTGGATGGCTTGGTAGTGTATCATGTGGAAAATGTCAAAGAGATAAGGGTTATGAGGGTGGGCTCCTGCACTTGAAGCCTGAGTTCCTGGTTGGGATCCGTTTAGCTTGCTTGGGGTTCAATTGTGGAGGTAGCTAGGCATCCTGCTCTAAAAGTGGCATTATTGCCTTTAGACTATAGATTGCAAGCACTAGTGGACTTCTAGGCCATGGTAGTCGATTTGAAATGTGGATTCCAATGATGCGTCCTTCTATCCTGCACTTTTGGGATTTAGAGCCACACCTCCTTGAGGAATGCACTATAAGATTTTTGTAGAATACAACGGAATTATAAACGATTTTGTAAGCTTTATAGACGAATTTTCAATTACAGATGGATTTACAAATAGAAACATGTCGTCTGTTATTTTTGCATCTATAAATATTATAGACGTATTTTCTAATTTGTATATAAATTATAGAGATTTATAGATGGATTTGTCTATTTGTAGATTAATGGACGGGTTTTTTTTGTAATTGGCTGAAAAAAAGCCTGTAAAATTAGCAGATTAAAAAATTTATCTCTACCACCATAACATGCCCATCACCACGCACTATCCATTGTTTCCAACAACCCCCTTCTCGATGCCACCCCAAACAAATCCAAATCTATCCAAACCGAAGCCACATCCATTGTGTGCCATCGTAACCATGTGCTTTGTCGTGCCACCTCCAAAGAAAAAACACCAATGTTCCTACACATTAAAAGCTGACAACTCAATGAAACTCACAACAATAAAAGGTAGAAAATGAAAAAACCAAACCTATTAAAAGTTAGATAACATTATCACGAACACAATGACGCAAACCATTTGCAAAATGGAGGCTCTGATGACTAGGTGACTGCTATTGGTTCTAACACAGAGAGAAGAGAAATGAGTGAAAATGAAAAAACAAGGAAGAAGGGACACATGTTTGTAGCCTTAATTTTGACATTACGAATTTTTCCATCTGTAATATTGAATATCAAAGTCAGATGAATTTACAAATAGAAAAATTTGTATGTAATGCACGCATTAAATACATGGCTTAAATTTTAAATTAGATGAATTTTTGCACAAGTAATATATTGGATTTATTTTAAATCAATCATTTAAATAACTATCTACTGTAAATCTGTCTTTGTATTACAAAATATAAAAAGAGAATTCTTTCATTATCCATATGTGATTTTCATCTATAATATTTATGGGCCATGTGACTTGAGTTTGCATCAATAATTATAGATGAATTTACAGATTTTGTCAAAGAAAAAAAAGGGAAAAAAATTCCCACGTTTTCATAACTTTCACGCTCTCGTTTTTTTATTTTATTTTATGTGGTGATCCATTCCATAACCCTTTTTTTTTCAGAGGATCCATTCCATAGTTTTGAATCTGGTTTATGATACAACCTGATTAGGCCCGAGAGAGAGCCCAATAAAGAAAAAATCGAAACGGCAAAGATTTTCTCTCTTCTTCTCTCCTTTCTCATTTCTCACAGTTTCTTTTATTGTTTACCAAAAAATTAGATCTTATCTCATCTCACTCTCGTCGGATACTCCACCTCACGCCGCCCTCCTCGGCACCACCAACCACCGCCACCACCACCGCCACCGCCACCGTCTCTTTCCCCCTCTCTGCCACTCCACAGGTACCTCTCTCTCTCTCTCTCTCTCTCTCTCTCTGTTGTATAGGGCCTATTCGATCTGTTAAAATTTGAAGCTGGATCTTCAGATTTCGTCTCCATTTCATGCCCCTTCCTCGTTTCATCGAAAATCCCTCTTTCTTTTTGGAGTGATCTTCTCGATTCAGTTCCCTTTGATGAGTTTTTTTTGTTCGCACCGCATGCTCTTTTTTTTTTTGTCTCAAAATTTTTTTTATTGGTTTCTGTGCTTCGATTTGTCCTTTTTTTTTTTTTGCGAATTTCTTGCAGTTCCGTGATCCACTATTTGTAATCCCTGGCACGAAATTCTTTCTCGCCTTTTTTTTTATGCGAGAATTGGGGAAAATGTAATCATTAATCAAATCTAAACATTTGCATTGTGTTGATGTTTGCACTGAATTGTCATGACTATATGCGCAGATTTTTTTTGTTTTCTTGGAGGAAGGTTGGGGAAAAGGGTTGGTATTGTGTTTTGGTTCATGGATTAGTCATTTAGGGAGTGTTTGGTATGGGGTTAAAAATTGTGGTCATCCGTGAGAAATTCTATCTCATTTTCTACTCTTGTACCACACACCCCCTTAAAGTGAATTGTTATTCGAAGCTGGTATAGTTGCTTGAGTAAAAGCTAAATTTCTGTGGTTCTTGATATTTATGTTGATTGTGTTGAATCTTGTAATATCTATGGTTTCATTGGTGTATATTTCGATTAAATTATTTTTCGTTTACTATAGTTTTTTTTTTAATCAAAATTCTACTTAGGGCGTGTTTGTGAGCTTGATCTTGATCGAAATTCTCCCATCCTTTCCCTCCAAAAAGTCAAACTCACAAACACCCCATAGAGAGCTTGAAAACTATGATCTTTCCCTACATATTCAAAATCAAACGTGCACTTGCTTTGAAAACACTGGGAGTGACAAGTTAGCAGGGGGTTAGTTTAGGTTAGTTTCATCTGCAAAGTGTTTACTTAAAACTAAGTGTTTGAATTATGTGTCTGTTGACAGCAGAAATATGCCTTCTCAGAAGGTTGAAACAGGTCATCAAGACACGGTCCATGATGTTGCAATGGATTACTATGGTAAGCGGCTGGCTACAGCCTCATCGGATCACACAATTAAGATAATTGGGGTGAGTAACACAGCCTCTCAGCATCTAGCAACTCTGACCGGTCACCAAGGACCTGTTTGGCAGGTGGCATGGGCTCACCCTAAATTCGGTTCTCTACTTGCCTCGTGTTCCTATGATGGACGTGTGATTATTTGGAAGGAGGGTAACCAAAACGAATGGACTCAAGCTCATGTCTTTGATGACCACAAGTCATCTGTAAATTCAGTTGCTTGGGCGCCTCATGAGTTGGGTCTCTGCTTGGCTTGTGGTTCATCCGATGGGAATATATCTGTTTTCACTGCAAGAGCAGATGGTGGCTGGGACACCTCGAGGATTGACCAAGCTCACCCAGTTGGTGTAACTTCTGTGTCATGGGCCCCCTCAATGGCACCTGGTGCTCTTGTTGGTGCTGGCTTGCTTGATCCTGTACAGAAGCTGTGCTCTGGTGGATGTGATAATACGGTGAAGGTGTGGAAGCTCAGTAACGGACTCTGGAAAATGGACTGCTTCCCTGCTCTTCAGATGCATACAGATTGGGTTCGAGATGTTGCTTGGGCACCCAATTTGGGACTTCCTAAATCTACTATTGCTAGTGCATCGCAGGATGGAAAAGTGATTATATGGACTGTGGCCAAAGATGGGGATCAGTGGGAAGGCAAGGTTTTGTATGATTTTAAGACCCCAGTTTGGAGGGTCTCGTGGTCACTGACTGGAAATATATTAGCTGTGGCTGATGGGAATAACAATGTGACATTATGGAAGGAAGCAGTGGATGGGGAATGGCAACAGGTGACAACGGTAGAGCCTTAAAATCAGATTTTCGAGGTCTTGCTTATTAATTTGAAATTATGGTTAGACTTTTCATTTTGAAATATAATTGACATCTTGTTTCTTTGCATAGTATACAGTTAAGTAATTGTGCTTCATAATCCCTTAGTTCCTTGAACTTTATGATCCATTGAACATTTTCTGCTTGCAAGAATGAAGTTGACTAGTTTGAGCTGTTTTACTTTTATAGATTAGAAGGATGTGTTTCAAGTATATAATGTGACATTTCATCAGATTTTCCGGAATTCTGTCCTGGGAGTTGCATGAATTTATGTTTGTTGCGTTTTACTTTGGACGCACATGATTATAAACATTAGTACATATCTGAGTAGAGGGTCCTGTTATTATTTTGCAATTTATACTGTCAGTACTTAATAACGCAATATGCCATTGCTAATGTCTTTGCTTTTAGAAGAACTAAGTTTGATGTATGGTATGAGATTTACTTTTAATAGACGGACAAAATGGGCAGTGAAATAATATATATGTCCTCATAAATCTGTCATGCTTGCCAAACAAATTTATGCCTGTTCCTCTAGGATTCATATGATTCTTTAGCTTTGCAACGCATAAGAGGAAAATTTATTGTTTTTCATTTCATTGACGTGGTAAGTCTATCCTTCTCATATAAACACCCTCCACCATTCTTTCGTGTCGCCCTATTATTGATCTCTACGGCTGAATTTGTATTTGTTTGGCTTTTATTATTATTTGAGTAAATTATCATTTTGACTCTTTAAAAAGTCAATGTGCTAACAAATTAATCCTTAAAAACACTTTTTTTGTTTTGCCCGTGATATTCTAATAATCAATTCTGATATTGCTAATGAGTTCCGTTAGTGTTAATCAAAGGCGTTTGAGGGACTAATTTATCACATTGATCTTTTTGGGAGTAATTTGTCAATGTATTGATCTTTTAGAGATTAATTTATTAGCCCGTCGATCATTGAGGTGTCATGAACTAATAAACCATTCTTTAAGAACTAGTTTGTTGTCGCATTGATTTTATAAGGCTCATAATGACGTTTTGCTTGTCATTTTTCCATCAAGTTTAAATTTTATTTTCTTTTATGGAGTTGTATTATGCTTCGGGATCGAGATTAAACCCTTCTTTTATTAGGTAGCAGGTAAATGAAACTATATTGCAGTGAGAAAGTCGTTAGTTTCATGTTTTGGATGAGAAAAAAAAAAATTCTTTTGCAACGTTTTTAGTTCCCCGGTTGGAATTGATATGTCTGTAACAGGAAAATTGTGCTTATGTTTTCCGTAAAGATAAAGATGAAGATTCAAATTTATCTTCAATGGACCTTGATCTTATTTCTGGCAAAAGTTGTAAATTTTGATCAGTAGTAAACCTGTGGCAAGACGTTTGCAAGAATTCCGAGTTTTTCATTGATCGATAACACTATTTTGCGTAATAGTTTCTTCAGTTGCTGGATCCTCTTGAGTTGAAAAATAGAACCTTTGAAGTTTTGCTGGTGACCTATAGTTCAATTCAAGTATGACTACAGGGTTGGTCTTTTTGGATTTAACTCCTTTAAATTGAAGAGATTGGTAAAGTGAAAAAAATGATTGATTATTAGATTAATAATTTGCATTATATATGACTTCTATTAAATAATTTAATAGTGATTAATATTTAACTTTTTTATTTTACTAATCTCTTCGTTTCAAAGGAGCCAAATCTAATGCTTTTAGGTCTTTTAGTTATCAATATAATCTCTCATTTCCTATTAATCGTTCTAGGTGGTAGGAATTGTCGAGTACTTTTAAAAAAAGAAAATTCAACTCATATTTACTACATTATCCTTGATATTTTGTGAAATTCAAAATGGCTCCTTTCGATTTATTCAACCTACATTGTTCTCTTCTACAATTTGTTAACTAATGACACTATGTTAGTAAACTTAGCAGATTTTGGATCATGTGCCTTGCATGTTTTTAATGGCACTATTGTAATATTGAGTGGATCTTTGCTATATAAAAGAGCAATATTATTCCAACACTCAAAAGTAGATCCAAATAAACACCTCTCCATTACCGTAATCACCATCTCCATCATTATGTAGCCACTACCATTTTCATTTTCTAGCCACTAAAGTAGAAAACCAAAACAAAACCAAAACCAAAAAGCAAATAATAATGAGTAAAACACAATTGTTCTTCAATTTCTTTGATGAATAACTTAATCCCTAACAATTGTAAACACCCACTGGTCCCTTAAAATTCTAAAAACGGAACACTATAGGTCCAAGGGCCTCAAGGCCTGGAGGTAGAGATGAAAAAAATCTTATCTGAAGGAAATAAAGCCCTAGGATGAGGCGAACTTGGCTGAAGAAGCGGAGTTAGATGACAGGAATAAGCTCTCTCACATGCTCAATCTCGGCCACCTGATCAAGCTCAGCTAGCCCAGTCTCTAGGCATTATCAGACCTATTTATCTCAGCAACTTCACTTCTCTAGCCAAGCTTTTCAGCTCCCTGGGGGTTGACAGATGGTGGTATATGTTCTATTTTGAACCAATTTAAGTATTATGAACCAATTTAAGTGTTTACTCATAATAATAATATTATTAACAACTGTCATAGGTATTGCGAATTCCACTGTGCCCCTAATCAATTCCCTTCAAATTCGATTGAAATCAATTTCAATTAAAGGTGGAAATTGGGGACTCATGAGCTGAATGGGGAGGGAAATGGAGAGGCGCTCGTTGATGTGGACGTTGGGGAGGAGGCGCATGAAGGGTGCCAATGGTGCTGATTTGAATGCTAGCGCATGTGAGGCACTCGAGGTGGAGCCACCACCGTCACACGGAACATCTAAACCCTCGTCTTCTCGATGCTTTGTGGCCTTTGATTCTCATTCTCGCACAGAAGCTGCAACCCTAGTTGCAAAATGAATGAAGCAAGTGCCGGTGAGGTTGTGCTCAAAGGCAGCATAGAGTTTGCTGACGGTGGTGGAGCGGAATGAACTGGAGGGAGCGATCATTACAGTCATTGGCGGAGCCAAAGGAGGGCCCGGGGTTGCCATGGTCTCCCCAACTTTGCACATCTATCATATACTTATATATATTTTTTATATTATAGCCCCTTCATAAAATTGTATTATGAGTATTTTTAGAAAAGTTAACCATTTTATATACAGTATACATAATAAATAATAAAAGTTTTTGAAATAGTAGCATATATATAGTATGAAAGTATGAAACATATAAATGTTTTTGGAATATTTTTTTGAGATTTTTTTCTTTTATTACCTTTTTAGTCACTTAAGGTATGTTTGTAAGTTTGAATTTTGGAGGGAAAGGGAGAGGAGGATTTATAGTGTAAAATTATATTACAAATCCTCCCCTACTCCTCCATTCCAAAACCCAAACTCACAACAGACTTTATGAAGTCCTACTTACTAGTTAGTTATTTATGATTCTCTATTTTGCTGTTGAAATGATACCTTGATACACATACTTTTTTAAGGTAGTGCCCAAGAAGAAAAGTATTGACTCATTTTTTAAGAGAAAAGAAAAGATGGATAATGAAATAAACTTTAATTTATCAATAATTTTGATAAAAAAAACTATGGACTCATTTTATTCTATTTACACAAAACTTGGTTTTATTTTATTTTAGGTAATTTACACTCACCTCCTCTAAGATTTAATGTAATTAAACTCACACCCTCTATTTTACAAAACTATCATTGACTAATGAGGTTCACTAAAATTATACTGACTTTCCGTTCCAATACTAATTCGCTAATTTAAATGAGAAAAAAGATAACATAGGATATATATATAATTATTAATGAAAAATTATAATATTTTGATAATATTTAACATATCAATTGATAAAAAACATTTTTATCACATGTAAAAAACTTATAATTACAACTTAAAATAGAAAAAAATGTATTCTAGTTAATATATATGTCAAATATTGCTAAAATATTATAATTTCACCATTAATAATTATGTGTATATATATCATATAATATCTTTCTTTGACTTAAATTAATATATATATATGGGGTCAGTGTAATTTTATAAATCTTAATAAGGTCAAAATAATTTTACAAAATAGAAGAATATGAGTATAATTTTACTAATCCTCAAAGGAGGTTGGTGTAATTTTCTCTTTATTTTATGTTACATTATATAAGTTAATTAATTTGGCCTCCCTCCTCGAAAAATCCTACCTCCGCCCCCGGTTACAGTGACACAATGAAGTAGCGATCAATAGTGTCCCTCAGCATCTTCATGCTTGTACCACTGCCATCCATATGTTATCGTCGTCTCTTTGCATGACCACCTTCGGAAAGTGTCCCGCTGCTCCCTGCCGCGTCATCTACATAGCTCACTACTGTTGACGTTGTGCTCACAGCAACGCACACCACGCTGCACCGCACTTCCTTGTGTTGCTGCCTCAATTGCCCACAGCCACATTCTCGCATCGCTGACGCCCACACTTTCAAAACTTATTTTTCTTTGCAGCGATGGGAACATTCCTGTAGTTTTGAAAGTGTGCAAGGGAGAAATTAAGGGTGGAAAATAAGGGTAAAGATGAGAAATTACACTCTTAGAAAATTGTGTTTGTTTTAGTGTTGGTACGAGAAAGGTCAGGGTAAGTTGGATAAATAAAGAAAATCGAGTCTATTATCACAAAATGTCGGAGAGATTGGTGTAATTTGTCCTTTATTTGTGGAACAATCAAGGCAAACTAATCATTATAAGCACAATTATATATGTACTTCTTTTTTCTCTTTAATCTTTCTTAATAATACAAATCTTCTTTTTTACTTCTTTAATCTCTTTCTTTTTTTTTTCTTTTTTCCAGTTTTTATTGCACCACCATGGACCCAATTGTACACAGATTGGATCTTTAGACTCATTAAGCTACAAATCACCAAACTGTTGTGTTGCCATGTGTGTCCATGGGTTGGGTTAAGTGAGTTTAAAGTGTTTTTCTTGTCCAATCTGCTCATTCAAACTTTGTATCAGGTGGGTTGTGTAAAATTTCACTTTCAACCGGACCCTACCTACTCATAAATGAGTTGGGTTGTGTGGAACTCATGGGAACATTATATATTTTGAAAAAAATTACTTATTAAAAATATCAAAATATATAATCAAATATAATAAAACTAAACATATAAATATAAATTTAATTTCTATATAGTGATAGTGTAAAATAATTTTATATTGTCAACCAATAAAATTTTACCAGCTAACAAATCATAGAAAATAACTATTCACTATAACAATAACCTTGATGATTTGTCATTTTGATGAAATTATATTAGATGACAATATAAATCTATTTTATCCTGTTAGTGTATTGAAATTAAACTCTATAAATAATTCTACAATAATTCTTTAATGCCAATAAAAATACGTCTTTGAGTCTAACAAGAAAAGCCCACTGCGTTGAACATGTTTTACACAAGTTTGAAATCATTCAAAAAAATAAACTAATAATATTTGGGTTAAGTGCATGAATTAAAAACTTTCAAACCTATAACTCAACTCATACTTTATGGGTTAGGTAGAGATTTTTCAACCCAACTCAATCTGTCAACCCAACCCATAAATTATGAGTTGGCTGGGTTGAAACTCATGCATGGTTAAGGTTGGAGCGTAGGTTATATTGAAGACAATGAATGTTGATTTGATAACTTTATTGACTAATGTTTCCATTCTTGCTAAAATATTGAAAACCACAGTTGGACAAAAGTGCTCCTTCATGACAAAGGAGAAAAGGGTGGTGCTAGAAGTGGTAGTGGTTTTTATTTATTTACTTATTTATTTTGCGGGGACGGGGAGAGGGTGAGAGAGGTAGAGGGCGAGACAAGATGATGTTGTGGAAGGTGAGGGCAATGGTGTACGGTGATTCAATTGGTTAGGGACCATGTGCTTAATTTATTTTTATCAAGGACAAATATAACCAATTTAAAATTAGTGAGGAACTGATTTGGAAATTTACTTTATTTCTTAAGATCACATAATGTTCTTGTATCTTTTGGATGTCCAATTAATTTCTTATTGAATACTAGTTCCCACTCAATTACTCAAGCACAAAGTGTTTTTGGTAGATTGTGAAATGAAATATTATTTGTACATTTAAAAATACACATCCTATAGACATAATAAAGAAAACACAAACTTTTGATTTTCTTTTTCTTTTTGCTCTTTGTTTTTTTGTTGTCAGGTTTTTTCTCTTTCAGCATCAATCACCATAAAAGAGTTTGTGTCTCTCTTTCTATTATGTCTATTGGGATGTCTCTTTTAGATGCTTGATTATCATTTCTTTATTATGAATTCTTGCGTTGCGTAATCAAATAGGACAGTGATGTTGGGTTGAGTAATATTATACAACCAAATTGTTTGGCTAAATTTGTTATTTCAAAGTGGTAAAAAAATAAGTTAAACAATTGAGAATTACTAACTAAAATTAAAGAAAAACAATATCAAATAATCCCAGAAGAGTTTTGAAAGCAAAATTTTAACTACTTAATGTTTTCTTTTTAGGGTTGATAGTATTTTTGTATTTAGTTCCTTACATTAAGATCTCAACAAAATAGCCACCCCCATATAGAGTTTTAATCTTTTTTTTCCCCTTGTGATTGCAATGTAAAAAGAAAATTTTATGCAACAAAATTATGAACAAAAGAAAACTAAAGCAACCCATGAGGGGTTTGTCACAACCTGATTTATGTATGTGATCGGCACATGAAGTTTCATTAAGATGTAAGCTCGTGATCTGAATGCCTTTATATGCACAACTGATTATAAAATTATTCAAAGCATATTTTCATTTTCTACATACAAATCACCTGTTTATTAAATTATACTATTCTATGTTGAAATTTCATAATTCAAACTCTATAATCTGTAAATTATAATAAAAACATATATGTATAAAGTTATTCTATTTGAAATATCCAAAAGTACTAAACTTTTCAAAAAATAGTGTTATAATATGCAAAAACATAAACATGCTCTATAGTCTGGAATCGTGCCTATATCTATATTGGAGCACTCTAGACAAACTATAAATACTTCACCCAAGTGAAACTCACCACTAAAACTCTAGTATTGCTGAGAGGATGATGACTAAAAGAAATTCTGTAACAGTTGTTCTATCTGTGAAATAGGAGAAAGGAGAAGGGTGAGTTTTGTGCAAAACTCTGAGTGAATCCCACCTGAAACCCTTTCATGGGACATCATGAAAACCATGCAATAAATCATAATAACAATAATAGTATAAAGCTTTAAAACATTTCATACACGTATACACATCATCAAAATCAGTTCTTCATAACACGAGTCAACATTATCCTAATAAAGAAACAGAAATCTCTGTATAATAATCTCTTGTTACATTTGGGCGTTACGTATCACTATTCCCGTGTACTAATCAATTCTCTTTACAAGTCTCTGGTCATATCTGGGCGTTACGTATTGTCCCAGTATGTCAACAATTTCTCTATTTTCTATCCTGGGCTACTTGGTACCAAAGTTAACGGATTCGCCATTAACACACAGCCTATTTCTCTATAAATACTGTCCAAACTAGTCTATTCATAACTCAAGTAAATCTGAAACCTTTTAAGTCTATAAGTACTTTGAGAGCTTTGAATCCTTAACTCTAAGTTTGACCTTAGCTGTGGCTATGGAATCATGTCCAAGGGATCACCCTTTGTAGACATTTGTGATTCCATACCTCCAGTGTATGTAGCCGCCAACTGTCTGAATCTTGTGAAGATTGAAGCTCAAAAACCCTCGTTACGTCAGTTTCTAAATCATTTCTCAACAACGTTCTTTCATAAGCTTGAAAATTCTGGAATCATAATAACTTTCCTTAAAATCTCAAAGTTCTCAGGAATTTCTGGCATAATCCATAATCAACATAAAACAAACATTTTAACAATCATAAATATCTAATAATCACAATTAAAACCAACTCTAATCAAAATCATTTTTTTTTATCAATAATGGTCCCATGAATTTTCTAAAACATAGTTCATGCTATTTTAAAAATCAGTTTTCATAAATCAGTATAAATCTCAAATCTTATACAATAGTCTCCAAAATTATACTTTAAGTCATAGATTCATGAAAATAACTCTAATGGACAACATAGAGATCACAAGTGCAAACTCACTCACCTGGAGTGGTGGAATAAATAAGATTGACACCAACAGGACCTTGGGAGGCAGAAATGACACCAATATCTACTATTAAAGCAAAAACTCTAGATTAGCCTCTAATATCTCTAAATAACTCAGATCTAGCTCTAACATAATGGAAGAGCACAATGACTAGAAGAACATCAATACCAACCCTAAGAACCATGAACGATTTGAAGGAAACAAAGGCATAACTAGCAAAATCTCTTACCTTAAAGCCTTAGGAATGAAATATTGGAGTTAGGATGAAGAAATAGAAGAAAATGGAGTTTGAAGGGTGAAGAGAGGTTGGGGATGAAGTTTCTGGAGTTTGGGGTATGAAGGGTCGTGTTTGTGTGATCTGGAACCTAGGTGATCCCTCCCAGCCCGCACGCCTTACTCTCTGACCACCTGGGTGGTCATATGACCGCTATGACGTCTCTTAGGAGGTCAAGTATGGTATGTATTGGACTAGGTTATCTTAATACTCACTTATTTACATTTCTTAATTTAAAGTTAATATTTACTTTAAATTAAGAAATGTAAATAAGGAAATACCCCCATTTGGATTCAAATAAAATACTAGAAAAATTAAAATTCCAACAAATAAGAATCCAAATTTTGGGTTTTAGTTCAAATTCAGAAATTCTTACGATTTTACAAACTTGTGGACTAAAAATAGAATGGTTCAAGGTTTCATAAAATTTGTTAGAAATCATTTTTTAACTTATTTTTCTCTTGGAAATAATTATTGGGACTTTTGGTCCCAAAAAGTGATTTTATTATATAGCCCTCCAAGGGCATGTAGGATCCAGACTTAGTGAAATTTAGGACTCAAAATGCAGATAAGGGTAACTGGTACTTTCTTGGTTCAAAAAAATTTTCTAACCCTTTTATTTAAAACTAGGATATTATAATCTTAGCCCTTTAAAAAGATTTGGTCCCAAATCTAAACTGATGTAACTAAAAAAGCAAGGAGGTAGAATACTTGACCTAAGGGGTCTCATGGATAGGCCTAATTGCCCGAAACACTCTAAGATGGTACTTTGACTGTGTTAACTATTGCTTTGGGAGATAGTGTCATCTTGAAGACTATTGCTCGTTTCTATGTATACGGATGCCCTTTTTGCCATGTCTGGGTGTAACATCCCTTGCTTCTTTATGGATTGACACTGTCCCCACAAACCAACACTGTTCTTCAGCATGCTGTTGTCCTCACTCACACATTTCCTAGGAAACTTCCAAGGTCACCCATCCCAAAATTACCCCAAGTCAAGCACGCTTAACTGAGAGTTCTTTCATGATGGGCTACCGAAAAGAAAGATGCATCTTTGTGACATAGGTAGTACCAATCAATTCATATAAGCCTTCCTTAACTGTATAGTCCTATACCTTCGGATCCCTCATATTTGGGCATGTAATCGGTTCATTCATGTACCCTTCTCGGAGGCAGGAATCGCTCCTTGTCTGTGCCTTCTTGCACTGGTGATCACTCCCCTCGATCCCGGGCATTACATGCCTACTAACTTCCGCTTGGTTTGTCCCCGAACCACACCATACTAGGAGAGGTGCAAGCTTTGATACCATTTGTCCTGTTGCCTTCCCATGTTTCCATCATATGATTAGCGCCATGCTTGTTCTCTAATGGCCTGGGTCATTGGAGAATTTATATACCAATGATAAAGATGCATCTTTCTTTGGTAGCCTATCACGAAGAACTCCAAGTTAGCGTGCTTGACTTGGGGTAATATGTACGGAAATCAAACTACTCTATCTATCCACATAGAAAAGTGAGAGAGACACACATGGCAACCATATACATATATCTTCAGCATACATAATACTATACATAACATGCATCGAACAATGAACCACAGGCAACATAACTTACACTAAAAATCTTTGAAATTGTCTGCTAGATTCACATGTATCATTAGTTCTCATGCACCAATTCCTCTGTCCAGAATTCCCTAGTCTTTTAGTCAACATTTTCAAATATAAACATATGTCTCAAAACATCAAGCCATGCTAACATCTATCCTAAGGTAAACAATATGCATTTCATTAGCTTATTAAGTCCATTGATTACCTTACCATCCTATTACCAATTGCATATTATACCTAGCATGTTTTGACTTAATTTCACTCAAGAAATTTTCATACACAGGTTAGGGAAACCACATATGTTCTTTGTTCCAAAGGGCATAATTGGCCAACATGCAAATTGTCATTAACATGAAATTCCAATTTGCAAATAAGAAAATTACCAAGCAAACATGCAAAACGTGAGATACCTTGGTATGTACCTCATTATCTTATTATGACAATTAAACTCTCTATCACTGTGTTACCAGATTGCAACTTGAATAGAGTAGATTTCATTTTAGATTTTCTTCATCTAATTTATATTCATGGAGTAAAGGGAGAGGAAGCATACTTCCCACATCTATGCATTCCTACACTCCGTTATTCAAAATACCTACGTTCATGACTCAAAACTTCCTTCTCTAAGTCGCTCGTAAGCATGGATGCACAATACCAAATTCAATTAAAGCATCATACATGCATATAGTACTCTAATTCATATTGCATCACCTTAATTAACATTATTTCACATATTTTAATTGAAGAAACGCATCCTACCACCAAATCACAACTTGTGAAAATATTTAATCTCAAACTAAACCCTTTAATATGGGCACGAAACTTTTGAAGGTAAAACATTTTCCATTCATCAATTAAGGTACATAGCAACTTATATATTTTCATATATGTAGTCATAGGTACGTAATCACACACACACACACACACACACACACACACACACATATATATATTCACTCAATCAAATCATCATTTTAACCAAAATATGGTTGCTCTTGTAAGAGCTGAGGAAAGCCATACACCAAGCTTTGAATGTACATACCGCTTAGGCATACTTTAGTCCAATTCTTGGTTAGTTAATTTTAGGGCTTCCTATGCTTAATTCATTCAAATGGCAATTATTCACAGCACACACTAGACATGAAAAACCTATTATCCTGTACTTGAAACATCTTATAATACATAATGATTCCTCCTCCATGTACATATGGTCATGCATGTATTAAAGAAAACTTATTCTACTCATAAAGCTTACCAAAAATCACACACATGTATGAAACCATTTGTTTAACAAGCAATGACATATCATTTATGTACTTTAATTTGTTCAGGTTAATAGAAATACAATGTTCTCTGAAAGATCCTAAAGAATCAATTACTAGAACTTTAGTTGTTATTTAGTACATGCATATCATTTGGTTTAATTCATAATTCACAAAAGCCAATACTAACCATTTGTATGCATGGTTCAAATCATCAGTACTCACTATTGTAAATGCTAAACATAAGGAATCCTTGTTACCTTATTTACTGGACAATATGTAGTCCTATCTCTCTTTTCTTTAAAATTCTAAATCATCACAACAAGATCAATCATTCATGGACTAATAAGATTTCTAATAACCTATCCATCCTAGCTTTAATCAGGCACTAAAACATTCATACTTGCAACATTTTTAGATTATGCATATAATCAAAAAAGAACGCAAGTTAGTTAAAGAGATCAAGGACAATTAATATAGCCAATGATTCGATACTAACCTAGCATTCTTGTCATGCAGCATCACAATGCACACCCCAAACTAAACTATCTATCTATGTCCTATTGTTAACTTAGTTCACATGTATGCGATACTCATATCTTGTAATTGCACAATTCTAACATAAATAGTACAACAATGCACTCTAAAAACATGGAATGTATGCTGATCATGGCATCAAAGTTACATAAAACAATTTGAAATATTAAAACCAATCGTCATTCTTGCTAAATGCCCACCTTCATAAAACACAAAGGTACCAAGGATTCTAATTATGGCTCCTATTGGGGCATTCTCTCTCTAAGGTGCCCACCTACTACCTCTGCTAAACTTAATGCAAAGAGGGGAAAACACGGATCAAAACAAGAATTCTAGAGAATGACAAAACTCTAACTGAACTCAAACATGACTGACTTTCCTATAGGCCTCAAATAGCATTATGTTAGTATGAATGGCCATAGTTCCATTCACATAAACATCATGCCATTTGTGGACACTTGCTTCGGTACCATGCAGGAGAAACCTAATGCTCTAATACAAACTTTGTCACGACCCTATTTAGGCATATGACCGGCACATGAGAAGTTCAATTCCCATGTAAGCCTCATGATCTGAATGCTTTTATTTGCACAACTGATTATAAAATTATTCAATACACATTTTTATTTTCTACATGCAAATCACCTATTTATTAAATCATACTACTCTATGCTAAAATTTCATAACTCAAACTCTATAGTTTGTAAATCATAATAAAAACATATATGTATAAACCTTTCAATACAAACCAAAATAGTGTTATAATATGTAAAAACATAAACATGTTCTATAGTCCGAATCCTACCTGCATCTATATTGGAGTACTCTAGACAAACTATAAACACTTTACCCAAGTGAAGCTCACCATGGAAACTCTAGTAGAGGATGAAGGTGAGAGGAATCTAGTAGCTATTTTATCTAGCAAATAGGAGAAAGGAGAGGGTGAGTTTTGTGCAAAACTGTGAGTAAATCCCAACTGAAACCCCTCATGGAACACCACGAAAACCATGCAATAAGTCATAATAACAATAATAGTATAAAGCTTTAAAACATTTCATACTTGTATACACATCATCAAAATCACAATTTTTTATAACACGAGTCAACATTATCCTAATAAAGAAATAGAAATCTTTGTATAATAATCTTTAGTTACATCTGGGCATTATGTATCGACATCCCCAATATACCAATCAATTCTATGTTTACAAGTCTCTAGTCATATCTGGACGTTACGTATCGTCGTCCCTAATGTGTCAACAATTTCTCTATTTTCTATCCTGGGTTACTTGGTACCAAGGTTAACAGATTAATTTCCATTAACACACGGCCTGTTTCTTTGTAGCTACTATCCATGCTAGTCTATTCATAACTCAAGTAAATCTGAAACTTTTAAGTCTCTAAGTACTCTAGAGCTCTGAATCTCTGGAACTCTAACTATTTGACCTTAGCATAACTATGATTATGAAATCATACATGGTGATTTCAAGTCCATAGAATATGTATTTGCCAATTGTTCTAAGTCATACAAAGTTTCGTGCTCTAAAATCCTTTTATGTCTGAATATTCTAGATTATTTCTCATTAATAGTAACTCATGGTACTTTGAGAGCTCTGAATTCACTCGATTTTAACGGTTTAACCTTAGCATGACTGTGGCTATGGAATCATCTCCAAGGGATCACCCTTTGTAAACATTTGTGATTTCATACCTCCAGAGAGTATGTAGCGTCACGTTCGAATCTTATAAAGATTCAAGCTCAAAAACCCTCGTTACATCTAAGTTTCTAAATCATTTCTCAATAGCATTCTTTCATAAGCTTGAAAATTCTATAATCATAATAACATTCCTTAAAATCTCAAAGTTCTTCAGGAATCTTAGGCATAATCCATATTGAACATAAAACAAACATTTTAACAATCATAAATCTCTAATAATCACAATTGAAACCAACTCTAATCAGAATCATTTTACTAATAATGGTTCCATGAGTTTTCTAAAACATAGTTTATGCTATTTTAAAAACCACAGTTTCATAAATCAACATAAATCTTAAATCTTGTACAACACCTCCAAAATCATACTTTAAGTCATAGATTCATGAAAATAACTCTAATGGATGACATAGAGATTACAAGTACTAACCCACTCACTTGGAATAGTGGAATAAACAGGATTGACACCAACAGGACCTTCGGAGGTAGAAATGGCACCAATATTTGTCATTAAAGCAGCATAACTATAGATTAGCCTCTAATATCTCCAAATAACTAGATCTAGCTCTAACACAATGGAAGAGCACCATGACTAGAAGAACATCAATACTAACCCCAAGAACCATGAAAGATTTGAAGGAAACAGAAGCATAACTAGCAAAATCTCTTACCTTAAAGCCTTAGGAATGAAAGATTGGAGTTAAAATTGAGAAAAATGGAAGAAAATGGAGCTTGGAGGGTGAAGAGAGGTTGGGATGAAGTTTCTGCGTTTTAGGTGTGGAGGGTCGTGTTTGTGTGGTCTGGAACCCCAAATAAGGGTTTTTATAAAACTGTTAATCGCCTAGGCGGTAAATGACTACTGAAGCGGTCCCTCCCAGCTGCCGCACCGCCTTATCTCTCCGACCATCTGGGCGGTCATATGACCGCTGTGGTGGTCTCCTAGAAGGTCAAGTACTAGTATATATTAGATTGGGTTGTCTCAATACTTAATTATTTACATAAGTTAATGCCAATATTTATTTTACTCATTAACTTTAACACATAAATGTAAATAAGAAAATATCCCTTATTTGAATTCAAATAAAATATCAGAAAAATTAAAATTCCAACAAATCAGAATCCAAATTTTGGGTTTTAGTTCAAATTTAGGAATTCTTACGATTTTACAAACTTGTGGACTAAATGTAGAATGGTTAAAGGTTTCATAAAATTCGTTAAAAATTATTCTTTAACTTAGTTTCCTCTTGGAAAAATTACCGGGACTTTTGGTCCCAAAAAAGTGATTCTATTATATAGCCCTTCAAGGAAGTGTAGGATCTAGACTTAGTGAAATTCAAGATTCGAAATGACAGATAAGGGTAACTGGCACCTTTCTTCAAAAAAATTTCTAACTTTTTAATTTAAAACTAGGGTATTAGGTTTGGTTGATATAGGGACAGTCTTGGAAAGAGAACTTGAGCTTGAATCCTAAGGGGACAACTCTTTGAGGAGATTGTATTACCTTTAAACTCTTGCAATCAAATGAGAATTAGTTTTGCCATTTGTGAGCAGTTCAAATGGTCAAACCTATAAAGATAATACAAGAAAGAAACAAAAAGATACACAAATAGATTTTTAATAAAAGAGTAAATAATAAAGACTATCCTTGAATTGAGATTTGCTCAAATAACACTTCATCCCATTCTTTACCAAAATAAATAAATAAATAATAAATTAATAAAGAAAATAAAACTAGCAAGAGAATAAATTTTATAAATGTAACTTCAACTCGACATGCCTATTGGATTAAACTAATTCATAAAATTCAAATTTTAAATTTCATATCCTTAAATCTATACCTGACTAAAAATAAAATTAAATTTGTAATACCCTAGTTTTAAATCAAAAGGTTAGAAATTTTCCTTTTTTACTTGAAAGGGTGCCAATTACCCTTACCTGTTTCTTTGGTCCTAAATTTTATAAGTCTGGATCTTATACGTCCTTGGAGTGTTATATGATAGAACCATATTTTTGGAATCAAAAGTCCAGTGTTTGTTCCCAAAGGAAAATAAGTTAAAGAATAATTTTTAATGTATTTTATGAAACCTTTAAACATTTCGTTGTTAACCTACAAGTTTATAAAATCTTAAAAATTTTGAATTTAAACTAAAACCCAAAATTTGGATTCTGTTTTGTTGAGATTTTAATTTTTATGATATTTATTTGAATCCAAATGGGGGGTACTTCATTATTTATATTTATGTTTTAATGTTAATGTAAATAAATAGTACTGAGATAACCTAAATGCCAAGATGACCCAAAAGTGTTGAACAGATTTTCCTGTCATCGCTTTAGTGGTCATAGAAGGGTGTTTGGGGGCATTTGGCATCCTGCATATTGCTATATCGGTCCCTTTGTTGTGCGGTCACCCAGTTGAAGCTCCTTGACCTTTATAACGGTGCCCTTGATGTGCGAATAGTGCAAAACGACAGTTTCATTTAAATGATATTCCACCCTTATATAAACCCCCAAACTAGGGTTTTACTTCCCATTTTTGAAACCCTACCTCAAAACATCATCTCCTCTTCTTCTTCTCCCTCCACTCCCATCTTCCAACAAATTTACTCCCTCCATGGTTTAAGGTGAGTTTGGTTGTTAGTTTATGCTTTCTTTTTCTCCTTCCTTTCATGTTCTATGATTTGGGTAATTATTTTTCTCCTATTGTTGTCAAGTGGGGTACTCCCCTAATATTATTAGAGTTAAATTAAAATTGTTTAGAGGTTGCTAGAGATTAATCTAGAGTTTATGGTTGCTCTATGGCAGTTGTTGGTGGCATCCTCACTCCATGGAGCTCCTTTGGTGTTGTCGCCTCTTGTTCTCCCTCTCCAAGTAAGTGGGTTCAATCCTATGACCTTTATTTTGGTCATTAGAGCTATTTTCCTTACATTGTAACATTATTTCCCAATTTTGGAGATGATTCTAAAGAGATTATAAATTATTATTGGTTTTATCAGTTTTTGAAATTGTGATTTTCAAAGAGCATGAATTATATATTTTAAGAGACTCATAGGAACATTTGTTGCTAAAATGACTTTTAATAAAGAGCTAGATTATGAATATGATTATATTAGAGATTTGTGAACTACCATGATGAGTTCAAGAGTAGAGCATGTATATATGATAAAGTTTAAATCAAAGAAAGTTTACACAGAGTTTTAGAGAAAATAAATATATAGAGCAAGGTATGATTTCAGAGTTTTCATAATTTAGAATCCTATTGGTTTTGAAGTAGTTTATTAGAATTATCTAGTTATGAAAAATATGCTAGCTTGAGAGATGATTTACACATTCAGTCAAAATTATTTTAGAGCATGGATCTTCCTATGATTCCTAGCAGTTGGCGGCTACTTACTCTGGGCATTGGAAATCATAATGTCCGCAAGTGGGTAATCCCTTGGATATGATTTCATGGCCACAGTTATGCTAAGGTTAGACTTTAAGAATTATGTGAATCCAGAGCTCTTATGATACTGTAATACCTAGGTATACGTGTCAATGGATAAGTTCCTTATGAAAGACCCTTGAACCTACATTGAACCTTCATCGCTATAGCGGTCACAATGTGTGGCCGAGTATGTTTGGGGGTCCTGAGACTACTATAGACTGCTATAGTGGTCATAAGTGGCACGGATCGGGGCATGGGCAAGCCAACCGCTATGGCAGTGTCAGCCAGGTAGAAACGGTGCGAAACGACAGTGTTTCGAGTAAGTGAGCCTCCCTACCCTTTTAAACCCCAAACTTGGGATTTTTCTCCCTAAAATCGAAAACCTTTTTCTCCCAAACCCTTCCCACTGTCTTCCTCTAATCTAACCCCAATCATTCATCCTCTAAGAGATTCAAGGTGGGATTTTATGGGTTTTTGTTGTCTTTTTGCTTCCCATTTCATATCTTGGTGAATGAGTTGTTGTTTGTCTCCATTGTTGTTAAGTAGGGGTGCTCCCCAATGTTATTAGAGTTATGTTTAAGCAATCTAGAGGTTATTAGAGTCTAATCTTGAGTTATGTGGCTTAATGGTAGACATTGGTGTCATTTCCACTCCTCGGAACATTGTGGGTGTTGATGCCACTCTTTCCTTCCCTCAAGGTAAGTGAGTTCATATCCTATGATCCTTATGTTGATTATTAGAGTTATTTTTCCTTGATTGGGAACATGTTTGCATGATTTTAGAGAATATTAGAGATTTTGGATGGTTTTATATAATTGTGAAAATAGTTATTTTCAACAAGAGCATAAAATACTTGTTTTAATGCAAACTCATGGGACTATTATTGCTAAATGATTTATTAAAGAGCAAGAGTATGATTATGACTTGATTTGGAGGTTTTAGAAATTTCTATGATGATTTTAAGAGTAGAGTATTTATATATTATAGAGTTTTATACCCAGATTAGAGTTTTAGAGAAATGATATGATTTCAAGAATTAGAGATTTGACGGTAGTCATAGAAATGGTCAGTGAGTTAACGCTAGAACCCGATCGTTAATCTTGGTACTAAATTGTCCCGAGAGGACAATCTCATAGACCAGAGAACGGAACCTATTTAGGTGTCCAATTTAGATCCTAAGGGATTATATAGCAAAGAACTCGTTATGCCATGGTTGACATGCATAACCAAAGAAAATATATTCATACATGTTTAATGAATAAGAATTTCATGATTAGAGATTCTTGTTTCTCTAGTAGAGTATTATTTATGCTTTTCGTAGAATTTCTGTTTAGATCTATTTCATATTTATATATGAACATGATTTTAGAGTTATTGCATTAACTAGTCTAATGATTATATATGATTATTTATTTTCTTAGTTGTCCCATGAGAGGGTTATGGATGAGGGCATGCTCATAAGTTTTAGATGAAACTCACCACTCTCCTTTTTCCATTATGGATACGTTAGCTCTGGGTCCTTCTCATCCACCTCCTCCCCAGGTAAAAGTTCCAGTTGGTGAGCTTCACTTTGGAGTAAAGTACTCTTTTTGCATTTTGATTAGAGATAGAGTGCTTTAGTGTACATGACAACGTGTAATACCCTAGAGTTATTTAGAAATTAATTTAAGCTTTATTAATAAGAATTTCAATATTTTGATAGATGTAGTGATAATAAGGATGATCTAGCAAACGAGTAAAAAAAATGAAAATGAATAGTAACCTTGTAGGCTCCATAGGCCCATTGAGACAGAAACTCTAGAACTTGGGACTAGAAGATGCCCTGGATTAAGATATGATGGGATGAAGGTTAAAAATGGTTATAAATGAAATTCTAGACTCAGAATTAAATTTAGGGCAGGATCTATTTTTCCTTAGTACCTGTATTCTACTCGTTTGGTAAAATATCGTGTGCAAGTTTAACATTGAAAAAGGTAACTTGCTTTCTAAATTTAAGTGGACCAATCATGCTAAGCTAAATGGATGACATAGATTAAAATTTTCTAGTAAGTTCTAATTACCTGGGGGCTAATATTTCATCTATTTGGTAAAATTTTGATGTACAGTTCTTACGTTGTACGAAATTTACAATGTAAATTTTCTACTGTCTTTGACAAGTGTATGGCTAGGATTTGGCCACACCCTTGCCTTTATCAAGGGCCAATGAGAGTACTCCAAAATTACAAGATTTATCTTTAAGAAAATTGTTTAATATACTAGATAATTATGTATACATTATCTTAAGAAAAAATTAAATAAATAAATAAAAGGATAAGACTTACCATTTCTTTCACGAAGTCTCAACCAAACCGTCCAAGAGACAGCCAACTTCATTTTCTTCCTTAGCAAAATAGGAACCTTATCAAGAAATTTAGATTTCACCCCAAAAAATTCCATAATCCAAAGCATATCTTACATATTACCTCTTACAACTCCCAAATCAACTATTTGTAAGAAAATCTCATACCATCATCATATCAAATTGCTGTTCTTGTTGTTCTAAGGAAGGATTCACTTGGATTAGATCAAGAATTGGTAATAAAAGCTTTGAAGGAAGCCAAGAAGACAAGTTAGATTTACAAGAGCTAAGTAGGGCTTTATTTGTTCTCTTTTCTTTCAAATTTTATTATGAAATTTTCTGAATGATTGAGCTTGAGATTTTTGAGTTTTATTGATTGATATTACATAGATATTTATATGTTTAATTTGGTAGAGTGTTTGGATGATTTTAGAAAATCATTTTTGTCAAAACATGTTTGAACTATGTTGCTGGAAATCCTGATTTTAAGCAGGCAGGTGAATTTATTCGAATTTTCCGACCTAGTTAGAGACTTTAGATTAAGCTGAAAATTTTATGAGATGTAGCTAACATGTTAAGGTATCTCCAGTAAAAATTTTGAGCTATTCTGGGCACTTTTACTATATTTAAAAATTCAAGAACCAAAGTAGTCAAGGTTGCTACTACAATCCATTCTGAAGCACTAAATTTGTCTAATTTTATTACTATAACAAATTATAATTATGCTTTGAAATTTTTACAGGGTATTGAGGACATCTTAAAGTCCATCCCTGAATTTTTGTATGAAGTTTTGGGTTCATTTGATAGGGTAATAAAATCAGGAATTTTGAATACTAGTTGAATTGAATAGTTTTTGACCTTCGAATTTGTGGAATTTTATTAACATAGTTAGAGACCTTATTATGCTTTGAGATTTTTATAGGATCTTATAGACTTGTTGAATAATTATGAAAATTTAGTTTTCTCTGTTTTGGTGAGTTTTGATAGCTGATCCATAATTTTCTTTAAACTTAAAATTCTGAACAACATGCTGAATTTTTGAATCTATAATGAAATATTAATGATTTGATCTCATTTATGTTATATACATCTATGAATGATGTTAGACACATAATACTTATTACAATTGCTTATATGTGAAAGAAAGCATAAAATGTTGTTTCTTGGGCTAGAGAAAGTAAATCCGGTTTGGAAAGTAAACCTGACTACCCTTGAATTGAGTCGGCAAAA
Organism: Dalbergia oliveri; assembly: GCA_030441495.1. Lineage (NCBI taxonomy): Eukaryota > Viridiplantae > Streptophyta > Magnoliopsida > Fabales > Fabaceae > Dalbergia > Dalbergia oliveri. Next base: position 12,001,964 of record JAMLFY010000001.1, read on the forward strand.
GTAAACTTGAATAGGAATAGATCTGTGTGAGAATTGGAGAAAGTAAATCCAATGATCATGTATAGGAATAAGCTTAGTCCTGAAAAGCGTTATTACCCAGGAGTAGAACAAACCACCATAATCAAGGGCCAAGACAATTAAAGTAACAATTGTTGCAAGTTATTCTTTATGCTATGTACGTACTATGAGAATGAGCTTTATATTTCAATTGAAATTAGATACTTATGTGTTAAGTTGACATCACAAATTCTAAGAATGATAATTGCATAAAATGAACCTGCTTTGGATTAAGATTTTATAAACTAATATATCCATTATTAATTATGTTCCTTGCATGCAACATTTTTATAATCAAACTGAAGCTTAGATAGATAATGATGACATTTGTATGTGTATAGGAGTGCCCCTGAGATTCTCATCCCTATGTGTATTCCATGTCTACCTTAGATCAGCAGATGGTGTACACTAGAGGATACAGTGATACAGTAATTGCTAGTTGTCTATGCTATGTTAAGATTAGAAGCCCAAATACCTACACTTTAGTAGATTTGATTTAGATAAACCCTTTTGTATCTATACTACTGAATGTTATGAATTTTACTTTAGAGCAGAGTTCTGTTGTGTATATTGATATATGTACTCTAGCTATTGGATGATTGTACATTATACAGGTATACTGAAAAGGCATGACCTAATTGTAAATAAATAAATTATTGTTATGACGTATAAATGTAATACAAAGTGTCACACTCTTAGTTACAATGTTCAATCCTAGGTAAAATACTATAATTAAGGGGTGTTACAAGTAGGGTCTGGACCATAAGATAGAGTGCATTGATTTATCATGATTATTTTATATTTACATGATTGCAGTTTTCATATATATATATATATATATATATATATTGTATATAGAGCAACTCATATATTTTGAGTCACAGAGATATATTTAGAGTTTGAGAAATGATTTGCTTTCTAACTTTAGAGAACTATGCTAGAGTTGATTATGATATGTAATTGATGATGATTATGTTTTCAAAGAGTTAAAGGCTTACTAGTTATGGAAATGATGTTTTATGAATGGATTTATTATTAAAATATGCATATAGAGAGACTTAGAGGTCACGAGACTTACATGGAAATAAGGATTTCCCACATACCAGTCACGTGCCTAAGTAGGGTCGTGACAGATACCAAGAGTTTTTAAGAGTTTTCTTGAAACTAAGAAACATGAAATTTTAGTATTATTGATTTTATTTATTTTCGGTGGAGTTATGTATGATGAAGTTTATTAAACAAAGTTACAATTCATGTTTATAAGGTAGTTAACCTTGGTACATCTAACTGGCAAGGAGGTGGTGTACCAAGTGACTATAGAGGTAATCCCCTTTAAATAGCCATGGAGGCAATATTACTAGAGAGCCATGGAGGCAAGCTTTTAGAGACTAAAGAAGTTCGGGACCTAGTGAGGTGCCCATAGAGAATAAAGATAATCACGAACAACTATGACTATTCATGTGTGTGTGTGTGTGTTTACTAAGTTTAGAGTATTGGTATTTATGATTTAGAGGAGCTTATGGTTTTATTTCAAAATGTTTATATATAAATGTATGGAGTTGTTTTAGAGCTTGTTTTATTTTATTATTATTATTATTGTTTCATGCATCCTGTTGTTGCTATCCCATTAAGGGAGTTTCATGTGAGAATTCACTCACTCAGTTTGTAACAAAACTCACCCCTCTTTTTCCTTTTCTCAGAGATATAGGTGTAGTTCAACATCCTCCTTTTCCTCTCCTCGCAATAGCAAATTTCAGTTTGGTGAGCTTTACATTGCCATGAAGTGCTTTGGATTCTCTTGTAGAATGCTCCTGATATGATGAGTAGGGTTTGACAACATGCATATATATATGTTCATGTTTTGCTTTTGTATACCACAATTTATTGTATTTAAATGATATAGCATTCATGGTTCTTTTATAAGTGAGCAACTTAGAATTGATTTATATTACAACTATAATTTTATATTTTATTTATGGAAAAGTTATTATTTTTCTTTAGGACCTAAATACGGGATTGATTATGATTTACATTTGTTTTTATGAGTAAAATATGCATATAATACGCATAACGATTACGAGGTTTATGTAGGATGAGATTTCACGTGATCACGATCCAAGTCGGGTCATGTCAAAATTAGCTGAGTTGCTGCATAAAAATGATATGTGAGTCTTGCAATTGAAAATAGTGAGAAATGTAAGATAAGTTAGTTCATTTCAGTATTTTTGAAGGATTTACAAGACAAATTGATACCTAATTATTTATAAAATCATTCAAATTGGTCTCTAACAAAGATACAAGTAGGATAAATAAATCCACTATATTATTAAAGAATAATTAATTTGTTTTACGTTTTTAATTTTGAGATATCATAAATGTATTTTTTTAAGGGACCAATTTATCTGTTTATTTTTATAAAAGGTCAACTTAGCAATTTACTCTTATTTTTTAATATATTTACGATGTTCTATGTATCAACTTAAATAAATAAATTATTTTATTTTATTTTAAGCTATATATAAATTTGAAGATATGAAATTTAGGATTTGAATTTTAAGAGCTAAGAAACTTTTCAAGTTAAAATTACATTTATAAAATTTATTCTCTCATTAGTTTTTATTTTCTATTTTATTTACTTGTTCTCTATTTTTTTTTCTAAATGGTGTGGGGTGTCAATTTTGGAAAAGAATGGAGTGGAGTGTCATTTGAGTAAATCTCAAGAGTAGTCTTTATTATTTACCCTTAATAAAATAATACTAAGAAAATATAATTATCTGAAAACATGACTTTCTTTTAATAAAATAATCTCTAGAAAGTATAAACAGATACAGAAATAGATTTTTCTTCAAAATTTAAAACCTAACGTGATCCATTTTAAGCTGTGAATAGTCACTAGCTTACTAAAGGAATGATTAAGATATTAATTAGGGATGATAATGTGTATCCTATAGGACCGACCGACCCATGAGGAAATATGCCTTCTTTCCTTTCTTGTTTGCATTGAATTAATTTCCATTTTTCTCTTAGCTTAGAGATTTGAATCCACGAGGATATCCGTAGATTTATACAAAAATAACCAAGAGGAACGAAAAAAATAATAATAAGAAAGCACTCTATATACTATGAATAAAGCATACATAGTATTCATAATCCATTATAACACAGCTAACGAAACACACAATACAAATTAACAATAAATTACACGATGAAAATCCAATAATAGAGATCTGTTATGTCTCTGTGGCAAAGACTTTATTCCGCACCCCGGTCACATTTAATAAATGACAACGGATCAAAATCACCTTTTTTCTTGCGGGAGCAGAAATCGTACCCATATACGTTCTTGTTGCAGGTAATCTCCGCGGGTACTTGTCTAAACCGGTTTTCTTCTTTTGTCGTCGCTGATATTCATGAACTATAACGAAACCAACAAATCGATTCCTTCAAGAAATACTGCCAATGGTTTTGCCGAGCAACCAAAGAGCCAGCGACAGCTCAATACCGAATATGGTGTGAAGCGTGCTCCTATCCAACATGAATCCAAATACCGTAATCCCTGCTCGGTTGTTCTCAAAGTAATTCACTGCAAAAATGGCCAAAATATCGAGATATTTGAGTCTAAACATTCATAATCGTCATGATGGTGATCAATATATGTATTCTTTTTTAAAATTATATCAAAAGTAATTTTTGAGAATTTGTTGGTTACATAATAAAGAATAGCTCAGATCTTTTCTAAATCCCTTAGCCTTTCTTTACTAATTAATATCTAATAGATTGGGTTGAAGCCCTTGAATGATTAGGGAAAGGATGGATAAAGTTCTAATTATAAAAAATTAAAAACTAGAGTAAAAATGAATCCATGATGGATCTGATATGATTAAGAAATTATATATCATATCGATCATTACTGACTGCTAACATAACTTTTATGCCCGTAATCAAGGTGTAATACGACAACCTTATATTTTAGCTAGCTTACATTTAAATGAATAAACTAAATATGATCAAAGAGACAAAGAGTAACTTGTTAATTATTACAGTGCTATACAGTCAACTAGCTAATAGATCACGTAACATTAACTATGATGATGTTTATCATAAAAGATCTGTTTTACGTTATGAATTTGACATTTCCTGTATCTTCTTTTTCAATTTCAATTCTCCAAGACATTTTGCAGAAACTATATATTTTGGTATTCAAGGATATCTTTAAGTGCCTTCGAAACATTGGTGGCTGAGTGCGGGTCCCAATTTTTATCTCAGCCAATTATTAAGAGACAACTAAAAGTGTTCTTTAAAAAGATATCTGTAAATGTGATATAAACAACATTGCTCATTCTAAATATGTACTTAATAGGGGTATAATATTGTAAGCAAAAATATTATTTCAACACTTTCAATATTATTTTATTATTATTGGATATAATAACAATCCTCATTTCTTTCATTAATCTATCACATTCAATAATAAAAAAATAAGTATATAAAGTAACACCCACTTTTTAAGTGTTGAAATATCACTTCTCAACTTTACAAGTGTAAGCTTGTAAGAAAACATACCAAGAGCTTCTCTCTTCTGATACGAGATGGTGCTGTAAGCATAGGACGGGATTAACATGGTGGTATCAATATCATCTTCTTCATCACCTGCTTCATCAGTCTCTGATTCTCCATCTGTCCCCACCGTAGGATACCTTCTCCCATGGGAAACCTGAGCCGTTAATGTCTCACCCTCAGCAACCACTCCATCGAAAGAATCCAACGTGGCACAAACATGCCACTTGGCAGCAAGCCCTGTGATCGCTTGTGCTTTGTGTGTTATCTTTGTCGCACTACGCAACAAGATGGACAGCGCAGAAAGGAGCGTGACCGAGCATAGCTGCACCAGAAAAATAACCCCGGCAAAGTTAGGATCTATTCAGTTTTGGATAATATTTCCCTAATTTCATTCCTTATTATAAGTTTATTTATTATTTTTTAATATACTGTGAATGAAATAGTAAAAATTGAAAAGTTTATTTTTAATTTTTACCTTTTTTTTATAAAATTCTAATTAATAAAAATAAACTAAAAAATAAAAAGTTAACAATATAACGTGAGAGTAGATACCAAATATACCCTAACATTCGGTTAATTTCTCTCTTTTATTACAATGCTAATTGATGTTTGATTTTTCTTTCAGTCCACCAACAACTTTAAGTATGGGATCTTGATCTTGAAATTCACGTGTATAGAAAAACAAAATATATTGGGAGGAATCTGTGTTTAGGCACGTGGCTACATAGAGAAAATACTATGAGAAATCAAAATTTTCCTTTGAGTCTTGTCTTTACTCGGGTTTTCTATGGTGTCTATGATGCACGACAAGAGGTCAATACTAGTATAATGTCTACCACGACAAATTAAGGAACACGAAGGCACGCAATCACAATTGCACTATAATGGACACGTCTTCAATTAAACTTCGAATGATCTCATTCAGACACTCTCTAATTTATTGAATTCAAATGAAATCATGTATGTACAGCTAACAGAGGTCGGCAAGTGCATGTGTAAGTTCATAAAAAATAATTGAAATAAATAAAATGAAAAGAGAAAGAAAGATGGGGAAGAAGAAGAAGTCGCCAGAAGATTGTGATCCCAACTTTATTTATGATAATTTAAACAATTATACTTCGTTTTTCTTACATTCATTAAAGAATATGTCAACAAAATAAAACATTATGTGATACCCTAAAAGTTTGGTAACTTTATCTAATCAACAATGTAAATGGATTTTGAACAATTCACATGAAAAGCTCTTTTGTGTGAAATAATTTTTTTCTCCAATAGGTCAGGTACCCACGGTAGAACTTTTAGTTGTGAGTTTTACAATAAGAAAAATGTATTCTGATCTTTTAAAAATATACAATAATTTCTCTAACTAATTTTAAATATAGAATCAAGTAATAAAAATATAAGAACTTTTTATGAATTTTGGCAAAAAGTATTTAACTAAGAATTAATTCTTCAATACAATTCTCATACTTTATAGTAGTCTTATAAGGTCCTTAAGCCCGTTGTTCTTTTTAAAAAAAGTCTTACAAATATTGTATAGCTACAATAGACAATTAAATAAAATTTTAAAAATATATTTATAAAAAATTAATCAATTTATTAAAAATAATTAAATTAAAAATTAGTATTACTTATAAAAATAAAATATATTTTGATTTTAATATTTTAATGTAAGAATAAAATAAATTAATATCTGAAATAAATTTAATTCCTATTCATGAATAAAATAATTTTATATTATCAACTAATAAAATTATAAAAAAAATATCAAATCTTAATTTTAAAAAATATCTATTATAAATGTATAAAAAAAATCACCTAATAATTATTCACCGTGATTTGTTATTCTCCTCAAATTTTACCATGCATATTTATAAATCTGCTATAAATAGGAAGACGTTAAAATTACACTAATAATGAAATGTTTGATAATTTACTCAAAATTAAAATATTTTAATTTCTATATATTAATAATACAAAATATTTTTTCATTGTGATCAAATTATATATTACTATTTTAATATAAGTAGTTAAAACTTACTTAAATTTATATAAATAGAATGATTTAATTGAATAATAGTTAAAAAATTTAATTTCTATGTATTGATGGTATAAAATATTTTTATATTGTTATTCAATCAAATCACACTATTTACATAATTTTTCAAGTAATGAATATAAAATTTATTTATTTTTATTAATATGATAATATATAATTGAATGACTTTGTAAATAAATTTAATTAAGTTCTACTCTATTGGTTTATAAAAATAAAACTCTATAGTTAAATTCAAATCATAAATTACCTAAATTGCTAGTGAAAAGGAAAAGAGGGGCAAGGCAATACATACCGCAAGCTCGCCGGCCTTGTAGATGTTGACGTCATGGACATGGGTGGACTTGGTTGTGAGGACGAGGCACACAAGCTGGCTTCCAGTGACCAATACGAGAGCGAGTAGTATGAACGCGCGGTACCTGTGGCTTATGATTCGCAGGTGCCTCCTGATCCTGAGGTGCTCCGACATCACAGACGCCACGTCTGAGTCCACGTGGAAGAACGTCGCGAAGTCCCTCAGCCGTAGGATCTGTAAGTGGCAGATCAGACGGAACAGAACGCACACCAGGAAGATCACCGTTGTTCGGTACAGCCAGGAGCACAGCTCCAATGTGCACGCCACCGCATCGCTCACGTACACATTCCCAAGGAACGGTATCTGTGACGCTCCTGATGCGTACCACCATATCTTGTATGCGGCCTCCGCCACGAAGCATGGCCCCACAAACCCTGACACGATCATCAGTGACCTCTGCAACACACAGACACCAAGCAAGCTTAACATTAAATATTTAAATTGCATCAAGCGTTCTCATGGGCAGTGTTATTTGCAAGGTTATCAAAAACTGCACTGGATACTGAATCCGTTAACGTAAGTGTGTAGAGGTTCGATCGATTTAATCGGTCCAATTAAAATATAATCAGAATATGTATTTATATAAATATATAAAAATATAAAATAAAATATGTTATAAAATAGTTAGAAATTAGATTAGACATCAATAAAAACTCATAGAATATAGTATAATTCAATTCTTAATCTAAATAAACATTATCCATATGGATCAAATCTCTCAAATTAATACTTCCTATGTCATAAAAGGAAAAAAATTAGGAAATGATGCATTTTGCATCTTTTTATAGGGAAAAAATGTCTTGTTTCAGTTCTAGGCAGTTTATGGTTCTTAGTTCTTGAAGGGCGGTTTTAGGCATAATCCGTACCGGATAGCAGTCGCTTCCAGATTTATCTCTAATTGGCCTTTATTTTAGCTTTGGTTATTTGTCCTCACACATTATTAATATCATGTTAATACACTCTTATTTATTATTAGATGAGATATGAGTCTAAATAAAATAAATTCATACCTCATCCAATATTATATATGAGTGTATCAAAATGTCCATAAATGACAAGTACAAATAACATTTCTATGTTCTTATATTCCTTACTATTAATTAATCTTGCAAATTAGATGTACATACATGCAATATACGTAAACGGTAAATCATTAATGGATTGGGTTTCTATGAAGGGAAGAGATTGGTAAAGTAAGAGAGTAAATAATTAATTACTTTTGGATAATTTGTTAGAATCTACGTATAATAAAAGTTATTGATCTATGATTAACTCTCATTTTCTCATTTCATCAATTCCTTTACGTTAGAGGAGTTGAGTCATAGTGAGTGAAAACTAATGTAATTTGTTTTCATTGTTGGCCTATCAACTAAGTAATATATGTAATTAACTTATAATGAATTTATCGTTAAGCAGTGCAGGTCACCTGCTCACCTGTAAAATTTCAGGTACAAAAAAAAAGAAAAACATTTTCCTTGCATACTATATTTGTTGTTGACAAAAAAGCTATAAAAGGAGTATTTTAATTGGGCTTATTTAATTGTTGACTAAACTTATTTGTAAAAGTTTTATTCTCAGTGTTCTAATTGGGCTTGCACTGTTGGGAAAAAATTGTGCTTAAAGATCATGAATATATTACTATATTTGTTCTGATTTCGACCCAAAAAAAGGAGTATTTTAATCATGGATATAAAAAATTGAAAATACTAGAAAGTCAACACAACACACATAAAATTACTATATTAGAAGATGTGTTCTTGAAGCTCAGAACAATTATTAGCACTGCAAATTGGAAAAGTCTCCATCAGCAAGGTTTCTCTCCTCTCTCTCAATATTTTTCAATCGCTATATCGAACTTTCCAGCTGTTTCCTTTTGCTAACAATAGTGTAGAAGGTATTATTGTACAATTCAAATTATTGCTTTCATAGAAAAGACTTAAAGCTATGGTTTTCTTCAATCAAAGCCTAAACCTTTATTTTGTTTATACTAAGCCATTGCTTTCTTATTCCGTTTTGATGGTGATTATTGGTGAAGTTCTATAATTTCTCACTTTCCATCGACAACTTTACTGTGGCTGGAAAGTAAAGTTGCGTTTGGATAAAGTATTTTTAAATTTCAGAAAATTTAAAATAAAAAATTCTAATTGCTTTAATTAACTCTTTTCATTTCAAAAGTTGATATCAAAACAATTAATTTCATAACAAGTTATATCAAATCCTCTAAAAAATATATTATTTTGTAAAAATACTTCAGCTAAACACGCTCCAACACGTGTTTTACAGTTCCACTCCTGATCAAAAGTCATACTCTCTCACCTAATCCTTGTTTCGCACATGGGAAGTGAGGAATGGGATCTATGTTTTGTGAACAATTCAAATTTCTATTTTAGGAAGCAAATATGAAACTCTAAAGCACAGAAACTAAATTTGAAGCACAAAAAAAGAAAAAGACAAAAAGAGAAAAATTAAATTTCCTGATTTTCGCGATGACAAAGATAAGCAACATTTTCAAGTGCTACATTGAAATTAATAATGGAATTGACTAAGTAGAATAACTCAAATAATAAAATAAGAAAAAAAATTCACAGAGAAAGTAAACAATAGTACCATTAACACACATTTTCCTACTAATTTTAGATTTAACTAAAATATATTTTCAAAATTTTTTTATCTTACATTGTTAAACTTATTTTTTTCCTCAATTCATCAATAACAGATCATTAATAATTTTGTTTCAAAGAAATGAGAATTTAAATTAAAGAAAAAGCTTGCCTTAGTTTAGGATTAAAGCATGCCATCAAATTAACTCATTGCGTGCATACTTACAAAAATATGAATATAGCTATTAAGGCACCTAAAAGAGATATGACATCAGGTACATGTTTAAAAGAATATTCATAACTTTTCTTTTTATTTATTTATTATTATTTTTTCACTTCACTCATAACGTTAAGGTGTCAACAAAGCATAGCTCAAAGTAACAATACATAAAATAGTAGTTTTTTTTTTCTAAATTAATATTATTTTAATATTTAAAAATTTATGTCTATTGGAACACCCACTTTATCATCATTAAATATGATAGATAAATAAAATAAGTGAAATCATCATCATATCTAATAATAATAAAATGAGTGTTTTAATAGATATTTGATTTTATATATTAGAATAATATTTTTTATCATAAAAACCATTTCCCAATTTTGATGCCCCTATGCCCTATCTCTGGATGCTTCTGATTATGATGACTTATACACCATTCTAACGCAAAATTAGCAAGAAACAATAAATAAATAAATAAACAAAAACAAGAGGAAGAAAGAAAATTGAACAGCAGACACATCGAAAGTTCAATCGATCAAAGCACACAACTCAGATCAAGCCACTAGAATTGGATCAATAGTGAAAAGTTCAAGTAATGCGCATCATGTCATAATACTTAAAGTTCAAATTAAATATGCGCTACCAAACAAAGAAGAGAAAAAAAAGAGGCGATGAAATGGGAAAGAAAGTGAGGAGAGAGTGACATACATTGAGCTGGCCCATGTAGTTATTCCTGACGGTCTCGCTCTCGTCGCAGAGCTTATCAAAGAAAAGGAACCTCCTGAGTCCGTATTTACTGACGAACCTCGCAAGGCACAGAAACGACACCGTAGCCATGGCGCTGAGGGAGAGCTGGACGACGCCGTCGAAGGGGCGGGAGTGGCGGGCGTCGCAGGAAGGGCAGGCGAGGAGGAAGTGCGACGCGGCGGGGACGGCCACCGCGAAGAGCAGGAACACCAGCCACGACAGCGTGGCGGTTACGGGGTTCGACTGGTCCACGCACATCCACCGAAGGTAGGAGCGGAAGCTTCCGAGCTCGTCGTTCGGGTTCGAAACGGTCCGGTTGTACTTGTTCCTTCGATCCAGAAGAGACTCTTTCATGTTAGGAATATGGGTCTTGCTGGTGTTGGTGTTTGTGTTGGTTGCGGCGGGGTCATCCTCCATGGTTAATTACGAGAAGGATCAGGAGGAGGAGGAAGAAGAAGTAGAAGAGATGGTGAATGAATTGAGTTGTTTAATTGTGATCTGTTGTGGTGGTGGAATGGAATGTTGGAATTGATCGGGGAGCTCTGTTTGTGGTGTGAGACTGTGGGTATACATAGCATATAAAAAAAAAATTAAAAAGGAGGAAGGAGTGCTCTAACAACTTTGGACAAATAGTAACGATATGGAACCACAAAATTATATAACAAAAAAAACAAATTTACATCTTAAGTTTTATCACTCTTGGATGTATTATGTGAGTGAAATGAATGGAAACCACTCATCACATTTAATAACAATAAAATATATGATATGTATTTATTGTATAATTTTATTGTTCATATAGTACTCTTGGAAGACCTCAAAGTAAGAAAAGAAAAACTGATGTTTTTCCATTATTGAGGGACCTGATATCTTTTTGAGTGTTTTTTCCCCTATTTTACATATATGTAGGATTGTTTTGTTTATGTTATGATCTATGAAGAAGGTTGAGAAATTGTTAATTTTGGTGATCAGAAAATCATATTGGTATAATTAAATAAGTGTGTGTGCGTGTGAGTGTGAGAGAATGTTGTTTATAATATAAAAATATTTAATTTTGATATACATTGGCTAGTTTAATTTTTATATATTGATAGTATAAATTTTTTTTAATCATTCAATCATGTGTTACTATATCAATAAAAGTGATTAAATTTTACACAATTACTTGAAAAGTCATGCAAATAGAATGATTTGACTAGATAGCAATGTAAAATAGTTTTACACTATTAGTGTATAGAAATTAAACTCTTACATTGAAAATGTAATAAAATATTGTATAGTTATTCAATCATGTAATGATATATCAACAATATAGTTAACTTCGTATCCGAGAAGTTATGTAAATGGAAAACTTTAATTAAATGATAGTGTAAAATCTTTGTACATTGTCAATCCATCAAAATTAAAATCATCCAAAAATAGCTCTATTTAAGAATGAAAATTATTTTGAAATAAATTATGTTTTGATAAAAAAAAACTGGATTATAAGTAAAAAATAATTTTATGATGAAAAAATAAAAAAATTTAAATAACTCTTTGAATTTTTTTTATAAGAATTAGAAGCTAATTATTTCAAAATTATGATTTTTTACAAGATTAAATCTAGATATTAAATATTATATAATAGGAACAAATTATTTTATTAATAAAAAAGAACAATTTATTTCATAATCTTTTAGTAATTTACGTGATAAAAGTAATTTTTTTCGTATGATCCAAACAAAACACACTACTTTAAAATTGTTTTTAAAAAATACCTTTAAATATAAGTTAATTTTCATATAATCAATAATAAATTAAGAGATTATATTTATAATTGATTACTATAATAATTTTAATCTTATAAACTTACTAAGTCATTTTCAACTCTAACAATAAAGTGCAAGCGAAAAAGAAAAAATAATAATGATTTACATGACTAATAAATATTAAGAATAATTTTCAGTAGTATAAAAATAATATTGTTACACTTTCATTCCGTAAAACAATATAGGGACTTTGCGTGTTATCTCAACTCTCAAGTTTATGTAACTACGCAACATGATATATCTGTTTCCTTAATTTCTATTGAATGGCTATATGAAAATTATTCTCTAAACATTAAATAATAAAGCGTAAAGGATTGTTATATTCTAAAAATAAAAGAAAGGTTCTTTAAAACAAATAAGAAGAGATGATGAGTTGGCTTGTGATTTTTAATGGCGCAATATTGGAAGCGGGTGGGTTTTTGTGTATAAAAATAGGAAAAGAAAAGGACAAAAGTGTTTTTTTTTCACTTAAAACTAATATTTTTTTACATCTTAAATTCATGAACATTTTCTAGAAACTATCCATTTGGATAAACAACTTATTTAAACCATTAAAGAAAAATAGCTTTTGAAAAGTAACTTGTGAATAAGTTATTTTATATTTAAATACATAATAAAAAAAGTAAATTTTTAGTGTTTTAGAAAGTGCTTATTAAAAAGTTAGATATTTTAACTTTTCAAAAAATACTAAGAATAACTTTTAGAGAAGTGATAAGTTGTTTAGCCAAACAGACAAAAGGTAAAAATATGACTTTTGACTTTTAAAAAGGTAAAAAAATGTCATAATAAGTTGTACTATCTAAACAAGTCCTTAGTCACAGAAATGCGACGGATCTTAACCACAAAAACTTAATAGAGTATTGATAGAAAATTTGTCGAAAATGTTATACATTGAATAATCGCATAAGTTATTATATGCTTATTCTGTTTAGTAACTTTGTATTGAATTTGAATTTGATCGATGCCATTGAATTAAGTGATATTAATGTAATGATTATTTATATCAAATTTTAAAAATGAAAAATTAGGTAACAATAAATATATGTTCTAATTATTTATATTTATTTATATTTTAAAAAATATATTATTTGTTAAAACAAAATAACATAATGAAGTATCAAATTTATTTTTAAATTATATAAAATTTGATATATTTAATATACTTAATAAGAATTTTAAATTCAATAATTAGATTAATAAGATTTCTTATCTATAAAAAGATATTTAGTGGAGTAATAAGAGACGAATTAATTTTGTGGAACATGCTATACTCCAATGTTTCCTACAAGTGTAGATCCGTCCGTGGATGAATGCGTTGGAAAGTTGTATTCTTTCCCTCAATCACCGCAGTCCCTGAGACTGTGTAGAGAAGAAAATCATAACAGGAGAACAAGCTGGCGGTGGGACCACCACATGGGAGGCGTGGAGTAAGAAAGATGAGAACCAATGCGCTGCACCCACTTGGATTCCAATAATACTACGTGTAAGCCAGACACAGGCCCTGCTCCTGTGGATGGATTCCTTGTCTTTGGAGTCACAAGCAATAAATAATAGCGTTGAACCGAAACCTGGCTAAGGTTCATTTGCAAGATTTGCTTCATTTAGAGCCATTCGTTCCTTTCAAGTATTTATTATTAATATACAAATGATTAGTAGCCAGGGTGCCAAGTGACGGGAGCCGCATTGTGATGGTCAACATGGCTGGCTCGAAAGCGGTTGTGCTAACCAGACACAGATTGGCAGCTAGTGGAAATGCATCATATGCTTCGGAGGTTCTTTTCTTTTTTAACCTGTTCATGTATAGGAAATAGGAAAAAAGAAGTTTCAATGATCTTGACAATAACTTACTACAAAAAATTTAAATTTTTGATTGAGATATGGCAGCTCACTTCAGGATCAGACTCTGGACTAATGGTTTGTTTTGTGCCATGTGGATGGATGCTTTTTTTTTTCATTTTGAGAAGAGACGAATTCAGAACAATTTTTATAATTGAGTAAAACATATAGTATATATAACCATTTTATTTTTCTTTCTGGATTCATAGGATGAGGGCAAAATTTTAAACATATAATGGAAGGGAAAAAATGACCAATTAAAAAAAGAGTTAAATGTATGTTACTCTTTTATTTTTTAGGTCTTATGGGATTTAGACTCTAATTTTTAAAGCGTCTAATTCGATATCATGTATTTTTCAAGCTGTACAAAAAAATCCTTCCATTAAGTTGATGTTAGTTTTGATTGAAATTGCTTTAGGAAGAAGCTCACATCACCCAGAAATGAAAAGGGAGAAGGAAGTTTCTTGTAACAAGTCCTACATCCCCTAGGATTGCAAGTGGAGAGGGAGGTCAAGGTTATATATATGGACCAAATTCTTTGTTTTAATTTGCAAATCCAAACACTTTAAGTTTGTATCTGACTTTTCTTTCTTCCTCTGTACTCTTTCTTTGGAAACACTTTAAGCTTTGTCGACTTTCTTCTTTTCTCTATACTATTTTTTAGAGTATTATGAGATATAGTTTAGATATTTGCTTTGGAGAGTATGAATATCCTGGAGGTCGATGGGGTGTGTGAGAGAGAAGTATATGCGTTGTAAAAATTTTCACCTAGTGTTATTCTTTGGTTGTCGTTTGGCAGCGACAATGATTTCTTCGAATTTGGAGTTTTCCACGTTAAATATTATGTTGTGATTGTGTTTTTGTTTTATTTCTGTTTTAGGGTGGTTCTTAAGAAGGGAAGTGGCATTTTTTTCCCACAAGTGTTATCTGAGCTTTGGTTAAGTGATATTTATTCTTAGTATGCTAGATGATTGCAGCTCAGTTTGATCTTTCACATCAAAAAATAATTTCTCCCTAGTGCTTGAGGATCATCCTTGGTTGTTGTTGCTAGAAGGGCGTGATATAAAGTAAGTTGGAAATGTTCTGGCTAAGTAAAGACTTGGTATTTAAGCATGTCCCTTGTCACCCACCTTTCTTTCCTGGAAACCCTCTTGGTGTATGGTTTTCCAGTTGGTGTACACTATTCCAGGATCCAGTTGGATAGAGAAATTGATGTAAGGATTGATTTTGGCTTGTGGCAAATACAAGTCAAGGATGTCGTGATACAATCCAGATTACACAGAAAGAAAATAATCTGTTGCTAGCAACTCCATGATTGCAGGGGCATTGGTGTTTATGCAAGGTGTGTGGTGGGATTATGTATGGCTAGCGGATCCATAGTTGCACATGGGAATTGGTTGGTGTTGATGCAAGGTGTATGGTGGGATTATGTCGATGGTTGAGGAACTTCTGAGAGAGCCAATATAGAAGTTGCACTATGAATTTTTCAATAAGGTTTCAACATGTGCCAAGGTGAAATTCTTGGAGTTGTGCCATTTCAAGTGAGCATACTTTTTATGGTGGAGTATGATAGTTCTTTGAACTATGATTGGTATAGACAATGAGGCGGGATTGTAAATGTTGACAATGAAACTGAAGTTGTGTTTATTTCAATCAAGGTGGAGATTGTTAGTTTTGATTGAAATTGCTTTGGGAAGAAGTACCTCATCGCCTAGGAATGAAAAGAGAGAAGGAAGCTTCTTGTAACAAGTCCCACATTGCTTAGGATTGCAAGTGGAGAGGGAAGGTCAAGGCTACATATATGGACCCAAGTTCTTTATTTCAATTTGCACAAGTTGGAAACACTTTGAACTTGTGTTTGAATTTATTATTTTCTCTACTCTTGTCTTAGAGTATTGTGAGATGTAGTTTAGATATTTGTTTTGAGAGTATAAGTGTCCTGTGGGCCGATAGGGTGTATGAGAGAGAAGTATATGTGTTGTAAAATTTTCATATAATGTTATTCTCTAGTTGTTGTTTGACAGGGACCATGGTTTTCCTCAGTTTGGAGTTTTCCACATTAAATATTGTGTTATGATTGTGTTCTTGTTTTATTTCTCTGTTTATGGTGGTTCTTAAGGAGGGGAAATGACATTTTTTCTTTTGGTTTTGTAGTTTACCACGTTAAATATTGTGTTATGATTGTGTTCCTGTTTTATTTCTCTATTTAGGGTGGTTCTCAAGGAGGGAAAGTAACATTTTTTCCCAACAGTTGACATCCATTCCTAGTGTTAAGTGGCCATGTGCATGTGACATAACACATTTTATTGACAAATATACATGAAATTTTCCTACCTAAACCCAACTCTTTCCCTTCCCAAATCTGAAACAAATACGCATCCTTGTATATCAACAAAAATTTTATATTTCACGTGATACACTTATCAACGCACCCTTGTACTCAATGTTGCAATATAGTAAATTCCTTTGTTTTTTGTTGGTGAAAACGGGAAGTGGAATGGCATATGCAGCCATCTCATGTTAGGCCCATTCTGAACCTTGACTCATTCTTTCTTTCTCTCTCAAAACAAATTCTTTATAGCCTCCTTTTCCAAAGCCTTGTTTGTCTTCCTCAATTTTTTTCACTTGCTATAAGTGATAAGAATAAGCCTAAAACAATAAAGAGTGCAACCAAAGTGAAGCTAGCTAAGCTACTTACAAAGTCTTAGCTAATACACTTTGTGTTCACATTATGCCAAAAAATAGAAATAAAATAAAATAAAATTGATTCTTGGCTTTTGCTAACCTGAAAGGCTCAAGAATAACAAATGTGGCTTGTTTCCAGGATGCCATCAACTAGTTGCAAGTATTAATGGATCAAGGTCTCTCCTTTATGCCTCTAATCCACTGATTGCTTCAAGAAAACCCTAATCCCTAAATACCCAACCATTTCCAAGCTTATCATCAAGTATCCAGGTTTTGCTAGTTTGAAATTAGCAATGAAACAAGGAATTCACAGTTTCTATGTTACAAAGGAGCAACAAAAATAGAGAAACCAGGAATCCTGAGTACAAGGGTGTGTGTTTGTTTTAAGAATTGAGAAGGGAAAATATGCGGCTTGGGTAGGAAATTGCAAAAAAGCAAAGGGTATTTTTGTCAATAAAATATATCTCGTGACATACACATGATCACTTAACAGTGGGAATGGATGTTAACTAAATGGAAGGACTTTTTGCAAGGTTAAAAAGTAGAGCGTCAAATTACATACTTTAAAAAGTTAGAGGTCTAAATTATATAGGACCTAAAGTACAAAGGGGTAAAATGCATTTAACCCTTAATAAAAATTAGGGTAAATAACAACTATACCCCTTGAGGTATTGAGTTATGATAACTAGCCCTAAATTTAGCCAAAATATGCATCCTACCCTAACCTTGTAACGACGGTAAGGAGAAGTGAATGTTCCCATGAAACATTCTTACTCATCCCTAGTTACTCTTCAAATATTAAAAATGAAATAATTAAAGGAAAGAAAAGCATTGAGGGCCTTTTTTTTATTTTATTTGCTCTTTTTCATCTTCTTAATATTCTTACTATTTTCTTTTATGATTGAAGGGGCTTAAACACTTCACCTTTGGTTCAGAACATAAAGATAAACTGATTTTCTAGTAAGGCTCTTCTTTGCTTTGTGATTTTGATTGCCAGGGTAAATGCTTGAATCCGTTCCTCAGTACATTACTAATAACGATTCAAGGATCAGTTAGCTTTGTGGGGGCCCTTTACACTCCAAAGTTTCATGCTTTTCAAAGTTGGTTTAAGGGGTAGAAAAATGGAAAAGTTCTTGTTTCATCGGTCGAGTGGTTTTTGTTGGGAAGATTTTGGTGTAAATGTTGTTAAGATTAGTGAGTCCTATATTTTTGTCATTATAGTTGTAGTCTCCTCCTTTGATATTTACTTGATTTCTAAGAGGATTTGCATGCTCCAAAAAGAGAAAAAAAAAGGACAAAAAAAGAGAGAAAATAATAGTGTCAAAAGTAAAAAGGAAAATTGCTTGGAAATCGATCGTGTCAATACTTGTGCTTCCTTGCTTCTTGTTTGCGGTTTCCATGTCCACCAGTGTTAGAGATATGTAGCAAAAGAAGTGGCTAGAACGGTGAGTTGTACTTAATTTGTAGCTGAAGCTGACGTAGGTTGCTTGCTTTTGTTGTTATGTTGGATAAAAAAACATGTGGTTGTATATGTAGCTAGGCAACTAGCTAGTCAATTCAATAGCGGAATTTTGCTTGGAGCATTTTAATAAAGACGCGTTGGACGACTGTCATTGTTTCTGACACATTTCTTAGGATAATCAGACGAGAGGGTCTATTTATACGTAGTGTTATTTTGATATTCAAAAAATGTATATCATACTATTGGATATTATGGATGGAAGAGGTGAGTAGGTATCATTATATTCAATGGTAAAAAAGATGTCCATACCTATTTCGCTTTTTGAATGTCAAAATAACATTTTTAATTTGTATATTCGACTAATGTGAATGAATATGTTTCATTTTAAATCTTAAGCAATAGTGTTACCCCCTTCCCAATTATCTATGACATTATTTTGTTCTAAAAATACCTCTTATCATACAAAGGATCAACTCCTTCAAAACTTGTAGGAAAAGGGCAACAATAGGGTGGAACACAAAGCACTCTTCCTTATCAATAACTTTGATAAAGGGACATTTATCCTTGTTCCCTTTATCACAAGAACCCATCTATAACCAGAGTCGAGGCGCTTGAAAGTCCGTTGTACCCTAAGCATACTCCCTTTAAGTTGTGCATTGAAAAGTGAAGTTTGGGAAGCGCTCAAATAAGAACATTGTGAGAAAACCCACGTCCAAGAAGTTATTGGTGGTATAACCCCCATAACAAATCAACATTTGTTGCTGTCTTGGTCCAGGCAAGCAAACAATAAAAACCTGGGATGACAAATTCCAACGAAAGACCTAGAAACACATATCTATCTAACCAAAAGCCAATGAGAAAGCGGAAAATTCCAAAGGCTAGTTATAATGAAACCCAAGGGTTAAAAGTCACACTTCTGTACCATCCTCTTCCTCCACCTTAGAGAAATAAAAAAAAATACAAAATATAACCTGAGTGTGTTTGCTTGGATGACTTAACTTAGAAAGTCTATGGTAAAGATCACAGAAGAAATTGTCACTTTTCAAACTATGTTTCTTTAAAGCATGTACATCTTGACCTATCTCAAGGGTTATGCTTATTTCTAGAATGTCTATCAAATCAAAACAAGGGAGTTTCAACATGACAATGACATCTTCCAAAGTTGGGATGAATTCCCCTAAGTGGTGAAGAACATGTGTGATATGACTCCACCTATAAACCAACAACTCAATATCCTTGGATCGATTTTGTATGCTCATAAGAGAGGATTACCAAATGGCTTTGTTGATGCCAATTGTCTTGAGACATTCAAAAGGACGATCACCATGGGCCAAAAAGTCTTCTACCTAATCACCCCATCCCTTAGTTTGGCCGGTGCAGATGAAAAAAATTGGTTGGCTCCAAGGATACTCCTTGCTCTGCAAGTGAGTAAGAAGGACTGTTGATAGAAGATCATGTCTAGCATTCGTATGGACAACATCATAATGCAAAGAGAGTACCATCTCCTCCTTAACACATGAAGTCTGCAGAATAAGGAATGACCTGCTTATTGTGCTTAGGGTAGTGCTTGCAAAAACCTCAAAATTTACATCATCTGAAGCACAATAAGCAAGTCAAACTTGACACAGCCTCCCTTCATCATCGTGACCGGCAGCATCTTGTCCAGATGCAACCGAATCATGATCATTGAAACTGGAAGTAGAGTGAGTGACAGATTCATGAGGAGAAGCCTTAGAAAATGGTAATAGTGCATAATGGGTCTAAAAAAGAACAATGGAGCAAGCTTGATTTAGAGAAAAAAATGGCAGCATGAGAGAATAAGGAACAGGGGAAGTATTTTGTGAAAGCTAGAACATGAAAGAAAAAGAAAGGTTTGCCACTTCTTTTAACAGGAATCATTTAGGGCAAAGGGAAGACAAAACGACAAGGGCGACAAAGGTTTTCTTTTCTTACATGGACGTCAGTACCTGAATAAAAAAAGAAGGTTGTTATGCTCAATGAAGTGATCACCCCTCCATTGAGCAGGGAGCTAATATTTAGGGATAGATCCAAGAGCTTAGATATTAGTTGCTTTGGTCAACCACTACTGATATCCCTATTTGGTCTGTCCCCATCGATGTGCCTCTTTGGTCCATCCCTGTTGACATGCCTTTTTTTGTCAACCACTACTAATGTCGCTCTTTGTCTATTCCTGCTGACGTGGCTCTTTGGTCAATCATCACCGCTAATGTGCCTTTTTGGCCCATCCCAGCTAACGTGCCTTTTTTTATTTATCATAGCTTATACGGCGAAGCCATTGCAACATCATCAAGAGGAGTGTTGTCAACATCTTTCATTGATTCCATGACATCACCTGTCCCATCTATTGTTCAGTGAGGTTGCATGCACGTGAAGAAATGACTCCACCACTCAATGATCAGTAGAGTGACATCCTCAACGAGTAGACTTGTGCCACCTTGGCACATGAAGTGACAACCGTGAAATTGGGGGCTGTATTGCGTACTTGTAATATGCGGAGAATTAGTGAAAGTAAAGGAGACGGGGCCTTCCCCACTTTCCATGACCCTATAAATATGTTGTAACAAAATATTGTAGAAGGAGAAAAAAAATAGAGAGTGAAAACACAGTGATGAACTTTGTGCACCATTTAGAGAGTTAAAGCAATGAAATACACTTGAATGCTTGAGACCCATTCTTGATTTCTAAGTCCTTTGTTCTTTACATTGCTTAGTAGTTACATTATAAGTGCTATGTTTGGGTTCTAAGACAGCTCGTTGTGAGTTTTAATCCCTGAAACACTCGTGTTAGGTCCTACATCACTGATTTTACTCGAAAAAAAAACATTCTTTATCAAACTTCCATCTCAACCTATCTAGGTTATATCGATTCAACTTCAAGGTAGCTAGCTAGTACCCAACCTAGATCTCCTAACAATGTCAACTCCTATTGAAATAATTAATTCGCTCTTCCATGAAGCTCCAAATCCAATCTTGCCCATCCCAAAACCCACACTCTCCTATTATGCTCTCCTTTTTACATGATTGCAGAAATAGCCTAAGAAACACGTCTTTTGGTTTGCCGAACCTTATCCATAAATCATGCCATAAACTGATAATATTGCCATCCCCAACCTTCATCCTTATGCTATCAACTAATTCCCTCATTATATTATCATTCACCTTCCCTATATGTTACGAATTGTTGCCCATGGCCTACCTTTGTTCATTAGTGTTTGTGTATTTAGCTGTTGATTGTGATGGATATCATTATAAGAACAAATAATTTTCTTTCACAAAAAGCATTCTTCCTTTGCGTACCTTCATGTATCCCAGACCTCTGTGTGTGGCAATCGGCTTTTTTTTTACCTCCCGGTATTTTAGCATAGGAATATAACATTCCCATGTTTAGTAGACGGATTAAAAAAATATTCCTAGGTAAATTTAATTCCTAAGAACGAAAGAGAGCCCATTTTCTGTCCCATCTTCTAGGTGGGAATGTTTTATTCCTGGGAAAGGAAATATGATATGACAAGGTAAAATTCCTAAATTATCCCTCTCAAAATTAGAAAATTCAACTCTTTCGTGAGAAACTCCCTAACTCTACAATTTCTCTCTCCTTTCCACAAGGATCTCGCTATCACCACCACGCAAGGAGCTTGCGCCGCCTCCGTTGCCATCGTGAGGAGCCTCCGCCACGCGCGAAGACTCTTGCCACTACCACGAGGATGGATCAAAGGTATGCTTCACTAGTGATCTCTTTGTTCCTCTTTATTCGATTAGGGTTTGAATCCATGCGCTCTCTCCCTCTTTGATCTCTCTTCTTCGGATTCTTCTCCAATTTATCTCCAATTAGGCGATTGATGTTTTGCTTTTTGGATTTTACATCTCGATTTTATAGCTAAAGGCTGTAGATGTGTTATTCTAAGTCTTGCATGGTTTCTTCTTCGATTTCAGTTCTCTCTTCCTTTGTTGTGCAGAGTTCTTCTTTTTCGATTAATTCGGAGAGTATAAATGTATTGAAATAGTGCATTACTAGAGGATCATTTTTATGCAGTGAAGTTTCGGATTCCTTGCTTGTTTGCCATGCCAACTTGCATCCATGCTTTGTGTAATACTTCAGAAACTGCCTTGAATTTAAGAAACTTCTTAGATTCCTAACGCTACGTGCTTCTTTGGTTTCTCGTTCACCTTCAATCTCACATGAAACTACTCAGATATGGGGGTTTTTAGCTCTGATCTGTAGAGCCAATCATTGTTGACTTTGTTCAATTTTCATGCTATTTTTCTGGTTGATTTTGTTTTAATTGTTGAATTGAACTCTTATTATGGTTATTATTGTTTGATGATCTCGCTACTCTATTTTGGTTTGAATTGCTATTTTTCTAGAAGATGATCTTTCGTTTTTCAATTTTTTGACACTTTCTTTTGCTGTTATGATGCTCTATGTCATGGTTTTACTTTGCAGTTGTGTTATAATCATATCTCATCTTCTTAGAGCATATTCAAGGCTCTAATCCCTGTTGTTGTGTTACTATTTTCTCAATTTATTGTCAACCAGATACTAGTGTTTGCATATCAACTCAATATCATCACATTACCTCGTTTGATATTTCCAATTAATATGTTTTGAATATATATATGTACTGGTAGAATGAGAAGTTGTGTTGTTCATTTATTATCTTCTAGTCCTAGAATGAGCAGTTTTATTTGAAAGGAAACTGTTCTTTCTAATGTATGCTGCACAAATTGTTCACTGTTAGTTTAATTCATAGCTGCTGTGCACAAATTGTTCACTGTTAGTTTAATTCATAGTTTAATTCGAAATGTAAGATTCGTGCTTTTCTTATGTTGTGACAATTTATTTTAAGCTGTATATGAACTAACCAAAGAAACCTCAGTATTTTGATTCTCTAGGCAATTGTTTTTACTTCTTCTTACCTTAGACTCCACAAAGGTTCTCATCAAGCATAAAATTTATCTTTCACAATTACCATCTTTTATCTTTTATCATTTTGCAAGTGCTACTGATTTCTTATGGCTCTCAAAATGACTCTACTTTCAGCTTGGTGCTTGCAAGGAGCAGACAAAAGTTGAGGTAGTGTTGAAAAATGAGGCCTTGAAACAAAAAGCATCCATGCATTCCAAGCTTTGTTCGAAGGCAAAGGTGAATTACTTTGTAGTGTCCTATTTCATTTCAATAAATTAAGTATTTACAGCCCCATTTAACTTGTATTGGTTTCATGTTGACTTAGTAACTTGAGAGGACAACTTTTGAGTGTTTTAGATTACAAGAAATAAATATGGCTTTGGCTAAATAAATTGCCACATTAAAATTGTAAGTAGAGCTGCATTCCCATTGTGTTTTGCGCATCCCATATTATATATCTGCAAACTAATTGCAAAGTCAGTTTGTGGCCTGCACTTATCTGACCTTGATCTTAATATAGAGGATGCTTTAAGGCTTGCAACTTTGGGAAACGGGTCTAACGATAAAGATACAGTAGACACATTGGCAAGATCTCTGATTGAATATATGTAATTGAGGGTAGTTGAAGAAATCATCAATGTTCCTTAGGACTAGAAGATCAAAATCTAGGAAATTGAATTTGTCATACATTGTAGGCTCCCACATTCGAAGCTTGCTGTGGACAATGTGCATCAACGTTAAATCTTTTAGAAATATGGTTTTATTCAATGTAATTTGTAACATAGTAACATTAATGTTTTGTTGGACTTGATAGCAATGATTTATAGAAAGTTCATTGTATATAATTGGATCTTTTTATGTACATCTAATGTATAAGTATTATTGGGGTTGAGGAAATGAAAAATCTTCTGTTTAGTTTAAGTAGAGGTTAAGGTTAGGAATGGAGAGAGCTGTTTCAATGATTTATAGAAAGTTGTTGGACTTGATAGCAGTGATTTATGGAAAGACTCTATTTGAACTGCATCCAAAAAGGTGTTGAGAAAGAAAATAACTAGGAAGTAATGGAGAGAGCTAAATATGGGCGGGAGAGAAGAAACAAAAGAGAAGAGAAGGGGGATAGATGCAAATATTCTACTCTATATTCTTCTTTCAAATAAGTTTGTTTACCAAGTTTAAGCAATATCGTCATTGCAGTTATGCATGAATTGGCAATTTGCCTCAAGAAAGCAATCTGTTACCTCTATCAACATCCTATTATTAGATTTATATGGATTCTATTTTTGGTGGAGTTTTGATTTAATAATTGTATAGTACTAGTACTTTATATGCTATTTAAGTCAAATCTCAACCATACTCTACACTGTTAGCATTTTTTTTCATGCAGTTGTGTGTATTAATTGCAATTCTTCTTTTTCTCTTCTAACATACTTCTATTGGTGACTAAGTTGAGCTAATTGTATTTTTAGGCGCCTGAAAATGAATCCACAGCTCTAGGTGCTATGGCTTCTTCTTCTACCTAAGAAAAGAATAAAAGAAAGAGAGGAAACAAAGGCTCCAATGCCCTTGATGAGTCATATTTTCTTATTTTAGAATAATTATGGGATTTGAATTAAAACTTTTTGTATAAATTGGTAGCCCTTATAGTGGGTTTGATTTTAGTAGTAGATTTGACATATGTATGGATTATGTGTTTGAATTGGTAATTGTACATTTAGCATTGTTAAAAAAAAATTGTGTTTGAATTTAATTTGAGCAAATTATATTTGTGTTAAATTTTTAGTTAACGTTGGTAATATTTAGTTAGAATAGTTAATTTGAGAGTTAAAATTATTAATTTTCTAGTTAAAATAGTTAATGTTTAGTTTAAATAGTTAATTTTTGAGTTAAAATTGTTGATTTTTAGTTAAAATAGGTTTTTTTGAGTTAAAATTGTTAATTTGTGTTAAAACAACCAATTTTTAGTTTAAATAGTAAATTTTTCACTTAAAATTGTTAAGTTTTAATTTGAGTAGTTAATTTTGCAGTTAAAATTGTTAATTTTTGGTTAAAATAGGTGTTTTTTGAGTTAAAATTGTTAATTTGTGTTAAAACAACTAATTTTTAGTTTAAATAGTAAATTTTTTAGTTAACTTTGTTTAGTTTTAATTTGAATAGTTAATTTTTAGTTGAAATAGGTACCTTTTTGAGTTAAAATTGTTTTTTTGTTAAAACAGTTAATTTTTTGTTTAAAGAATAAATATTTGAGTTAAAATTATAAATTTATGATTAGAATAGTTAATTTTAGAGTTAAAATTGTTGATTTCAAGTTAAAATAGTTAACTTCTAGTTGAAATTGTTAATTTTGGCACTAAAACAATGGGAGGGTATTTTGGGAAAATTATACAAAATTTCTAGGATTATAAATGATAACCAAACACTTGAATATTAATTCCTGGGTATATTTAAAATATTCCTGAAAATTTAACCTGTTTACAAAACGCTCTCAAAATGTCATTCCCATAAATATCATTCAGGGAATAATATTCCTAGGAGTAGTATTCCTAGGAATGTAAAACTAAACTTGTATGCCACACATTAACTCATCAAGTATAACATCGTCCTTAAATAATGACATTAAACTTAAGAAGTTGCTACCTATATATCAGGAGACCTTTCTTAAATATCTATAACAAATTCATTTGATTCG
This sequence comes from Dalbergia oliveri, assembly GCA_030441495.1. Taxonomy (NCBI): domain Eukaryota; kingdom Viridiplantae; phylum Streptophyta; class Magnoliopsida; order Fabales; family Fabaceae; genus Dalbergia; species Dalbergia oliveri. The sequence goes on from JAMLFY010000001.1 coordinate 12,027,965, forward strand.
TGTAATATAATATAATTCTACTAAAATATGTAGAAAGATAACATAATATTTATTATGTACAAATTCAAATACAAGAAAAACTTTTCTTTGGCTTTCATATACATAAACCTATTTATATAATTACAAACACATATGCATAATAAAATAAAATTGATAAGAAACTTCAACTGTAGAGCTACTACATAGGTTCTTCTATGGCGAGGCTTTATATCTTTCCTGAGCAATCTAGAGACGACATGGGAACACAAAACATAGGGGTGAGAATTCTAAAATTCTTAGTAGGGCATCCTCAAAATATCTATTAAAGTTCATGTCATCGTCATCGTCCTAACCACTTCGAATTTATAAGAAATATGATCATACAACAAAAATCAAAAGTTCATTTTAAAGTTCTAAAATCATCCTTTGAAGTGGATTCCTTTTAGTATTCAATCACTTAATATAAACACATCATCATATAAAACATATCCTGTCAAGTTTCAACTTAAACTTATTGGTCTCAACATAAATGCTAAAATCATTATCATCTTTACGCGTCCTCGATATATTGAAAAGGATCTCATATACATCATTCTTATCTTTTCGTGCCCTTGGTACATCAAAGGGGATCTTATTTTCTTATCTTTCAGTGCCTTGACATACAAGAGGATCTCATCTTAGTTAGCACATATGTCATTATCAAGCTCACATAAGCATCACAATCATATGTGTATTGGTATCAAATTATGAGTTTCTTAATCCATCAAGCACACATATCACTCATGATCTCAATATTCTTTTCATATAAGAAATTTATCATGATCACTTACATTTATATATGTGTACCATCATCGTTAAATTCACATAGCATTAATAAGATCAAGTCATTCATATTTCATCATAGATTCAACAATTCAGCATGCTGTCCAGAATTTCGATTCTAAAGAAAATTATGGATCAGTTGCTAAATTTCACCAAAATAGAGCAAACTAAATTTTTAGAGTTAGTTCATCAAGTCTATAAGACCCTATAAAAATCCCAAATCATAATAACGTCTCTAACTATGTTAATAAAATTCCTCAAATTCAGAGGTTAGAAACTACTCAATTCAACTAATTGCCAAAAGTTTCAATTTTATTACCCTATCAAATGAACATGTAGCATCCTACAAAAATTCAGGATTGGACTCCAAGATGTCCTCAACGCCCTGTAAAAATCTCAGCTAATAATTCGATCATCTGCTAGGGTAATAAAATTAGACAAATTCAGTGCTTCAAAATTGACTATTTAAGCGCAATCTTGACTAGTTCTCTTGAATTTTTAAGCATAGAAAAAGTTCCCATAAGGTCTCAAAATTTTTACTAAAGATACCTAACATGCTAGCTACATCCCATAAAATTTTCAGCTTAATCTTAAGTCTCTAACTAGATCAAAAAATTCGAACAAATTCACTTGCCTGCTTAAAACTAGGATTTCCAGCAACATGGTTCAAATATACTTTGAAAAAAATGATTTTCTAACATCATCCAATTACTCCATCAAATTAAACACATCAATATCTATGTATTATCAACCAATAAAACTAAAAGTTCCAAGCTCAATTAATCAGGAAATTTCAGAATGAATTTTAAAAGAAAAGAGGATGAACAAGGCTCTACTTGTTACTAGAAGTCCCTTGTATTTGTCTAAGCATTTGCTTGTGCCTCTACACCCAACCTTAAATTTAAATCAGCCAAAACTTCCTCTAGGATGATGATATAACAGTTGCCTCTTGATGATGTGGTAGAAGAAGAAGCCTTGGAAGAAGATTTATTCAAAGATTTCAAGTCCAAGTCTTGTGTTTGTGCCAAACATATTGGTGCTTGATGTGGTAGCTTAAGGTTTTTGTAGATTTATGATGATTTGGGGAAGAAAAAAATGAAGAGGAAGTTGAAATGGAGCATGGCCGAGAACTTCTTGAAGGAAATGGTAAGTTGGTTTGTCTTGTGCATTTATAACAAGACACATGTTAGTCTTATATTATAAAATAATTTTTTCTTAAAGATAACTACATGAATTTTGTAATGTTCTCATTGACCCATGCAAAGGTGATGGTGTATCTCTTTTAGGTCATACACTTGTCACACTAGGTGGCAAGTTACACTACAAGCTTCATATGGTGTAAAAACTACACACGTAATTTAACCGAATAGGTGAAATATCATACTAGGGAAATAGATATTATCTGAAATTTAATTCCAGATCTAAAATTCTCTTTCCTAGCCATTTCTAACCTTAATCCTATAATTTCTCATTCTTGGGCATCTATGGATCTCAATCCTGGGGTTTTGATGATCCTTACAGGCCTGGGCTCGCATGATTACTATTCACTTTTTTTACTCGTCAAGTCATTCTTATCTCGACTAACCCTATCAAAATTGTGAAATTTTGATTAATAAAATCTAAATAAAATTTTTGAAATAAATTTTGGATGTTATACACGCACTACAAGACATGTGCAAAAGGACGCCTTTACCGATGGGTATTTTGACCAGTTAGATTTATACCGACGGGTTTATTGATAGATACGTGGGCAACAGTTTCGAGGCCATCGATGAATATTACCAACAGTATAAATAAAACCATCGGTTATTTTCGACATGTATCGACGAGTAATAAAATATTTAGTCATCGGTATAATTATATAAAAGACGTCACCATGGGCGTAGAATCATATTTATATCGACGGGTTTATTTAATTTTATTAAAGGTATTTAAATAAATAAAATAATTTTCTTAGTATATTACGACGGTTTCCTGACGGTATATTGATTTATGGAAAACAATTGATTTTAAAAATATTTCATATTACCATGGTTTTATTTGTTGGTAACTTTTTTTTCCCTCTTTAATTATGAAGTGATCGGTAATTTATTATTTATTTATTTATTTATATAATTACATAATTATCAATTAAATTGATATTAAATAAGAAAATAATAAAATGAATAAATTAAACTGATTAAATAAAATATCCAATTATGACAATAAAATACATACAAATTACAATAAATGTAAAAAATATCCAAAATGGAAAAAAAAGAAAAATGTAAAAATATCTAGAATGGAATAAAAATAAGCTAGACAAAAACTAGTTAAACTCAGGGGCATTGACATCGTCTGAACCATCGTTGTCATCGTGCTATTTGACTATGAGTTACCCTCAAAGATGGTGGGAGTGGGATATGGGGGAGCATCTTGAAGCTAGAAGATCTCAAAGCCTGCATGTCTTGGAAGAAGGTCATCACATCTGAGTGATCTTCTGCTATATGTTCCAGAACTGAGCCTTGTCATTCTTTGCTTTCTCTTGCTACTACTCCAATAAGAGCTTAAGCTCTCGATCTCTCTACACTCCCTCCATAGTGCTCGGCCTCCTGTTGGTCCTGAACCCTAGGAGCTATGCCTCCTGCTCTTGCTCATGTCCTCTCAGCCTGCTGCCTGCCTCTCCTGGTAGAGGGCATGGAAACGCTCCTCAGGGCATCATCCCCATCGCTGACCCAGTGGTGGAGGATGGGGATATACTCTAAGGGTAGTCCATCTCCATAGCTGACCCAATGGTAGAGGGCATGGAAACGCTCCTCAGGGCATCATCCCCATCCTGACCCAGTGGTGGAGGATGGGGATATACTCTAAGGGTAGTACCCATCCCATATATGCAACCATTGTAAGGGCCCCAAACCATCTAGGTCTAGACATCCTCCTCGTTGGAGGAGGTGAGCATTGGGCCTAGCCTCAGCCATCTGGGTCTAGTCCTGAGTCTAACCTACTCCTAAAAGTCTCTAAACTCGTGCTACCAAGCGAAAAAGATAAAACACGTTGTAAGTAATAATTATGAAATAAATGAAAATAATAATAATAATTGAGTAAAGAAATGTCTAAATTTAAATTTACATAGGTCGTCTGGAGCGAGGTCTACCTAGACCTCTCCAGTTACCACTCTGCTCACCCTTCGGGCATGAGTCTCCTAAATAGCTCGCCCTGTGTTAAGGGCGGCTAACCTCATCTGCACAAATAAGCACAATAAAGTCATAAAAATATAGTATTTGCCATAATTCAAATATAGTAAATCTTATTATAAAATGTAGAAAGGTTAAAGAATTACCAAACGTTTTCGGTCCCTGGTGCTAGACCCACTAATATGCAGTGACCCGCCTTTCTATGAGGCTCGGTTTGTCTTTTTCTTGCCCGACCTATCCTTGAAGGTAAGGTCACTGGCCTAGTGGCACTAGCTTAGCCAAGGTGGTATCATTCAACCACGAGCTTTCATGTGTGCCTTATGGACATCATGAAACATATCCTATATTCGCTTGGAGGACCTAATCCTCTAAGCCCTCTTCACTGTGGGCTCATTCTTGGGCTAAATGTTGAATGTTTTCTACATACACAAATTCATAGCACATAAGTGATTATATATAAGCATATAATTAAATAATATAAACATATATTTTAACAAAAGCGAAGCAATCATAGAATTACTTTCCACTCCTTCCACACAACTCCTTGACATCAGGAAGGATGTCAGTCCATGTGGGCAAGATGGTTATACCGACTCTATATAACCTCCATGATCCTATGTAAATCGCAATTGATGAAAACTATTACATAAATGAAATATATCAAAAAATAATCAAAATTACTCAAATATCATAAGTAATGTAAAATTAAAATGTAATAAAAAACATGTTTCAACTTACCTGTCTTTACCTGTCTAGCCTAATCTGGAGCGGTCTACTATTAGGCCCAAGTGGCCTGCCATCTGGGCTCGAGGCCTCTCATCGGCATCTATGCATGTGACCTAGTTGAGGAAGGAGGAGTCTGAATATGGGGCTTGGAGTTAGGGTAGTGGTAGGGCTAGGGGCAATGGTAGGGCTAAGGGAGGGGTAGCTAATACAAGTGGATGTAAGTGTAAATACGGGAGGTGGGGCCCAGCATAGGAAAATAACAGGAAATAATTAACAACAAAATATTAATTAAATCAGAAATTTTCAAATAATTTCATAATAATATTGCATATAATATTGAACACCGTAATTAATCTGAAAGTGCAGGATTGTTTTCATCATCACTCTGTTGTTGATCACTAGGTGAATCATCAGACTACTATCACTTATTTCATCTTCATGATTTCTGATTAGATGGTTACTTGTGCATTCAATTATGTCAACTTCCAAGTAGTCATCGAAAGAGGTTTTAAATTGTCTGCATTGAGTCCTGCTCTTGAAGGAGGTGGATCATCCACTTGATAAGCATCTTCAATAGTATCTTCCTCTATTTCAATCCTACCTCTTGGTTTTATCTTGTTCATAACCCTCCACTATGACCTACTTTTCCAGATAAGACATATAATATACTTGTTGGCATTTGGGTCATAATAAATGGATCATAACTTCTATATCTTCTAGTGTGATTGATTTTAATGATTTTGTAATTGTTGTGTTGTCATGTCCTAGTTAGTTAAGTCAGATCATATCATTCACATTTGAATAGGACACATTTGTTTGTAAGCTCACCCACGTACTCAAACTCAAGGATTTCCTTAACGGCACCATACCAATCGCATTCTCCATCCCCAAGTATCACCTTTAACACAAACACCAATATCGTCTATTTTTCCCACACCCTAATAAGCTGTGTGATGTAATACCCTGATTTTTTTTTTATTTGAGTGCAAATAACCAAAATGCCCTGAGGTCATTTTTCCGAATTAAAGGAAGCCGAACAGGCAGTCCTAAATGGGTCAACTCAATGTTTGAAAGGGATTATGATTGTAATGTTTGATATCCAAGGTGAAAATCTCGTTTTGAACTTTTGGCTCAAAATGACTAAAATACCCCTATAGCGTGTTACGCGGGTAAAGGTTTGAGCCGGAACTTTTCAGAAAGTTTGGAATTATGTTCATGAGTGGTTTTTGATGTTTAGTAAGCAGGAAAGGTCCAGTTTAGTGTAAAATTATCATTTTGCCCGAACAGTGTACAGTGAGCCTAATGACGTAATTAAGCAAACCTAAGCAATATTAGGCTCTAATAGAAGATTAATTTATTTCGATAATTAATCTAGAGTCAAAATAATTTATTAAAGTTAATTAGAATCTAAGATTGCTTGGTTAAACTCTAATTACATCTTTGATTCAAGATTCCTAGTCATGGAATCTTGAATAGTGTTTTCTCTCTCTAATTCTTTAAATTAAGGAATTGTGCCCATACCTTAATTTGACTAGGAAAAAGAGTTTTAATTTGTTAATCTAGCAAAACCACCCCCCTAAATCAAGTCTTGACAACCTTAATTAACCATTACCTCACCAAAACACTTTCTTACAAACTCCTAACCAAAACCTTAATCAAAGAAACACCTAAACACATCATTAAACCATAATTACATGAACAATTTCTTCTTCCCTTGGCTGGAAATTCTGCCGAAAACCCTTCCCACTCAATTCATCACATGTTGATTTTATACCACTCCAAAGGTCATGCCTTAAGCCATACCTTGACCATACCTAGTCATGCTTTCAACCATGCTTGCCATGTCTAAGCCCATACCCATGTAAGAGATATTTTCCTCCCCAAATGGCCAAAGAACCTTCGGCCTTCCTCCTCCCAAATTAGCCCCAATGTTGAAAATTTCTATAAAATACCAAGCCTTGAAGAGCTTGGTTGCACTTTAAAAGCTTTGCCAAGTTTAAGCTTTCTTGCATTTTCTCCCCTTTCTTCTAACTTTTTCTTTATCTTGTTCTTTTCCTCCACCCTCAAAGAGGGCTTTCCACCACCATAAACCACCATAAACAACCTTGAACCACCACTCACTCACCTTAAGCCACCTCTCAAACACTTAATCTTTCCATTTTCAAACTTGCTTTCTCAAGGAAAAATCATCTTCCTTGGTTTCCCCTCTGGCCGAATCATCACTTTCATCAAAGAGGAGATTTTGTCTTCTCATTCCATCAAGAATCCAAGTTTCTTCTCATTTCTTTCAAGACTTCTCTAGGCAGGGGTTTTATTTCAAAATTTTACTTGTTTTCTTTAAGAAAAGTTATAGTTTTCTCTTGGTTTTTCAAGCCTTTCCTTCTCCTTTTCTTTTGTCGCCTTGGAGCCTTTTTATGTGAAAAACTTTACCTTGATGATGAAGTTTTATGATAATGGTCTTGTGATGCTATGTGAGAAACCTCTAAAGCTTGAAAATCTTGGTCTTGGACCATATATGCTCTTGGTTTCTTTCCTTTTTCTTTGCTCAAGTTTTCAGTTTTCCTTTCCTTTTCCTTCTTAAAGGTTTCCATTTTCCTTTCCTTATCCTCCTCAAGGTTTTCAGTTTTCTTTCCTTTCTTTGTACAAGGTTTGATAAAAATGTTAAGTAGATCACTAAAAGTTTTGTTAAGAAAATTAATCCCATGTTTTCAAAGAGCTCTAAGCTTACCCTTGCCAACCTTAAAGTTGGTCGCCGTTCTAAAAGTTTACTCTAGATTGAAGCCCATGAGTAATAAAATAAAGAATATGAGTAGCTCTTTTATGTTTATTTTGATAAAGTGTTGAGGTTTATGTCTTAGTCCATTTTCTAGAGCTTGATGATGAAGTTCAAACCAAAGACTTCTTTGAAGACTTGGTGCTAAGAACTCTAAAGCTCACTTTATGTTGTTGAAGATATATATTGGGTTAAGTTTGTGATGTTCCTTTAAAGTCTTGCAACAACTCTAGTTAAGATAAAAGAACTTGCACTCATGTTTAAGTTTATGCCTTGCATATCATGTTTTTGATGTCATCATTAAGCTCTCAAGAATAAATAAATGAACTTGCATTATCATGTTTAAATTCCCAAGCTTGCATTCCATTTTTATATTTCAAGTTATCACCTAATCTTTAAAGATAATAATGAGGTTGCATCTCATATTTATTTTATGCTCTCACTTTATTTTCTAATGAAGAGTAAAATAAGTGCATAGCATGTTTAAGTTTATGCTATCACTTAATCATCCTAGAGCTTAAAGACTTGCCCAAGTGTCACAAGTAAAGTTTTAGAAAATGGAGGCATATCAACAATGTCATTTCGGCCTTGTGATGATGATGATGGACTTGGATGAGTTCCTCTAATCATAAGTGTCTATAGCCTATGTCTTGAAATTTTTTTAAGCTTAGGTGAACTCAAAGAACATTGTGAACAAGATTTTGTGTTTTAAATCTAATGCATGGACCAAATATTTTAGCTACTGACCTTACCCATTTTTTATACGATTTTAATGAGAGGAATTGGTTTCTAAAAGAGTTTTGAGTTCCTAAAATTATTCCAAGAGAAAGCTAGTAACTTATATGCCTTTAAATAATGAAATTATGTGATTTATGTGAGCTATAATTTCAGATTCTGCCTTGTGTACTTGGCCACTGTATAAATTATGTTTTATGGTGATAAAATGTGTAAAATTATGTTTGAGTGAAGCAAGGACCGAATTTGGAAAGTTAGGAAAGAACAAGTAACAAGAAAGGACTTAAAATGAGAATTCTAGAACACTTAGATACAAGAAATGTAAATTCTGTTCCAGCATAATTGAACTTAAGGAAAATGGTTTATAATTAGTGGATATGCGTAGGAATCCCTCATAATTGGTTTAGGAGTTGAATATAGAGTCTTAGGCGAAGGAGAACTTAAGAAAGGGTCAAAGACGTAGATTAAACCCGTAATCGAAGAATAATCATGGTGATCAATGTATGTAATTCTGTTTGGATATATTAGTGAACATAAATCTTAGTGAGAATTGTAATTAATGATCCCGTAGGTGTTATAAAGAACTATAATGGGTGTTAAGATGACTAGAACACGAGTTTAAGACCCATGAGGGTCAAAGCATAAGATATCTTAAGATAGGGGGATGTGAGGTAAGAATGAGATCAAGTGAGTATTGCTTTGATGTATGAGAATGTGTTGATGTGTGGCATGTTGTTGTGATGATGTGGTATGCTATCACCACCAGAAAAATGTCGTTACGACGGATTTTAGAGATTTTGACGGAAAATTTAATTTTCGACGGATTTTTGACGGATTTAGACCATCGGTAAAACGTAGTCGGAAATTTTATCGATGGATTTTTTCCGTCGATACACGTTATAATTCAAATTTACGGACGTCAGTAATGAGCACCATAATTCGCAGCGAAATTCGTCACCAACTCACTATTACCGACGGATTTTTAATACTTACCGACGGATTTTTCCGTAAGAAATTTTAATTTAAAATTCTTTTTTTGTTTTTCTAATTTTTCCAACGGAAAAATCCGTCGGTAATCAAATTATTTTTAAAATTTTATATTTAGCGACGGATAATTCCGTCAAAAAGGATAAAAAAGTTTCGGCTGAAAATTTTATTTATATTATCTTCCGTCGGTAATTTATAGTTTTTTATGAAAGAATCCGTCAGTCAATTTTGAGGGTTACCTAATCATCTCAGATTATATTTTTTATTTAAAGCTAATTACAAAATACATAATTATATTTAATAGTAAAAAATTGTAATAAACAATAAACGCAACAAATTTAAGTTCAAAAGATATAATAATAAATATGTCAGAAAGTGTACAGACACAAATTTCAAAAGTTCGAACATATAACAACGAAAAAAAAACAACTCAAATAAGGAGAAGTCAGAGCATCATCAACATCACCATCGCAATCGCCATCACCATCACCATCACCATCATCATCATCATCATCATCGACGTCTGGCTTGTCAGAGGAGCCTGCCTGCATCTTCTTCCATAGAGACACCATCTCCTTCTTCATCTTCTTCATCTTCATGTCCATGGCCTTTTCCTTGTCCTCAATCTTCTTTTGCATTTCTTGCCACTGGCGTTGTCTCTTCGCGTCCTGCTCTTGTATACGATGAAGTTCCGCATTGAGCAGATGAACTCGCTCGCGACCTCATCATCTTCGCAGTGGACCCAGTGCCTGAGATGCCCAAGTGATAAGGCAGAGGACAGACTACTCGCATAAAATGACCCCATGCCATAGATGCGGTTTCTGTAAGGACCGCCAACTACCTCTTGCCATAACTGGTCCTCATCAATCGGTGGGCACTCCTCACGAGTTGCAATCCTCTGCTCCCGCTAGGTCGTAGCCTCCTGATAGCGCTCGTAGGTATGCTATAACAAAATAAAATTGATTAAACCTCTATCAAATATATGAAATAATAAATTAAATATATATATGAATAATAAGTGCTCAGAACATATATACCCAAGCATTCTCTAGCGAAGATCGACCCATGTCTTCTCTTTCTTGCGCGTGTGAGTCTTTCTGAACACCTCACTCTGTGTGGGTTGCCTCTTTAACTCGGAGCCTGCAATTTGAGTGAAACATGTAAAATAATAGCAAGTGAAAATATAAATTTAACAAAAGGAATTTAAAAAATGTTTAAAATCATGACTAAACCATCCGATGACGCGTAGTCTCTATAGTAGCAGAACCACCACAATGAACGGATCCACCCTTTGCGACGCTCTACTCGCCTTAGCCTTCAAAGACTTATCTTTAAATTTCTCGCTTCTCCAGGATTGCCACAAATAGTCCAAGCTGGCCTGAGTCATCCATCTAGGGTCTTGCCGCCGTTCCAGATGTCAATGTACATGTCTTGCAGCCTGTGTGCTGCCTTGGACTTGAAGAGCTTAAACATGAAATCTTCATCTTTGGGATGGATGATGAAGTGGCTCTACACATGGAAGTGAAAAAAAAATTATTGAAAGTAGTTTCTAAAGTATGTTGACACATTTTCAATATAATTATCTTTTTACCTTCCACTCAATAAACCAGTGCAACTTCTCATCCTTCGTCAGCTTGCCAAAGGACTCAATCGGCCTATCATACAATTTCTGGATGGTGTGTGTCACCTCGTGCATGGCACGTGCATTTGGATGCCAACTTCATAACAAATAGTACAAAACAATGTTAATATATGTTAAGAAATTGTTGAAAATTATTACAACAAGATTCATAAATTGAGCAATTAAATTACTTACCTTTTCTTACCAAGACGTTCAAGCTCTACCCGTTCCTCCCTGTGGACCCATGTCCTGATTGCCTCCGAGGAACCACCAACTGCCCGCTTTCATCATCCCCTTGTGAGTCGTGTGGTGGGGTGGGGAGGGATCTGGCGATGGTAGTGGAGGTGAAGGCACTGCAGGGGTGGTGGCATGGAAGGGATAGAAGTCGATGTGTGAGCAGCTGTGGTAGATGCCTGACTGGGAGGGTTGATTGTCTGATTATTTGGGACACCTTCCCCTGCCCTTGCTTTTCCCTTTAGGTGCCATATCTGAAAAATAAATGACAATGTATACAAAATCAAATAATATGATAATTGAAAATAAAAAGATGTAATAAGTATAAGACTAGACACATCACATTTAATCTGAAAGTTGAGGACTATCTTCATCATTCTCAGTCTCAACATCATCCTCAAACTCATCTTCATCATCCTCATCCTCATCCTCCTCATCACTACCATTGCTTTCGTTGTGTTCACTCATTAATTGATGACTGGAAGAGTGAATTATCTCAACCTCACCAGAATTGGAACGTAAACTTGGCAATGTTCCTCTCAACGACTACCTGAGAGGGGACTGGATCATTCACTTGAAAAGCGTCGTCAGGTAGTTCTTCGACCTCAACTCGACCCCTTGGTTTAGTTTTCATGACCATCTTCCAATCCTTTTTGCACTTTCCAGGGTATGATGCATAATATACCTGTCTTGCATTCTGAGCAATGATGAAAGGATCATATGCACCATATCTCTTAGTATGATTCACCTCGGTAATTTTATATTGGTTGTGTATGCGTGTTCCGTCAGGACGTCTTGGTCGTACCAATCACAACTGAACAACACTACCAATTTTTTAGGTCCATCACCCACATATTCAATCTCCAGTATTTGTTTGATTACTCCATACCAATCACCCTCCCCACTGCCTCATCCCTCTGACACACACCCACTATTGTCTGTTGTTCTCCCTCGGCCCCATTCAAATGTATGAAACTTATATCCATTCACATAATACATTGGCCAATTGTTTGCTTTGTTAGCAGGACCCCAAGCCAAACTTTGTAAATAAGGACATGAAACATTATTGTTTTTATCAAACACCTACATGAATAATTGAAATTAAAAGATCAACACAAAAGATGACAACTAGAACATGTGTGTGATGTTGGATCAAATGGTTACTAGATAGTTAGGTCACATACAAAGGATCTGAACCATGCTGGAAATTGTTCAAGGGTGTGTCGCTCATCAACTTGTTCAAAATACCTGTAAATTAAACATTGCAGGTAAAATAAGATTTGATTTGTGTCATCAGTTCATAAATAATTGAAAGTGATACATTGATATCACTCACGTTTTAAATGGTTGCACTTCTTCAGTTGATTAAGATATGTAAATGTGCAGCATGTTTCTCTTTCTCTGATAGCCAATGGGGTTTGGATTTTCCAGGCACGTCCGCTAATTGAATATAGACAAAGTATGTTGAGTTGAACTTTCACCCCCATCATCATTCCAACCAACCCTTGTTCGTCTAGATTGAACATGCGGCTCAAAGTAATAGGAACAAAAGAAAGATGTCTCCTTAGAGATATATGCCTCACATATGGAACCTTCTACCTGAGCCCTATTTTTCACATTCTCTTGAAACTTCCAATATTTTTTCAAACGGATACATCCATCTATAACCGGCCACATACCCGTGCTTCGTATGCCAAGTGTACGGGTAAATGTTCCATGGAATCAAAGAAACCGGGAGGAAATATTCTCTCTAATTTGACAAGAATTATAGGAATGTTTCTCTCCATAATTAAAAGATCTTCAACCCTCAGAGTGGATGAGCATAGGTCTCTAAAATATTGACTCAACTCAGTCAACGGCTTCCAACAGGGAGAGGTAATTCTCTAAATGCAATAGGAAGTAAGCACTCCATAAATACATGACAATCATGACTCTTCATGCCAACAAATTGTCTTTGTGCAACATTGACGCATCTACCCAAATTTGAGGCATAACCGTCAGACATCCTCAACTCTTGCATCCACTTACACACAGCTTCTTTCTAACAGAAGTTAGTGTGTAACTAGCCTTCGGCTTACACACACGGCCATCTGGCAACTTCTAAACTCAACTCAGGTCGCTTACAATACTCTGCCAAATCTTTCCTTGCTTTCACATTGTCCTTGGTCTTATCCTATCCATCACAGTGTTTATGATGTTATCACACACATTTTTCTACATGCATTACATCAATACAATGACGAACTAGATTATCTCCCCATAAGGCTCCCAAAATATACTTTGTTTGGTCCAATTATGATCTACCCTATCCTGGAAATCGTATGGATTTACCCAATTCAGTATCTTTGGAAAGCCTCTAACTCTATGCCAAACCTGGTTACGCTTAGCCTCACAGGAGGCTCATCACGTTCAATCATCTTCTTTTTAAACACATCCTTCTTACCCCTAAATTCATGATCAAGGTCCAAAAACCTTCGATGACAGTCAAACCATGAGTTTTTCGACCATGTTTCAATGTGAATGCTTTTGTATCCTCCATACAAATTGGGCATGCCAATTTTCCCTGCGTCATCCAACCTGACAACATTCCATAAGCTGGAAAATCATTGATAGTCCACATCAATGATGCCCTCAGCAAAAAATTTTGTTTTGTGAAAATGTCATAAGTTTGTACACCTGAATACCACATCTCCTTAAGCTCATCAATCAATGGTTGGAGGTAAACATCAATCTTGGCTTTGGGATTATCGAGGCAGGGATTATACAAGTTAAAAACATGTAAGGATCTTTCATGCACATTTCAGGAGGGAGATTGTAAGGTGTAACAACCAGCCAGCAAGAATAGGGTTTGCTAAATTGATTATTCGAGTAAATCCATCTGCACAAAGCCCCAACCTAATATTCCTAGGATCCGCAGCAAAATCAGGATAAATTTGGTCAAAGTGTTTCCAGGCTTCACCATGGGAAGGGTGGGTCATGACACCATCATTTCTCTTATTCTCAAAGTGTCATCTCATGTAAGGTGCTGAACTCATTGAAGCATACAACCTCTTTAACCTTGGAATTAGGGGCAAATAGTGCATTCTTTTATAGGGAACATCCTTATATCTTCCATTTCCAGATCTTTTTGGTTTGAACCTAGGGCTTTCACAAAATTTGCATTGGGTTAAGTATGCATCATCTTTATAGTACAACATGCATCCCTTCAAACAACAATCTATTTTTTCTGATTTTAGCCCAAGTTTTGAAACTAATTTCTTGGCTTGATAGAAATCCTTCGGAAGAACTAGGTTGTGGACTAATCTCACTCATCAATGATGCCCACTGATCAAACAAAGTTTGACTTTGATTAGCTTCTGACTTTATAGCTAACATCCTAACCGCTAGAGACAACTCCGAATGCACACACCCTTCCCATAGAGGGGCCTTTCAGCCTCTAATATAGAGAAAAATTTCTCAGCCTCGGCATTAGGAGCCTCGATAGAAGGTTCATAATCTGCATGCATTTGGGCCCAACTCATCATAAATCATTTCCTCATATCGTCTAGAGTTATCCTCCCAATTAATATTTCCCATGATATGCTCACCAATATTAACTCTACTTGAACTACCTCTAACATATGTATTTTCAACACTAGCATCTTCAAAATTGTGTGTAGCAACTTCCCCATGTATAGTCCAAACCCAATAATCCGCCATAAAACCATCCTTATACAAGTGATACCTAATGGTGTCCATATCAAAATATTTCCTACATTTGCACTTAGCACAAGGGCACCTAACTGTTTGCTCATTCATAAATTGTACTGACAAGCCACCCTTACAAACGTTCAACTCCTGCATAAAATTCAGGTTTGATTCCCCTCAAACTGGGTACACCCTGTCATACATCCATAGTCTGTTAGGAATCATGATTCTTCAATATGTAATTTAACCTAACAAATTCATTTAAAGTTTTAAAAATTAAGATCTTATCTAATTATTAATACATCTAAACAAATCATCTTCTGAAAGTAAAAATCTTTCGGTAAATAATTTGTGCTCTTTAATTTAATGTCTCCTTCGACAGCACCCCCTTAAATTAAGATTCCACTATTTAAATTAAAAATAAATTCACAGAACCTCCCCTGAAACTAAGACATCCCAACAAATTAATTTCAGTATATACATATATCAATCTAGTCAAATAAACTGAATAATACAATCAAACAAACATTTAAAGATCCTAAAACCGTTCTAGAGCACACCCCCTTATAACATCACAACATGCATATCCTGCAATCTCCGCATACACAATCAATCTCCAGCAAACAATGCAAACAAGTCTGAGAAGGACCTCTACGCCCTTCCCCAAGTCATGCAATCCCAATTTCCTACAACTCTATCTTAGAAATCATAAGTCTCTATCCTAAAAAAAATGTAATTAAATAAGGAGAAGAAACAATTACTTACCTTAAAAGAGACAAAAGAATAATAATACTCCAACCAGAGTGACGTTCTGTAACAAAATCAATCATTTAAATTAATAACTTCAAAAGAAATACTAATAACCAATCATGATATAGCACAAATAGCATTTGAAGCAATGCATAATTGAGATTGAAATTTAATCAAATAGGTGGCATGCATGGCCAGTGAAGTGAAAAAACAAATAAATAATGGAAGGATTTTGATTGATTTTGACTAGCACAAAATCACCTACAGCAAATTATGCTTCTTTTCTTCTTCTATTTCCTTGAGTCTTCGTATATTTCTGTGAAATCTCAGTTAAAGCTTTTTGTTTGTGTAAATAACTAATTATATATTTATCGATTTGCATTTTATTCTTGACTAAACTTGTGATAATTTGATCACTAAATTAAATCTATTCAATCTTGACAAAAAATACGCTTAAGACCTTTGTGATTATTCAGGCCAAAAACAACAAATCAATCTTAACAACCAGGATGGATAATGCATGACAAAATATAGAATGAATCAAAGACTAAAATGGTGTCAGGATCATATCTCACCTCAAGTGGATGCGCTGGTCCCGCACGCAGAGAGCAACCGGGGTTAGGGTCGCGTTGCCTGGTCGAGGTCGCGGGGGTCGGGTCGGAAGTCACGTCGCGGACAGAGAGGGCTGCACTTGGCGCGGGTCGTCGCGTCCTAGCAGGTCGCGCTCGCGTTTCGCTTCGCCGGCGAGGAACGCGTGCCCGTCGCGGGCGTGGCGTCGGCTGGCCGCCTCGGGCGGTGTCGGCGGGGAGAGGGGCGGTGGCCGACAGGGGCCGCCTCGGCGGAGGCGCGGCGCGCGGGTGCGGCTACAAGGGAGAGAGAGAGAGAGAGAGAGAGAGAGAGAGAGAGAGAGAAACTAGATGCGATTCTGAAGGATGAGATTGAAATATCTTAATTTTTCCGACGGATTTTTGAATTACCAACGGAAAAAATCGTCGGTAATTATAACAAACGTGCACCATTCTTTTCGATTTCTGTAATATGTTACCGACGGATTTTGAATTACCGACGGAAAAATCCGTCGGTAATATTATTTATCCAGTATTTCATTTTACGACGAAAATCCGTGGAATATTAATTTGTCCCGTTTTAAAAAATATCATTTAATTACGACGGAAAAACCCGTCGATAATTGGCGCGCCAAATATGTTTGGGTTGGCGCCAAGGTTACCGTGGGATTTACCGATGGAAAAATCCGTCGGTAATGTATACAACCCAAAATTTCCGTATTGTTTGCATTCCACCGAAAGATTAGCAAAATCGACGGAATAAATCCGTCGATAAAATCCGTCGGTAACCAGAGTTCTTGTAGTGTATGTTTACAATGCATGAGAATATGAGATATGAATAGAGGATATGTTATATGATGTTCTATGGTTGTATGCTCATGCTGCATCCATGCAAGATATGATAATGAGGAAATGATCCCATTATAACTTCCGAGTTAAGGGTTGTATGGGTGATCCATGAAGAGATATGATTCCCCTTCTTTTTCCCCGTATGAATCTAGTGGCTACTAGTTAGGATGAGCTCATTCTTAGGCGATAGGTGATTCGGAGTTTTGGTGGCCATGTGAAATCGTCGGAGGCATGTTGGGTGGATTTTGGTGGCTACGATGAGGTGGAAAAAGTTAAGAAAGGAACTCGAAAAGTTCCGATATGATAAAGTAAAAGACGCACATGCATATGTTTCGTAGTTGTTCCATTGGTGCTTATGGTTATGTGATATATGTTGAGTATGTGAATTTTCATACTCAAGCATTGCCATACATACATAAAATATCTCCTATTCATACCATCAAGACTCATGCTAAAAAAAACCCACTTCGGATAATAGGATTTGAGAAATTAAACTGAACCTATGCATGTACACCTCTTTCATAATAAAACTTGAAGTGGTTGGCGATCGATGACACTTGTGTTAAAGTTGGAACCTGAGAATCTTGAATAAGTTTCTCACCCCTCTTGTTTTTCTTTCGGGTCGTCTCCAGACGGAATAATGATCGTTTGTGATCTTCTTGAGGCGCGGTGTATGAATCACCTTATCTAGTCAATTAGACGTCAGCGGAAGCGTTAGACTAGTCTAGCCTTGTTAAAGTCGTGTTTTGTGTTAGTTAAATTTGCTTGATGTATTTAGTATCTTAAGGTGTCCTTATATCTATAAGGACACTATTAGGTTATGATTATGATATAACACTATAAGTTGTTGTGACTACTCTATGGTTTATTTATGATTGCTATGATGACGTGTATTTGGTTGCTATGTCTTATGTGTAATAATTGGTATCTATGCACAAGCGCGACTCGTATTTTAAGTTTTAAGTTCAAAAGAAAAAAAATTGGTCATATTTTCCTTACTCGTATTTTAAAAGATAAAGTTAGGATCTGAAACAAAAGCATGACAACTAATATCTAACGAACGGCTTTAGCGTATAAGGTTAAAAGTTAGGTGTCACATGTGAAACTTGTATCCATTAATATAGTATATGGGCCAATTTACAACTTTATTTTTTGGGTCCCAAGCAAAATTAAACAAATGGGAACATGTTACACCATTAATTTTGTTATGAATCTATACATAAAGTTTGAAATGTCAAACTTACTCGTATCAAACAAAATTAACAAATAAGAATATTTTAGGTTACATAATCTTAAACAAGTGGACTTACATATAATCTAAACCAATTCGGAAATTGTTGAAAGAATCTTGACCGTAATTGCTCAAAGTATCTTTTGAAAATATATTTTACATTATCTTAAAGATGCATAACATCACACTTTCACCTACAAAAAAAGGGATTATTGACTTACAATCTGAATGGTTGCATCGTCACAATTTCAGAATATGTAAGTGTGTAGAATTCTACTCTTTAGAAGTCAGCCATTGAGCCATACTCTTCTTTCAGGCTCGACCATGTTGATTGAATACAACAAAGTAGGTGGAATAGAACACTCCCCTCCATTGTCGTTATGACCAACCCAGTTCTCCTAGATTGAACATGTGGCTAAAAGTAAAATGAGAAGAAATTTGAAGTCTCTTTCACTAGATAAGCTTGGCATATTGATCATTCCACTTGAGACCTATTCTTCAAGGTCTTTTAAACCCTCTTATTTCCTTTTCAAATGGATACATCCATTTGTATTGAACTGGTCCACACACTCGTGCTTCATATGCCAAATGTATGGCAAGTGTTCCATTGAATCAAAGAACCTAGGAGGAAAAAATCTCTAATTTGCAGAGAATTTTGGGAATATTTTTTCCATGACAAATAGATCATCACACCGAAGAATAGAAGAGCATAAATCCCAAAATACCAACTCAGCTGGTTAGGGCTTCTAAACAACATCAGGTAGCTCTCTCGATTGCAATTGGAATAAACACTCCATGAACAGGTGACAATCGTGGCTTTTCATGCCAACAAGCTTACCCTGTGCAACATTGACTCACCTACTTAAGTTAGAAACATAACCATCGAGCATTCTTAACTCCTTAAGCCACTGATAAATAGCCTATTGCTGATTAGAACTCAGGGCATATTTGGCCTTTGGTTTATAGAAATGACCATCTCTTGGTTCTTGTAAATGCAAATTAGGCATGCAATACTTAGCCAGATCATGCCTTGCCTTGTCGTTATCTTTGGTTCAATCTTATCCAATACAATATTCATAATGTTGTCAAACATTTTTTTCTCAATATGCATGACATCTAAACAATGATGCACTAAATTATCCTTCCAATATTGCAACTTCCAGAAAATACTTTGTTTGGTCCAATTATGGTAAACCTCATAGCCTTGCTGCGCACTACCTTTCTGATTTTTGTTATTTTTGAGATATCCTTAACTCGATCCCACATTTCGTGGCTACTTAGTCTAACTGGAGGCTTATCATGTTCAACACAATTTCTTTGAAAGCCATATCTACTTCGTCTATATGGATGATTAGAATCTAAGAACCTTCTATGCCAATCAAACCAAGGGTTTTTTCCGCCATGTTTCAAGATGAATGCTTTAGTATCGTCCATGAAATTGGACATGCTAATTTGCCTTGGGTCATCCATCCAGACAGTCCATAAGTTGGGAAATCATTTATGGTCCATATTAATGCAGCTTTAATCATGAAGTTTAGCTTAGTTGAAATGTCGTAAGTAAGAACACCCTGGCACCATAGTTCATTCAATTCATCAATTAGGGGTTGAAGATACACACCAATCTTAGCTTTTGGATTATCAACAAGAGATTATACATGTTAAGAACAGGTAAGGATCTTTCATGCACATGTTAGGAGGGAGATTATAGGGCGTAACAACTACGGGCCAATAGAAATAGGGTTTGCTAAATTGGTTATTAGGAGTAAATCCACAGAAAAGAGTCTCAATCTAACATTTCGTGGGTTTAAAGAAAAATCAGGATATTGTTGATCGAACTTTTTCCACAATTCACGTTCGATGGATGCGTCATCACACTGTCATCCCTTTGATTTTCACTATGTCATCTCATATGAGAAACCAAGCTTATTGATGTATAGAGTCTTGTGAGTCTAGGGATTAAGGGCAGATAGTGCATTCTTTTTAGGGACATCCTTATACCTCCCACTTCCACGTCTCTTGGGTTTAAACCTAGGCTCTTAGAAGAACTTACACTCAGTCAATGAAATATCATCTTTATAATAAAGCATGCAACTTTTCAAGCAGCAATCAATCTTTATTTCCTTCAACCCAAGTTTAGAAACTAATTTTTTAGCTTGATAAAAATCTTTTGGAATTGCATTGGGTTTGAACTTACCTCCTCATTAAGTGCAACCCACTGATCAAAAGAACTTAGGCTTTGATTCCCTTCGGACTTAATGCTCAACATTCAAATTGCTAATGGCAATTCAGAGTGCACACAATCCTCCCATAAAGGTTGATTGGCAGCTTCTAGGAGACAATAAAACCTAGCGGTATCTTGGTTGGGCTTCTCAACTGAAGGCCTGAATAACGAGCAACAAATTCAGACCAGCGCATCAAACACCATCACATAATGCCTAGCCAAGTTATCCTCCAATAACACATTACCCACGTCGTGCTAAGTTATATGGATCCCACCAGAACTACTTCTAGTTTCAAACATACCCACTTGATTCCATGCATTAACTACCTCCCCATACTCGTCCAAACCCAATAGTCAGGCATGAATCCCCACTTGTACAAATGAACCCTTATTGTATCATCATCCAAATACTTCCTACATTTGCACCTATTACATGGACACCTAACTTTTGCTTTATTAACGAACTATTGTATTTTACATGTCACACTCATAAATTCTTCAACACCACTATAATATTCTGGTTTAATCCCCCTATTAGGATGCAATTTATCGATATCCATGATTGATTTGAAGGTAACATTGCCCTTGTGATTAACCCTAGACCCTATAATTTTGTAAAGATTGAAAGTTATCACTTTCAAATACAAATTCAATTGCTATTTAAATTTTAAGTACAACTACTTTCAATCTTATTCTCTCAACAAATATTCTAAAAAAATTTTGACAATATATTCCCTTAAATTAGTAGTTTTTATCAGATATTTCTTTTAATTGATCTTTAAAACACATTCAATTGGTCTTTAAGTTTTATTTAAATTATTATTTTAAAACAAATTCACTTGGATTTTAAGTTTTTTTTAACATGGTTACTTTTATTTAATCTATTATTCCTAAAAAAAGGTTAAAAAATTCGCAGTATCTCCACTTAAATTAGGAGCTTCCGTCATTAGATATTTATTTTACTTGACTTTTAAAACACAATCAATTAGTCTTAACTTTTATTTAAATTATTATTTTTAAACACATTCAATTGGCTTTTAAGTTTTTTCAAATATAGTTACTTTTATTTAATCTATTATTCCTATTAAAAAAATTTTAACAAAATTTCAACGGCATTGCCCCTTAAATTAGGAGCTTCCATCGTCACATATTTCAGTCAATATAACAATTATAGATATTATTATAAAGATCAACAACAGAATAGATATAGTGAAACAGGTAACCTTTTATTAATTACATACAATTCACATAATTCTAAAAACCGTTCTATTGCGCATCCCTTTATAATTCCACAACATGCATCTTACAATCTCCACAAACACAAAAAATCCCATAGCAAACAATGTAAACAAGTCGGGAAGGACCTCTACACCCTTCCTCCTAGTCATGCAATCCCCATTTCTACAACTCTATCATAGAAAAAATAAGTCTCTATATATCCTACATATATATAAACCATTAAATGATATAAATAATAAAGATTTAGTTATTAACCTCTATAGCAGTCAAAAAATACAAAATGTGCAAAAGCTTTCGACGTCCAACCAAATCCAATCCTAAAATCAAATATGTAAAATTTAAATTAACAATTGCTACCATCCTCAAATATAAAATAAGATAAGAAAAAAGAATGCTAAACTGATCGCAAAATCAACAATCGCTACGACCCTCAAACAAAACTCCTACATTAACAAAATAACAACCATAATAACTCTCCAATGCAACAAAGCACAACACTATGGGCACCCATAAATGAACAGAAAAGTAAACCAAATAAAAAAAATTAAACCGATTAAAATGCTCACCAAGGTCCTCAAATCGCAATTGTGGTCTCAGGTCTTAAACGAAGTTGGTGGCGCATGGGCAAAATAGGCAGTGGTGGTGGCGTTTAGAGAGAGAGAGAGAGAGTGAAGAGAGAGAGTCGGAATGGGAAGAAGAAGGGTCACGGTGGTAGAAATATGTGGATTACGACGGGTATCCTGACGGGTACGTGTTTAATGAAACGTGCATTTCATGTGCCAGGAATTACAGACGGGTTTATCCAGACATACCGAAATACCAAAGGTTGCACGACAACTACTGTAATTTCAAATACCCATTGGTACACTCGTCCGTAATATTTAATAAAAATAATCTATGAAATAAATACCCTCGGAATACATGCGTACAATTTAACAAAAATAATTTAAATTTTTATTAAATACCCGTTGGTACAACTATCGGTTATATATTAATCAAAAACTATAAAAAATACCCATCGATAAGCTGTCGGTAATATTAATAAAAATAACTTATAATTTAACACCCGTTGGTAAAACCGTCGGTAATATTTGATAAAAATAATTTATAAAATACTATTAAATACATGTTAGTAAACCCGTCGGACGCCCGTCGAATAGTATGTGTGCCATTAGGCGCAAGTTGGCAGCATTTATTGACGGTATTACCAACGGTTGAGTGAAACAACAACAATTATTTCCAAAGACATGTCAATTGTCTGAATTTCCGTCCATTTTTACCGATGGATTTGTGATGGAGGTAAATTTCGTCAGGATCCCACGAGTTTCCTGGCTGACACCCCCTAAGTGTTTTGGTTTCTTCACTAATAATATATGTTTTAAATTTTAAAATGAGCACTTGCTCATCTCTAGTCCATAATCTTTTTAAGTATTTTGTTTTAAATGAATGCTAAAGATATCTGACATATAATTTACACATCATTTTAAATAATTTGATTTCCACATAATATCAACATAAAACTTTTTATACATTTATTAATCATCGTATATTGTCGTATTAGTATTTTGCTCTTAGTATTACTATTTAATATTTATATATGATAACATAATTGAATTATATATGCAGTGTAAAACTTTTTACACCGTAACTATTTTTAAAATCAATCCCCTATCTTTGTTACACTGTATATTATTTTTGTTTTAATAATAAAAAAATTCTCACATATTAATTACCCAAAAAATTTCTCATATTGTTTTTCTTGAGACAGTCATGCGCGCATGCTAGATTAATATTCAAACTAAATAACAAAAATGAAATAATAAACCAAAGAAAGTTCATGGATTATTCAACAACCGATTATTAAAGTCTACACTTTTGCTTGACATGACATTAGCTTACACATTTATATATCTGACAATTGCAAACAGTGACACATACATCTTGAGCCATGAAAGCTCCTTCATTCTACATGCCCATGAAATCTTCTTCAGCCATTACATATAACAAGTAAAGTGTTCACTTTTCACAAACCTTTATTTCTCGCTTGTTTTTCCTTTCCATCAACTTTGGCCATAAGCCATGATCATTGGTAACTCACTTACACCCTCCTGCACCAAATCCTACCCTTCCGCCAACAAGATCATACACCACCTGCAACGTCTTTTGCTGCACGTTCCCAAAGATTGTAACAGATCTGTCATCCTTATTTGCAGCAAAAGCCAAGCATATATGCCGCGCATCAAAAACATATAGAATTCCTGCCGCCGCCAGCTCCACCGTTACACCACCGCCAAACGTAAAGCTTATCTTTGGAATGTTAACCACCTCATACCCGGTTAGGTTATAGCATGTGTCAAGTAATGTCACTGCACTTGTTTGTGGGTACTTTGCCATGCCTTGCCGGAATGCCGCCCTCAAGGCATTGTATGCTGTTGGCGGCAGCCGTGAAATCACAGTGCCGGAATCTATGATGGCGCCGCCGGTGGAGAAAGTCTTGGAGGAAACTGGGAGTTGGGTGCCACCGACAGTTATTCCAGTGATATTAAGGCCGTAGAAGGAGGGGCTGTTGGGGATGGTGGAGAAGGGAGTGTATTTGATGTTGTTGGAGGCTTTGGAATTGCCGAAGGTAAGGTAACCCACCTTACTTGGGGTGGAAGGAAAGCAATAGGAGAATATTTTACCATATTTTGTAGCTGTTTGTTGGACAAATGAAATAGGGTGGCGGCCAAGGCCTAATAAACCAGCATAGCCGCCAAAGGTGCCTTGGTTGTTTTGGCCACAACGAAGAGAAACTTGTCGAAGGCGTCGTGGTGGTCACGTCAGCCGGTCACGGCTGAAGTAGCCGACGGAAAAGGATGAGTCACCATAATGGATCTCATATATGCATGACGATGATGTAGAACATGTTGGTTGATATCCTGAATGTGATTTCATTAAAAGAAAAGAAAGAATAAATGAAACAATGTTTTAGGAGAAAAAGAATGTGATTCTAATAAGTTTTTTCTTTTTTTTAGCCTATATTTGTGATTGAATGTGAACTGAAAAATTGTTGTGTACTTTTGTATAATTTTGCTGTCATGAATGCCGTAGCCAACCTTTGAAACAATTAACATGCGTTGCTGTAGCATAGCTTACTTATCTCTTGAACTACGTGCTGCATTTTAATCCCTAAATTTTAACAATATACAAATTGACCTCTAAGTTTTTATAAATATGTATTCTAGTTGGAGTAAGTGTGTTTTACTCTCTTCAAATTTTGAAACTTACATAAATTGACTCTCAAATTTTTTAAATATACATGCTGATATCCTAAAATTTCTTAAATTTGTAATAATTTTTTGTTAGTAATTAATGAAAAAATTGATAGAAAAGTCAATTTGCACATTCAAAAGGTTCATGGATCAAATTATATATTTTTAAAATTTAGGACCTAAAGTATACAGTATTTATAGTTTACGAGGGCAAAGTGTAATTTTTTCAAGTATTAATAACTCATTGATCACATCTAAGATGACCACTAACATGCAAAAGTGCTATAAATCATCAAAAATTGATTTTTCGTTTGAAGTATTAACGGTTCTTATCCTGACTAGTTAAATGTTATAAGAAATTTAAATTAAAATAAAAATAAAACTAATTTTGTGCTTATTTACTATAGCAATAATAAGAGAAGAAAAAAATCACACTTCATTTTAAATTTTGATACCTGTCTAGAAGGGATCCATTTACATAAAGTAACTCATGTATATTTACCCCAATCAATAATTTTTTTATAAAATTTGTATTTAATTCATTCAAACATTGAAATACCTGATATTATGATAATAATCAAACAAGCCAATATGCACACAAAAAGAAAAAAATAAGAACGATAGTAAGTATGTAATCTATTTGTTGATATGTACTTATATTATAAAAAACATATATTATATGCCAAAATAAATAGGAATGATAAACTATCAAATTATTTTAAAATTTTATGAAATTTTATAAACTTGATATTTTATAGGAACTTTTAATTCAACGGTTTAATTAATAAAATTTTATGTCTATAAAAAATTATTGAATGAAATAAATGTATTATAATTTATTATTGAAGTAATAGATCTCTACTATTTTAATGGTTTGAGTTTTTTACTTAATTTTTAGAGAAAACTCTACTGTGCCCTCTCAATTATAGGTTATGTGTGTGCTTTAGCCTACTTATTAAATTTTAGTAAATTGTTAACAAAAATAGTACACATAATACACATTTTTAAAAAAAAATAAAGGGATAAATTTGCAGTTTTTTTTTCATTATTTTAATGCCAAGGAGGTAAAGTGCGCAAAATCCAAACTTTAGGGAGGTAAAGTGTACTTATTTATCTACTAACAATTGATAAAATTTTAATGAAATGTCTAAAATGTATGTTTAGAAAAGTATATAGATTACATTGCACGTTTTTTAAGTTTAAGAACCAAAATACAAATAACATATAATTGAAAGGGGTAAAGTGAAATTTTCCCTAATTTTCTATACTAACCACATCCTCGAACATCACAGTGCTTTAGAGATTTTAATTAAATTGGTCCATTTCCATCGCTATCAATTCAAAACACATGGAACAACTTGAGTATTTGGGTCGATTTTTTGGCATATGCATCTTGAAATTTTCAGAATAAAATTTTTTACCTGTGCCTGTAGAGAGCTGAGTACAGAGTGAAGATGTGCATTCAATAAAGGAATAGGATGAAGACTTCGACGGATCAAAAATTTCGCCTTGTTGTTGGTAGCAGGAAGCAGCGCATGGTTCACACTGTATCCAAGTGAGAGAACCACCAGTATCAAAGGCAAGTGCCACGTCTCTTTTAGGGGTACCAAGACCAACTACAACAAAGTAGTCCCCAGGCCCATTAATAACGAGACCATTCTTGGCAGGTAGAGTGGCAGAATCTACAGATTTCTTGGAGTGAATGTAATTCACCCTTTCTTGGTCTTGAGTCAGAATATCACTCTGTGTTGGGGCCTTCTTTGCTTTGTCTTGATTCAGTTGAGAACATGGCCCATGTCTGTGTACCAATTCCAATGATGTGTTTCCTTTAGAACCTGAATTATATTCAATGATTAATGGCGTCAAATCTTTTATGGTTAACCGTGTGTTTGGATAATAGGTAAGATTGGAAGGGAAATGATGAGAAAAGAAACAATTAATGAATAGATAAAAATTATTGAAGGGAACTCAAGCATAATAGTTTCCCTTCATTCTCAAATCCATCAAACTGTCTTTCTACCTAAAAATTGAGATAAAGTGAGATAATGAAATGTTAAATTTTTTTGGATTTGTACTGCTAATGATTTGTGAATATTTTAATTTTATTAAATGGGTTGAATGAATAGTTTAATTGTTCCATAAAGCCCATTTTATTATTATTTTGTGATCCATTATGAGTTTGTGATTCACATATGTGAACTCTACGTCTAAAGGGAAAATTAGTTATTACTTCTAGTAATACCTTAGTTTTACCTAAAAAATATATATTTGTACTATACATAATAAAAAAATATTATTTGTACTCACTTAAAAGTAAGTTGGATTGACCACAAGGGATTCTTGTGTTAGTGGTTGGAAATTCATGTGTGTTAGTGCTATTTGAACATCAAAAGTAAATGTCACATTGAAACATCCATTTTTCACTCTTAAATGTGGTGGAAAATGGGATGAGTGAACCACCACCATATTCAAGAGTGATAAAAGTGAATAATCCAAAGTGTACTTAGAGTTCATTTTAAAGGAGAGATGATAGAAGCAAAGAATTTGCAGAGTGAGATTTAATAGTTGAACTCATAAAGATATGTTTGGTTGAGAGGAAAAATGAAAAGAAAATTCTTAGATAAAATGCAGATCTAAACTTACAAATGAACCTTATTCACAGGAAAATGTATGTTTTCTTCTTTTTATCCATAAATCAAACGCCGCTTACTCTTTAAATCCCTTTTCTTCCATTGTCTCTTCACACCCTAACAACTAATTGGTATTGTATGGGAAAGGGGTGGGGGGATGTATAATGTATAGGAGCAGGTGAAAGGCTTGGGCGTGGCCATTTTCAGGAACGACTAGGAGGAGATAAGACTGGTTGGCTATGGGAGCCGACCACAAGGCAGTTGCAGCGGCGAGATTGGGCAATATTGTTGAAGAGTAAACATAGAGTGCAAGTATTTAAAGGTCACATGCATGTGTATGCAGGGGCAGCTCCTCGGAGCCTTTGACAGGAATGCCTCCTAAAATTTTCATTTTCTTTATATTTAACGAATATTGTTATTTCAACACCTAAATATGTGTAAATTGAACACTCATTACATCATAATTAGATGTGATGAATTAGTGAAAAAAGTTGAACTATCATCACATCCAGGTGATAGAGATGGTGTCCCAATTGACACTCACTTTTGGTATTGAAATATCATTTGTCATATATATATATATATATATATATATATATATATATATATATATGTATCAAATAAGAAAGATGGTGTACTATGAGGGTGAGGAAGTAAATCTTGACCATTGGATTTTATAATGAATGATCAAAATTAAAATGTAAAGCCACATGATTTTCTTAATAAGTATATGAGTATTAATTGTTATTAATTATCCTTAAATTTTGACCATCCATATATGACTATATGACCCGAATTTGCTCCTCATGCTCTCATAATAAGCCACATTTACCATGTGATCTCTCTCTCTCTCTCTCTCTCTCTCTCTCTCTATATATATATATATATATATATATATTATTTGGCCCCCTTAATAAATTTTTTGCTTAATTATTTTTTATAAATTTTTTTAATTTAATTAGATGTTTAAGTACTATAAATAGACACTATATTATGTATGTGTATGTGTGTTTTTTTAAGTTTTGATAGTAAAGTAATTATTTTATTCCGATTTTTATTTGAATTTTAATTTCAGGTTAAAGTACAAATTTAAAAATAAAATATTATTTTTTATTTAAAATTAGCCCTCCTCCTAGATGCTCTAACTCCGCCTCTGTGTGTATGCATTGCACATATATACATAACTATATATAGATAATTATATATTGATATAGGTATATGGAAGATTAAGTTGACCTTTTGTAGAAGAGTTGCAAGTGGCAGATGGCAAGAGAGAGCTCACATGAACAAGATGACTATATTGAGGATCGAGGTCCCTTTGTATGGCTTCCCTTGTTTGAAAGGCAAAGCCCTTATCTAAGGAGCAGTAGACAAAGAGAACAGCAAGGGAAGCCAAGAGAAAAGAAGACATTTGAAGGATAATAAGCTAAATCAATGCCAATTTTCTATTCTTAGGAGGCTATACAACACAATATGCATGGTTGGCTTTTATAGGCTAGGTCTCAGTTCCTACACGTCATCCATAATTTCATAATATACGTCACCCACGATGTTATAAACACTTTTTCATTGAGCTTGGGTCCTCTGTAGATTCTTTTGGATAAGGAGAATTTTAAGGTTGTTCCTCTACCGTTAAAACTAAAGCCAGTGGTCCGTCCTCAATCCCCATAGTAATTATTATCGCTGGACTTTTTCAGAAAAAAAGTTATAATAGTAGCAGAGATTAATAATTAATTAATATTATATATTTACATATACTAGCAATAAAACAGAATAAATAACATGAAAAATTTTACACGTTACAACCAAATTAATTCTATGTAAAATATATTTATTAAGAAAGTAAAATAAATAAAAAGTTAAAAAATGTTGATATGCATGTATTTAATTACTTGAAAATTTTCTATCAGGTATCACTCAATCAGAAACCTTTTCAAAAAAAAAAAAGATTAAAACTTATTATATATAAATACAAAATTTCTCACTTAATACTTTTAAAGTTTAATCATGTGATATGAAGAGTACAAAAAATCATACATTTATTTGCAAAGTTATCACTCGATAATGGAAAAAGATTCAAAAACTTACTGCTTTTAGAAAGATTAAATATGGATTTTCTCTATATAATTTAAATTTGTGAATTTGACAAGAAGGATATATGATATATTCATCAATGATCATTCATAGAATTCTCTATTACTTTGCTATGCAAGGTCAACAATCAACTGTAATGTTCATGGCAAAAAAATTTCTCTATTGAATGTGAACTGAAAAATTGTTGTGTACTTGTGTATAATTTTGCTGTCATGAATGCCGTAACCGACCTTTGAAACAATTAACATGCGTAGCTGTAGCATCGCTTACTTATCTCTTGAACTACATGCTGTATTTTAATCCCTAAATTTTAACAATATATAAATTGACCTCTAAGTTTTTATAAATATGTATTCTAGTTGGAGTAAGTGTGTTTCACTCTCTTCAAATTTTGAAACTTATACAAATTGACTCTCAAACTTTTTTAAATGCATGTCCTGATATCCTAAAGTTTCTTAAATTTATAATAATTTTTTGTTAGTAATTAATGGAAAAACTAATAGGAGGGTCAATTTACACATTCAAAAAGTTTATTGATCAAATTGTATATTTTTAAAATTTATGATCTAAAGTGCACAGTATTTATAGTTTACAAGGACAAAGTGTAATTTTTTCAAGTATTAATAACTCTTTGATCACGTCTAAGTTGACCATTGACATGCAAAAGTGCTATTAATCATCAAAAATTGATTTTTCGTCTGAAGTATTAACGGTTCTTATCCTGATTAGTGAAATGTTATAAGAAATTTAAATTAAAAGAAAAATAAAAATAAAACTAATTTTGTGCTTATTTACCATAGCAATAATAAGAGAAAAAAAAATCACACTTCATTTTAAATTTTGATACCTGTCTAGAAGGGATCCATTTACATAAAGTAACGCATGTATATTCACCCCAATCAATAAGATTGGAAGGGAAATTATGAGAAAAGAAACAATAATAAATAGATAAAAATTATTGAAGGGAACTCAAGCATAATAGTTTCCCTTCATTCTCAAATCCATCAAACTGTCTTTCTAACTAAAAATTGAGATAAAGTGATGAGATAATTAAATGTTAAATTTTTTTGGATTTGTACTGCTAATGATTTGTGAATATTTTAATTTTATTAAATGGGTTGAATGAATAGTTTAATTATTCCATAAAGACCCATTTTATTATTATTTTGTGATCCATTATGAGTTTGTGATTCACATATATAGCTCTATGGAGGAAAAATTAGTTATTACTTTCGGTAGTAGATATTTAGGTTTACCTAAAAAATATATATTTGTATTATACATAATAAAAAAATATTATTTATACTCACTTAAAATAAGTTGGATTGACCACAAGGGGATGCTTGTGTTAATGGTTGGGAATTCATGTGTATTAGTATTATTTGAACATCAAAAAGTGAATGTTACATTGAAACATTCATCTTTTCACTTATGTGGAAAAGTGGGATAAGTGGGAAAGACTAGATTCAAGAGTGATAAAAGTGGCTGGGACATCCACATCTGAATGTTTAAATATCATTTCCCTTACCACTTGCTATACCAATTCCCTCCATTCCCCTCTCACCAACATGAATTTTCCATCATTAAAATATACGTTTCTCAAAGTTGGATTTAGCAGAAATCTTGTTGGAATTATCTTGTCGAAATTTAATATTTTTGCATAGGCAGTGAGATAGATGCATGTCAAGTTTAATTTGGGTGCATTCCAATATTAATAAAAGAAAAATAATGCCCATGACCATGAGAATTATTTTGAAAATAAAATGTAGAGACATTGGAAGTTGATGTCTGAGACAAAATCTTATCTTGAGTGCTTAACAAAGTACTATCAATTAATGGATGAGGTTCATATCCCCTGCGAACAATGTTCTATTATTAGTTAGGTAAGATTTTAAAGATATGTTTGTGAGTTTAAATTTTAGAGAAAAAGGAGAGAGGAGGACTTGTAGTATAAAATTATATTACAAGTACTTCCTCTTTTCCTCAAAAATTCAAACAAATAAACATACCTTAAGATAATGATATTGGATTTTTTTTTTGTACTTTTTATATTTCTTATTCGATTTTTTTTTTTAGAAAAATTTGGATCTTAACTTCAGGTACTTAATCTTAATTGTTGGCTTTTTTTTTTTTGATAATTAACTTTGAACTCTAGCTCCTAAAAATTGAGCTGGGCTGAAATGAACTTGCTCCCAATAGGGCTAAAAAAGCAACAGCTTAAAAGACACTTAACAAATTAAAGACTACAACAAAAGAAAAAACAAAGAAAAATATCAGACAAAAATATAAAAAAGAAAATTATTTTTTTTGAAAAAATTAAATAATTCAAAGTGTACTTAGAGTTCATTTTAAAGGAGAAATGATAGAAACAAAGAATTTGCAGAGTGAAATTTAATAGTTGAACTCATAAAGATATATTTGGTTGAGAGGAAAAAATGAAAAGAAAAATTCTTGGATAAAATGCAGATCTAGACTAATTACAAATGAACCTTATTCACAGGAAAATGTATGTTTTCTTCTTTTTTATCCATGAATCAAACGGCTTACTCTTTAAATCCCTTTTCTTCCATTGTCTCTCTTTACACCCTAACTAAATGGTATTGTATGGGGGAAAGGGGGTGGGGGGATGTATAATGTATAGGAGCAGGTAAAGGGCTTGGCGGTGGCCATTTTCAGGCGACTAGGAGGAGATAAGACTCGTTGGCGATGGGCAGTCGACTACAAGGCGGTTGTAGCCGGCTAGATTGGGCGACACTATTGAAGAGTAAACATAGAGCGCAAGTATTTAAAGGTAACATGCATGTGTATGCAGGGGTGGCTCCTCTTGGAGCCTTTAAGGGGAATGCCCCCTAAAATTTTCATTTTCTTTATATTTATTGGGCATTGTTATTTCAACACTTAGAAATAGGTGTTTAAATTGGATATTCACTACATCATCATTAGATGTGATAGATTGGTGAAAGAAGTAGGAACACCATCACATCCAATGGTGATAGATTGAATGTCCTAATTGGGCACTATTTTTAGGTGTTGAAATAACATTTACCATATTTATATAGGGGTGTGTAGAATAAGAAGGTGATTTATTATGAAAGTGAGAGAGTCAATCTTGATCGTTGAATTTTATATGAATGATCAAGATTTAAATGTAAAGTCACATGACTTTTCTTAATAAGCATATGAGTATTAATTGTTATTAATTATCCTTAAATCTTGATCATCCATGTATGATTATATAGCCCGAATTCGTTCTTCGTACTCTCATAATAAGTCACATTTCTCATGTGATATGCCCCCTTCTCTCTTCTCTCTCTCTTTCTTTCTCTCTCTCTCTCTCTCTCTCTCTCCATATATATATATATATATTATTTGGCCCCCTTAATAAATTTTTTACTTAATTATTTTTTATAAATTTTTTAATTTAATTAGATGTTTAAGTACTATAAATAGACACTATATTATGCATGTATATGTGTGTTTTTTTAAGTTTTGATAGTAAAGTAATTATTTTATTATGATTTTAATTTGAATTTTCAGGTTAAAGTAAAAATTTAAAAATAAAATATTATTTTTTATACAAAATTAGCCCTCCTACCTAGATGCTCTAACTTGCCTCTGTGTGTATGCATTGCACATATGTACATAACTATATATAGATAAGGATAATATTATTTGACACTCGCATGAGTGAATACCTATGTGGGTCCATGTGAGTGTAAAAGGAGTGATGTAGAAAAAATGAGTTGAGAGAAAAAGTAAGTGATGAAACATATATATTTTATGAGTAGGGTGTTTGGGTGTTTGAGAATTTGAGGTGTCAAAATAGTAAATTCTATAGATGATTATATATTGATATAGGTATATGGAAGATTAAGTTAACCTTCTAGAAGAGTTGCAAGTGGCAGATGGTAAGAGAGCTCAGATGAACAAGATGACTATATTGAGGATCGAGGTCCCTTTGTATGGCTTCCCTTGTTTGAAAGGCAAAGCCCTTATCTAAGGAGCAGTAGACAAAGAGAACAGCAAGAGAAGCCAAGAGAAAAGAAGACATTTGAAGGATAATAAGCTAAATCAATGCCAATTTTCTATTCTTAGGAGGCTATACAACACAATATGCATGGTTGGCTTTTATAGGCTAGGTCTCAGTTCCTACACGTCATCCACAATATAATAATATACGTCACCCACGATGTTATAAACACTATTTCATTGAGCTTGGGTCCTCTGTAGATTCTTTTGGATAAGGAGAATTTTAAGGTTGTTCCTCTACCGTTAAAACCAAAGCCAGTGGTCCGTCCTCAGAGTAATTATTATCGTTAGACTTTTTCAGAAAAAAAAGTTACAATAGTAGCAGAGATTAATAATTAATAAATATTATATATTTATATATACTACCAATAAAACAGAATAAATAACATGAAAAATTTTACACATGTTACATCCAAATTAATTCTATGTAAAATATATTTATTAAGAAAGTAATATAAATAAAAAGTTAAAAAATGTTGAACTGCATGCGTTTATTTGAAAATTTTCTATTAAGTATCACTCAATCAGAAACTTTTTCAAAAAAAAAAAAGATAAAAACTTATTATATATAAATACAAAATTTCTCACTTAATACTTTTAAACTTTAATCATGTGATATGAAGAGTAAAAAAAAATCATACATTTATTTGGAAAGTTATCACTCGATAATGGAAAAAAGATTCAAAAGCTTACTGCTTTTAGAAAGATTAAATATGGATTTTCTCTATGTAATTTAAATTTGTGAATTTGACAAGAAGGATATATGATATATTCATCAATGATCATTCATAGAATTCTCTATTACTTTGCTCTCAATCTATTTCTCTCTCACACGAGAGCTTTGCTTTAATTCTGGATCAGTTTTGATACCTTCATAATCTCAGAGCTGTGAAAGGATTCATGGCCTCTGTAATTTCATGTTTTGCTATGCAAGGTCAACAATCAACTGTAATGTTCATTTCAAAAAGGCTTTCCAATCCTATATTGGTGAAGCTTGATGAAAAAAACTTCATAACATGTAAGCATCGAGCAATCTTTGCAATCAAAGCTCACAAGTTGAGTGATCATCTGCTAAAGGAGAAACTTCCTACAAAGTATGCTTCAAAAGAAGATCGCCAACAAGATAATATGTCCACCACATATGCTAACTGGGAGAATCAAGATTAGCACTTAGCCACCTGGCTTCTAGCTTCCTTGGACTCAACATTTTGTAGTAGAGTTGTTGGATGTGAGCTTGTGCATAAGATCTAGAATAAAATTGATGTATATTTTGGTTTAAAGACTCGATCTAAAGTCAAGCAACTGAAGATTATTCAACTTAAGCAAATGCAAAAGTAAGGTAATATAGCCTCTGAATATTTGCTCAAAATTAAGAAGCTAGTCAATTGTTTAAACATTGTAGGAGCTCCTAACACTACTGAGGATCATATTGAGATTATCTTGGATGGTTTAGTAAAGGATTATGGTCCTTTTACCACAAATTTTATGTCATGAGTTGAGCCTTTCTCAGTGGATGAGTTGGAAAGCACTCTTAATATGTAGCTTAGGAAGAAATGCTAGAGAGGTTCAAGAAACCAGAATTAATTTAGCATAGTTCTTCAAGCTCATTTTGGACAAATCTCATTGAATGATTCCATATCTGACTTAAGAAGTGGTGAATATTCTAGAGGTGGATATAGAGGTGGTTTTGGTCGAAGAGGTAGAGGAAGATTCAATGGAAGAGGTGTTCAAACAAATTGGGAAAACAATGGTAGAGCCCAAGGCAACTCTATGGTAAAGTAAGCCACACTGTGTGGCAATATTTCCAAGGGTTTGATCCAAATTTCACAAACCCTATATATGAAGTCCTTGAATTAGCAACAATCTGAGCCACCTCCAACTTCTTTTCATACACCTCGGCCTTATGTAGCCATTTGTGCTTCGATAATGGATCCTGATTGGCACCAGATTCCGGAGCTACTAACAACCTCACATATGATCAGAAATCTTCTCACTAGCACAGGATTTGAGGGATTGGATTAGGTCATTGTTGGTAACAGCCAAGGTATGAAAATTAGTTGTATTGGTAAATTCTATTTTGCATTCACTAGACACTCATAAAGCCTTTGTTCTTTCAAATCTAATGCATGTCTATCATATAACAAAGAACCTTGCAAGTGTCTCTAAATTTGCTTAAGATAATAATGTATTTTTTGAATTTCACCATTACTCTTCTTGTGTAAAATCATAAGTCTCCTGTCACAACTCAAAAATCGTGACTAGCACATAAGAGATATTGTCCCTTATGGAAGTCTTCTCAAATTAATTTCATGCTATTATGCATAGTAAATTATTAATTTAATACTTATAATAAATCATAAAAATAAATAAATAACTAAATAAAAGAATTTCTCAAAACTTCTTAAAAACTTTATTCATAAAATATGTAAAATATTTAATTCTTACAAATCGTTCCAACATCCATAACTCAAATAAACAATCTTAAATTATTCTCTTGGAAGAAATTATATAAAATATCACTATAACAAAATAACATATTTTTAAGATAATCATGAATACTAAATGATATTCGAGGACTTTGCCTACATACACTACTAGTAAGCACTTTGCCTCCATAACCGAATCTAAACTTCACTATGAAGTGAAACTCACCATTGGAACAGTTGCAATGCTACTGAAGAAGTCTGAATAATGACTGGAAATTGTAACTATAAGGAGGAGGAAAAGAAGTGATGATTTAATCAAAACTCAATAAGCTAGTATCCACCATAACCTGCATAGGAGAATAATGGGAGTGTATATAATAAACATGCAACTGACATAAAACTTTTTAATATTTATATACATAGCTATACTAGGAAAAGTATTTAAAATTTCATAATTAGCAATTAGTGGATAAACAATAAACTAACCTAATAACTAAACTATATTGAATCTGATAACTATAATGAAAGGGCACTTGGTCCCACAAGGTGGATACCTCACCAGGTTCCATAATTATGAATAGGGGTTGAGTTAGTCCTCTAGTGAACCACTTTCTACCAAGGTTAATGATCCTGACAACCTTCCTGTTAAGTTCCTTACTAATTACCATCAAACTATCTTGCACATAAACTAAATAAATCTAAAAGCCCTAAATTCATATAATTTTAACAATCTAACTATCAATCATAAATCGGTTCTAAAATCATGCCTGTAAGATCACCAGTTTGTAGATATAGTGATTTTAGAAACTCACAGAGTATGTATCTGGTCATTGTTATAAATTATACTTTGTTCAACACTTTCAATAACACATGACTTGGAATTCTAAAATTATGATAAATAGAACCTTAATATGAAAACATGATAATTCATCAAGTTCATAAGTCATGTCTGCAATTATAGTAAATCAAACTCAACTAAATATTTCAAAAAATCTCTTCTTGGAAAAGTAGAGCGTTTGTTTCATGGCATACAAGCATATTAATAATGGTCCCATAATTTTTCAAAATTTGATTTTCATGATAACTTAAAAATAATAATTTTCTAAAATTGGAATAAATAATAAGTAGTTTGTACATGGCATGAATCAATTTCAATATTTCATGAAAAGTGTGTATAATGCTAGGAAGATAGGTATAATGACAAAAAATATTGCCAGGAGTTTAAACCTACTCACTCACCGTTCATTGTTGAGTACATATCCACTGCCTATGTGATATTAGGGAACTGAACGATATTCTCAACTGTCATGGAATTATAAAACAAGAATCATGAATGATTTGGAATAGGATAAAGGAGAAAATCATGTAATGGTAGCCCAATGATTCACTAAAGCCATAACCCATATAAGAATATGGGTGAGAGCATTTATCGAAAGAGATTAATTGGATAGGTTGAGATAAATCATGTTTTTCTCTCTAGGAAAAAAGACTTGGGAAGCTAGTTTTTAATGGAATGTTTGAAAGTATTATAATGTGTCAAATATATACACAGGGTATAAAAATATGGGTTTTGCTTACCAGGACCTAAGGGCTCTAGTTAAGGCTTCCAAAGTAGAAATTTTTTATTAAAAAAATAAAGTTTTTAAGTTATCAACATATTCAAATGCATTGAAAGCATCAAAATTTTTCACCATTGGAAACCTTAACTAATACCTTTAGGGTATAGATTAGGAAAACCCTAAAAATAGAAACCCCTTGACAAATAGTGTTCAACGTCATTCACATCACATAACAATTCAGGTTTCAAAACTTTAAAAATTTTAAAAGCTAAAACTAACATATATGACTTTATATATATATATATATATTCATGACAACATATGTATTCATGAAGTTAAACATATTTTATTCAACATTTTCCTATATATCTTAACTGATACTCTAAAACCATAGTCTGAGATCTCAAATATTGAAAAACATAGTGATGTCAAAGATTCATAAAAACATGTTTGACAAAATGGCAAAACTTGCTAAAATTCATTTTTTCCAATAGATCTTTGCTTGAGCACCTAAAATATTTTCATAGCATACAACATATCAATCATGGTCTCATGGTTTTCTAAAGTTTTCATGCTACAATAAAAAAAATACAAACCTTGCTAACTTGGCATCACTTGCAAATTTATGGGTCTTTTTGGAAGTGTTTTTGTTTTGCAAAACTATTTTAGAGAATAAGTTTTAAAATAGTTTTGAAAAATAGAAAAACTAAAAAATCTATTTGGTAATTTTATTCTCAAAACAATTTTATAATAATAAAAATAAAAATCTATTTGGATAATTATTTTTAAAAACAATTATTTAAAGCAATAAAACAGAAAACTTGTTTGGAAAATATTATTTCAAAAAGTAGCAAGTATGTGTAACATGAATGTATGATCATATGTTCTCATTGTGCCACAATCAAAGTACAATCAAGTCCCTACTAGCACAAATGTCCACAATCAAATTACCCTAAAACTCCTCATTATGCCTCTCAACCTCATTCTCAATATGATCATATGTTTACACTAAAGAGAGATTTGGACTAGCAACAAAACAAATAGCTCCACTATCTGCAATAACCTACTATAGCCCAAAAAGTAACCCACCATATGTGTACATTCTCAGCACAATAAGATCTTGCATGCATCACCCCAAACGTGAAAACAACCACATAACAAAAATCATCCCACCATCTTAACACAAATAAAAGATCCAGACTCAATGTCTCAATCCCATAATACAAATCAAACCCAAAGAACCATAAAAAGGAAAATGAAAAGTTTGAACACCATATTTTGTAGATTTTTATCCTTATTATTATTTTCATCCAAAAATTTGAAAAATGAAAAATGCATCTTATTCCTTAGAAAAATCAAACTAGCCCATTGTAATTTCTTCAACCCAATCTTTTTAGCCCATTCAGTTTCAGTTTTATTTTTCCGTTTGTTTCCAGCCCATTAATTATCGCCCGTTGTATTTCAATTATTTTGTAGCCCAAATCTTTTGATAATTCGAGCCTTAAAATAAAAAATAAAAAATAATAAAAACAAAAAATAAATAAAGAGGAGTGCCTGTCGTGACATAATACAAGACAAAAGAAAAAGGGAAAGAAAAGGACACCCATGGCAGAATGCAACAAAGGAAAAGAAAAGAAAAAGGAAACCGAGTGGCAACATCATCATCATTTTTCTTCATCCTTTGCCTAGCGAACAAAGTGGCAACATCATCATCATTTTTTCTCATCCTTTGCCTAGTGAACAAATTTCTTCTGGTGAAGAGTTGATCTACCAGCCAAAATGGGGTCATCATGAAATTTGTTTGAATTATAACACCATAAATACATACATCATTAACTGAAAGGGGGGTGAATCCTCTTCACGGTCTCCATGGCAAGGACCCTGACGCCATTTGTAACCCATTCTCTTATACCACAACCTTTGTCATCATCAAACCATAGTCACAACCTCACCGCCTCACACCATTGTCCCTGTTTGCACAACCATCACCTGAAATACATATCTCATCACCGCATACACAAAACCATCATCCCTCTGGGCCAATGTAATCAAATACAAAAAAACCCAAGCCTCCGCCATCATCATTCACAACCATTGAAAAAGGAAGTTAAAACAAAAGGGAAAGTTGTCCCTTACCTCCATAAGACATGCCACATAGGTGCCCTCTCCACCACTCACCGCGCGCGCGCGTCGTAAAGCCCTCACCACCACGCAGTCCCATTCACCACCGCGAAGACAACCTCTTCGCGCCTATGTGAATCTGAGACCCACCGCCAGGAGCTCCTCCCTACAATGCCGCGGAGCCCACTGCGATGTCACACCGGACTTAACACCTTAGAAGAGGGCATCAACCACCTCGCCGCACACCACCTTCCGGAAGAGCGGGAGAAGCCCCTCGTGCCAGCCTCCTTCAGCTCCGCCGGCCCATGCCGCGCCTCGCGAGCCCATTCGCACACCTCGCTGCGGCTCCATGCGAGCGTGTGGCGAAGCCCGCGGAGAAGTCCAACCGCGCCACTTGGTCTCTCTCTCCGCCTCTGCACACATTTGTCTTCCTTAACTTGACCTTTTGCCTCATTTCATTACAGCAGGAATTAGATTTAGGTTTGTGTTTTTGGTCAAGTTTGTTTTTTGTCACTTGGGCTATATTTGGTTGGAAACTATGGGTCTATGTTGCTGAATTTTTTGGGTTGTTCCTTTTTTTAAATGTAGGGACTGATTTTTTTTTTTTTTGAGTTTAGGCCCTGATATGTAAACAAAAAAAAGGAAAGAATAAGACAAAACATAACAAAAGAAAAAAAATAAATTTCTTTTATCAACGCAACAATTAATAGTTGTGATGAGAGGTGATGCCTCCTTCATGTACTATTGACTGTAAGGATTTATTGAGTAGCCTAGTGCTAACTTAAATCTGACAGGGAATTTCTTGTTTAATCCATTGTCATAAAATAATTTTCAAAAATAAAAATCAATCAACACATTTTATTCTCTTTTAATTAAAATCATCAACACAGACTCATTTTCTCCAGAACGACGTGGCTTTGAGTTTCTCATTGCACCAGAGGATACGTCCGTAGCAAACAACTATCAAGCCAAAATTAACTTTTTCTAATTTTATTCTCTTTTTATTTTCTTTTCTTTATTTTATTTTTATGATTTTGGGAAAAATAAATATTATTAAAATTATAAACAATTTGCATAATGAGCTCTAGGATAACCATATTTATACGGATGTATTAGGGTGCAGTGGGATTAAGTTTCCACCCTTCCCTAATCATAATTAAACTCTCGAACCTTAAATCTCTTTTAAAAAGACCAGTTTACAAATTAAAAGGT
This sequence comes from Dalbergia oliveri, assembly GCA_030441495.1. Taxonomy (NCBI): domain Eukaryota; kingdom Viridiplantae; phylum Streptophyta; class Magnoliopsida; order Fabales; family Fabaceae; genus Dalbergia; species Dalbergia oliveri. Next base: position 12,068,880 of record JAMLFY010000001.1, read on the forward strand.
TTTCCAATTTTTCCAGAATTAAAATTGGTGGCGACTCTTATTTTATTTATTTTAAAATCAGTCGACATCCTCGTCGCATGTGCCCTTAGGACGTGTGCAGTTTGGCGACTCCACTGGGACTAAAGAGAGTTAAGCATATTAGAGTAAATTATGCAAATAATTTATAATTTATAATATTTATTTTTCCCTTTACATCACATTTGTTTATTTTTATTTGTGTATTTTTATCTTTTATTTCCTTCTTATTTATTCTATAATTGTTTATTTTATCTTTATTTATTTGTATATAATTGTTTATATTATTTATTACACACTCAAACTTTAGGGTAGATGACTATTGTATGTATATATGCTATTTTTTTTTGTCTTGTAGGAATGTGTATAGTTTTAAGATTGCAAGGTTTGCATGCTCCTTACACACAATGCACTATCACAACTTCACACACTTTTTGGCTTATACCGAGCTTGTACAACCGAGGATTTAGGAGGAGTCCTGACATTGTCATTGAGGGCTTCATGCTCACTTGGCATTTGGCAGGACCACCCAGATTGCTACCAGTATCATGAATCGGTTATATTGAGAGGGTCCATCCCTCCTTGTGATCCTTTTATGAGCTGGGTCTCTATCTCATAGATAGGGGTAATCTGGGTTTTCTGGCTTTTTAGAAGTCTAGATCCATTCCAAAAGTGCACTAATAGAATGAACCTAGTGGCTACCCTAATTAAGGTTTTGACCCTAGAAACATCCACCTTTTGAGGATACCTGATTAGGACACAAAAGGAGCATTCTTTTCTTTCTTTCTTTACTTCAAACTATTCATTACATGCATTTTTTTTATACATTCACTTCATGCATGAAATTCTTATGATCGGTGACTTATTCATCTTATGCATAACAATTGTAAATATTGCATTCATGCATTCCATATAAAATATGTATTGCACATCCATGCATTTCTTTTTCTTTTATAAAAAGAATTTTGCCTTCTTTGCATAAAATCAATGTTGTATTCTTAACGTAGTCTAAAAAAAAAACTCATATTTAGGCATATCATCCATTGCATGCATTATACATCCATTATGCATACATGCATTATTTAAGGATTTCTTCTAATTTTACTTTCGGCAACAGGTACAAAGGTTGTCATGAACTTGAGGCACGACATGGAAAAAGGCCAAAATAACATTAGCAATGCAAGAAATATTAAGGTTACCATGATTTATAGTGATTTGGGAACAGTGAAAAGATTGAGTCGGCTGATGCCGCATGAAGAAAAAGTTGATTTTCAGAAAAGATACGGGCACATACTAGACTTGTTGGATATTTCAGTCGAAGAACCCGTACTTAGTGCTCTCACACAATTTTGGAAAGCTCCTCTTCATTGTTTTGACCAAATTGGACATAATGCCAACTATAGAAGAGTACCTTGCTATGATAAGGCTACCAATCCAAAAGAAGGCAGGTGTATACCTTTATCAAGGGAGTTATGTGTCAGAAGCAAAAGTTGCCAAATTAATTGGGATCCAAGCTGATATGATCGTAATGGAGGAAAGAGGAATAACTTTAGGATTGAGCAAAGATTTCCTTGAATCTCATCTTGAAACCATGGCCCAACGGAAGGAGTGGCATTTATTCAAGCGGACTTTGGCCTTGTTGATTTATGGACTGGTGCTTTTCCCTTTCACGCCAAACATCGTGGATAAGCCTCCATGGACGTATTTTTCAGATATTGCACTTATGGGGAATTCCCGCCATTTAGCGATACTTTACTTTCAGTAGAAGTATGTCGTCAAAAAAGAGGGAAAGTTACGATGTGTTTACACATGTTGTATGTGTGGGTCATGACACATGTGCGTGGTGGAAATCACATGGGGCGTTTGCCTAATCCCTTGAAGAATTTTCATCGTATCCTAATAGAGCGGCAACCGGCACTTGGATGGATGCAAGAATCTGATATTGACCCTAATACTTTTAAGTGGGTGTGTCCTTGGTATCATGGAGAAAGCATTATATACAGCTGTGGGAATTTTCCTCATGTCCTTTAATGGGCCCAAGAGGCTGTCATATCCCCCCCTGGTATTAAAGCAGCTTTGTTGGACACAGACCAAACCTCAGGAAGGACAACTAGAAGGCTATAGTTTCTTATATCAAAAAGGTCAAGACACTAAGAAACAAGAGCTCAAAGTCAAGAGGGCATGGGAACACATCAAGGAAGGGGAAAAATGAATTGGGGAAACAACGACCAACTTCGTCTCTTGAATATGAAGAATGGAGAAAAACAAGAATAGGGCAAGATGATGTCCCAAGAAAAGATCAGGACCTGAAAAATCAATCAGGATCAACTCCATCAATGGCTCAGATGACTCCCGTATTGAGGTATTGGAAGCACAAATAAGGTTCTTGGAGGACAAGAAACAAGAAGCTGATCTCCAGGTTATCATTCTTCAAGATCGATGCCAAAAGAAGGATGTAGAAATTGAAAGACTAAAAGAAAATACGCAGACTTTTTAGAATCCACCTGGGCAAGAACAAACAAAGGGAATGCCTTAATTCGAAGCTTAGAAAGAAAGCTGCGTGATCTCTAAAAGAAAAGGAAGATCTTGAGAAAATCTTGATCCAAACAAGACAAGAGTTGACATAGAAACGAAGCCAACATAAAGGACATGGCCATAAAAAAACTAGAGATCAAAGTCGCTAAGAGAAAAGGGTCAAAGAGAATTGGAAAGGGTAATTGATCAAGAGCGACAAACAAGAAAAGAGATGGAGGGAAAATAGAAGGCTTGTTACAAATGTTGACTCGAACAGAAAACGATTGTGCTCGTGCAAGAGCATCATCAAATCAATACCAACACTTTCTTTTCGAGCACAAGAACACAAACAATTCTGGAAAAATGAAACTTTAAATAATAGGGAAGAGTTGGAAGAGTGGAAAAAGAGGCATGCCAGAATGGTCAATGAGATAGATCACCATGGTTTTGAAATTGTGCGAAGCTTTGAAGAAGCAAAAGAGCAGATTGATAAGGCACCATTGCTCAATCTACCACAAGGAGTAACTGAGTTCATGAAAACGTGTGAGGGTTATGCGAGGATTTCAAGAAAGAAGGACTAAGTTTTTGATGTATTAGATCCATGAATTTTTATTTCATTGTAGGCTTTCTATTGAGGAGGAATACTCCCTTAGAATAGCAATTAAACATGTTATTACTTTGAGATTTGGTATCCTAGTACGCATGTGAAATGAAATTCTGTTCCCAATATCAATGGAAGCTTTCTATTGAGGAGAAATACTCCCTTAGAATAGCAATTAGACATGTTTTTACTTTGAGATTGGGTATCCTAGTATAAATGTGAATTTTATGCATTGCTAATGTCTATTGAAAAGGCCTATTTCCTTCAACAACCATACTTAGTGATATGGAGAACGTTTCTATTGTCGTAAAAAGCTGATGACGACCTTTGGACAAGATATATAAAAAATCAAAAAATCAAAAAATAAAAAATAAAAATTGAGTTTTACTTACTTGCCTTTTCTTGTCTTCAGCAGTTACCATCAAACATTGCTTCGTCAAGGAAAGCTTTGTCTAACACTATGTAGGGCTAGAGAGCCATACGAACTACGCCTAGAGTTGAGAAGGAGAGGCTGAGAAGAAGAAGGCGAGAGGAATAAAGGCAAGAAAAAGGCTATGGCTGGAAACAACAATGACCAAGGAAGGAATCTAAGTCAAGAAATTGACGACCTCAAGGACATGATGAAGTCCATGCTTGGACCAGAACTCAAACAATTCATCATTGACACCATAAATATGGCCAAGGGAAATGATGAAAACGATGAGCATGAAGATCCCCCACCAGGATATGATAACAATGACGAGTCTATTCCTCATAAGCAAAACGATAATGGTTCAGTTAATGAGGTTGCAAAGGAGGCGGAACGGCTAAAGCTTAACAGGAACTAGGGAAAGCATGCAAGAGCGGGAACAACTGGGGGCCTAGCCCCTATGGCCCGATGAGTATCATGATCTGTGTTTGGCTCCTAGTGTAGTCATTCCCAAGGATTTTAAGATGCCTGAGCTCATCAAATTTGACGGTAGCACCAATCCGATTATGCATCTACGCATGTATTGCACGAAGATGGGAATGTGGTCAAAAGATGAGAACTTCCTAATAAGCTTTTTCCAGAGAGCTTAGATGGGGCTGCATGGGAGTGGTACATGGGATAGACGAACTCAGAGGTGTTGGGAAGACTAGCTAAGGCCTTCACAAACCAATACAAGTTTAACCTGAATGCTGCACCCACTAGAGACCAGTTAAAAGGGATGAGGAAGAAAGAGAATGAATCTTTCAAGGAATATGCCCAGAGATGGAGGGCCCTGGCTGGAAGGGTTGTCCCCCCAATGTTAGAGCAAGAAATGTGCTCTTACTTTATTCGTACGCTGGAAGGTCCCTTTTTCAAGAACATGCTTGGGACCCATGTCAAAGAGTTTGTGGATTTGGTTGAAATGGAGAAAGGATTGAAACCAATATCCAAGAAGGGAAGCTAGAGCAAGTAACAGGAGAAACAAGTGAGTCCCAACACAAGAAGAGCCCCCATTTTAAGAAGAAGGAGAACACCATTAACTACATCCACCCTCAACAACCCACTCCTCGACCAAACCAATATCCAACCTACCCACACACACAATACTCATCTTATCCACACCAACAATATCCATCTCCAAGAGCTATTTCACCCCAAATACCATACACACCTCAACCACACCAAATCAACCATGTCTCATATCCACGGCCAACGACACCTAGACCTCACCAAACACAACCCCAAGCCTACCAAACGAGTCATCTCTTTACAACCCCTCCACCATTCAATGCCAACAACGCTCAGGCTCGATGGAGAATAGACCTTTACCTGATTTCCATATGAGCCATGCCGAGCTGTTCAGGTTGTGTAGGGACAACTTGTTAGGCCCGTGTCCTGGAAAAACTTTCATGCCACCATATCCTCGGTGGTACAATCCAAACCAGACTTGCGATTATCATTCCAACTCCCAGGGCACTCAATCGAAGATTGTTATGGGTTCCAAAGTGCGGTATGGCGTTTAATTGAAGCGGCGCCATCAAGCTAAAAGAAGAATCAAAGCCGCACATAAGAAACAACCCGTTCCCCAATCATAGTGAAGGACAAGTGAATTCTATCTGCTATGAGAAACATGAAAGTCAAGGAGTAGAGAATGGCAAGCTCTCAATGAAGGAGATCTTGGAAACACTAGGAAGGCAGGTTATGAGATGGAAGTTGAAGGAGATAAAGGCAAACGGACGGTGAAAGGAGAGGAAAATGATCTATTCTGTGAGTGTTCCGAAATGAAACACCACATAGAGGAATGTCAGAGCTGAAGCTCTACATTGAAAAGATGATTAAGCTAGGGGTGCTTGAGATACCAAAGGGGAATAGACAAAGTATCAACATGATTCACCATGCACCCCTGTTTATAAAGTCTACAATTATGAGCCAACACTCATTTTCAAGGTGCCTAAGCCGTTTCCTTATGAAAGTAACCATGCGGTTCCATGGAGGTATGAAACTATGATAGAATCTAATTCTAATGTCTGGAATGACATTTCCAAGTCCAAAGCAAGTACCTGTCTTCAAAGTATCTAGTTTGCCTTCTGTCCTCCATGACCGCAAAGTCTGAATATGGCAATGAAGATTGTTCAGAACCCTCATCGGAGTCTATTACAAATGTTCCAGGAATAGGGGGAATTATGGTAGGTGTTATACTCAGAGAAATTTTTGAAAAGCCCCCAAGCAACACATGTGAAAAATGCCCAAGTGTCGCCTGTAAAGGAGAATAAAGAAAAGCCAGGAAGAAGAAGAAGAAGAAGAATTCCTAAAAATAATGAAACGAGTGAGTATGATGTAGTAGAACAGCTGAAGAAAACACAAGCAAAGATCTCGCTCTATTCTCTAATCTTATCTTCGGAGGCTCATCGCAATGCGATTAAAAAGGTGTTGGATCAAGCTTATGTGTCTAAAGACATAACCCCTGATAGGGTTGAAGGGATAGTAAATGCAATCAGAATGACCAATGCCATCAGGGCAGAAAGCACTCCACATTACCCTCAAATGTCAAGGCTGTAATGTTGCAAAAGTATTGATTGACGGGGATCAGCTTTCAATGTGCTCCCTTACTCCACACTACAGGCAATTGCCAGTTGATTCCTCTGTGATTGAACCAAGCAATTGTGAAGGCGTTTGATGGATCAATGAGGGAAATCATGGGTGCCATCGACCTCCGCTAGAAATTGGACCCACTATTTTTGACCAAATTCCAGGTGATGGATATTGAGCCGGGGTATACGATGCTGCTAGGAAGACCCTGGATTCATGAGGCTGGTGTCCCCTTCAACACTTCATCAGAGGGTAAAATTTATAGATGGCGGGAAACTTGTTCCTGTCAAAGGGGAAGAAGAATTGCTAGTGACTAAGCCAGTGACAGTGCCATACATTGATATGTTGAAGACATTCTCGAGGTATCATTCCAAAACCTGGAGATAGCTGAACCCATGGAACCAAAAGGTGATGCGCATCAAGTGGCCATTCGTATAATGCACAAGAGTGGATTTGAAGAAGGAAAAGGATTAGGGAGTCAACTGCAAGGAATTAAGAATCCAATCTCACTTCTTGACAATCCTGGAAAACTTGGCCTTGGGTATGAAGCTACAAGTGATCGCGTCTTTTGAGACATCCAAGAAGAAGATCCCACATATTAGGGATACATTTCCTGCACCTGCAACAATAATGGTGATAGAAGCGAGATGAAATTGTTAGCACCCTTGAAGGAATATCTTGGCTGATCTACCCTAGCCTCGAGCCAAGTGAATAACTGGGAATCTGCCCCTGAATGATTTATTTTTCATTGAGTAATGGATGCTTTAGTCATCTCTTTTGTATTTCAATTGAATAATGATTATGCGTGGTTTCTCTTTTCCATTCTCTTGTTAAACTTTTCTCTTTTCCAATTTCTTGTTAAGTTTTTCTTGTTTATTTATTTATTTATTTTTTCTTTCTTATTTCGGATCTCATCTCAATTCAGGATCCTTCTCCTTCAGAATTTTCATCTTATGCAAATGATTGTGAAAACCCGTTAATGGTTATTGCATTACAATGGACTCGAATGAAAATGAACAAGATGAAGATCCTAGTTATGCCAACAATTTGCCAAAATCATAAATTCAATGGAAAAGGGGATAAATCCACACGATGAAGTCATTGAAACTGTGAATTTGGTCCTGATAAGACAAGAAAGAAGTGAAGATAGTTGACAATCCGGAAAGGGAAGAGATGATTGCATTGTTCCATGAATTCCTGGACATTTTCGCCTGGTCTTACAAAGATATGCCTGGTTTGGACCTAGAAATAGTGGCTCATAAAATCCCATTGATTGAAGGAATGGAACCTAAACGACAGAAATCCGGAGGATGAGTCAGGAAATGTCACTGAAAATCAAAGTTGAAGTGAAAAGCAACTTGATGCAGGCTTCTTGGAGGTCCCACTCTACCCAAGATGGATAGCCAATATAGTACCAGTGCAGAAGAAAGATGGAAAGGTCAGAATGTGTGTGGATTATCGGGATTTGAATAAAGCAAGCCCGAAGGATAATTTTCCTCTACCTCATATAGATGTACTAGTTGATAACACAGCTAAAGTCACCGATTCTCTTTCATGGACGGTTATTCAGGCTACAATCAGATTTTGATGGCAGAAGAGGATAAAGAGAAAACATCATTTGTTACTCGTGGGGGGTATTTTGCTATAGAGTGATGCCATTCGGGCTAAAGAATGCTGGAGCAACGTATCAGCGAGCAATGGTGACCCTTTCCATGACATGATTCACAAGGAGTTGGAGGTGTATGTGGATGATATGGTGGCAAAGTCACAAGATGGAGAGAGTCATGTTAAGTGCTCGGGGAAGTGTTTGAAAGATTGAGAATTTACAAACTTCGGCTAAACCCGGCAAAATGTACCTTTGGAGCTTCCAGGAAAGTTGTTAGGGTTCATCGTTAGCAAGAAAGGCATTGAGGTAGATCCAGACAAAATCAAAGCCATACAAAACATGCCAGCACCCAAGACGGAGAAGGAGGTGCGAGGTTTCCTTGGTCGTCTGAATTACATAGCGAGATTCATCTCTAACTTGACCAGTACTTGTGAGCCGATATTCAAGCTATTGAGGAAGAGTAACCCAGGTAGATGGGATGATAGATGTCAAGAAGCCTTTGACAAAGTTAAAAACTACTTGTCAAATCCACCTCTTTTGGTTCCGCCAACTCAGGGCGACCGCTCATACTATATCTCACAGTGTTGCATGGGTCTATGGGGGCAGTCCTGGGTCAACATGACGAGTCCTTCAAAGGAGCAAGCCATTTACTACTTGAGCAAGAAGTTCAATGACTGTGAGTCTAGGTATTTGGCTATTGAGAAGACTTGTTGTGCATGGTGTGGACAGTGAAGAGATTACGACGGTACATGCTCTATTATACGACCTTGCTCATATCTCGGATAGACCCCATGAAATGCATCTTTGAAAGCCCACACATTTCCCTGAGAATGTCCAAATGGCAAGTGGCTCTAGCAGAATTCGACATCAAGTATGTGACAAGAAAATCTATAAAAGGAAGCGTGATAGCTAATCACCTGGCCGAAAACCCGCTTGAAGAATATCATCAATGGAGCATGAGTTCCCTGATGAAGATGTCCTGGCGCTGTAGAAAGGACAGTGAAAATGAGGAAGAAGAGGGCTTAGTGTGGAAAATGTATTTCGACGGTCCAGTCAACATAAGAGGGAATGGGGTTGGAGCGGTTTTAATATCCCTGATGGAAAGCAGTTTCCAATTGCTGTGAAACTGGCATTTGATTGTACCAACAACATGGCCGAATATGAAGCATGTATAACGGGCTGAAGGGCAATATCCTTTGGGGTGCAAGAGTTAGAGGTTTACGGACTTAGCCCTAATCATTTTAAGGTCAATGGAGAATGGCGAGTCAAAGAGCATAGGTTCCTGTCATACTATGAACACCTTATGAGCTTAAAAGATGAATTCAAGGATGTCAGTTCCATTACTTGCCCGTGACCAGAATCAGTTCAGATGCCTTAGCCACCTTGGCTGTGATGACCAATCTTGATCTAGAAGTGGAAGTAAGACCTTTACAAGTAATTGTTAGAAGAGAGCCAGCATCCTGTTCTAACATTGAAGAAGAGTTTGACGGTCGACCTTGGTTCTATGATATCAAGAAATTCATCAAGGAGAGAGAATATCCGGCATTAGCAAATGAGAATGACAGAGAGACACTCGAGACGCTATCCATGTCATTTTTCCTCTCGGGGAGGTTTTGTATAAGAGGAATCATGATGGAGTCTTATTGAGATGTGTCGATGCTCCAAAGCTAGCTCCATCATATCAGAAGTCCATGAAGGTATTTGTGGAACTCACGCTAATGGGCACACATTGTCGGGCAAATTCTAAGGCAAGGATATTTTTGGCTCACAATGGAAAAAGACTGCATAGAGTTTGTCAAAAGTGCCACAAATGTCAAATCTATGCTGATCGAATCCATTCCCCTCCTCTGCCATTGCACACTCTTACATCACCTTGGCCTTTTGCAATGTGGGGCATGGATGTCATAGGGCCAATTAGCCCCAAAGCATCCAATGGGCATCGATTCATTCTAGTAGCCATTGATTACTTCACCAAATGGGTAGAAGCTGATATGCCAATGTAACCCGGAAAGTGGTTGTGAAATTTCTGAAGAACAACATTTTGTAGGTATGACTACCAAAGACTCATCACAGATAATGCTACTAATTTCAATAATGCAGAGGTGCGAAACTTGTGAGCAATTCAAGATCAAGCATCACAACTCGGCTCCTTACCGACCAAAGATGAATGGCCTGTAGGCGGCAAAAAAACATCAAGAAGATCTTGGGAAAAATGGTGGTCACCTACAAAGATTGGAGTGACATGCTGCCTTATGCATTACACGCCTATCGCACTTCTGGATCCTCAACTGGGGCAACCCGTATTCGCTGGTGTATGGATGGAGAAGTCCATCGTTGAGTCTTAGCGGAAGCTAAATTGGAGGAAGCCGAGTGGGTTAAAATGAGATATGAGCGTTGAATATGCTTGAGGAAAAACGGCTAACGCGGTATGCCATGGCCAGTTGTCCAGAAAAGGATGGTGAAAGCGTTTAATAAAAATGTTCGCCCTCGAACATTCCAACCAGGCGATCTTGTTCTGAAGAAAATTTTGCCGAATCAAGAGGATAACAGAGGCAAGTGGGCACCCACACATGAAGGCCCTTACATCGTCAAAGATGCATTTTCTGGAGGAGCATTGATCTTGACTGATATAGAAGGCAAAGTACTAGCTAAACCAATCAATTCAGATGCCATGAAAAAGTATTTTGCCTAAAAAAAATGAAAAAGAAAAAATGAAAAGTGCTCGCTAGGTTGAAAGCCCTAAAGAGCAACCTAGGCAAAAATTAGAGCACAAAAAGAGCAAACTGAAAGGGGAAGACAACTTTTAATTGCTAGGTTGAAAACCTGAAAAGGCGGCCTATGCAATGGTGAAGGGTCAGACCAATAATCAGAAGCAATGTGGGGCACTTGGGGCAATTTGAATGTTTGTGGATCATGGCATATTGTTGATCACAAATGGAGGATACACTTGTGAACATGAAATTGAGTCTAGTGTAACCAATGAATTAGTGAAATGGGTCGATCACATGGAATCAAACACTATAAGTCTTTTATTCCTTCTTCATTTCTTTACATTGTTGACATCTGTACATACTTTCCAGTTTGAAGTCCAATAAATTGCCTTTCTCTTCTTCTGTGTCTTTGTTTTCTACCAAAAATCTTTTAAAACTATGCATAATCATGATATTATAATTGAGATACTATCAAGGGATTAATTTGCTAACAAAACTCAACTAATAAGTTAAGGCAGAGGACTCATGGATTAGAATTGAATTCCAGGGCAATTATCACAAGATTCATAGAGGACAGCCTAAATATGGGTTTTTGATGGATGTCCATGATTGAAAATCTAGATTGGTGATCAAAGCAAAAGTGAGGACAATGAAAAACTGGGGCAAAAAGGAACGTCGAAGTGTCACTAAGAGGAGATATGTTTGAAACTGCAAAGAAAAGTTCACAACACTATTCATCTAAAGAGACGGCTCATTTGGAAATAGACAAAAGCTTTCTTGAAGAGCAATGCAAAGATATCTCAAACTGGGGCAATTTTAATAGCTAATAGCTATTGTCATCATTCTTGTCACTAAGCACATCATCACTACATCAATTTTGCATCATTCATCATATTGCCATCACATACACACCTTTGCAAAATTTTGCCTTCACAATTTTCATAGTTCACAAGTCTTTTAAGTTTCACATTTACAACTTTCACATTTCCTGCTTCATATTTTACTGCTTCACATTTACATGCTTTCACATTTACTTTCACATTTACAATGCTTTCACATTTACATGCATTTACAATTTCACATTTATAGCTTTCACATTTCAGCTTCACATTCCTGCTTTCACATTTACTGCTTTCACATTTACATGCTTTACATTTATGCTTTACATTTCAGCATTTACGCTTTCACATTTCATGCTTTCACATTTATATGCTTTCACATTTATTGCTTTCACATTTACATATTTTCACATTTATTCTTTTCATATTTCCTTCTTCACAATTACTTATTTCACAGCTTACATGCTTTCACATTTACAATGCTTTCACATTCACTGCTTTCACATTTACATGCTTTCACAATACTTTCACATTTATAATGCTTTCACATTTACATGCTTTCACAATCTTTACGTACTTTCACATTTTATATGCTTTCACAGACATTTACTCTTTCACATTTACTTTACATGTCTTCACAATGCTTTCACATTTCCTTCGCTTTCACATTTATTTTCACAGATTTTAAATTCCAAATGTAAATTTCATTTTCACAAGCTTTTACATTTCACATGCTTTTAGAATTTCACATTATTTTCCATAGGTTTTTTAGTTTCACATACATTTCATTCCATTCACTTTAACATGTGCATTTATCATGAAGTCATCAATGGTCATGCTTCACATAATTTCGCATTGTCATCATGCATTCATTCTCATCATATATTCATCATCATTGAGTCATCATGTGCCCATCATCATCAATGCATTTCCATCTTGCATTTGGACAAAATATGCGTTCATATCTTTACTTATTTCTTATAGTAAAATATCAAAGTCATAGACTTTATATTTTTCAATAAGTAACAAGTAAAGAGGCAACTGTTGAACACCATATTTTGTCCAAATATTTTTATCCTTATTATTATTTTCATCCAAAAATTTGAAAAATGAAAAATGCATCTCATTACCTTCAGAAAAATCAAACTAGCCCATTTTAATTTCTTTTCAACCCAATCTTTTAGCCCATAGGTTAGAATTTATTTTCGTTTGTTCCGCCCATTTAATTATCCAAGCTCATTCCAGTTTGTTAAAAACCCATTGTATTTATTATTTTGTAGCCCACATCTTTTGATAATCCATTTCAGCCAAAAATAAAAAATAATATAATAAAAACAAAAAATAAATAAAGAGGAGATGCCTGCTGTGACATAATACAAGACAAAAGAAAAGGGGAAGAAAAGACGGGACACAACAAAGGAAAAGAAAAGAAAAAAGGAAACGACTGGCAACATCATCATCATTTTTCTTCATCCTTTGCCTGAGAACAAAGTGCCAACATCATCATCATTTTTCTTATCCTTTGCCTAAGAAAAAATTTCTTTTTGGATGGTGAAGGCTGGTATCTAGCCAAAATGGGGTCATCATGAAATTTGTTTCGATTATAACACCATAAATACATACATAAGTCGCTGAAAGGGGGGTGAATCCTCTTCCATCTCCATGGCAAGACCTGACGCCATTTGTAACCCAATTCTCTTATACCACAACCTTTGTCATCATCAAACCATATCAGAACAACCGCCTGCATAATTAGACTCAGGAATCTAAATCTCTTTGGAAAAGACAGTTTTGATCAAATCAAAGGTTTTCCAATTTATCAGAATTAAAATTGGTGAAACTCACTATTTATTTATTATTCAAAATCGTCAACATCCTCATCGCATGTGCCCTTCGGAACGTCTGACAAAAAGGACAAAAAAAAGATCGAATCATCAAAATTAGAGCTTTACAAATCACAGACCCAACCAGGCAAGACAAACCATCTCTCCATCACGCTTCAACGCCACATCATCAGCAATGCTTGAACCGCTGGTAACCATCGTCACCGTATGTTTCATCCTTAAGCCACAACCTACGAACCACAATATTCTTGATTTGAGGATAAACTTGACCATTGCTTTATCCTTGTTGTTGTTCATTATCATCGGACTCCCACCATTCATTCCATCACATCCTCTCCTATCTAGCCATCACCACGTCTTCTACCTCGTCAACATCCACATAGTTGCACTCTAGCACTAGAAGATGCCTAAGGCATTTTCTCTAAGGGAGCTTCTTCTCATAGCTCCTGGTGATGTTTATTGTTCATTTGTGAAGCAAATAAAAGAGATGGAGGGAGGTAGGTTAAGGTTGCATTGTGGGAGAGATAGATGAAGATGGTTTATACGAAATCCCAATTTTCTTAGAATGGTGAGATTCGAAATGAGTTTGAAAATAATAAAACAAGTATTTACAAAATTGCCACTATTTCTTCTCTTGTTTTCTGAAACAAAAAACAGAAACACCTTAAAAATGTTTTCCATTTTTCTTTCTTTAAAACTCACTTTTAGTTTTCTATTTTTAAAATCAATGTGACAAAACATCCTTTCAAATGTGTTTTTCTATTTTTTTATTTTAAAAAAATGAAACTGTTTTAAAAGTGTTTGTCAAATAGGCCCTACATCTATATCATATTTTCATTTCTAAGTTCGTGTTTAGCAATCATAATGCTACAAACATAATTATAATGATGAAAATAAGGTCATGAGTTTAAACCCACTCACTTGTTTGGGCTAGGGAGTATGTGGGTATCACCAACAATTGCCATAGAATTAACATGACACATGAATAATCTGTAACAACTCTAAATTAGCTATATGAATATTGGGGAGCACCCTAACAATAATAAGAAACTATAACATCTAAACTCAAGAACATGGAAGGGAGGAGAGAGAAAGAGCACAAACCATAAAAAATCTTTTTGAAGCTTGGGGGAGGTAAGATTGATGGAGGATGAGAGTGAAGGGTAGGAGAAAAGGAGAATGCTGTTAGGGTTAGAAATTTTCCCCAAAACGCGTGAAATGAGATTTATGTAGGGTAAGTTCCATTAATGAACTACGTAATTGTACATTGTTCTACATCGGAGGTCCTCGCTATAGTGAAACTCCTTCCCGCTAAGTTTGCTCGTAAATGAATATGTCGGCACAAAAAATGCAAGGTCGACATGATTTTTAATTCCAAAGGTTTAAGTGTCAAAGGTTGTGCTAGGCTTAGCTAAAGACACGTGAACCTAAGACATCACACAGGCCCAACCTAAAACCCACAAGCTAAGTGGGCGGGTTAGGTGGGTTGAAATTGTTTCAAGCTTAAAGTGCATACCGCTAAAATGACGGTTTTTGTGGACAAACCAAGGTCAAACCCATTTTGAAATCTCTAGTTGTCACAATCACCCAACAATATTTAACATGTTGATAAAAAAAAATTTCAAAAAATGCTTTTTAAATTTTTTTTATTACGTGACACATAGATTATAATTTATTACATAAAAAATACTTCATGCACGGAGAGTAAGAGAAAATACTTCCATTTATTAATTGACACATAAGTTTTATGGGTTATTATTGTCTATTTCCACTACATTTCTAATATAATAGTTGATTTGTCAATTAATAAATGGAGGAGTAAATGCTTTGTTTTGCTCTAAGAGCACCTAAGAATTTCTCTTTATTACATCCGTGTATGTGTTTCTTCCATTTTTTTGGTTCAGAAACATGTTAAATTTGGTTTGGACTTGGTCTCATGTCTCTTTGATTTTAACCTTTGGGCCTATTGTAAATTAAATACAGGAAATTTTGAGTTTTTTATTTTATTTTATAAAATAAAAAGGGCTTGCCCGGGGACTTGCCAATCCTGCAAGCTAGCGAGACGAGTTAGGTGGGTTGAAATGTTTTGGTAGACTCAAAAGTCATTGAGCCGCTAAAAACGCGATTTTGTCAACATGGCAGATTAGAGCCCATTTTGATATCTCTAGTTGTTAACCACGCGACGGTATTTCTTCTTGGGCAATTTGTCATCCAAATTTTTGTGCAAATACTTTCGTCCACCTAAGATTGTCGTGTTGAGGGCGGACTTTCTTAATTTTGTAGAAGGATATTGAATCCTTACGTAAGGCTTGGAAGTGCTTCAAAGAGTTACCAAAGAAGTGCCCAAATCATGCGTTGCAGAATGGCAACAATTGCAAATTTTCTATAGTGGTCTTAATGTCACCACCAAAACCTTGGCGTATGCTTTTGCTGGGGTTCACTCAATTCAAAGACTCCTACACAGGCTACAAAGGCTATTCAAAAAATTTCTCATATTACTTTTAAGAATATTATTTAAACATCCCAAAATTCAAACACTCTAAACACCCCTCTTATAAAAAATATGGGACTCATAACCCTCTTTATTCTTATTTATCCTCTCTAGTCATCGCTCTCTCTATTTCTCTCCTTTTTTTTTTTTTTGGGGCAGCGTCAAGTGTGCATCTCTTTAGGCATTAAAATAACTTTATCCGATTGTTTTTCCTTTGAAACAGTCCTCCATGCATATGCGAGGTTTATTAATCTTCAAACTAAAAAACAAAAACGAAATAAAGCAAATTCATGGATTATTCAGCAACCCATTATTAAAGTCTACTCTTTTGCTTGACGTGACATTAGCTTACACATTTATGTATCTTACAAGGCAATTGCAAACAGTGACAAATACATCTTGAGCCATGATAGCCTCTATTCTATATGTTACACTTTGCCCTGAAATCTTCTTCAGCCATTACATATAACAAGTTTAGTTTTCACTTTTTCACAAACCTTTATTTCTCCCTTGTTTTTCCTTTCCATCGACTTTAGCCATAAGCCATGATCACTGGTAGCTCACTTACACCCTCCTACGCCAAATCCCACCCTTCCACCATCAACATCATACACCACCTGCAACGTCTTCTGCTGCACGTTCCCAAAGATTGTAACAGAGCTGTCATCCTCATTTGCAGCAAAAGCCAAGCATACATGCCGTACATCAACAACATATAGGATTCCCACCGCCGCCAGCTCCACCGTTACACCACTGCCAAACGTAAAGCTTATCTCTGGAATGTAAACCACCTCGTACCTGCTTAGATCATAGCATGTGTCAAATAATAGTTGTGCACTTGTCCGTGTGTACTTTGCCATGCCTTGTCGGAATGCCGCCCTCAAGGCATTGTATGCTGTTGGCGGCAGCCGTGTAATCTCAGTGCCAGAGTCTATAATGGCACCGCCGGTGGAGAATGTGTCAGAGGACACTGCTAGCTGGGTACCGCCGACAGCTATTCCAGTGATGTCAAGCCCGTAGAGGGAAGAAGGGCCATCCGGGATGGGGGAAAAGGGAGTGTATTTGATGAGGTTGGAGGCTTTGGCATTGCCGAAGGTAAGGTAGCCCACATTACTTGGGGTGGAAGGAATGCAATAGGAGAATATTTTACCATATTTTGTAGCTGTTTGTTGGACAATGAAAATAGGATGGCGGCCAAGGCCTAATAAACCGGCTATGCCGACAAAGAGGCCTTGGTTGTTTTGGCCACAACCAAAGAGGAAGTTGTTGAAGGCGTCGGTGGCCGTCACCGTCGACCGGTCACGACTGAAGTAGCCGGCGGAAGAGGATGAGTCACCATAATGGATACCATATATGCATGCCTTTGATGATGGAGCACATTTTGGGTAATATCCTGAATGTAATTAAAAATAGAATAAATATAACGATTTTCGAGGAAAAACAATGAGATTCTAATAAGTTTTATTTTTTTTGTCCCTTTCTTTTATTAGCCTATGTTTATGA
The DNA here is from genome assembly GCA_030441495.1 of Dalbergia oliveri. Lineage (NCBI taxonomy): Eukaryota > Viridiplantae > Streptophyta > Magnoliopsida > Fabales > Fabaceae > Dalbergia > Dalbergia oliveri. The sequence continues at coordinate 12,086,041 of JAMLFY010000001.1, forward strand.
TTGAATGTTAACTGAATCATTATTAGAGAGTAATATAATGATTTCTTGGGAAAAAAAACCCTTAATTTTAATATGTGGACAGTGATTGAATTGTTGTGTAGTACTTGTGTATAATTTTGTTGTCATTTATGTCGTAATTGACCTTTGAAACTGTCAATATGGCATAGCCTAGTCGTTGTTTGAAATATATAATGACTTATCAATCGTGTATAAGCTGACAATTGATATGCAAAAGTGTTTTTTTTTCAAGTCAAAAACATTTAGGTTGAGGAAAGGCTCCCATTTTAGGGTCCGGACACATGCAGACTTATTCAGCTCATGTATATAGAGCTACTGACACCTGCAAAAGCGCTTTTAATCATAAAAAAATGGAAGTAGTATATTAATGAAAGCGGACGAAGGTAGTTTTGTCTAATTATATAAATTTTTTATTAACAAGGCTATTTTATTGTTCTTCTTAACATGCGTATTTTTTATTTTTATTTTTTTGTCTATTGGCGGATAAACTGAAACGAAGAGAGTAATAGAGAGTGATTTCCTTAATTACTTAGACCGAAAAAAAAACAATTCTTAATTGACACCGTGTTAAGTTAACCAAGAAAATGCAAAAGTGCTTTCAATCATCAAAACTTGGTTTTTCGTTTGAAGTATTAAGGGTATTTATCCTGATTAATGAAATGTGACAAAAAAGTTTAAATTATAAAAAAAAATTTAAAATAATTTTGTGCTTATTTACTGTAACAAAAGTATGAGAGGAAAAACTCATACTTCTTTTTAAATTTTGTTAATGTCTTTTTTTTTTTTAAATTTCGGGATTAGATCCATTACATTTATTCAAAGAGTAGATCATGTACACTTACTTCGATCAATAATTTTTTTTATAAATCTTGAATTTAATTAGTCCAACCATCGAATTATGTTATATTAAGATGCTAATCAAACACACCAAATTTCAAAAAAAGTTGAACAATAGTAAGTATTTAATCTAATTGTTGATATATACCTAGATTTTTTAAAAATATATACTCTATGCCAAAATAAATATGAATGATAAACTATTAAATTATTTTTAAATTGTATGAAATTTTTATAGACTTAATATACTTTGTATAGGAGCTTTTAATTTAACCATTTGATTGATGAAATTTCATGTCTATCTATAAAAAGATATTGATTGGAGTAAATATATCATATAACTTACTCTTAAAGTAAATGGATCCACACTCTTTAAGCTCTTTAAGGGTTTAACTAATTTTTCACCTAATTTTTATTTACTAACCACATCCTCGAACATCATAGTGCTTTGGAGATTTTAATTGAATTGATCCATTTCCATCGCTATCAATTCAAAACACATGAAAAGGCTTAAGTTTTTGGGAAAGTTTCTTGGCACTTGCACCTTGAAATTTTCAGAATAAAAAGTTTTACCTGTAGCTGTATAAAGCGCAGTACAGAGTGAAGATCTGCATGAGATATTGGAATAGGATGAAGACTTGGATGGATCGAAAATTTCGCCTTGCTGTTGGTAGCAGGAAGCAGTTCATGGTTCACACTGAGTCCAAGTGAGATCACTGCCAGTATCAAAGGCAAGTGCCACGTCCCTTTTTGGGGTACCAAGACCAACTACAACAAAGTAGTTCCCTGGCCCATTAATAACGAAACCATCCTCGGCAGGTACAGTGGCAGAATCTACAAATTTCTTGTAGAGCTTTGAGTGAATGTAATTCACCCTTCCTGGTCTTGACTCAGAATATCACTGAGTGTTGGGGCCTTCTTCGCTTTGTCTTGATTCAATTGAGAACATGGCCCATGTCTGTGTACCACTTCCAATGATGTCTTCCCTTTAGAACCTGAATTATATTCAATTATTAATGGTGTCAAATCTTTTATGGTTAACCTGCTGGTGGAGTCTCATGCAAGCCAAGAGGGACAATGGCCCCTAATATTTTTAATTTTTTTATATACTTTTTTATTTTTTTAATTTTGCCTCCTCTAAAAATTTTTATGGCTGATTCTTTTGTATGTGTGTGTGTGTTTGTGTGTTTTTCTAGTTTATTTTGATTGAACCATTTATTTTTTTATATATAAATATATTATTATTTAAAGTTTTTAATAATAGTAAAAATTATATGATATATATATATATATATATATATATATATATTATTAAAATTAATTATTAAATATTGACCTTTTCTAATGAAATTGTCTAGCTCCATCCCCGTATTTATACATGAATTATTAATAAAGCAACAATATGTTCATTTACTGCACCAATTCCCTCAATTCCTCTCTCACAGGCATGAGTTCAACCCCATTATTAAAACATATTTTTCAATGTTCGATTGACTCATTTGAGTAAGGATAAATAACACAACTCACCTTGTTCAAATCATCTTATATGTCGAACTTCAATATTCTTGCATATGCAGTGAGATAGATGTCAAGTGTGTGCATACATATATATTATAAAATGAAGCCCACGACCATGAGAATTATTTTGAAAATAAAATGCAGAGACTTTGGAAGTTGATGTCTTAGAAAATATCTAATCTTCAGTGGTTAACAAAGTACTATCAATTAGCTAGTGCGTGAAGTTATTTATATTTAGGTAAAAAACACTAATTTAAGAGCGATTGCTTTTATACAATTCAAATAGAAAAACACTAATCCAAAATTATGTAATATACTGTTAATTATAATTTAACTATCATAAATTAATTTATATGATGAACTCCTTGCTCTCGAAATTGTTTTTGGCTCAAGTTCTACCATTGCTTATAAATAAAATTATTGAACAAATTTAAATAATTTTTAAGATTTATTTCTTGTGCAGCGCATGAGTATCATCTAATAGGCAGCATTTGGTAAGTGTCTCTAGAGGTAGAGATAAAGGAGATTGAGACATAAAAAATACTGTCTTCTGTATCGTATTTGGTTGTGGAGCACAAGACATGATAACTATCTCCATATTTTATTTGACAACACGGGGACAATCCAACAAATATATGGTAAAAGACATATATACCCATGCGGACCACCATTGATCAGCCCCAACCGCGTTGACTGCCATCATCGGCATTGACCGTCACCGCTGGAGCCTAACTATCGTAGAGGTTGCTACCTAAGGGGTATTATTGGAAAAAAAATATTAAATTTTTCTCTCATCCTGTCCCCACTTTTAAATGATAGAAATACAGAAAATTTTTGTCTTGAGGACAGAAAAAATTTCTATTCTAATACTCTATCTCCACCACCAAACATCTTTTTGTTACACTGTCCCTGTATTTCCTTCAAGACAGAACAAATGCTGCCATAATGTTCTATTATTAGTTAGGTAAGACTATAAAAGTGGTGGCCTGGTGCATGAGACTTTCAACTGATAGGGTCTAGGAAGGATAGATGTATGTAGCATTACCCCTACTTCCAAGAGGTTCAAGATATTTGAATTTATAACCTTCATGTCACAAGGCGGCAATCCTGCTAGGTCAAGGCTCGCCCTCAAGTTAGCTAAGATAAGGCATGGTATTGATTTTTCAGTATTTAATTTCTTATTCGATCATTTTTTTTAAACTTTGAACTCTAGCTCCTAAAAAATGGGCTTAAAAAACCAATATGTTAAAAGACACTTATCAAAAGACTACAGCAAAAGGAAATAAAAAAGGGAGAATTACTATTTGATTCTTAAAAAATAAGTGCAATGATAAATTAGTTCTTGAAAAATATTTTATTAGCTATTGGTACCTTACATCGTGTGCTACCAAATGAACCCCTAAAAAACCAAGACATGACAAATCAATCCTAAAAGATCAATGTGCTAATAAATTAATCCCTAAAATATAGTTTGTTTACACTAAAGAGCCCATTAACATTAATGGAATTGATCATTGGGTTACAACAAATAAACAAAACATCTTTTAGGACTAATTTTTCAGTGCATTAATTTTTTAAGGTTCAAAATGGTGTTTAGCCCTGAAAAACGTTAACAAAAAAAAAACTAAAAATCTATGTACTTAGAGTTCATTTTGAAGGAGAAATGATAGAAGCCAGCAAAGAATTAGAGTGAAATTTTCAAACTTATAAGGAAAAATGTTTGGTTGAGAGGAAAAAAAATGGCAAGAAAAATTCTTGGATAAAATTCATATATAAAATTGCACAAAAAACTCATTTATAGAATTTTCTTCCTCCTTTTCTTCCCTAAACTAAACCAACAATTACTCTTCAAATCTCTTCCATTCATTCTCCTCTACACCCTAACGAAATGGTATTGTACGTGGGAACGGGTTGAGGAACTTATACTATAGCAACAGGAAAAGGGCTTGGGCGGTAGCCATTTTCGAGTGGCAACCAGGAAGGGGATGAGACTTGTTGGCTATGAGGCGGCCGGTTTCCAGCGCTCAGGGGGCGAATTGGGTGCGAAGGGTGAACTTAGTGTGCAAGTATTTAAAAGTAACATGCTTGTGAAAAAAGTTCAATGCATTGCATATATATCATACATGTATAAATAAGATATTGGTATAGGTATTTGGAAGATTAAGTTGACCTTTTGTAGAAGAGTTGCAAGTGGCAGATGGCAAGAGAGTTGAGATGAACAAGATGACTATATTGAGGATCAAGATTCCTTTCTATGGCTTCCTTTCTTGTTTGAAAGGCAAATCCCTTATCTAAGGAGCGGTAGAAAAAAGAACGTAAGAGAAGCTAAGAGAAAAGAAGACATTTGAAGGATAATTAATAAGCAAAACCTATGCCAATGTTCTATTCTCAATGGGCTGGCTATACAACACACTATGTTGGATTGGTTGGCTTTTATAGGCTAATTCTCAATTCTTACGGGACGTCATCCTTGATATGACACACACCATTTCATTGAGCTTGGGTCCTATATAGAAACTATTGCATTACATAGAAAATTTTGACACGGTATGAGCAATGAAAATTAAAAATAACATTAAGGTGGCTTTTAATGTTGTTCCTTTACCTTTAAAACCACTGGTGGTCCTTATTATTACCGCCATTAGAGTATTTTAGGAAAAACATTAAATGCAGCTAAAATTAATAATTAATAAATATTATTGTTCTTATCTAAAAGTCAGGTAAAGGTGCAAGTTCCTTCAAATGGCGGTAGATACCTGTAAAGACATTCTGACACTCAAGTCAACGTGATGATTAAGTGTTAGAGGTTTTGAAGAGTGAGAGTATGGAATCCGTTACCTGGGAGTTGAGCCCTATTTATATAGAGAGGTGACTACAAGATAATTTAAGAGAAATCTTTCTTGAATAATGAGATATTCTTAAGATTTAGTAGACAATATATATATGATCATATTTAGTAGGAGATATGATCTAGTTTTATAGATATGATTAGATAATGGGAAATCTTATGTTATCTTGTAGGCAATTTATGAGATATCTTAGGTTAAATTGGGAGAATCTCCAAGGGGTCATTCGCCATGGTTGAATATGAGCCCTTTGATCGAGTTCTCTAAAGCTAAGATGAGGTCTAGGGCCCATATATTTAATCTAGTACATAGCCCTCAAGCTTGTTCATTGGCTGTGTTGTAGATCTGAGAGCTATATGCTTAACTCAATTAAGCCAAGTTGTTGCATGTAGTTTGATGTGGCTTTCTAGTTGCTAGTTGTCATTCATGGGGGAGCGTGTGGAAACACATGTGTCATGCTTGGAATGGTGGACAATCACATCTGGTTGAAATGGCTACGATGAGTATGCTTTGAGTCATTCGTTTAAAGTAGATACTCACGAGTTGTTCGATGGAGTGAGCGTCTCGGATGCGTTCTAGAGTGGAAGAAGTGTTTTCAACCATTGGATGAGCTTGGGGAGGTTTGGAAGGACTCTAACTAGAGTGGGAGAGTCCATTTCTCTCACTCCTTCAATTGCCTCGTCTTTCCCATTCGTTGCAATTGTGTCTTAAGCAACTTTCATGCCTAGATTCAAGCATTTTTGCATTTTTAACCAATTTCAATTGGTGAGTTTGATTCTTTCACTCTTTTTATTAGTTTACTAATTTTTTTCACGTGAACTCTAGGTTAGATGATTATATGTTTTCCTTTTACCTTTTTTTTTTTTTGGCTTTCTATGAGCTTCTCCCTTTTTATGAGCCCCCATTGCATTTCCTTTGTTTAGGTTTTTATTTAATGGCCAAGGGAAAAGGTATATCTACTCACGAAAGGGGAAGGCCATGGTTGATGAGGCGGAGTATGACCCCTATGGTTGGGATAGAGCGAAGGTCAAGGAGTGGCCTCTATTTTTTATGATGATAAAGGGGTTTGTAGGTTTAGGGAGTATTGTTCCATTTCCTCTTATACAAAGCAGAACATTGGGTGTGCTCTCTATAGTTCAGAGGATAGGGTTTGCACTATAGGAAATGGGAAAGTGAGATTGATTATGTTTTCGTTCATACCGACTTCTTTTAGAAATTAGATGTTAAGGTTAGTTTTAGCCGGTTTGAGGAGGGTTGTTTGAATAATATGGCTCACTGTAAAGTTGCACTGAACAACTGGGTTTTCATCTGAGCTAGAGATCCTCTTAGTGCTCGTCCAAGAGCTCATTTTGGAGTGTTTTTCTATTTTTTTTCCAAGTGAATAGAATGGATAAGGGGACTTGGATTTCTTTGAAAAATGTCCCTAGGAGGAAGTTGTTGGCCTTGCTAATAAAGCTTTGAGAAGTGGATAAGTTTTTGAAGCTGAAGTCAACAAAGTCCAAGTTCCCCTTTTCCTACATGTGGATTTAAGAGATTTCCCCATATTGGTAGCATAACCCGCACCAGATTTTGAGGGTGGAGTATAGCTCTCTTCCCTTAGATGACTAGATAGTGATTGACTATTTAGAGGCACTATAAGAAATTCGAAGGAACACAGAGAATTACAGATGAATTTTATAACTTTTATAGATGGATTTTTGAATTACTCGATTTACAAATAGAAATATATCGTCTATTATTTTCGCATCGATAAATGTTACAGACAGATCTATCTAGAAAAAAAAGCTTGCAAAATTAGGTCATTAAAGACGGATTTCGATCTGTAATGAACAAAAAATATTTACCTTCACCATCGTCATCATCCATAATTTCTAACCCCCATTCTTGAAGCCACCCAAACAAACCAAATATTTCCAAATCTCAAACCCAAAAAAAAAAAAGAAAATAAACTAACGGCCAGTATGCCACCACCATAATGTCCTTTGTGCCATGCCAATTGCGGTGGAACCGCCACCCTAAACTAAATAAAGCACAAATGTTTCAAATGTGCTCCCTTCAACCCTACACATTAAAAACTAATAACTCAATGAAACCCACAAAAAGAAGAAGAAAATGAAAAAACTAAACCGATTAAAATTAGAAAATATTATCACAAACACAATGGTGCAAACCATTTGCAAAATGGAGGCTTTAGTGATTAGTGGCGGCTCAAAGAAGGGTGACGGTGGTGGTTGTTTCGACGAGAGAGAGAGAGAGAGAGAGAGAAGTGAAAATTGAAAATGAAAGAAAAGGGCGTCACGTTTGTAGCCATAATTCTGATGTTAGATGGATTTTTTTATCTAATTTCTTTAATGAAACAATGCATTTCATTAGAGAAATTATAGATGAAAAATTGTCTATAAAGCCTTCAATGAAATGCATCATTTTATTAAAGGAGTTACAACGGATTTTTCCTTTATAATGCACATGTTAAAGATGCATGTTTTTAATTTCATTCGTTACACACGGATTATTCTCTATAAACTTGAATTTCAAATTATATATGGATTTAGATATATATTTTTTTATCTATAATACGCACGTTAAATATGTGCCTTTTTAATTTTATTCATTCTAGACAAAAAATCCATCTCTAATGCATGCGTTAAATATGCGCCTTGAATATAATTTCAAATTATAGATGAATTTTTGTTTGTAATATATTGAATTTATCTTAAATCAATAAATTAAGTGATTCGTTTGTAAATTCATATGTATGTTTTGTTAAAAAAAGCATTCTTTCATTATTCGTCTGTAATTGCCATTTGTAAGGTTATTCGCCATGTGGCATGAAGTTGCGTCAACAATTAAGGACGGATTTATAGATGGATTATGTAACTCTAACAAAAATAAAATTTCCCATTTCATTCCCCATCTGTAAATCTATCTAATAGAGGTGGAACAAAATAGTTGTATTTTCCTTCTGTGTTCCGCAACTTTCTACTAATGGGAGAGGTAAGCAGGAGCTCGCCCTTCTCATGTGGGGGTCTAATAGGAACAAAGTCCTCACCCACATAGGTAGTCTTCACATTACTTTTTGATGATTTGATATAGCATGTTTTATTGTACCACGAGATTCTGATCATTACTTTGGTTTCTTTGTTTTTGCAACGAGATGGCTCCTAAGCTATTTGCCAAGGACTTAGCTGACTTTCTAGCCAAGAAACTGGAAAAGGTGGAGGTCCCCAAGGAGGTTCCCAGGTCTTTGTCGCCTTCCCTTTCCTCCTGGGGCTGGAGAAGTGAACACCATGTCTACCTCAGCCTCTAGAGTCCAAAGTTCTCAATATCGGAGTTCATTGATCAATAGTTTAGCCATCTTGATGACCCGGTAGTGGTGAATAAGGCTAGAGGTTCCTGGTTTTCATCAATATTTCAAGATCTAAGGGCTTCAGTCTCCAATAATCACTACAAAAAATCTGTTAATCAGCGGTTATTTTGGGGCATTAGGGCGGTTTCAACCGCCACTATTTTTGGAAGGACGGTTCCTTAGACCGCCGTAATTACCAACGCCATTAGGTAAATTACGAGTTAGACAAAGCCGCCGCAATCAACGCCAAGAACCGCCGCTTTTAGCATAAATTATGGCGGTTTTCAACCGCCATTTCACCGCCATTATCCTTTACAACAACACAACTATACTTAGTAAAATGTGGAGGCTCTCAACTGCCACTTTTTACATGTGAATTACGAGTTGAACCATTTTCTCCTCCGTTTCTGCCATTATACTTGGTACATGCGAGGTTTTCAACCGCCACTTTTTACTCTTGAAATTATGGCCATCTTGGTGAATTGCGGCAGTTTTCAACCGCCACTTTTGATGATGTGAATTTTGGCAGGTCTAACCACCATTTTCTCTTAACAGTGATCTTAGTAAATTGCGATGGTTGTCAACTATCATTTTTCTCAAAACACTAGAGTTCCAATTTAAATATTAGAACTCCATAAGTGAAAATTTTTGTCAAATTTATATCAAATTTTTAGTCCAATATGAAACCCTATTAGCTATTATTTTTATAATTGTAAATCTCACATAAAAAAAAATATGATATAAACATGAGAATAATGATATCCAATAGAAAGATACATTACTTAAATATAAAATAAGTACTACACTTGAGAGATAAGTACTTAAAAGTCTAAAAGAAAAATAATTCCAAGTAGTACACCAAAAGAAAGTAATTCCAAGTACTACACCAAAAAAAGCAATTCCAAGTAGTACACCAAAAGATAGCAATTCCAAGTAATACACCAATCACAACGGTAATTAATAAAAAGATCATGTACGTGGACTTGAATGATTAGTTCCTGGATTATTATTGCTTCCATCTGATGATCTTTTCATATCATTGGGCGACTCAGGCCCACTTCTTCTATCAGGTGCCTGCAAAGAAAGATATATGAACTAATATAAGGCTAAATTAATAAATGAAAAATTTTAAAGAAACAAACTTTGCAAGCATTAAAATGTTAATTCCCACCCATATGACTTATATGTAAGTGATAGATGTTATCCTATGAGCGAAGTTAATTCTCATCAACAAAGCAATATGTGTTGAGTATCCTATGTAAGTGATAGATGTTATCCTATTAAACTTTGTTGCAAGAAATTGCTGCTTGTACAGAGAGAAGCTTACCTTCATTGCATTCACTCATGCTAGTCTTGAAACCTAATAGTCTATTCAAGAGCAAAGCAAAAAACATGGAAAGTTAGTGGGCTCTACTAATTTTTTTTACTACCTTCTTTTTCTTCATTTTTGAAAACATGGATCAGAACAAATTGCAAGATAACATGAGAATTGAGAAGTTAATTGTGCGAATTAAAAAATGAAAATTCGAACAAAAGTGTATTCGATTTGATTTTGCATGGATACAGTTTAATAATCATAGAAACTCATAGAAACTATAAAAACACTAAATAGATAGTCACATTTCCTCTTGGTCTTAAAATATGATGTAAATGTCACGATTTTTTCACTCTAAGTTTGGATGGCAATCACTCCACTCATTAAGAACTCGACATACTTCCCCTCTTTCAAGTTTGAAATTTTTGACTTCAAGCAAATGTCTAACATAATTGCTTTAGATATTTTCTTTCAAGGTAAGTAGGACTCAATGAGTAAGAGGTTAATGTCGTGGCAACAACTATTCAGAGAGGGATCTATTTTCTTGTTTTATGAATAAAGTTCACCTATATTTTAATAGGTGAGGTGTGTATGGTTTTTAAGTTGGAAGGGTATTTCAAAAATAATGGTGACATATAATTTTACACAAGGGCATGCAATGTGTTGAAGTAACAAAAGTGTGTTCGTTAATATTGAATAAAGATGACATGTATATTTACAAAAGGTTTGTATTGATATATAACTCAGAAAGTGTTTCATGAATCATGAATAAAGTTTACTCCTATTTCGCGAGATGAGTATACTTTTATCATTTAGTTAAGTCTTTAGCTAGCAACAGGATAAGCACAATCAACACAAGAATGTGTACCAATAATGGCAAACTAAGTATGCTCTCTAAGTTTATAACAACCATAAGATATGCAACAACAACAGAGCCATTGAAGAAAACATATTCAGATACTTCCTTTCATCTCTGGTGAGTGCTGTGGATTCTTACAAACCACATAAGCAACAAAGTATTCAAAGGTGGCAAGAGGGCTAGCATCAGAATATAAGATTTGGGCTTATTGTTAAATATTGTCCGATACACTTGAATTAGTATTGCTCCACAGACCAAAAAATCCCTAAAACGGAAGGAAAAAACACAAAGGCCAAAGTTGAACACGATGCAACACACCAAGAATTAAAGGCTGGAATCCTGTCAAGTATCAGCAATATACCACTGGTACAATCTTGGAAATTCAGACACTTCAAAATCAAAATGATGTTGTGTAGGTGTGGTACCAATATATGTAAAATACTTACACCAACATAGTGTAAAATAACAAAGTTATCGATGGAGTAAATGTTAATGTTAACTTTAGATCCTGAAATTGTAATCGTGGATAACTATAGTATCTGAAATTAAAAAATTGACTTTTGTGAGTCAAGTTATTTTCTAAAATACAAATAAATTAAATTAATCTCTAAAAATTTATATTTTGAATAGAATCAGTCCCTCAAAAATAACAACATTGCATTAAGAGGAACTAAATTGATTCATTTGTACATTTCAGTACTAATTCTTCTCACATTTCACAATTGTAAGATTAAAAAATTAATGTCATAATTCCAAAGAGTAGAGTGACCAGGAACCAATACGATTCACGCGTTATTTAGGTGTCTCCAAGACATAGCCTAGACTTTTGGGAAGTCAGAGTTGGATCATCAGAGAAACAAATGGCAACTTAGTTCAGCAGAATTTAGATGGTTCCCTCAAAAATGAAAAATAAATGATTCCCTCAAAAAAAAATGAAAAAATTACCTTCATAATGCCAACGATGGTTCCATTGTAGCTAGAGAATTGTGGACGGCGTGACAACGTTGGAAGGGGTGGTGTGCGGAAGAGGTGAGGAGATGGCTGGTTTTGGTGGAAGACCGAAATGAGGTTGCAGTGATGGGGAGGCTGGATCCCGGACTAGGCTTCAGGATCCACGCTGGGCTTCAGATTGGAAAGGCGCGGTGCTACGGGCTGGTCGCACGGAGGCAGTGAAAGGCTGGGCTCATGTGGCGGTGAGGAAAGAAAGGGGGTTGGTCGGTTATTGGATCGGTGGTTTGGCTAGCTAGAGGATGGCGCTTGTGAATGAGGGCCGATGTTGGCCGCTCTTTGCGGGATGAAGGTTGAGGGAGCGCACGACGGTCCTGGGATGATGATGATGTGAGAGGAGGGAGTTGTGAGAGGATTAGGTAAGGTTTAAAAATGAAAGAGAGAAATGAAAGGAGTGGCACGAGGAATGAATGGCAACGGCACCGTGATGTTATTCAGCTTTCTTTTATTTTTTATTTTTGTGTTTTACTCTTGTTAAATAATGCCATGATGGGTTTTTTTTTTTACTTGCTTTTTATCTTGAACTTAGACATGAGTTTTTGGGATCTTATTTTTATTTTAGATTTGATTCTAAAGAATTCTCATTTCTTGGGCTGACAATTTTTTTTTAAAAAAATGTTTTCTTTTTTTTCCTTTTCTTCTTTCTATTTTATTTAAATTTTTAATTAAATCATTTAACTAACATAACATTTAAAACTAGTCATTTTTATGAAAGTTCTTATATAGCTAAGCATAATAAAATTTGAGTTAGAATCTAAAAGATCCAAAATGAATATATATATATATATATATATATATATATATATATGTGTGTGTGTGTATGTGTGTGTGTGTGTGTGTGTGTGTGTGTATGTGTGTGTGTGCGCTTAATGAAAAAATTTGCTCGAGTTTTATCCAGTATTCCACTTTTGTTTCTATTTTTAAGGGAATACAACTACAATTGTTGTAAGAAAACAAGTCCCAAATTTAATTGAAAGAAAATAAAAAAAAGTGGCACTAAATATCCTCTATTTACCTTAGTTCATTGTTTTTATTATAATATTAAAAAAATAAGAGATAACGGATTCTCTTAAAATAGTTGACGTTTAATTTGATTTTTCCATCCTCATTTAATGAACATTGAATAGAAAAATTTTAGTTAATATATGGTAATTTTTTAATTCATATATATTTTCACAAATAATAAATAATATAAATAAAAAAATAAAAAAATTATGACATATATCAATAGATATTTTACCACGTCACCTATCTAATAGCTAAATTCAACATTGAATAAAATGACTAATTTTGAGGATTAGTATAGTTTAAGAATCTAATTAGAAGATTTAGAAGTTAAAGTATCTATTTATAACTAGCTAAAGGTTTAAATAGTTAGAATGCTCTTTTTTTCCCTAATTTATTAAAATATAGTAAAAACAGGAATAAAAATAGGAATGATATATAACGGCAGTTCCAAACCGCCATAATTTACCCAAAGTGGCCATTTCTTTCATTAAAATTGTGGCGGTTAACTGAACTGCCATAATTTATTGAACATTGCGGCGGTTTTAAAAACCGCCATAATATAACTGCCATTTCTTTCACTTAAATTATGGCGGTCAGTAAAACCGCCGTAATTTACTGCGTATTGTGAGAGGTTTGAAGAACCGCCATAATATAACCGCCATAATTTACACTTTTTTTTGTAGTGAATAGCCTAATACTTGGAGAAAGAGTATGGGGGTCCAGCCAAGAACTAGAGGCCATGAAGGCGGTGGTGGCCGAGCTAGCTCAGGAGGGAAAGCAAGAGCTTAAGGATAAGTACGAAGGGGAGATGAGCCAAGCTGGATTGCAAATAGTCGAGCTTTGGAAGAAGGCCGATGAAGAGCTCCATTGCATGAGGGAGGAGCTTGACTCCATGACGAGGGAAGTGTCGACCAATATAGTCGACTTTGAGAAAGCTTTAGAGCATGTCCAGAATTCTTCACGAGAAGATCAACCTTTCTCCTTGTGGGGCCTTCAAAAGGTCGTGCATGGTGAGTTGGTGAGTATGCTCCTTCCCACGGGGTTGCCGAGGCCAGGCACGATCGGGGGAGGCCAAGGTGGTGCCGATGAGGACCAAGCCGAGAGGAGATGCCAATTGGACATCTTCCCAAGGATGCTACGAACCTTGAACCCTTGAGCTTTTGTAAATTTTGATTCTTTTTCTTTTCTTTTTCTTTTCCTTATGTTCGAACAATTAATGTAATTGCTAAACTTTGTAATTATTTTTGTTGGTGTTGTAACTTGGACCTGAAGTGCCTTCTTTTGAGCTTTGTTGTATTGCTTTACTTTTCTTTGCACTTTCCAAGTTATGATCAACTAGTGACATTATAATCAAATAGCGAAGTTGTAGATTAAGTTCGCTTAAAACATATCCTTGGTCCACTCCCATGTGACCAGGATAAGCTTACTACTCTTCGGTCTACTTCCATGTGACCAGGACGAACTCACTATGTCTCAAACCTCCCATGCAACTGAATTTTTATGAATTATTATGAACATTAAATTAAAGATTAATTATGCATGATTGCCTGAAATTATTCTAGAAGGCTTTTATAAGGGACATTGTCCCTTATGCATGTTTGGTGACGGTTAGGTCTGATCATTATACCATCATAAGCGACTAGGATAGAATGCATACCTTTAATTCAGGATGAAGGTTTAGATCATGCATAAGAGTCACAGAAAATTGTTCCCGACCTGTGATGGAAGGGGAGGATAATATCGTTTTTGACCTAACCAGATTGGTCCCAACCTAGAGCTTGGATGTTAGAGTATCAAAGAACATGAAATGAGTAAGATATTAGGTAGCATTTGGTAGGTGGATAGGGATGGAAATAGGGACAATGGAGACGGGAGACGAAGACATGAATAATAAATACGTATAGGGATATTATTTGAAGAAAAAGATATTAAATTTTTGTCAGGGTATCCTGTCCCTACCATAGTTATAAAATCTCTGACTAGCTAGTTGAAAATGTAAACTAGTGAATCGGTCACCCATCCTGGTCCGAGCTAAATAAATGATCAAAAATGCATTTAGACTGGATAGCCCGAACCAACTCGACCAATTTTGATAAAACTGGCAACCCGGCCTCATTTAGAACCCAGTCATACATTTCCTAAAACTAATATGAAATTTTTAACTTCCCAAAGACCAAAAAATAGCTAGGCGCCACTTTTACTTGGCGCAAAAAAATCAACTACCTAAAGTTCATTAGTCAAAGTTGACAAGGATTCATTTAGTAGCAGCACTAGAAAGCAATTCTCTCTCTTTATAAGAGAATAACATGCCTTCACTTTTGTTTCCTACTCGATGTGAGACTTAAGTTTCCCTGGACGTTGCTGTTGTTTATGGATCAGGGGTTGTACAAGTCACAACGAATGATTCTTCCTTAGAGTTTATATATATATATATATATATATATATATATATATATATATACTTTATTGCAACTCAACATCCACTAACGAGGGTGGAGTAAAGATAGTACAAAACAATGGTCAACAAAGAGGAAATTATGCAAGTTACAAGCACTAACTGCACTCCACCTAGCTTTAAAGAGGCAAACCTCCACAACACACTACCTAGCCACACATTGAAGCGCTACAAATGGAGAAACAACATAAGCAACTATTATAAATAATTTCTTATCCTTATTAGTTATTTAAAAAATAAATTATGCATATAAATGAAAGCTTAGTCTTTCAGTGAGCAACTCAACTAAATTGAGAGTTTAGCTATTTGCGTATGCATCATTAAGGTATATGCATGTTTTGAACTATAACATACGCTAATACTATCTATGTCATATATGTATCACTAAGGTTTTGCATTATGTAATAGGTTTTTGGATTATATAATTTTTATATTTATTTAATTATATTTGGTTCAACCTTGAACCAGTGACCCACTGAACCTCTGCCTTGATTCGAATCAAGGGTCAAGTTTGATAATCTGGTCTCCACTTTTTGAGGTATAGAAATTTTGTATTTTTCTATCCTAAAGAAAGTCTTGTTTCCACCACCAAACGATTTGTATTTCCAGGATTTCCGTATTTTTATCCATATCACTAACCAAACGCTACCTTAGAGTATTAAACAACATGAAATGAGTGAGAAAATAAATGACTTTTTGTTGTTATCGAAATATGGCTCTTATTATGTACATATTAAAAATTATAGACATTTTAAAAAGAATTTTAAACTACTTTTATCATATATTCTAAAAAATATACACATACTAACTTCGTTTTTCAAGTAATAATTATTGGTTAAATAATATAAATAAGAAAATTGTGGAAAATCGACACAAATATTTATGTTAATAATATTGATGGGACTTTGACGCAATTTTAGAAAATTTTACAAATTAACTCCTCCATAACTCATGGTTGAATGGAAATGTCCATTAGTAAACACATCTACAATATTTGACGCTAGATGTGGTTCTAAATGGCACGTAAATATAACCAAAAGAATTTGTGACATTACCAACAAAGTTTCCATCAATAATTATATTTTTATTTTCTTTTTTATTCACTCTGCTTGTCCTTTCTGTTAAAAGACCGAGCAAAATACTATGAATAGCACCCACTTTTTAAATAAAAATAAAAGAAAAAATATTGGGGTTTTGTTTTTTTAGCATTTTGTGGTGTAATTACCTCATGATCATGTTTTCAGGAAGTAATTAAGTGGGGATCATATCTCTTTAAATCTCTTTAAATTGGCTCATATTATAGAATGATGAGAGATTATTTCTCACGAATCCTTCATTAATAACAAATAGAGAACTTACATTCTAAATCTTACCACACCAGATAGAATAAAGAGGATAAAATCTTCCTCAAATTTTGTAAGTGTATCTTCCATATGATACTAGTAAATAGTAAAAATTAGGGATGTACAAAAGACGGGTTAGTCGGGTTAGATCAAACCCAATCCCGACTTGCATTTAGACCAATCGCGCTATTTTTTAAAACTCGAACTTTACCCAACTGTCAAGGGTCAACTAAAATTCAAATAACATATGAGGATTTAGATGTTTTATATAGTAAAATTATAAAAATTTTCAAGTATGAAATAAAATTTAAAGAGATATTTTACAATATATATATTTTAAAGTAAACCATATCAATATAAAAATAATATCAAGTTATGTAAAATATATTAATTGAACTATAAAATCTTATAACTTTCACTAATTATTATGAAAAAATATATCTCTAAAGTAATTATTTAACTTCAAGATCGAAATAAGGTTAACCTAAAGTATAACCCAAACCAAGCCAAAAAATGCATCAGGGTTAAATTTCAAGATTCTGAACCCGATGCAATAAGCTTTGGGCTAGTTAATAGATTGGGTCGGGTTATGAATACCCCTAGTAGAAATAAGTTAAGTCCTAGGTGGATTGCTCCTAATTAAACCAAAAAATACAAAAGACTCATTGGTGCAGCAGCCAAGGTAATAAGGGGACAAAATTTCAGGAAAAAAAATTCATGGCTTAAAGGTGTTTTTGGTTCTTGAAAATGTAGTAAATTTTGATTTTAATTCTTATAAAATGAATTTGGTTTTGATCCAAATTTTTTTTATAAAGTATGGTTTTGATCTCTGTTGGTTTAAAAATCTAAGAATATAAATGTAATACTAATAAATATTGAAAAATCTTGATTTAGTTCTTATAAATATTTAGGGTAAAGTTTCAATTATGTCCCTTAAATTTTATCAAAGTTTCAATTTAATTCTATTTTTTTTATTTGTGTACCTAGAGCATATTACAATGTTAGAAAGTCACACCAAAACATATAAATGTCACCTTGTAATGTTTAAGGATCACAACACAAAATATAATGATTTCAGCCATAATTTAGACTTTATTTATGTTTTGAAAATGTTAGGAAAGTAAATAGAACAAAAAAAAAAAACTGGAACTAAATTAAAACCTTGGTAAAACATGAGGGACATAATTGAGACTTTATCCAATATTTTAAGAATTCTTTTGATTATTATAAATATCATCCTTCTACAATTGGACTAAAGTAATTGGGATAAAAACCCAAAAAAATTTCAAAAAAAAATGATTAAAACCAAATAAAGGTTTTTCGTGGACCAAAACCAAAATTCATTATATTTATAGGTACTGAAAACATATTTTAAGTAAAAGAAAAAATGATCTTCTGTACTACTTTTCCTATCTTAGCATATAAGCATAGGAGATTATTTTTAAAACCAAATTAAAAAGTAAATAATCTTCTTTATTACTTTTATTAGGGATAATAATCATCTTCTTTAAAAGTAAAAGTAATAAAAATCATCTTCTTAGAGATAATACATACAAATGTACTCATGCTCAAGTAATACGTACAAATAGGGATCATACATACAAAATCCATCATCATTTTTCAAAATATGTATTGTGACATTCTAAACTTTCAAATAATGTAAAACATCTTGAATTTTCCAAATAATACAAAACTTTAGGTTATACACAAGGAATCAGGTTTCACATAATATAATAAAAGGACAAAGTTATCAAATTCATCCCTCTAAAATATCGCATCAACTGAATTAGTCCATGGAAAAAAAATCTTAAATTGGTCTCTATAAAATTGAATAGTTAGACAAATTGGTCTTTGAAAAATAAATTCTCAAATTGATCTGTAAAAACTTCAAATTGGACAAATTGATCTCTATAAAATTGAATAATTGGCCAAATTAGTCCCCCTGATAAGTTGAACAAGGAGGACTAACATGTCTGATAATTCACTTTTGGGGCTAATTTGAAAGATTTTGTTTGTAGAGACTAATTTGTCTGATTCAATTTTGCATAGACCAATTTGAGAGTTTTTTTTTTTTTTACAAAATTTTAGAGGGACGACTTTGGTATTTTTGTCTAATAAAAAAGAGGATTCAATGCACATAAGAATTTACAAACAAGGTATCGTGTTGTAAAAATTAGAAACATGAGAGGGTTAAATGCACATAAATTATACTTTTATCATTTGTCAAAATTATATTAAAGAGTGTTTTATATTATTTAAAATGTCCAAGATGTCACAATGCATATTTTTAACAATCAAAATATACATTGCACATGATCTAATTAAGTTTAGGAGATAAAAGGCATTGCAACCTAATTCTTATGTAAAGTAATAATTAGTCTCTTTATTTGTTAACTCGGCTGCTAATATAATTAATCCTTACTCCTACAAAGAGTCTAATATATTCTATCAAAGTGCAGCACTCGTGGGTCCAACGCATTTGCCTCCAAGGGTGAGGTATGCACTAAAAAATATCCCACTAAATAATTAGGCCTTATTCAAATACAGTATCATTTGGAAAGCATGGAGTTAGTTCCTCATTGGTTAATATTCACAATTTTCCACATTAAGCACTTAAAAACAAAGTTAGCAAACAAAATGCTTCCTATCCTTTTGTTCAACGGCCGTCCACTCATGGCCTCGCCCAGGCCTACAAACAATTGGGGATTAAAATGCAAAATAATAATAATAATAATAATAATAATAATATTAATTGAATAGTAATATCAACAACAAACAAGCAAACATTCTCTCATTGAGTGGGGTCAATAAAACTCAATAATATCAAATAACTATTTTTTTCTATAAAATTCTAGACATGTAAAATTTTCCAATGCATCATGTTTGTGTATATAACACATATGCGAAATAATCGAACTTGTATAGTTTGAAACTAAAAAGAATGGGGAAGTTCAATTAGCAAAAGTGAAGTGCTTACAATAGGAGTACTAAATAATTATTGTCTAGAGTAATACTTATTGTCTCTTTATTTGTTACTATGGCTGCTAATTAATACATATAATGCTTATTCCTACAATGAGTCCATCATTTTCAATTCTATCCACTATCTCCAATCAAAGTGCAGCACTCTTTACTCCTCCTATGATCTACCTTCACAAGAATAATGAGACGTGCACAAAGCAATATCCCACTAAAAGATTAGGCCTTCTTCAAACATAGCATTGTTTGCGAAGCATTGAGTTGGTTAATTATCAATTTTCCACTTATCCCATTTATTAGTGAATTTTCTCAATTTTCCACATTGTCCACTTATCAACAAAGTTAATAAAGAAAATGCTATTATAAAGACATTTGTTACGGGCGAATTTTTGAGAATTAGCGGCAAAAAAAATTGTCTCCGACGGATTTACAGCGGAAAGTGTATCATGATAATATCGTTCTTGGTAACACTTACTGGGAGAAAAAAACTTCCCTAAAAAATGTGTTGTAAAAATTCATCTAGAATTGGTCATCTTAAAAATATTACCGAAAATTATTAGGGTTGTTTTACTAGTGGATTATCCCAAAAACACGCACGAAAAAATTAAAAAAGACAAAAAAATTATCAGTGCAAAATGTCAGTAATTTGTAAAAGTGTAAATAAAATGTTTTTTTGTGTAATTATTACTGGTATAAAATCCTTGATAATATTTTTTGATTGTTTTTAAATTATATTATTTAAAAATTTATTATTTTTTGATTTGTTTTATTTTTGTATTATCAATTTATTAAATTTATTAAAAGCTAATATTATTCCTAATTTTTTTATTAATTATCGATATAAAAATAAATTCGATAATAACACAAATTTGAAAAAGATAACAAATAAGTCATGAACACTACAAATAAACATTAAAAAATAAACATAAATTCAAATGTCATAAAAAGTGTACAAATAATATAACAAAATCTACATATATCAAATAAAACAACAACTTGATTTAGAGAAGAAGACGATATCATCATCTTCATCATCATCATTGGAGTTATGATCGGACTCTAGTGGTGCAAAACGGCATGCTTTCACCTTCTCTACAAAGACTGATCTCCTTCTTGACTTGCTTCCTAATTTTCTTTGCCATCTTCTTCTCCTTTTCTTGCCCTTGTCCTCCAAAATCAATGCTGATCTCCAAGAAAGCTTGGCACTTTGCTGCCTCCCTCATATTTGGTGTTAATGCTTCTCCACTTGAGCTTGGAGTTTCACATTGAGCAAGTGAACTTGCTCACTATCCTCATCATCATCCTTATCATCATTGATGGACCCAACCTAATGCCTATAGATGTCCTAGTGAAAGAGCTAGGGGCAAACTATCTACATAGAATGTCCTTGTGTTGTAAATGCGATTCTTGTAGTAAGGATCATCGACTACCTCTTGCCATAACCGGTTCTCATCATTTGGTAGGCAATCAAGGGCTCATTGATAGCTGTAAAGTGTCACAGTTCTAGCTCTAAAAAATTAGAATTTATGAAATAATCAAATTTCAATAAAAATGCAGTATAACAATGCAATTTGGATCGTCTCATGTGGATGTCCAGTCATTGCTTAATCAGGAATGTACAATAAAAGGTAAAATGGGAGGTTTTGGTTTTTATATGTGAAAATATTAAAATAAAGATAAGAGAAGAAAGTAACAACTATAACTAATTAAAACAAACACTAACACAATGATTTCCAAGGGTCAAGGGCATATCTATATCACCAATGCACAAATCATCAAACATGTGGAGTGTGGCTAATTTAAGTTATTAGTGCAACCACTACTAACAAATTTGCAATTCACTTAATGACTGCCAAGCATTTGATTAACACATACAAATTAACTAGATGATTGATACTCAAACTCCAATTAACTAGTATTAACCTTTAGCACCAATTGCATTAGCCCAAGTTCCAACTCTAACCCAATTCTCAATTCTTTAGTTAGTTAAACATACATCAATTAACGAATCAACATAAATGTAATCAACATCTCAATTAAGCATTCTCATATCAATATCATTCAAATGCAAGCATATAAAAAGAGAAAGAGGTAAGATAAGAAAATATTACTTGTATTGAAAATAAAGAGTGGGGTTCCAAGATATAACCCTTGAAGCCCTTTGAAAAATTTCCAAACTAGCTTCAATCTCTACTCCTCCATGAGAAATTACAACAAAATTGAAAATAAAACCTAATCTAAAAGAATAAGAAAGTACAAGAAGAGAAGAAAAAAGAGAAAAAGAAGAGAAGAGGGAGAAGAGAGAAAACTAGAGAGAGTAAAATTAGATCTAAGCTATCATAAACTAAGTGTAAACTTCATGTATGTTCTTTAGGGGGAGAATATGACATTAAAAACCCCAAAATGGTCCCAAAATATGTTAAAACACATCCCAAAAACTTTGACGGAGCCCTAATCTCATAAAGTGAGCTTATATCTCCACTATTAATGTTATTTAACAATAGAGCATGATAGCTTGTTTAAAGTCACATGTTTAACCTTTAGTGGTTGACGCTTTTTTAATGTAATTGTTCGGTGAGAGTTGTTAAATTGTGATTGCACTTGTTTTGTGTAATTAGGATTCCCATGAATATGCTAGCATTGATCATATGTTATTTGATCCCCTAACTAAGCAACAAAAGCCCATGATGTTTATGAAACATGTTGAGATATGGGTCTTGTCAGGTTTTTTAATGCATTGGTTTAGTGGAAGTTGTTATGTTTATTTGATTACATTGGATTTATGTAGTCTGGTTGATGAACTCATGCACATATTGTGATACTTAACTTTGGTACCATTATTATATCTCAAGATATGGATGTTTCCTTTATAAAACATTGGTATTTCATGAGAAAGATGTTGTTCCCTTATGGGAATGATGTTTCATGATAAATATGTTATGATTTACTTATGGGAGATCTGTTATGTCTTCATGGGAAAAGGATAATGAGGATCCATACACAATAGCATTAAGAGGATCACATATTATACTACAATGTGCATAGACCTTTCGCACTCATGTTTGGATCATTGTTGATGAAGCTATTTAGTTGTGTAGTCATGGGCAAAATGAAGACTTTATAGTTTATCATTTGACTATGGCTCTTAGTTGGTAAGCCTTGCTACCTAGAGTGATATGGTTTTGTGGTGATCATTTTTTAGGCTATACTTTGTCGCCACAATTGTTCAATCCGAGAGTTGTTTTCATAATAGTTTAGAAATACAAAACAAAACCCAATCAATATTACCAAAGTGGGAGAATATTGTAATTTTCTATGTTTGGGCTACCATTGATTGGTATGTATTTTGGTTTTATAAAACAAGTTAAATGGATAGTCTAATTATTCCTAGAGACCCAAATTATTATTACATGATCTACTATGAGTTTGGGATTCACCATGTGATATTAGGCTTGGGTATAATTGTGAATGTGCTAGAGGGTGTAAAGACCCAAGTCAACCTCGGTCCTTGATGGACATGACCTAGTTACTATATATTTATTCTTTGGCCAAGATCCCAACAACATTATATAGACTTTCAATGCTTGTTGTTCCATCGATGTAATGTTTGACATAGGACACAAAGAAGGAGTGGAAATTGTGTACCTAGCTTGCACAGATGTGTATGTTCCTCTTGTAATGGGATTCACAAATAAATGGTATGATTTATTATTGCGAATCAAAGAGGTATGCATATTTATTTGTAAAATACATTTTACTCCCTGAACTTTAGGTCATATGCAGTTTACACTCTAACTTTTCAAAACATGCATCGTGACATTTTAGACTTATCGAACGTGCAAAACATCCCCTTTTATTAAGTTGACATCTATTTCCTCCATTATGTAGTCATGTGCATGTCACATGCATAATTAAATGGACAAAAACACCCTTCTTTTTAATCAAATTTCGTAACCTTAAACCCCCCACAATAGAAATGGACAAAAATATCCTTTCAATGCTAGAGTTTGATTGTAAGAAAAGGGTATTTTTGTCCCTTTTTGAGTCTACATTTTGAAAAGTCATGGTATAAACTACACATGACCTAAAGTTAAAGGGATAAAATGTATTTTACCCTATTTATTTTGTTGGTGCAATGTTATAATTTCTAGTATTTGATCCAACAAATTTAACAATATCTTCTAAAGCTTCTCTTGTTTTCCATAGAAGCTCTAATTGTGAAAATATTCAAGAATTCTTTCTAGAAGCTGACTTCAAATAAGAGACTTTATCGATAGGTGTGCTGCTACAGTACAATTATCCTTGAGCATTGTTATTGTTGTCCTTGTGTACTGATGAAAGAAATGTTTCTCTCTCATCCTTCCAAGAGTAGACCAATAGGATTATTTTCTCCCTGAGGCGTGACCTCTATTTCACAATGACAATCTCTAGGAGTTGCCTATATATAGCATGATGTTGAGAAGAAGAAGAAATGATACACATATTGCTGAAACATTACATAAATCATTCTTCATTATCCTTCTTCATTCTTTTTATATAAGAGACAAAGTTTATATCTCAGAATTTCAAAATAGAAAATATTCTCTTTAATTGTATTTCATATGCTCTTTGTGAGTTTTAGAGAAGTCACTGAACAAGTGATTAAAGAATATCCATACACCTTGAGTGTTGTATTATAGTTGAGTGTTCCCAAACAAACCTCTGGTTATTATTGTTGTAAGCTAACCCGTAGTGGTTTATGAGGTAGTTTGGAGTTATTTAATAGAATACTCATTTATGTTATCGTGGAAAAGTTAGTCAAAGAATACTTGGTTGTAAGCTTGGAGAGGCTTGGCCAATGCTACTTAGTTGGATGACTTGTTTTGGTTAATATTTTGTTAATTTCTGTAATTTTATTTTTAATTTGTATTACTAATATTTTGCTGATTTTAAAAATTTATTTTATGTGGATGAAGAAAAAAATGGCAAGCTACTAGCCAAGCCACTATAAAATAGGATAGGTTAGCAAACTCAACCCATATTATAAAAACAAATTGACCAACCTCGCCCCTTATTGGGGCCAACCTGTGGTGAGTTGGCCTATTTGCCTCCCCTATGTTGGACCAAAAAAGGGCATTTGATTCAATCCTCTTCTCAAGTGCTTTAGCACTATCCAGTTGCTTGTTACTTTATTTGCCCTTTTTTCAAGTAAAAGACTAAGCAACGGCTATTATATATGAGCACCCAATTTTTAATTAGGTTGAAAATTTTTGTAATTCAATATTAAAAAGATTAACAAAAAAACCCATTCTCTTTTAGCTTATTTATCATAACCTGTCTTAGTCCCAAAAATAATAAAAAAATAAAAAAATAAACTTAAAAAAAATAGATTTAAATCAAATTACATCAATTAGTATCAAGTCTAATTAGAATCTCATTCATTATATTTTTTCTATATTATTGTCAATCCAATTAGAATCTCATTCATTAAAATATTATTCTCAAGTTAGTGACAATTAGTATCAAATTGAATAATTTTACAATTATTTACGTTTAGGTGTCTTTAATTCAGGATAAAAGTAGGGGCCAAAATTACACGGGTTAGTTTACCCTTATTTCTTTCCTCCGATCAAACATGCCCTTAGGGTTAAAGATGTTTATAAATATTCATTGTTACTTGGTGAAAAATAAAAGAAAAATTGTGAGAGTAAATCCTTGTGAGCACCAAGTTATCATTATGACAATTCTTTCCGTTCTTCTTTGATTCCTATAGATAAATTTTTCGCAACTCATCTTATCTTATTACACTAGTCACAATTGTTATCTTTGTGCTCTGCATCCATTTTTTAAAAGTATCTAAACAAAGCTACAATATCTCATTTGCTTTGTGTCTTCCGTCACGCTACATGACATCTTTTTTTTCTCATGCCATATTTTGTTCCTGAGGCGTAGCTTTTGTTAGTTTTTTTTTCATTGTTACCTTTTTTTCTTTTAATTTCCTTCTCATTTTGGGGTGGCATGTGGATTACTCTCCAAACTAAATTGTAAAATGAAATAAACCAAAGCAAGAAGTTCATGATTTATTCAACAACCAATTATCAAAGTTTACAATTTTGCTTGACACATTAGCTTACACATTTATCTTACAATTGCAAATAATCACATATCTTGAGCCATAAGAGTCTCTTCAATCTGTATGTTACACTTTGCCCATGAATTCTTCTTAAACCACTATATATGACAAGTAAAAGTCTTCACTTTTCCCATATCTTTAATTTCTCCCCTTTTCTTTTTTTTTTTTTGCTTTGAACTTTCTATGATCATTAGACTTTTCCATAACAACAGCAATAATAATAAATATCTGAGCCAATTAAGGCTTCTTCTTTCTCCCTACCTAGCTCATGACTAAACCAAATTAACACCATGATAAAATTGATGATTCACTGACACCCACTAGCACCAAACCCCACCCTACCACCACCAACATCATATGCCACTTGTAGTGTCTTTTGCTGGACATTTCCAAATATTGTAACATCACTATCATCCCTATTTGGAGCAAAAGCCAGGCATACCTATGCATTGGCAACATACAGTGTCCAACTGACAAATCCACCATGACATCGCCGGCAAACTCAAAGCTTATCTTTGGAATAGTAATTACCTTGTACCCACTAAGGTTATAGCATGTGTCCAATAAGGACACTGCACTCGCATCCGGGTATTTCGCCATGCCTTGTCGAAATGCCTCCCTCAAGGCACTATGCCATTGGTGGCAATCGTGTGATGACGGTACCGGAGTCTATGATGGCGCTCCAGAGGAGAATGTGGAGGAGGACACATGGAGCTTGGTGCCGGCGACAATTATTCCGATGATGTCAAGACCATAGAAGGAGGAGCCACTGGAGATAGTGGAAAGGGGAATGTATTTGATGTAGTTGGAGGCTCCAACAACGCCGAAGGCAAGGTGTCACACATTACTTGAGGTGGAAGGAAGGCAATAAGAGAATATTTTATGATATTTTGTGCCTGTTTGTTGGACAAAGGAAATAGGGTGGGGCCGAGGCCTAATAGGCCTGCGGAGCCACCAAAGAGGCCTTGGTTGTTTTGGCCACATCCGAAGAAGAAGTTGTCGATGACGTTGGTGGTAGTCACTATTAGCCACTCACGGCTGAAGTAGCCAACAGAAAGGATTGGTCACCATATTGGATACCATATATGCATGCATTTATTGATGAAGCACATCCTGGCTCATTTCCTGGATATAATTTCATGGGAAAAAATGGAATGAATGAAGCCGTAGCTAAAAAAAATTATCCTTGGAATAAGTTTATTTTTTCCTAATCAATGTTTGTGATTGAATGTTAATTAAATTATTATATGAGAGTGATCTTCCTAATTACTTAGGAAAAAAAATTAAATCTACGGACAGTGATTGAATTATTGTGTGCTTGTGTATAATTTTTTTGGTCATATATGTCATAATTCACCGTTGAAACTAGGAACATGCATAAGGGCTAAGGCATAGCATAGTCGTTATTTGAAAGAAATGAATCGTTGATCATGTAGATAATTGATATGCAAAAGCGCTTTTAATCATGAAAAATTGGTTTTTCGTTTGAAGCATTGAGGGTGTTTGTCTTGAATTAATGCGACATGACATTAATAATAATAATAATAATAATAATAATAATTTGATACATACTTACTACTACAAAAATATCCTAGAGAAACAACCTCTTTGATTATGAGGTAGGATCATGTACATATATCCTCTCTAAATCTATATTATTGTCAATCTAATTAGAATCTCATTCATTAAAATATTATTCTCAAGTTAGTGACAATTAGTATCAAATCGAATAATTTTACAATTATTTACGTTTAGGGTATCTTTAATTCACATAAAAGTAGGGGCAAAAGTTACATGGGTGAATTTGCCCTTATTTCTTTCCTCCGATCAAACATGCCCTTAGGGTTAAAGATGTTTATAAATATTCATTGTTACTTGGTGAAAAACAAAAGAAAAAATTGTGAGAGTAAATCCTTGTTTGAGCACCAAGTTACTAAGCATCATTATGACAATTCTTTCCGTTCTTCTTTGATTCCTATAGGTATTTTTCGCAACTCATCTTATCTTATCACACTAGTCACAGTTGTTATCTTTGTGCTCCGCATCCATTTTTTTTTTTAAAGGATCTAAATGAAGCTACAATATCTCATTTGCTTTGTGTCTTCCATCACGCTGCATGACATCTTTCTTTTTTTCTCATGCCATATTTTTTTATTGAGGTATAGCTTTTGTTAGTTTTTTTTTTTTCATTGTTACCTTTTTTACTTTTCCTTCTTATTTTGGGGGTGGCATGTGGATTAGTCTCCAAACTAAATTGTAAAATGAAATAAACCAAAGCAAGAAGTTCATGATTTATTCAACAACCCATTATTAAAGTGCTTGACACATTAGCTAACACATTTATCTTGCAATTGCAAATAATCACATATCTTGAGCCATAAGAGTCTCTTCAATCTGTATGTCACACTTTGCCCATGAATTCTTCTTAAACCACTATATATGACAAGTAAAAGTCTTCACTTTTCCCATACCTTTAATTTCTCCCCCCTTTTTTTTTTGCTTTGAACTTTCTATGATCATTAGACTTTTTCATAACAACGCAATAATAATAAATGCCTGAGCCAATTAAGATTTCTTTCTCCCAAACTAGCTCATGACTAAACCAAATTAACACCATGATAAAATTGATGATTTACTAACACCCACTAGCACCAAACCCCACCCTACCACCACCAACATCATATACCACTTGTAGTGTCTTTTGCTGGACATTTCCAAAGATTGTAACATCACTATCATCCCCATTGCAGCAAAAGCTAGGCACACCTGTGTGCACTAGCAACATACAGTGTCCGGCGACAAATCCACCGTGACATCAGGCAAACTCAAAGCTTATCTTTGGAATAGTAATTTCCTTGTACCTGCTAAGGTCATGGCATGTGTCCAATAAGGATAGTGCACTTGCAACCGGGTACTTCGCCATGCCTAGTCTAAATGCCTCCCTTAGGGCACTATATGCCGTTGGTGGCAATCGTGTGATGAACCAGAGTCTATGATGGCGCCGCCAAAGGAGAATGTGGAGGAGGACATGGGGAGCTTGGTGCAGCGACAATCTTCCGAAATGATGTCAAGGCCATAGAAAGAGGAGCCACTGGAGATGGTGGAAAGGGGAGTGTATTTGACATAGTTGGAGGTTCCAACAGCCGAAGGTAAGGTATCCCACATTACTTGAGCTGGAAGGAAGGCAATAAGAGAATATTTTATGATACTTTGTGCCTGTTTGTTGGACAAAGGAAATAGGGTGGCGGGAGGCCTGATAGGCACCGAGAGCCACCAAAGAGGCCTTGGTTGTTTTGGCCGCAACCAAAGAGGAAGTTGTCGATGATGTTGGTGGTACTCACTCAGCCTCTCACGGTTGAAGTAGCCAACAAAGGATTGGTCACCATATTGGATACCATATATGCATGCATTTGTTGATGAAGCACATCCTGGGTCATTTCCTAGATATAATTTCATGGAAAAAAATGGAATGAATGAAGCAGTAGTTGAGGAAAAAAAATTATATTGTAATAAGTTTATTTTTTCTTAATCAATGTTTGTGATTGAATGTTAATTAAATTATTGTATGAGAGTAATCTTCCTTATTACTTAGAAAAAAAAAAAAAAATCTACGGACAATGATTGAATTATTGTGTGCTTCTGTATAATTTTTTTGGTCATATATGTCATAACTCACCGTTTAAACTAGGAACATGCATAAGGGTTAAGGCATAGCATAGTCGTTATTTGAAAGAAATGAATCGTTGATCATAGACAATTGATATGCAAAAGCACTTTTAATCATCAAAAATTGGTTTTTTGTTTGAAGCGTTGAGGGTGTTTGTCCTGATTAGTGGAATTAATGCGACATGACATTAAAAATAAATAAATAATAATAATAATAATAATAATTTTTTGATACATACTTACTATTACAAAAATATCCTAGAGAAACAACCTCTTTGATTATGAGGTAGGATCGTGTACATATATCCTCACTAAATCCCAACATATTAGAATTCTGTGCACAATTTTTGTACTATAACAAAATGAGAAAAAAAAAATCTAACTTCCTTATAAATTTCGATACTCTCCCTTAAATTTTACTTGATTTTTATCTATTAGGCACATCCTCGTACATATAGTGCTTTGGTGATTTTAGTCAAATAGCTCCATTTCCATCTCTATCAATTCAAAAAAAGTAAAATAACATGATTTTTTTTTAGATTTTCAGGAGAATTTTACCTGTAGCTGTGGAGAGCTGAGTACAAACCGAAGATGTGCAAGTGATATTGGAATAAGATGAAGACTTCGATGGATCGAAAATTGCATCTTGTTGTTTGTAGCAAGAACGAGCGCATGGTTCACACTGAGTCCAAGTGAGATCACTACCAGTATCAAAGATTAGTGACAAGTCCCTTTTTGGGGTACCAAGACCAACCACAACAAAGTAGTTCCCTGACCCAATAAGGCTACCAGACTTGGCAGGTAGAGTGGCAGAATCTAATTCCTTCAAGCCTGCGTCATGGCCCAAGTCCTTGGAGAGCTTGGAATGAATATACTTCACCCTTTCTTGGTCTTGGCTCAGAATATAACTGTGTGTGGGGGCCTTTGCTTTATCACTATTTAGTTGAGAGCATGGCCCATGTTGGTGTACCACGTCCAATGATGTCTTTACCTTAGAACCTGAATTCTTGTATTCAATTAATGGTGTCAAATCAATTATGGTTAAATATTATGTCAAAGTGAATGATAAAATTAACCTTAACGTATAGATATATAATTACTTTGTTTGATGATAAGACTAGTTGGCCATGGGGCAGCCGGACTACAAGGCGGTTGCAGCCAGTGGCAAGATTGGGGACACTGTTGAAGAGTAAACATAGAGCGCAAGTATTTAAAGGTAACATGCATGTGTATGCAAGGGCGCCTCCTCTTGGAGCCTTTGAGGGGAATGCCCCCTGAAATTTTCATTTTCTTTATATTTATTGAACATTGTTATTTTAACAAAATAGGTGTAAATTGACAGATTCATCATCATTAGATATGATAGATTGATGGAAAAAGTAAAGGCTAACATCCAATGGTAATAGAATTGGACATTTATTTAGGTGTTGAAATAACATTTATATATATATATAGGTGTATAAAATAAGAAAGGTGGTTTATTGTGAGAGTGAGATAGTAAACCTTGACCGTTGAATTTTATATGAATAATCAAGATTAAAATGTAAAGTCAATGATTTTCTTAATAAGCATATGAGTATTAATTGTTATTAATTATCTTTAAATCTTGATCATCAATGTATGATTATATGGGTTTTTTTAACTTCCTACTATAATAAGTCATATTGCTCATGTGATATACCCTATATATATATATATATATATATATATATATATATATATATATATATATATTGGCCCCCTTAATAAATTTTTTACTTAATTATTTTTTATAAATTTTTTAATTTAATTAGATGTTTAAGTACTATAAATAGACACTATATTATGTATATATATGTGTGTTTTTTTAAGTTTTGATCGTAAAGTAATTATTTATTATGATTTTTATTTGAATTTTCAGGTTAAAGTAAAAATTTAAAAATAAAATATTATTTTTTATATAAAATTAGCCCTCCTACCTAGATGCTCTAACTCCGCCTGTGTGTGTATGCATTGCATATATGTACATAACTATGTATAGATAATTATATATTGATATAGGTATATGGAAGATTAAGTTGACCTTTTCTAGAAGAGTTGCAAGTGGCAGATGGCAAGAGAGCTCAGATGAACAAGATGACTATATTGAGGATCGAGGTCCCTTTGTATGGCTTCCCTTGTTTGAAAGGCAAAGCCTTTATCTAAGGAGCAGTAGACAAAGAGAACAGCAAGAGAAGCCAAGAGAAAAGAAGACATTTGAAGGATAATAAGCTAAATCAATCCCAATTTTCTATTCTTCCAATTTTCTATTCTTAGTAGGCTATACAACACAATAACCATGGTTGGCTTTTATAGGCTAGGTCTCAGTTCTTACACGTCATCCACGATGTTATAGCCACTATTTCATTGAGCTTGGGTCCTCTATAGATACTTTTGGATAAGGAGAATTTTAAGGTTGTTCCTCTACCTTTAAAACTAAAGCCAGTGGTCCGTCCTCAATCCTCTTAGTAATTATTATCGTTAGACTTTTTCAGAAAAAAAAGTTATAATAGTAGCAGAGATTAATAATTAATTAATATTATATATTTACATATACTAGCAATAAAACAGAATAAATAACATGAAAAATTTTACACATGTTACAACCAAATTAATTCTATGTAAAATATATTTATTAAGAAAGTGAAATAAATAAAAAATTAAAAAATGTTGAAATACATGTATTTAATTACTTGAAAATTTTCTATCAAGTATCACTCCATCAGAAACTTTTTCCAAAAAAAAAAAAGATTAAAACTTATTATATATAAATACAAAATTTCTCACTTAATAGTTTTAAAGTTTAATCATGTGATATGAAGAGTACAAAAAATCATACATTTATTTGCAAAGTTATCACTCGGTAATGGAAAAAGATTCAAAAACTTACTGCTTTTAGAAAGATTAAATATGGATTTTCTCTATATAATTTAAATTTGTGAATTTGACAAGAAGGATATATGATATATTCATCAATGATCATTCATAGAATTCTCTGTTACTTTGCTATGCAAGGTCAACAATCAACTGTAATATTCATGGCAAAAAGGTTTTCCAATCCTATATGGGTGAAGCTTGATGAAAAAAACTTCATAACATGAAAGCATCAAGCAATCTTTGCAATCAAAGCTCACAAGTTAAGTGATCATATGCTGAAGGAGAAAATTCCCACAAAGTATGCTTCGAAAGAAGATTGCCAACAAGATAATATATCCAACACATACGCTAACTAGGAGAATCAAGATTAGCACTTAGCCACCTGGCTTCTAACTAGCTTCCTTGGACGCAACATTTTGCAGCAGAGTTGTTGGATGTGAGCTTGTGCATAAGATCTAGAACAAAATTGATGTATATTTTGGTTTGAAAACTCGATCTAAAGTCAAACAACTGAAGATTATTCAACTTAAGCAAATGCGAAAGCAAGGTAATATATATAGCCTCTAAATATTTGCTCAAAATTAAGAAGCTAGTCAATTCTTTAAACATTGTAGGAGCTCCTAACACTACTGAGGATCATATTCAGGTTATCTTGGATGGTTTAGTAGAGGATTATGGTCCTTTTATCACAAATGTTATGTCACGAGTTGAGCCTTTCTCTATGGATGAGTTGGAAGCACTCTTAATAGCTTAGGAAGAAATGCTAGAGAGGTTCAAGAAACCAGAATTAATTTAGCATAATTCAAGCTCATTTTGTAGAAACCTCATTAAATGATTCCTGATTTGACTTAAGAAGTGGTGAATATTCTAGAGGTGGATATAGAGGTGGTTTTGGTCAAAGAGGCAGAGGAAGATTCAATGGAAGAGGTGTTCAAACAAATTAGGAGAACAATGGTAGAGCCCAATGCTAACTATATGGTAAAGTAGGCGACATTGTGTGGCAATGTTTCCAAGGGTTTGATCCAAATTTCACAAACCCTATATATGAAATCCTTGAATTAGGAACAATCTCAGCCACCTCCAACTTCTTTTCATACACCTCGGGCTTATATGTAGCCATTTCTGCTTTGATAATGGATCCTGATTGGTACCCAGATTCCTGGAGCTACTAACCACCTCACATATGATCAAAGAATCTTCTTACTAGCATAGGATTTAAGGGATTAGATTAGGTCATTGTTGGTAACAGCCAAGGTATGAAAATTAGTCATATTGGTAATTCTATTTTGCATTCACTAGACACTCATAAAGCCTTTGTTCTTTCAAATCTAATGCATGTCCCTCATATAACAAAGAACCTTGCAAGTGTCTCTAAATTTGCATAAGATAATAATGTCTTTTTTGAATTTCACCATTACTCTTCTCGTGTAAAATCACAAGTCCCCTGTCACAACGCAAAAATCATGACTGGCACATAAGGGATATTGTCCCTTATGGAAGTCTTCTCAAATTAATTTCATGCTATCATGCATAGTAAATTATTAATTTAATAATTATAATAAATCATAAAAATAAATAAATAACTAAATAAACAAATTTCTCAAAACTTCTTAAAATTTTTTTTTTATAAAATACGTAAAATATTTAATTCTTACAAATCGTTCCAACATCCATAACTCAAATAAGTAATCTTAAATTATTCTCTTGGAAGAAATTATATAAAATATCATTATAACAAAATAACATAAATTTAAGATAATCATGAATACTAAATGATATCCAGGACTTGCCTACATACACTACTAAAGCACTCTGTTCTCCGTGATCCGAATCTAAACTTCACTATGAAATGAAGCTCACCATTGGAACAGTTGCAAGGCTATTGAAGTTGAGTCTGAACAATGACTCGATCTGTCATAACTGTAAGAAAAGAAAAAAAGAGATGAATTCATCAAAACTTAGTAAGTGAGTATCCACCATAACTCGCATAGGAGAACAATGGGAGTGTATATACTAAACATGCAACTTACATAAAACATTTTTAATATTTATATACATAGCTATACTAGGAAAAGTATTTAAAATTTCATAATTAGCAATTAGTGGATAAATAGTAAACTAACTGTAATAACTAAACTACATTGAATCTGATAACTATAATGAAAGGGCACTTGGTCCCACAAGGTGGACACTTCACCAAGTTCCATAATTATGACTAGGGTTGAGCTAGTCCTCTAGTGGATCACTTTCTACCAAGGTTAATAATCCTGACAACCGTTAATAACTCACCTTTTGTTCCTTACTATTTACCATCAAACTATCTTGTACATAAATTGAATAAATCTAAAATTCCTAAATTCATATAATTCTAACAATCTAACTATCAATCATAACATCGGTTTTAAAATCATGCCCATGAGATCACCAGTTTATAGACATAGTGATTTTAGAAACCCACAAAGCATGTATTGGCCATTGTTAGAAATTATACTTTGTTCAACACTTTTAATAACACATGACTGGAATTCTAAAATTATGATAAAAAGATCCTTAATATGAAAACATGATAATCTCATCAAGTTCATAAGTCATGTCTTGCAATTATAGAAAATCAAGCTCAACTAAATATTTCAAATAAACCTCTTCTTGGAAAAGTAGAACATTTGTTTCATGGCATACAAGCATATCAATAATGGTCCCATGATTTTTTAAAATATGATTTTCATGATAACTATAAAAATAATAATTTTCTAAAATTGGAATAAATGATAAGTAGTATGGCATAAATCAATTTCAATATTTCATTAAAAGTGTGTATAATGCTAGGAAGATAGGTATAATGACAAAAAATATTGCTAGGAGTTTAAACCTACTCATTCACATTCATTGTTAGGAGTACCTATCCACTGCCTACGTGATACTAGGGAACTGGAATAACATTCTCAACTGTCATGGAATTATAGAACAAGAATCAAGAATGATTTGGAATGGGATGAAGGAGAAAATCATGTAATGGTAGCCTAATGATTCACTAAACCCATAACCCATATAAGAATATGGGTGAGAGCACTTACCAAAAAAGATTAATTGGATAGGATTGAGATAAATCATGTTTTTCTCTCTAGGAAAAATACTTGGGAAGCTAGTATCTAGTGGAATGTTTGGAAGTATTATAGTGTGTCAAATATATACACATGGTATAAAAATATAGGTTTTGCTAACCAGGATCCTAAGGGCACTAGTTAAGGTTTCCAAAGTAGAAATTTTTTATTAAAAAAATAAAATTTTTAAGTTGTCAACATATTCAATGCATTGAGAGCATCAAAATTTTTCACCATTCGAAACCTTAACTAACACCTTTAGGGTATAGATTAGCAAAACCCTAAAAATAGAAACCCCTTGACAGACAATGTTTCGCATCATTCACATCACACAACAATTCACGTTTCAAAAGTTTACAAGTTTTAAAAGCTAAAACTAACATATATATATATATATATATATATATATATATACACGTACTCTATTCAACATTTTCCAATATATATTAACGATACTCTAAAACTATAGTCTGAGACCTCAAATCTTGAAAAACATAGTGATGTCAAAGATTCATAAAAATATGTTTGACAAATTGGCAAAACTTGCTAAAATACATTTTTTCCAATAAATCTTTGATTGAGCACCTAAAACATTTTCATAGCATACAACATATCAATCATGGTCCCATGATTTTCTAAAAACACTATTTTCTTGCTACAATAAAAAAAATACAAACCTTGCTAACTTGGCATCACTTGCAAATTTATGGGTCTGTTTGGAAGTGTTTTTGTTTTCCAAAACCGTTTTAGAGAATAAGTTTTAAAATAGTTTTGAAAAATAGAAAAACTAAAAAATCTGTTTGGTAATAGTTTTATAATAATAAAAATAAAAATCTGTTTGGATAATTATTTTTAAAAACAATTATTTAAAGCAATAAAACAGAAAACTTGTTTGGCAAATATTTTTTCAAAAAGTAGCAAGTATGTGTAACATGAATGTATGATCATATGTTTTCATTGTACCACAATCAAATTACAATCAAGTCCCTACAAGCACAAATGTCCATAATCAAATCACCCCTTAAACTCCTCATTGTGCCTCTCAATCTCATTCTCACTATGATCATATGTTCACACCAAAGAGAGATTCAATACTAGCAAAAAATAAACAGCTCCAATATCTGCAATATAACCTATTATAGCCCCAAAAAATAACCCACCATATGAGTACATTATCAGCACAATTAAGGTCTTGCAATGCATCACCCCAACGTGAAAACAACCACATAACAAAAATCATCCCACCATCTTAACACAAATAAAAGATCCAAACTCAATGTCTCAATCCTATAATACAAATCAAACCCAAAGAACCATAAAAAGGAAAAAAAAATCAGAATCAGCAAAATTAGAGCTTTACAAATCACGACCCAACCAGGAAAGCACGACCATCTTCTCCATCATAGCTTCAACCACCACATCACTATAGCAATGCATGAACTTGTGTTGGTAACCATCGTCACCGTAGTGTTTCAGTCCTTAAGCCACCACTGCTGGAACCACGATATTCTTTCAAATTTGAGGATAAACTTTGACCATTGCTCTATCCTTGTTGTCGTTCATTATCATCGGACCCCACCATCATTGCCATCGCGTCCTCTCCGTCTAGCCATCACCACATCTTCCACCTCATCAACATCCACATAGTCGCGCTCTAGCACTGGAAGATGCCTGAGTTATTTCTAAAGGAGTTCTTCTCATAGCTTTTGGTGATGTTTATTGTAGGTTTGTGAAGCAAATAAACGAGATAGGGAGGTTGCAGGTTGCATTGTGAGAGAGATAGAGGAAGAGGGATTATTTTAACAAATCCCAATTTTCTTAGAATGGTGAGATTCGAAATGAGTTTGAAAATAATAAAACCAAGTATTTACAAAATTGCCACCGCTTCTTCTCTCATTTTTTGAAACCAAAAAACAGAAAACACCTTAAAAATGTTTTCCATTTTCTATTCTTAAAAATCACTTTTAGCTTTCTATTTTTTAAAATCAACGTGACAAAACATCCTTCCAAACGTGTTTTTCTATTTTTTTATTTTTAAAAAATGAAAGTTTTTAAAAGTGTTTTGTCAGCAGGCCTATATCTATATCATATATATTTTCATTTCTAAGTTCGTGTTTAGCAACCATAATGCTACAAACATAATTCTAATGATGAAAATAAGGTCATGAGTTTAAACTCACTCAATGTTTGGGCTCGGGAGTATGTGGGTATCACCAACAACTGCCATAGAGCAACATAGACACATGAATAATCTATAACAACTCTAGAACAACTCTAAATCAACTCTATAAATATTGGGGGAGCACATTTACTTGACAATAATGAGAAACTATAACATCCAAACTCAAGAACATGGAAAGGAGGAGAGAAAAAGAGCACAAACCATAAAAAATCTCTTACTTTGAAGCTTGAAGAAGGTAAGATTGATGGAGGATGAGAGTGAAAGGGTAGGAGAGAGGGAGGGCTATTAGGGTTCGAAATCTGTCCCCAAAATGCATGGAATGGGATTTATGTAGGGGTAAGATTCCATTTAAATAAAACTGCATCATTTGCAATATTCTGGCATCGAGGGTCCTCGTTAATGAACCCATTGTCCCACCTGCAATGAACATGTCTGCAGAAAAATGCATATTGCAGTAAAAACATGATTTTCTGAATTCTAGAGGTTTCTGAGGTGCCCAAAGGTTGTGCTAAACTTAGCTAGGGACACGTGAACCTAAGGCATCACACTCACCAAAACCCATAGGCTAAGTGTAGGTAGGTTGAAATTGTTTTGTAAGCTTAAAAGTGCAGCAGCCTAAAAACAACGGTTTTGTAGACCAACTCAACATGCTAAGCTTGTTGACATCTCTAGTTGTCATAATCACCGATAATATTTAACATGTTGATAACTTTTTTTTTTCAAAAAACACTTTTTAAATTTTTTTTATTAATTGACACGTACCCAAATTTTTAAAGTTCATAATAACTATGCATCAACTCATTAAATTTAATCATTTACACATAGTAGATTATAATTTATTACATGAGAAATGTAACATCCCCTA
Organism: Dalbergia oliveri; assembly: GCA_030441495.1. Taxonomy (NCBI): domain Eukaryota; kingdom Viridiplantae; phylum Streptophyta; class Magnoliopsida; order Fabales; family Fabaceae; genus Dalbergia; species Dalbergia oliveri. Next base: position 12,124,394 of record JAMLFY010000001.1, read on the forward strand.
CTACTTTATAGATTGATTTGTCCACAAACCAACACGGGTTTTCAGTGTGCTTTGTCCTTACTCACAACTTCCAAGGAAACTTCCTAAGAGATCACCCATCCCAAAATTGCTCCAAGTCAAGCACACTTAATTGTGGAGTTCTTTCGTGATGGGCTACCAAAAAGAAAATGCATATTTGTTGGCATAGGTAGTATCAATCAATTCATATAAGTCATCCTCAACTGTATAGTCCCATACCTATCCAGCCTTCAGTCCTTCCCTGGTGTGTAATCGGTTCATTCATGTATCCCTTACTTAGAGATCTTGCCAGGAGCCACTCATTATCCGTGCCTTTGCATCGATCACTCATGCCCTCATCACGGCGTTACAAGAAATACTTAGGTGCACCGAGATTAAGAGAAAATACTTACTCTGATCCATTTGTTAATTGACACATAAATTTTATGGGTCATTATTTTCTTCTATTTCCACTACATTTCTAATATAATAGTTGATTTGTCAATTAATAAATGGACAGAGTAAATGATTTATCTTGCTCTAAGGGCACCTAAGAATTTCTCTTTATTACATACAATATATGTGTTTCTTCCATTTTTTTTAGTTTAGAAACATGTTAAATTTGGTTTGGACTTGGTCTCATGTCTCTTTGGTTTGGACCTTTGGGGCTGTTGTAAATACCAACAAATTTTGAGTTATTTTATTTATTTTAAAATAAAAAAGGCTTGGCCCATGGGTTGAGCCCACCCATCCAAGGTTAAGCGGACGAGTTAGGTAGGTTGGAATGTTTTGCAGACTCAAAAGTTCAACAGTTTGTTAAAATATCGATTTTGGTGGACCAAACTGGAGATTGAGCCCATTTTGACATCTCTCTAGTTGTCGCAACCACCGATTTATTTACTTGGACAGATGTCATCCAAATTTTTGTGCAAATATTTTCCTCCATCTAAGATTGTCATGTTGAGGGCAGACTTTCTTAATTTTGTAAAGAAGGATAATGAATCCTTACGTAAGGCTTGGGAGTGCTTCAAAGAGTTACTAAAGAAGTGCACAAATCATGCGTTGCAGAATGGCAACAATTGTAGATTTTCTATAGTGGTCTTAATGTCACCACCAAAACCTTGGTGGATACTTTTGCTGGGGTTCACTCAATTCAAAGGCTCCTACACAGGCTACAAAGGCTATTCAAAACATTTCTCATACTATTTTTAACAATGTTATTTAACATCCAAAAATTCAAAACGCTAAACACTCCTCTTATAAAAAATGTGGGACTCATAACTCTTTATTCTTCACTTATTCTCTCTCATCATTGCTCTCTCTATTTCTTTTTTGGGGGGGGGGATTGAGTGTGCATCTCTTTGAGGAATCTATCCTATTGTTTTTCCTTTGAAACAGTCCTCCACGCATATGCGAGATTTATTAATCTTCAGACTACATATCAAAAACGAAATAAAGCAAAACAAGAAGTTCATGGATTATTCAACAACCCATTATTAAAGTCTACACTTTTGCTTGACATGACACTGGCTTACACATTTATATATCTTACAATTGCAAACAGTGACACATACAGCTTGAGCCATGATAGCCCCTTCATTCTATATGTCACACTTTGCCCATGAAGTCTTCTTCAGCCATTACATATAACAAGTTTAGTTTTCACTTTTTCACAGACCTTTATTTCTCCGTTGTTTTCCCTCTCCATCAACTTTAGCCATAAGCCATGATCATTGGTAACTCACTTACACCCTCCTACACCAAACCCCACCTTTCCACCATCAACATCATACACCACCTGAAACGTCTTCTGCTGCACGTTCCCAAAGATTGTAACATAGCTGTCATCCTCATTTGCAGCAAAAGCCAAGCATACATGCCGCACATCAACAACGTATAGGATTCCCACCGCCGCCAGCTCCACCGTTACACCACCGCCAAACGTAAAGCTTATCTTTGGAATGTAAACCGCCTCGTACCCGCTTAGATCATAGCATGTGTCAAATAATGGCAGTGCACTTGTCCGTGGGTACTTTGCCATGCCTTGTCGGAATGCCACCCTCAAGGCTTTGTATGCCGTTGGCGGCAGCTGTGTAATCTCAGTGCCAGAGTCTATGACGGCACCGCCGGCGGAGAATGTGTCAGAGGACAATGGGAGCTGGGTGCCGCCGACAGTTATTCCAGTGATGTCAAGCCCGTAGAGGGAAGAAGGGCCATTCGGGATGGGAGAAAAGGGAGTGTATTTGATGGAGTTGGAGGCTTTGGCATTGCCGAAGGTAAGGTAGCCCACATTACTTGGGGTGGACGGAATGCAATAGGAGAATTTTTTACCATATTTTTTAGCTGTTTGTTGGACGAAGGAAATAGGATGGCGGGCGAGGCCTAATAGACCAGCATAGCCGCTAAAGGTGCCTTCATTGTTTTGGCCACAACCGAAGAGGAAGTTGTCGAAGGCCTCGGTGGCGGTCACCGTCAACCGGTCACGACTGAAGTACCCGGTGGAAAAGGATGAGTCAGCATAACGGACACCGTATATGCATGCCTTTGATGATGGATCACATTTTGGGTGGTTTCCTGAATGTAATTGAAAAATAGAATAAATGTAACAAATTTTGAGGAGAAAAAAAAAAAAGAGATTCTAACAAGTTTTTTCTTTCTTTCTTTTATTAGCCTATGTTTATGATTGAATGTTAACTGAATCATTATTATCAGAGAGTGATCCCCTTAATTTCTTGGGATGAAAAAAAAAATTTTAAGTCAAAAACATTCTGGGATCCGGATGTACATGCAGACTTATTCAGCTCATGTATACAGAGATACTTACACCCGCAAAACGCTTCTAATCATCAAAAATTGGTATGGTTGTTCATTTGAAGAATTAGCGGCATTTAATCATCAGAAGTTGGTTTTTTTTTCCTAATTATTACTCTGTTTCAATTTATTATTTGTCAAAATTATATATATATATATATATATATATATATATATATATATATATTCAAAAATATTTGTCCACTTCAAATATATATCAAGATAATGTTAACTTTTTCTTCTGATAATATATCCTTAATCTATATAATTGTATTAATGACAGTAGTATACTAATGAAGTGATATATAAGTTATATTAATGAAAGTAGACAAAGGTAATTTTGTCTAATTATATAATTTTTTATTATTAACAATGCAAGGCTATTTTATTGTTCTTAAGAATTATTTTTTGGTCTGCCAAGGCAGATAATATAAACTGAAACGAAGAGAGTAACAGAGAGTGATTTCCTTAATTACTTAGACGGGGAAAAAAAAATTCTTAATTGACACCATGTTAAGTAAACCATCGATATGCAAAAGTGCTTTCAATCATCAAAACTTGATTTTTCTCTTGAAGTATTAAGGGTGTTTATCCTGATTAGTGAAATGTGACAAAAAATAGTTTAAATTTAAAACAAAATTTAAAATAATTTTATGCTTATTTACTATAACAAAAATATGAGAAGAAAAACTCATACTTCTTTTTAAGCTTTGATAATGTCTTTTTTTATTTTGGGTTGAGATCCGTTTATTCAAATAATAAGTCATGTATATTTACTCCAATCAATATTTTTTTATAAATGTTGAATTTAATTAATCCAACCATCAAATTATGTTATATTATGAAGATAATCAAATATACCAAATTTTAAAAAAAGTTGAACAATACTAAATATTTATCTAATTGTTGATATGTGCATAGATTTTTAAAAACATATGATAAACTATTAAATTGTTTTTAAATTGTAAGAAAATTTTATAGACTTCATATACTTTGTATAGGAGCTTTTAATTTAACCATTTGAACAATGAAATTTTATGTCAATAGATAAAAAGATATTGATTAGTAAATTGATCTAGGGTCTTTAAGCTCTTTAAGGGTTTAATTTTTTACCTAATTTTTATTTACTAACCACATCCTCGAACATCAAAGTGCCTTGGAGATTTTAATTAAATTGATCCATTTCCATCGCTATCAATTCAAAACACATGAAAAAGCATAAGTTTTTGGGTGAGTTTCTTGGCACATGCATCTTGAAATTTTCAGAATAAAAAGTTTTACCTGTAGCTGTATAAAGCGCAGTACAGAGTGAAGATCTGCATGAGATATTGGAATAGGATGAAGACTTGGATGGATCGAAAATTTCGCCCTGCTGTTGGTAGCAGGAAGCAGCGCATGGTTCACACTGAGTCCAAGTGAGATCACTGCCAGTATCAAAGGCAAGTGCCACGTCCCTTTTTGGGTACCAAGACCAACTACAACAAAGTAGTTCCCTGGCCCATTAATAACGAAACCATCCTTGGCAGGAACAGTGGCAGAATCTACAAATTTCTTGTAGAGCTTTGAGTGAATGTAATTAACCCTTTCTTGGTCTTGACTCAGAATATCACTGAGTGTTGGGGCCTTCTTCGCTTTGTCTTGATTCAATTGAGAACATGGCCCATGTCTGTGTACCACTTCCAATGATGTCTTTCCTTTAGAACCTGAATTATATTCAATTATTAATGGTGTCAAATCTTTTATGGTTAACCGTGTGTTTGGATAATAGGTAAGATTGGAAGGGAAATGATGAGAAAGGGAAGGACTAATGAAAAGATAAAATCTAACGGTAGGGAACTCAAGGTAAATAGTTTCCTTTGGTTCCTTCTTGAACTCGTCAATTATCTTTCTATCTCAAAATTGAGAAAAAAAATGAGAATTAAAAATTTGGGATTGTTTTCTGGATATATAAAAAATTCGGAGAGCTGAAAACCATAAATATTTGTTCCGTTCCATTATAACGTAATAATATCCAAATACAATTAACGATTTTTCAATTTATTCTTTTATTAATCTTTCAAATAAGCAAGAAGATAATTTGATTCAGTTTCTTTCCTAATTCCTTTTCTAATTTCTTCCAATTCATTTCGATTTGTTCCGTTAATCAAAATAACATTCAAACACACTGTTAATATTATGTTGAAGTAAATTTTTACATAATGTTATATTTAGGTGCAATGTCTTTCAGAATGGCATGCAAAAAGTAACTTGTAATTTTTTGGGAAAAAATGTTTTTTTGTACCTAAGAGACCATTGGACAATGCATGTGTTAATGAATGAAAATTCATGTTGAATAATGGGAAACTGAGGGGACTATAGTAATATTATCACTCGATTTTCTCCGATAAGCGTTTGTTGGTGGAGTCTCATGCAAGCCAAGAGGAACAATGGCCCTAATATTTTTAATTTGTTTATATACTTTTTTATTTTTTTAATTTTGCCTCCTCTAAAAAATTTTATGGCTGATTCTTTTATATATATGTGTGTGTGTGTGTTTTTTTTTTTCTAGTTTATTTTGATTGAACCATTTATTTTTTATATATAAATATAATTAAAGTTTTTAATAATAGTAAAAATTATATGATATACATATATATTATGCAAAATTAATTATTAAATATTGACCATTGCTAACAAAATTGTCTAGCTCCATCCCCGTATTTATACATGAATTACTAATAAAATAACAATATTTCATTTACTGCACCAATTCCCTCAATTCCTCTCTCACTGGCATGAGTTCAAGCCCCATTATTGAAACATATTTTTCAGTGTTCGATTCGACTCATTTGAGTAAGGATAAATAACACAACTCCCCTTGTTCGAATCATCTTACATGTCGAACTTCAATATTCTTGCATATGCAGTGAGATAGATGTCAAGTGTGTGCATACACATATATATTATAAAATGAAGCCCGCGACCATGAGAATTATTTTGAAAATAAAATGCAGAGACTTTGGAAGTTGATGTCTTAGAAAATATCTAATCTTCAGTGGTTAACAAAGTACTATCAATTAGCTAGTGCGTGAAATTATTTATATTTAGGTAAAAACCACTAATTTAAGAGCGATTACTTGTATACAATTCAAATAGAAAAACACTACTTCAAAATTATGCAATATACTGTTAATTTTAATTTAACTATCATAAATTATTTTATATGATAAACTCCTTGCTCTCGAAATTGTTTTTTGGTTCAAGTTCTACCATTGCTTATAAATAAAATTATTAAACAAATTTAAATAATTTTTAAGATTTATTTCTTGTGCAGTGCACGGGTATCATCTAATAGGTAGCATTTGGTAAGTGTCTCTAGACAATAAAGACAAAGGACATGGAGACATAAAAAATATTGTCTCTATTCGTGTTTAGTTGTGGAGTACAAGACATGATAATAATCTTCATATTTTATTTGGCAACATGAGGACATTACAATAAATACATGGTAGAAGACATATGTGCCCCTGCCAACCACCATTGACCAACCGCCAGCGTTGACTGCCACCATCGATGTTGACCGGTTGTTGATCGTCATCGACCGGTAACCTAACTACTGCCAGGTTGCTACCTAAGGGTTATTATTCAAAAAAATATTAAATTTCTATCTTCGTATCTTGTCTTCACTTTTTTAAGGGATAGAAATACAAAAATTTTTTGTTTCTGATAGCAAAGCTTTCTATTCCTATATCTTGTCTTTACCACCAAACATATTTTTGTTCCCACTGTCCCTATATTTCTTTTTCCAAGACAAGAAACAAATGCTGCCATAATGTTCTATTATTAGTTAGGTAAGACTATAAAAAGTGGTGGTCCAGATGCATGAGACTTTCAACTGATAGGGTCTAGGGAAGGTAAATATATGTAGCCTTACCCCTACTTTACAAAGAGGTTCAAGATATTTGAATCTATAACCTTCATGTCATAAGACAACAATCTTACCGTTAGGCCAAGGCTCGCCCTCAAGTTAGCTAAGATAAGGCATGGTATTGATTTTTCAGTATTTAATTTCTTATTCGATCATTTTTTTCTTTTTTTAACTTTGAACTCTAGCTCCTAAAAAAGTGCTGGGCTTAAAAAACCAGTATGTTAAAAGGCACTTAACAAAAGACTACAAGAAATTACTATTTTGATTCTTCAAAAATAAGTGCAATGATAAATTGGTTCTTGAAAAATATTTTATTAGCTATTGGTACCATAAATTGGTGTGCTACCAAATGAACCCCCAAAAAACCAAGACACTGACAAATCAAACCCTAAAAGATCAATGTGCTAATAAATTAATCCCTTTTACACTAACAGAGCCCATTGACATTAATGGAATTGATCATTGGTCACAACAAATTAATAAAACATCTTTTATGACTAATTTTTCAGTGCATTAATTTTTAAGGGTCAAAATGGTGTTTAGCCCTAAAAAAAAATTAGACAAAAAAAAACTAAAAATCTATGTACTTAGAGTTCATTTTGAAGGAGAAATGATAGAAGCCACAAAGAATTTCAGAGTGAAATTTTCAAATTTATAAGGAAAAATGTTTAGTTGAGAGGAAAAAAAATGGTAAGAAAAATTCTTGGATAAAATTCATATATAAAATTACACAAAAAAAAAATACCCATTTATAGAATTATCTTCCTCCTTTTCTTCCCTAAACCAAACCAACAATTACTCTTCAAGCCTCTTCCATTCATTCTCCTCTACACCCTAACGAAATGGTATTGTACGTGGGAACGGGGTTGAGGAACTTATACTATAGCTACAGGAAAAGGGCTTGGGCGGTAGCCATTTTCAGTGGAAACCAGGAAGGGGATGAGACTTGTTGGCTATGAGGGCCAGACTACAAAGGCGGCAGGCGGTGGTGAGATTGGACAAGCTGCTGAAGGGTGAAAATAGTGTGCAAGTATTTAAAAGCAACATGCTTGTGAAAAAAGTTCAATGCATTGCATATATATCATACATGTATAAATAAGATATTGGTATAGGTATTTGGAAGATTAAGTTGACCTTTTATAGAAGAGTTGCAAGTGGCAGATGGCAAGAGAGAGCTGAGATGAACAAGATGACTATATTGAGGATCAAGATTCCTTTCTATGGCTTCCTTTCTTGTTTGAAAGGCAAATCCCTTATCTAAGGAACAACAGAAAAAGAGAACAGTGAGAGAAGCTAAGAGAAAAGAAGACATTTGAAGGATAATTAACAAGCAAAGCCTATGCCAATTTTTTATTCTCAGTGGGCTGGCTATACAACACACTCTACGTTGGATTGGTTGGCTTTTATAGGCTAATTCTCAATTCTTACGGACGTCATCCTTCATATGACGCACACCATTTCATTGAGCTTGGGTCCTATATAGAAACAATTGCATTACATAGAAAATTTTGATCCAGTATGAGCAATGAAAATTAAAAATAACATTAAGTTGGCTTTTAATGTTGTTCCTTTACCTTTAAAACCACTGGTGGTCCTTATTATTACCGCGTTAGAGTTTTTTATAAAAAAAACATTAAATGCAGCTAAAATTAATAATTAATAAATATTATTGTTCTTATCTAAAAGTTCAGTAAGGGTGCAAGTTCCTCCAGCGAGGCAGTAGAGATACTTGTAAAGACATTCTAATGCTCAAATCAACGAGATGATTAAGTGTAGAGGTTTTGAGAGAGTAGAGAGTATGGAATCCGTTACCTGGGAGTTGAGCCCTATTTATATAGAGAGGTGACCACGAGATAATTTAGGAGAAAATCTTTCTTGAATAACGAGATATTCTTAAGATTTAATAGACAGGTAGATATATGATTGTATTTAGTAGGAGATATGATCTAGTTTTATAGATATGATTAGATAATGGGAGATCTTATGTTATCTTGTAGGCAATCTATGAGATGTCTTAGGTTAAATTGGGGAGTCTCAAGGGGTCATCGCGCTCATGGTGAAACTGGAGCCCTTGATCGAGTTCTCTAAAGCTAAGATGCAGGTCTAGGACCCATATTTTAGTCCAATACATAGCCCTCAAGCTTGTTCATTGGCTGAGTTATGGCTCGAGGGCTATGTGCTTCACTCAATTGAGCCAAGCTGTTGCATGTAGTTTGATGTGGCTTTTTAGTTGCTAACTTCATTCATGGGAGGCGTGTGGAAACATGTGTCATGCCTAGAATGGTGGACAATCACATCTGGTTGAAGTGGCTACGATGAGTGTGCTTTGAGTCATTCGTTTAAAGTAGATACTCACGAATTGTTCAATGGAGTGAGCATCTAGATGCATTCTAGAGTGAGAAGTGTTTTCAACCATTGGATGAGCTTGGGGAGGTTTGGAAGGACTCTAACTAGAGTGGGAGAGTCCATTTCTCTAACTCCTTCAATTGCCTCATCTTTCCCCTTCGTTGCAATCGTGTCTTAAGCAATTTTCATGCCTAGATTCAAGCATTTTTTGCATTTTTAACCAATTTCAATTGGTGAGTTTGATTCTTTCACTCTTCTTTTTATTAGTTTATTAATTTTTTTCACATGAACTCCAAGTTAGATGATTATATGTTTTCCTTTTACTTTTTTTTTTTTTTGCTTTCTGAGCTTCTTTTCATGAGCCCCCATTGCCTTTCCTTTGTTTAGGTTTTTATTTAATGGCCAAGGGAAAGAGTACATCTGACTCAGGAAAGGGGAAGGGCATAGTTGATAAGGCGGAGTATGACCCCTATGGTTGGGATAGAGCGAAGGTCAAGGAGGTGGCCTTTGTTTTTTATGATGATGAAGAGGTTTATAGGTTTAAGGAGTATTGTTCCATTTCCTCTTGTACAAAGCAGAACATTGGGTGTGCTCTCTATAGTTCTGAGGATAGGGTTTGTCACTATAGGAAATGGGAAAGTGAGATTGATTTTGTTTTCGTTCATGACTTCTTTTAGAAATTAGATGTTAGGGTTAGTTTTAGCCGGTTTGAGGAGGGTTGTTTGAATAATATGGCTCCTGAGGTTGCAAGTTGAACAACTGGGTTTTCTGAGCTTTCAAGATCCTCTTAGTGCTCATCCAAGAGCCCAATCTTGGAGTGCTTTTCTATTTTTTTTCCAAGTGAAAAGAATGGATAAGGAGACTTGGATTTCATTGAAAAATGCCCCTAGGAGGAAGCTATTGGCCTTGCTAATAAAGCTTTGAGAAGTGGATAAGTTTTTGAAGTTGAAGTCGGCAAAGTTTGAGTTCCCTTTTTCCCTAAATAAGTGTGGATTGAAAAGATTTCCCCATATTGGGCATAACCTACGCAGAATTTTGAGGGTGGACTATAGCTCTTTCCCTTAGATGACTAGATAATGATTGACTATCTAGAGGCACTATAAGAAATTAAAGATCACAGAATTATAGACGGATTTTATAAGCTTTATAGACAGATATTTCAATTACAAACTGATTTAGATAGAAATATATCGTCTATTATTTTCGCATTGATAAATGTTACAACGGATCTATCTAGACAAAAAAGCTAACAAAATTAGGTCATTAAAGATGGATTTCGGTTTGTAATGAAACAAAAAATATATATTTACCTCCACCGCCGCCATCATCCATCATTTCTAACCCCCATTCTTGATGCCACCCCAAAAAACCAAATATTCCCAAATCTCAAACCAAAAAAAAAAAAAATGAAAATAAACTAACGCCACTGTGTAACATCCTTTTATGGATTGATGACTGTCTCCACAAACCAACACGGGTCCTTTCAGCGTGTTTTGTCCTCACTCACACGCTTCCTAGAAAAACTTCCAGAGGTCACCTATCCCAAAATTACCCCAAGTCAAGCACGTTCACTGGAGTTCTTTCGTAATGGGCTCCGAAAAGAAAAATGCATCTTTGTGGTATATGTAGTACCAATCAATTCATTTAAGTCATCATTAACTGTATAGTCCCATACCTATACAGACTAGATCCTCTCATTCGGGTGTATAATCAGTTCATTCATGTACCCCTCTGCTTGGAGGAGCCGCTCCTTGTAGTTCATTCTAACAATACACTCCTTCCTCGTCCAGGGAGTTACATTAATTAATTATTAAATTATATTTAAATATATTAAAATTTAATAAATGTATTTAAATCATGTCATTAACATTTTAGTATGTCTTTAAATGATAATTGAGAATTTATTAAATTGTTTAGTGTTAGTTTTAATATTTAACTAATTAAACTAATTAAACATGACAAATAAATTATGAAATTAGTAATGTTTTAATCCTAGACTTTTTCCATAAATAGCACCCCTCTAAACACAACTCCACACTTCATTCTTCTTGCCCAAAATCTATCAATAATTATAGCCATCATTTCTCTCTTCATTTTCACACAAAAATATTTACAAATTTTTAGCAAATCACCTCCAAATTATCACCTCTTCTTATCACCATCTAACTTCAACACTTCCCAGCCTTTATACATGAATTATAGCCCTTAGAGAAGGTTTAGAAAAGTTGAAGAAGTTGCTGATCTAGCATGGGTGTTGCTAAGTTTCTAAAGCTCTAAGAACAAATATAAGTTTTTCTTTCACTAATAAGCTTCATACATGATTTTCATATATGATGTTGTTATGATACTCAAAATTTGTGTTTATGGTTTTAATATGTTTGAATGATTTAAAGATTGTGACATAAAATGCTTAATCTATGTGTATATGATGTATATCTATTTGTTTACTTATATGGTTGAAAAGTATGATTAAAGATCATTTTAAATTTTGATTATGTTTTCTTCAAATATTTCAATGTTGTCTAATTTGTTGAACCATGTATTTTTATTAATAAAGTTTTGTGCACAAGTTATGAAATTTTTTGGTGATATAGCTTGATTTTGACCTCATTATGTACTTGATCATAAAATATTTTTGATTCATAAAAAGTGTTGTATTTAATTCATTATAATGAATGGATTCTAAACCTTTGAGCATATAATATTTAGCTTGGTTTATGTGTTATGTTTCTTTTGGAACCATTAAAACTTGATAAGATATAAAAAGACACTAAAATCTATTCATATTAATTAATCATGACCTTTGTTATGGAATTATAACTTCATAGACATAATATTTTTGGACTTGAATTATGGACCTTGGATTATGTACCTTGGACTATAAATATTTAACTTGAATATAAATTTATAACTTGAATATAAATTTATTAACATTAAAAAATATTATTTACAAATATTTAAGTTAAGGTCCCATTAGGAACATGACATATAAACAAACTAGTTTCATGCTTGAAGTGATTTCTTAAAGTTTGAGTATAATTTCAATTATTTCTTTTTAAATATTTCTTAGATTTTATTGCTCTTTTATTTATCCTATGATTATATCTTTATATAGATAAAAATATTTTTTACTTATGTTGAACATGTAAAGGTAATTTACCTACATATTTTTTAAAGATAGATTGGAAATAATTTTGGGTGTATTTAGGCTTATGGAATTAGTAACATATTATTACTTGAAATTAAATTATTATATGATTAAAAACTACGTTAAGTATATTTTATTATAAAGGAAATGAATTTATAAAAATAGTGTGATTTGGTGCTTCAATAATAATTACAAGAAATATGGGTTTTATGAGTATTTTAGGAATCCTATGTTGTTTGGGTTTTATGTGTAAATATGAAAAATCTTGTGGTCTATATGTAAATATGAAAGAAGTCATGTAAACTTTATGTAATTTTCATTCTTTATGTATACTGTATGCACTATGTAAAATGAATACATAAATAAGTAACACTGAAGCCAGCCTTATAGTGAATAAGGACTTGGTGTACACTTAGTCTTGCAAGTTGCTAAATGACATCTCAGGCCTTGTAGGCAGGGACTTGGTGTACGTTATAGTGATACCTTGGGCCTCGCTATGCTAGACAAAGACTTGGTATTCACTGACTAGGAGACACCCTAGCAATGAAGCTCATAGATCTAATATGAAGTAAACCTTGCAGACTATAATCATTTGAAAAGAACATGATACTATAAAAGGGAGCTTCAGGACACTCATGATTATTTATTATACTTCTTTTACTGAACTTTTATTATGATTGATATTGTGCACTTCTATCTTGACATTAGTAAAATATAATTTGAGTTAATATAAAAGATTGCATCTTCCTACGTTCCGTGTTATTCTTAGTATTTTTGGGATGAAATGGGACTCCTTGGAAACATCACCCTCCTGGAAGGCTTCTCTCACCCTTTTCTTTAATGTTTCCAGATCACATGGATCGTCATCAATAGTAAAATGGATGTAGCCTTGGACTTAGTTTCTAAATAATTAGATTCTATTATGTGTGATAGATAGAATCTTTACTATCTTACCAACTTTGGTTATGTTATATTGTTATATTAAAGTTTTCCTTAATGTATCTTGAATGTGTAACATGTATTGTATCCTATGGATTGATGTTAGTAGTGACGTATGTTTCTATAGATGATAGTTGTCTAACTGGGAACTATTGATTAACAAATAGTAGTAATATGTTAGAAAAGAAATATTCTTTGTCATTTAAAAATTACCCTTAGGTTCCTGGAATAAAGTGTATTATTGTAAAAGTGTGATTTGGAAAGGTTCTGGCTAGGAAAGACTTAGTATTTAAGCGTGTCCATTGTGACCCGCCTCTCTTTCCTGGGAATCTACAGATGTATGATTTATAGTTGATATACATTATTCAGAATATGACTATAAATGAGAAAGAATCATAGCAGTTTAAAAAAAAATTCTCGTAAAATTCATATTACAGGATAATAATATTATGTTAGCTAATTATTGTTTAAAATAATAATAATATTAAAACTTAAGGTGGAAGAATTAGAGCTTAGTGAGGTGTTACAAATGGTATCAAGCCTACACCTCTCTCAGTACGGTATGGTTTGGGACGAACCAACGAAAGCTGGTGGACATGTAACTCAGGGACGAGGCGGGGAGTGATCACGTGCGAGAAGGGACAAGGAGCGCCTCTTGCTTCCAGCAGAGGATACATGAATGAACCGATTACACACCGAATGAGAGGATCCTGATTTCTTATAGGTATAGGACTATACAATTAAGGAGGGCTTATATGAATTGATTGGTACTATCTATGCCACAAAGATGCATCTTTTTTTTTAGCCCATCATGAAAGAACTCAAGTTAAGCGTGCTTGACTTGGGGTAATTTTAGATGGGTGACCTCCTAGGAAGTTGGGGAAGAGTGTGAGTGAGGACAAAGCACAACTTGAAAAGACCCGTGTTAGTTTGTAGGGACATTTATCAATCCATAAAGTAAGGGGATGTTACACACTATGTGCCACTGCCACAATGTCCTTTGCTGCTACTCAATTGTGATGGAACCGCCACCCCCAAACTAAACAAAGCACAAATGTTTCAAATGTGCTCTATTCAATCCTACACATTAAAAACTAATAACTCAATGAAACCCACAAAAAGAAGAAGGCAGAAAATGAAAAAAGCTAAACCAATTAAAAGTTAGAAAATATTACCACAAACACAATGGTGCAAACCATTTGCAAAATGGAGGCTCTAGTGATTAGTGGCGGCTAAAAGAAGGGTGGCGGTAGTGGTTGTTTTCTAACAAAAAGAGATAAGAAAGAAAAGTGAAAATCAAAAAATGGGAAAAAAAGGGTGTCACGTTTGTAGTCATAATTATGATGTTATAGACATATTTTTTCATCTGTAATTTCTTTAATGAAATGACTCATTTATTACAAAAATTATAGATGAAAAATCTATCTATAAAGCATTCAATGAAATGCATCATTTTATTAGGAGTTACAAATAGATTTTTCCTTTATAATGCACATGTTAAAGACGCATGTTTTTAATTTCATTCATTACAACGGATTTTTTATTATAACCTTGAATTTCAAATTACATATGGATTTAGATATAGACTTTTTTTTGTCTATAATGCGCATGTTAAATATGTGTTTTTTTTTAATTTTATTCATTCCGAAAAATCCATTGTAATGCATGCGTTAAATAGGCGCCTTGAATTTTAAATTATAGACGGATTTTTCTATTTGTAATATATTGAATTTATTTTAAATCAATAAATTAAGTGAAATTTGTTTGTAAATTCATATGTATGTTTTGTTAAAAAAAATTCTTTCATTATTCGTCTATAATTGCCATTTGTAAAGGTTATTCGCCATGTGGCATGAAGTTGCGTCAATAATTATAGATAGATTTATAGACATATTATGTAACTCCAACAAAAATAAAATTTCCCATTTTCATTTCCCCATCTATAAATCCATTCGTAATAGAGGTGGAACAAAATCGTCTGTATTTTCCTTCTGTGTCCGTGACTTTCTACTAATGGAGAGTGTGAGCAGAAGCTCTCCCTTTCATGTGGGGGTCTAATAGGAACAAAGTCCTCACACATAGGTAGTCTTCACATTACTTTTTGATGATTTGATATAGCATTTTTTGTTGTACCACAAGATTCTGATCATTACTTTGGTTTCTTTGTTTTACAATGGAGATGGCTCCCAAGCTATCTGCCAAGGACTTGCTGCCTTTCTAGCCAAGAAGTGGGCAAAGGTGGAGGTCCCCAAGGAGGTTCCTAGGTCTTTGTCACCTTCCCTTCCTCCTTGGTGGGGGCTCGGGAAGTGAACACTATGTCTACCTAGCCTCTGAGTCCAAAGTTCTTAATATCGAAGTTCATTGATCAATAGTTTAGCCATCTTGATGACCTGGTAGTGGTGAATAATGCTGGAGTTCCTAGTTTTCATCAATATTTCAAGATCTAAGGGCTTTAGTCGCAACAATCGCCCAATACTTGGAGAAAGAGTATGGGGGTCCAGCTAGAACTGGAGGCCATGAAGTCAGTGGTGGCCAAGCTAGCTCTAGAGGGAAAAGTAGGAGCTTAAGGAGAAGTACGAGGGGAGAAGAGCCAAGTTGGATTGCGAATTAGTCGAGCTTTGGAAGAAGGCCGATGAAGAGCTCCATCGCATGAGGGAGGAGCTCGACTCTATGACGAAAGAAGTTGTCCACCGTATGGTCGACTTTGAGAAGGCTTTAGAGCATGTCTGAATTCTTCATGGGAAGATCAACCTTTCTCCTTGTGTAAGTTGGTGAGTATGCTCCTTCCAGACGGGGTTCCGAGGCCGGGGCACTGATTAGGGGAGGCCAAGGTGGCGCCAATGAAGACCAAGCCGAGTAAGAGACACCAATTTAGACGTCTTCCAGAGGATGTTACAAACATGGACCCTTGAGCTTTTGTAACTTTTGATTCTTTTTCTTTTCTTTTTTCTTTTCGTTATGTTCAAACAATTAATGTAATTGCTAAACTTTGTAATTATTTTTGTTAGTGTTGTAACTTGGACATGAAGTGCCCTTTTTTTAGCTTTATTGTATTTGCTTTACTTCTCTTTGCACTTTCCAAGTTATGATCAACTAGTGACATTATAATCAAATAGTGAAGTTGTAGATTGAGTTCGCTTAAAACATATCCTCAGTATGTGACTAGGACAAGCTTACTACTCTTCGGTTTGCTTCCATGCGACAGGACGAACTCACTATGTCTCTAACCTCCCATGCAACTGAATTTTTATGAATTATTATGAACATTAAATTAAAGATTAATTATGCATGATTGCATGAAATTATTCTAGAAGGCTTTTATAAGGGACATTGTCCCTTATGCATGTTTAATGACGATTAGGTCGAATCGTTATACCAGCCTAAGCGACTAGGATAAAATGCATACCTTTAATTTGGGATGAAGGTTTAGATCATGCATAGGAGTCACGGAAAATGTTCCGACCTGTGATAGAAAGGGAGGATCATAACATTTTTTGACCTAACAGATTGGTCCCAACCTAGAGCTTGGATGTTAGAGTATCAAAGAACATGGAATGAGTAAGATATTAGGTAGCGTTTGGTACGGAGGACGGGGATGGAAATCCAGGGACAATGGAGACAGTTGAGATAAAGATATGAATAATAAACATGTATAGGGGTATTATTTGAAGAAAAAAGATATTAAATTTCTATCTCCATATCATGTCCCCACCATAGTTATAAAAACGGACTAGGACTGGCTAGTTGACTGGTAAACTAGTGAATCGGTCACCCATAGGAAGAGCTAAACAAAAATCGAAAATGCATTTGGACCGGGATAGCCGTACAGACTTAGCCGATTTTCATAAAAATTGGCAACCCGGCCTAATTTAGAACCCACTGAGTCATACATTTCCTAAAACTAATATGAAATTTTTAACTCCCCATAGACCAAAAAATTAGCTAAGCGCCACTTTTACTTGGTGCAAAAAAATCAACTACCTGAAGTCCATTAGTCATAGTTGACAAGGCTTCATTTAGTAGCAGCACTAGAAGGCAATTCTCTCTCTTTATAAGAGAACAACATGCCTTCACTTTTGCTTCCCACCTGATGTGAGACTCAAGTTTCCTGGACGTTGATGTGGTCTATGGATCAGGGGTTATACAAGTCACAACGAATGATTCTTCCTTGGAGTTTTTTTTTTTTTTTTTGATACTTTATTGCAACTCAACACCCACTAACGAGGGTGGAGTAAAGATAGTACAAAACAATGGTCAACAAAGAGGGAATTATGCAAGTCACAAGCACTAACTCACTCCACCTAGCTTCAAAGAGGCAAACCTCCACAACACACCACCTAGCCACACCTTGAAGCGCTACAAATGGAGAAACAACATAAGCAACTATTATAAATAATTTCTTATCCTTATTAGTTATTTAAAAATAAATTACGCATATAAATGAAAGCTTAGTCTTTTAGTGAGCAACTCAACTAAATTGAGAGTTCAGCTATTTGCGTATGCATCATTAAGGTATATGCATGTTTTGAACTATAACAGACGCTAATACTATCTATGTCATATATGCATCACTAAGGTTTTGCATTATGTAATAGGTTTTTGGATTATATAATTTTTATATTTATTTAATTATATTTGATTCGACAGGTTCAAACCAGATAATCCTCCCTAATGCCTTGATCGAAATAACACAAGTCAAGTTTGATAACTTTGGTTCCACTTTTTGGAAGTCCAGAAATTTATATTTTTATGTCCTAAGGACAGAAAATTCTTGTCATCACCAAATAGATTTGTGTAGTATTTAGTATGTTGTTATTTCCCTATCTAACTAACGCTACCTTAGAGTATTAAACAACATGAAATGAGTGAGAAAATAAATGACTTTTTATTATTATTGAAATATGGCTCTTATTATGTACATATTAAAAATTATAGACATTTTAAAAAGAATTTTAAACTACTTTTATCATATATTCTAAAAAATATAAACATACTAACTTCGTTTTTCAAGTAAAAATTATTGGTTAAATAATATAAATAAGAAAAATGTGGAAAATCGACAAAAATATTTATGTTAATAATATTGATGGGACTTTGACACAATTTTCATCTAAAATTTTACAAACTAATTCCTCCATAACTCATGGATGAATGGAAATGTCCATTGGTAAACACATCTACAATATTTGACGCTAGATGTGGTTCTAAATGGCACGTAAATATAACCAAAAGAATTACCGAAAAATATTCGTTATTGGTTAGGGTTTAAGCCTTTAAGGTGACATTACCAACAAAGTTTCCGTCAATAATTATATTTTCATTTTCTTTTTTATTCACTCTGCTTGTCCTTTTTGTTAAAAGACCGAGCAAAATGCTACGGATAGCACCCACTTTTTAAATAAAAATAAAAGAAAAAATAATGAGCTATATAAGTTAGCGTCCAATTTTTAATTAAAAATGTTATGATTTTTAAAATAAAAGGAAAACAATAAAGAGCTATATAAGACGAAGAAAATCCGTTGGAGGAATTTTGGGTTTTTTTTTAGCATTTTGTGGAGTTATTACCTCATGATCATGTTTTTCAGGAAGTAATTAAGTGGGGATCATTGTAACAAATTTGTTTCTCTTAATCAAAAATCCAAAAAATTTGCATATTTCATAATTTTAATGAATTTCCTTTATAGTCTTTTCATCTATTTATTTTAAACCAAAAAAAAGAGAGCATATAATTATTGTTCGGCCCATTTTCTACATAAAATAAAAATTGAAAAAATGCTCAGTCCATTTAATTTCTTAAGCCCATTCAGTTTATTGTCTATTTTCATTAAGCCCATAATTTGTTAGTCCATGTCCATTAAAAAAAAATGTCCTTATAGTTCATTTCATATCTAGATTAAAATAAAAAAAATAAATAAATAAATAAAATAATAAATAAAATAAAATGACAAAATGTGCATCACGGGCTTCCTTGCAGTGTTCCTTGCACACGTGAAGCAATAGGGGATGAGGAAAAATAAAAAAACAAAAAAAATAAAAAAAGCAAAAATGCCAGACACCATGATGGTGTTCCTCCCCACTTTGTGCAAGATGCTAATGTTCTTTCGGTGAATGAGCTTGGAGGATACATCAGAGACAAAAGCGTGAAACCTGGGGGGGTTCATTCTTTCACCACATATACCCAAGATCTCCATAACATGGGGAGATCCATCATCACCTCCATTCAGGAAGACAAAAAAAATTAATAAATAAAAATACAAAAAAATATATATATACATTGATATATCCAGAAGCCAGGGGAGCTAAAAAAAAAAGAAGGGAGTCCAGCAACAATTCCAAGCAATACAATCAGATAGCAAAAAAAAAAAGGAGAAAAGAAAGAACAAGGTGAATAACAAAATTAGATATATCATCTTCATCTAGAAATTTAACAACAACAAAAAAGATAAAGAGGAAAAGGGAGGGGGCGGCGTTTTCCCCCACCGCGGCCTAATGCCATCGTCCTCCTCACCTCCATCACCATCTATCATCCCTTTTCTTCCCTCACGGCCTCAAATCATCATCATTTTCACATCATCGGCTTCATCATCATCCCATAAACACCATCCCCTCCACGGCCACTACTCATCCTCTTCCTCCCATCATCATCATCATCATCATCGCGGCCAAACTGGCTAAACACGCGAGTTCGCCTCGCTCCTCCTCCTTGACGGTTTCATCCTCTTTCCAGCCAAATCAACCTCACAACCTCATCTTCCACCTTTTGCATGCACCACTTCCACCAGCATTATCATTTTAGTTCACTCACCTGAAAAATTAAACAGATCAACCAAGCTCACAGAAATTTTTTTTTCAAAAGACAAAGAAACCAAAAGAAAAATTTTCAGAACCACCGTCCCCATCTCGGCCTCTCGGTCGGCGCACCCCAATGGCCATCGCTACTCCTCAGACGCGGCTATGAGCCTTACGCCGCGTGGTTTCCCCCTTCGGTCTCCGATGGCCGGCGGCAGAGTCCACCAGGGCCGCCAACTCCTTCCTTCCACCAAGCACCGCCGCACCTCTGCCTCCCCCTTGCAAATGCAGGACCTCAGGGCCAAGATCCACCAGGCGCCGGCCAACTCCTTCCTTCCACCGAGCACGCCGCACCTCTGCCTCCCCCTTGCAAATGCCAGACCTCCTCGGCGGCCAAGTCGGTCCAACCAGCGCATCCATGCGCGGCGGACCGTCGAGCTGCAACGCGACCTCCTCCTCCATCACCCTTAGACCAGCGGCCTCACCCTTTGTGGGTTAGTCGGCCACGCCAGTGAAACCCCTGGTCTGAAACTTCACCGCGAACCTCCGCCTTCCACCTGACGCCTCTGCCGACAGGTCGCTCCGTGGTTTACCCATCATCATCGTTTTCCTCTCTGGGCAACGCTGCACACTCAGGTGAGGATGGACCCTTCTCGCCTCGCCACTCCTGCTTCACCGCTCCTACTTGCTGCGAACAGGCGGCCGCCCTTTCCCCTCACGCATCGCTAATGCCCATCACGGCGGCCATCCCGCCTGGATGCGCCACTCTCTCTCTCTCTCTTGATCTTTTTCTTAGATCTCTCTTTTTCTTCTTTTCTCACTTTCTTGGCCCCCCATTCTATCTCTCAATCCCATTTTCTCTCGTTGTTTATTTAAGAAGTGCATGTAGATTAAAAAGAGTGAGTGAGCGTATGAGTTTGGATTAATGTGATAAAATAATGTGTGTGTGTCGTGTGAGTGAGAGGAAAAGGATAGATTTAGGTTAGTGAATTTAGTTAAGTTAGGAAAATTATTAGCGTTAGAATAATAGGAAATTTTAATTTTATTTTATTTTATTTCTATTTAGAGTAGTGTTATTTTATTTTTGTTTTTGATGGATTAGATTTTAGGTTCCTTTATTTAGATTTGGATTTATTCGTTCGGTTAGTATCCATTTTATTTTTAGCTTTTAGGCTTATTTGGGCTTGGGTTAACTTGGGTCTAAAAATATCTAAAATAAAAAATAATTTTTATATAATTTGGGTTTATTTATATGATTGGTGTTTATTTTATTTTTAGTTTGGAATTTGTTTGGTTGGATTTTGAGTTATTGTGTTTGGTTCAAAATAAATACTTGAATACCTTAATTTATTAAAAGAAAAGAATTCTAGATATGTTTTCCTAGCAATTATTTTAAATTATTTGAGTAGGAATTGAATAAATCAGTTTAAAGAAGTGATCTAACTATTTGTTTTGATGTGTGGTGAATTTTGTATTAAAAGTCATTAAAAATAAAAAAAATGATAAAAAAAAATAGTGATTAGGACCTTCATTTTCATTTATTATTTATACGTTTATGTGTTTCACTTAAGTTAATTGGATAATTGTGTTTATGAATTAATTTTATTTTTAAGTTTAATTCTCTTATATGCTTAGATATTTTGTTCAAATTAATTGTATATTCATGAATTAACTTTATCAGTTCTCGTTAAAGTTAGGATTTTATTTTTTAAAAAAAAGGAGTTTTATTAATTTCGGGTTTAAAGTAAATACTTGGATACTTTGTTTTACTAAAAAGGGTATTTGAGTTAATTGGTAAAATTGTAATTTTAAATAGGAAAGCTAAGGATAACGGTTTGTTAATCCTATGCTTCGGAATATTTTAGTTGTGACAACTTGATATTCCTAAAGTCCCTTTTAAAAAATAAAATCAATCAACCCACAACTATTTTGCAAACTCGTGACTTTGAATTCCCCATTGCAGGAGGATACGTGGAGGGCGTTAATCCCTAAGTCAAAATTAAATTTTTGTAATTTTTGTCTTATTTGTAAAATTTTTTATGAGATATTTTATTTAATGTAAATAATCGTTTCTTTAGGAAATATTTTATTTCAAATAAAAAAGGGTTAATTTAGGGACGGCTTGTTAACTGAAATTTGGACATCTGAGTTGTGAGCTTGATGTTCCAATTTTCTTTAAAAGTATGTTCTCTTCATATTTTATTTTACTTTCGTAAAAATATTAAAATAAACTTTTATCTTATTTGTAAATATTTATAATTCACAAAGATTTTCATTTTCATACATTTAGTTTAAATTTGTTACTTATTTGTGAAATATTGTATTTTGAATAAAAATGTTAATTTAACCGTGCATTTGTTAAACAGTATTTAACACCTCATTGTGAAGCTTGGTGTTTCTCAATTTATTTTTAAAGTTTTGTTGTAAATAAAAATATAAAAATGAATATTTTGAAAGGTTATTAATAATTTGCACAAATCAATTAAGGTACCGTTGAAAGACGGGTGTATTAGGTGCGTAGGATTAAAACCTTACCTTTCCCTATGCATAACGACTCCGAATTCAAATTGTTTTTAAAGACCACTTTTTTAATAAAACGGGTTTTTCCATTTTTCCAATTTAAATAAACTTGGTGGCGACTCCAATTTTAACAAAACTTAATTTTTGCCGTCCAGGATCGCGAATGGTTGCGACAATCATATCTCCTTAAATTGGCTCATATTATAGAATGATGAGAGATTATTTTCACGAATCCTTCATTAATAACAAATATAGATCTGACATTCTAAATCTTACCACACCAGATAGAATAAAGAGGATAAAATCTTCCTCAAATTTTGTAAGTGAATCTTCCATTTGATACTAGTAAATCGTAAAAATTAGGGATGTACAAAAGACGGGTTAGTCGGGTTAGATCAAACCCAATCTCGACCTGGCATTTAGGCCAACCGCGCCATTTTTGAAACAAACTCGACCCAACTATCAAGGGTCAACCTAAAATTCAAATAACATATGAGGATTTAAATGTTATATATAGTAAAGTTATAACATTTTTCAAGTATGAAATAAAATTTAAAGAGATATTTTACAATATATATTTCAAAGCAAACCATATCAATATAAAAATAATATTAAGTTATGTAAAATATATTAATTGAACTATAAAATCTTATAACTTTCACTAATTATTATGAAAAAATATATTTCTAAAGTAATTATTTAACTTCGAGATAAAGTAAGTCAACTGAAGTATAATAAAAGGGCCAAAAAATGCATCGGGTTAAATTTCAAAATCCAAAACCCGATGCAATAAGCTTGCCAAGGGCTAAGTTGATGGATTGGGTCGGATTATGAATACCCTAGTAGAAATAAGTTAAGTCCTAGATGGATTGCTCCTAATTAAACCAAAAAAAAACAAAGACTCATTGGTGCAGCTGCCAAAGTAATAAGGGGACAAAGTTTCAGGAAAAAATATCATGGCTTAAAAGGTGTTTTTGGTTCTTGAAAATGAAGTAAATTTTGATTTTAATTCTTATAAAATGAATTTGGTTTTGATCCAAATTTTTTTATAAAGTATGGTTTTGATCTCTGTTGTTTTAAAAATCTAAGAATATATATGTAATACTAATAAATATTGAAAAATCTTGATTTAGTTCTTATAAATATTTAGGGTAAAGTTTCAATTATGTCCCTTACATTTTATCAAAGTTTCAATTTAATTCCTTTTTTTTTATTTGTGTCCCTAGAGCATATTACAATGTTAGAAAGTCACAACAAAACATATAAATGTCACCTTATAATGTTTAAGGATCACAACACAAAATATCATGATTTCAATCATAATTTAGACTTTATTTATGTTTTGAAAATGTTAGGAAAGTAAATAGAACCAAAAAAGAAAAACTGGAACTAAATTAAAACCTTGATAAAACATGAGGGACATAATTGAGACTTTATCCAATATTTTAAGAATTCTTTTGATTATTATAAACATCATCATTCTACAATTGGACTAAAGTAATTGGGATAAAAACCTAAACATTTCAAATAAAAATTATTAAAACCAAATAAAGGTTTTTCATGGGCCAAAACCAAAATTCATTATATTTATAAGTACTTAAAACATATTTAAGTAAAAGAAAAAATCATCTTCTTTACTACTTTTCCTATTTTAGCGTATAAGCATAGGAGATTATTTTTAAAACCAAATTAAAAAAGTAAATAATCTTCTTTATTACTTTTATTAGGGATAATAATCATCTTCACACAATAATCATCTTCTTTAAAAGTAAAAGTAATAAAAATCATCTTCTTAGAGATAATACATACAAGTGTACTATGATGCTCAAGTAATACGTACAAATAGGGATCATACATACAAAATCCATCTTCATTTTTCAAAACATGTATTGTGACGTCCTGAACATTTTAAATAGTGTAAAACATATTGAATTTTCCAAATAATATAAAACTTTAGGTTATAAATAGGAATCGGGTTTCACATAATATAATAAAATGACCAAAACTAAATTTATCTATCTAAAATTTCGCATAGACAGAATGAGTCCATGTAAAAAAATCTTAAATTTGTCCTATAAAATTGAATAGTTGAACAAATTGGTCTTGAAAAATAAATTTTCAAATTGATCCCTGTAAAAACTTCAAATGGACAAATTGATCCTATAAAATTGAATAATTGGCCAAATTAGTCCCTGATAAGTTAGGAAAGGAGGACTAACATGTCTGATAATTCTTTTCCAGGGATTAATTTGAGAGATTTTGTTTGTAGGACTAATTTGCTGACTATTCAATTTTAGACAAATTTGAGAGTTTTAGGGACCAATTTGGTAAAATTTTAGATGGACAACTTTGGTAGTTTTGTCTAATAAAAAAGAGGATTAAATGCACATAAAAATTCACAAACAAGGTATCATATTGTATAAATTAGAAACATGAGAGAGTTAAGTGCACATAAATCATATTTTTATCATTTGTCAAAATTATGTTAAAGAGTATTTTATACTATTTAAAATGTCCAAGATGTCACAATGCACATTTTAAAAATCAAAGTATACATTGCACATGATCTAATTAAGTTTAGGAGATTAAAGGCATTGCAACCTAATTCTTATGTAAAGTAATAATTAGTCTCTTTATTTGTTAACTCGGCTGCTAATATAATCCTTACTCCTACAAAGAGTCTAATATCTTCTATCAAAGTGCAGCACTCGTGGGTCCAACGCATTTGCCTCCAAGGGTGAGGTATGCACTAAAAAATATCCCACTAAATAATTAGGCCTTATTCAAATACAGTATCATTTGGAAAGCATGGAGTTAGTTCCTTATTGGTTAATATTCACAATTTTCCACAATAAGCACTTCACAATTTTCCACATTAAGCACTTAAAAACAAAGTTAGCAAACAAAATGCTTCCTATCCTTTTGTTCAACGGTCGTCCACTCATGGCCTCGCCCAGGCCTACAAACAATTCAGGATTACAATGAAAATAACAATAATAATAATAATAATTTTTCACATATATAATAATAATAATAATAATAATAATAATAATAATAATAATAATATATATATTATTATTATTATTATTATTATTATTGAATAGTAATATCAACAACAAACAAACAAACATTCTCTCATTGAGTGGGGTCAATAAAACTCAAAATAATATCAAATAACTATTTTTTTCTATAAAATTCTAGTCATGTAAAATTTTCTAATGCATCATGTTTGTGTATATAACACATGCGAAATAATCGAACTTGTATAGTTTGAAACTAAAAAGAATGGGGAAGTTCAATTAGCAAAAGTGAAGTGCTTACAATAGGAGTACTAAATAATTATTGTCTAGAGAAATAATTATTGTCTCTTTATTTGTTACTATGGCTGCTAATTAATACATATAATGCTTATTCCTACAATGAATCCATAATTTTCAATTCTATCCACTATCTCCAATCAAAGTGCAGCACTCTCTACTCCTCCTATGATCTACCTTCACAAGAATAGTGAGACGTGCACAAAGCAATATCCCACTAAAAGATTAGGCCTTCTTCAAACATAGCATTGTTTGCGAAGCATTGAATTGGTTAATTATCAATTTTCCACTTATCCCATATATTAGTGAATATTCTCAATTTTCCACATTGTCCACTTATCAACAAAGTTAATAAAGAAAATGCTATTGTAAATACATTTGTTACGGGCGAATTTTTGAGAATTACCGGCAAAAAAAATTGTCTCCGACGGATTTACAGCAGAAAGTGTATCATCATCGTTCTTGGTAACACTTACTGGGACAAAAAAGGTTCCCTCAAAAATGTGTTGTAAAAATTCGTCTAGAATTAGTCATTTTAAAAATATTACCGGCAAATTATTAGGGTTGTTTTACTGGGGGATTATCCCACGAAAACACGCATGGAAAAATTAAAAAAGACAAAAAAATTATCAGTGCAAAATCTGCCAGCAATTTGTAAAAGTGTAAATAAAATGTTTTTTTGTGTAATTATTACTGGTATAAAATCCGTTGATAATATTTTTTGATTGTTTTTAAATTATATTATTTAATAATTTATTATTTTTTTATTTTTGTATTATCAATTTTATTAAATTTATTAAAAGCTAATATTATTCCTAATTTTTTTATTAATTATTGATATAAAAATAAATTTGATAATAACAAATTTGAAAAAGATAACAAATAAGTCATGAACACTACAAATAAACATTAAAAAATAAACATAAATGCAAATGTCATAAAAAGTGTACAAATAATATAACAAAATCTACAAATAACAAATAAAACAACTTGATTCAGGAGAGGAGACGACATCATCATCGTCATTGGAGTTGTGATGGACTCTAGTGGTGCAAAGCGACATGCCTTCACCTTCTCTACAAAGAAATGATCTCCTTCCTGACTTGCTTCCTAATTTTCTTCGCCATCTTCTTCTCCTTTTTCTTGCCCTTGTCCTCCAAAATCTATGCTGATCTCCAAGAAAGCTTGGTTTTGCTGCCTCCCTCATATTTGGTGTTAATGCTTCTCCACCTGAGCTTGGAGTTTCACATTGGGCAAGTGAACTTGCTTGCTATCTTTATCATCATTGATGGACCCAACCTAGTGCCTATAGATGCCCTAGTGAAGAGCTAGGGGGCAAACTATCTACATAGAATGTCCCTGCTGTAAATGCAATTCTTGTAGTAAGGATTCGACTACCTCTTGCCATAACCGGTTCTCATCATCTGGTAGGCAATCAAGGGCTCATTGATAGTTGTAAAGTGTCACAGCTCTAGCTCTAAAAAATTAGAATTTATGAAATAATCAAATTTCAATAAAAATGCAGTATAACGATGCAATTCAAATTGTCTCATGTGGATGTCCATCATTGCTTAATCAGGAATGTACAATAAAAGGTAAAATTAGGAGGTTTTGGTTTTTATATGTGAAAATATTAAAATAAAGACAAGAGAAGAAAGTAACAACCATAACTAATTAAAACGAACACTAACACAATGATTTCCAAGGGTCAAGGGCATATCTATATCACCAATGCACAAATCATCAAGCATGTGGAGTGGACTAATTTAAGTTATTAATACAACCACTACTAACAAATTTGCAATTCACTTAATGATTGACAAGCATTCAATTAACACATACAAATTAACTAGATGATTGATACTCAAACTCCAAATAACCAGTATTAACCTTTAGCACCAATTGCATTAGCCCAAGTTCCAGCTGAGCCCAATTCTCAATTCTTTAGTTAGTTAAACATACATCAATTAACGAATCAACATAAATGTAATCAACATCTCAATTAAGCATTCTCATATCAATATCATTCAAATGCAAGCAAGTAAAAAGAGAAAGAGGTAAGATAAGAAAATATTACTTGTATTGAAAATAAAGAGTGGGGTTCCAAGATACAACCCTTGAAGCCCTTTGAAAAATTCCAAACTAGCTTCAATCTCTACTCCTCCATGAGAAATTACAACAAAATTGAAAATAAAACCTAACCTAAAAGAAGAAGAAAGTACAAGAAGAGAAAAAGAAGAAAAAGAAGAAGAGGGGAGAAGAGAGAAATAGAGAGTAAAATTAGATCTAAGCTATCATAAACTAAGTGTAAACTTCATGTGTGTTCTTTGGGGGAAAATATGACATTAAAAACCCCAAAATGGTCCCAAAATATGTTAAAACACATCCCAAAACTGTTTGACAAGCCCTAATCTCATAAAGTGAGCTTATATCTCCACTATTAATGTTATTTAACAATAGAGCACGATAGCTTGTTTAAAGTCACATGTTTAACCTTTAGTGGTTGATGCTCTTTTAATGTAATTGTTTGGGAGTTGATAAAATTGTGATTGCACTTGTTTTGTGTAATTAGGATTCCCATGAATATGCTAGCATTGATCATATGTTATTTGATCCCTAACTAAGCAACAAAAGCCCATTATGTTTATGAAACATGTTGAGATATGGGTCTTGTAAGGTTTTTTAATGCATTGGTTTAGTGGAAGTTGTTATGTTTATTTGATTACATTGGATTTATGTAGTCTGGCTGATGAACTCATGCACATATTGTGATACTTAACTTTGGTACCATTATTATATCTCGAGATATGGATGTTTCCTTTATAAAACATTGGTATTTCATGAGAAAGATGTTGTTCCCTTATGGGAATGATGTTTCATGATAAATATGTTATAATTTACTTATGGGAGAATTGTTATGTGTTCATGGGAAAAGGATAATGAGGATCCATACACAATAGCATTAAGAGGATCACATATTATACTACAATGTGTATAGACCTTGCGCACTCATGTTTGGATC
The DNA here is from genome assembly GCA_030441495.1 of Dalbergia oliveri. NCBI lineage: Eukaryota > Viridiplantae > Streptophyta > Magnoliopsida > Fabales > Fabaceae > Dalbergia > Dalbergia oliveri. The sequence continues at coordinate 12,153,190 of JAMLFY010000001.1, forward strand.
ATTGTTGATAAGGCTATTTAGTTATGTGGTCAGGCAAAGTGAAGACTTTATAGTTTATCATTTGTCTATAGCTCTTAGTTGGTAAGCCTTGTTAACTAGAGTGATATGGTTTTGTGGTGATCATTTTTTAGGCTATACTTTGTCACAATTGTTCAATTCGAGAGTTGTTTTCAAAATATTTAGAAATACAAAACAAAACCCAATCAATATTACCCAAGTGGGAGAATGTTGTAATTTTCTGTGTTTGGGCTACCATTGATTGGTATGTATTTTGGTTTTATAAAACAAGTTGAATGGATAGTCTAATTATTCCTAGAGACCCAAATTATTATTATGTGATCTACTATGAGTTTGGGATTCACCATGTGATATTGGGCTTGAGTATAATCGCGAATGTGCTAGAGGGTGTAAAGACCCAAGGTAACCTGTCCTTGATGGACATGACCTAGTTACTATATATTTATTCTTTGGCCAAGATCCCCACAACATTATGTAGACTTTCAATGCTTGTTGATCCATGGATGTAATGTTTGACATATGACACAAAGAAGGAGTGGAAATTGTGTACCTAGCATGCACATGTGTATGTTCCTCTTGTAATGGGATTCACAAATAAATGGTATGATTTATTATTATGAATCAAAGAGGTACGCATATTTATTTGTAAAATACATTTTACTCCCCAAAACTTTAGATCATGTGCAGTTTACACTCTAACTTTTAAGACATGCATCGTGACATTCTAGACTTTTTGAACAGTGCAAAACATCTTCTATTAAGTTGACATCTATTTCCTCCATTAAGTAGCCATGTGCATGTCACATGCATAATTAAATGGATAAAAACACCCTTCCTTTTAATCAAATTTCACAACCTTAAACCCCCCACACTAAAAATGGACAAAAATATCCTTTCAGATGCTAGAGTTTGATTGTAAGAAAAGGGTATTTTTGTCCATTTTAAGACATTTTGAAAAGTCATGGTATAAACTACACATGACCTGAAGTTCAAGGGATAAAATGTATTTTACCCTATTTATTTTGTTGGTGCAATGTTATAATTTCTAGTATTTGATCCAACAAATTTAACAATATCTTCTAAAGCTTCTCTTGTTTTCCATAGAAGCTCTAATTGTGAAAATATTCAAGAATTCTTTCTAAAAGCTAACTTCAAATAAGAGACTTCATCGATAAGGTGTGCTAAGTGTACAATTATCCTTGAGCATTGTTATTGTTGTCCTTGTGTCCTGATGGAAGAAATGTTTCTCTCTCATCCTTCCAAGTGTTAGACCAATAGGATTATTTTCTCCCTAAGGCATGACCTCTATTTCACAATGACAATCTCTAGGAGTTGCCTATATATAGCATGATGTTGAGAAGAAGAAGAGAATGATACACATATTGTTGAAACATTACATAAATCATTCTTCATTATCCTTCTTCATTCTTTCTATAAGAGACGAAGTTTATATCTCAGAATTTCAAAAAAGAAAATATTCTCTTTAATTGTATTTCATATTCTCTTTGTGAGTTTTAGAGAAGTCACTCAACAAGTGATTAAAGAATATCCATACACCTTGAGTGTTGTATTATAGTTGAGTGTTCCCAAACAAACCTCTAGTTATTATTGTTGTAAGCTAACCCAGTAGTGGTCTATGAGGTAGTTTGGAGAAGCTATTTAATAGAATACTCATTTATGTTAGCTTGGAGAAGTTAGTCAAAGAATGCTTGGTTGTAAGCTTGGAGGCTTGGCCAATGCTACTTAGTTGGATGACTTGTTTTGATTAATATTTTGTTAATTTATGTAATTTATTTTTAATTTGTATTAGCAATATTTTGCTGATTTTAAAAATTTATTTTATGTGGATAAAGAAATAAATGGCAAGCTACTAGCTAACCCATTATAAAATAGGATGGGTTAGCAAACTCAACCCATATTATCAAAACAAATTGACCAGCCTCGCCCCTTATTTGGGCTAACCTGGCGAGTTGGCCTATTTGGCTCCCCTATGTTGGACCAAAAAATGGCATTTGATCCAATCCCCTTCTCAAGTGCTTTAGTACTATCCAGTTGCTTGTTACTTTACTTGCCCTTTTTTCAAGTAAAAGACCAAGCAAGGGCTATTATATATAAGCACCCAATTTTTAATTAGGTTGAAAATTTTTTTAATTCAATATTAAAAAGATTAACCAAAAACCCATTCTCTTTTAGCTCATTTATCATAACTTGTCTTAGTCCCAAAAATAACAAAAAATTAAAAAGATAAACTTAAAAAAATAGATTTAAATCAAATTACATCAATTAGTATCAGTCTAATTAGAATCTCATTCATTATATTTTTTCTATATTATTGTCAATCCAATTAGAATCTCATTCATTAAAATATTATTCTCAAGTTAGTGACAATTAGTATCAAATCGAATAATTTTACAATTATTTATGTTTAGGGTGTCTTTAATTTCAGATAAAAGTAGGGGTAAAAATTACACAAGTGAGTTTACCCTTATTTCTTTCCTCGATCAAACATGCCTTTAGGGTTAAAGATGTTTATAAATATTCATTGTTACTTGGTGAAAAAGAAAAGAAAAAATTTTGAGAGTAAATCCTTGTTCTAGCACCAAGTTTCATTATGACAATTCTTTCTGTTCTTCTTTGATTCCTATAGGTAAATTTTTCGCAACTCATCTTATCTTATCACACTAGTCACAATTGTTATCTTTGTGCTCTGCATCCATTTTTTTAAAAGGATCTAAATGAAGCTACAATATCTCATTTGCTTTGTGTCTTCTGCACGCTACATGACATCTTTCTTTTTCTCATGCCATATTTTTTTGAGGCGTAGCTTTTGTTAGTTTTTTTTTTCATTGTTACCTTTTTTTCTTTTCCTTCTCATATTGGGGTGGCATGTGGATTAGTCTCCAAACTAAATTGTAAAATGAAATAAACCAAAGCAAGAAGTTCATGATTTATTCAACAACCCATTATTAAAGTTTACAATTTTGCTTGACACATTAGCTTACACATTTATCTTACAATTGCAAATAATCACATATCTTGAGCCATAAGAGTCTCTTCAATCTTATGTCACACCTTGCCCATGAATTCTTCTTAAACCACTATATATGACAAGTAAAAGTCTTCACTTTTCCAATACCTTTAATTTCTCCCCTTTTCTTTTTTTTTTTTTTGCTTTGAACTTTCTATGATCATTAGACTTTTCCATAACAACAGCAATAATAATAAATGCCTGAGCCAATTAAGATTTTTTTCTCCCTAACTAGCTCATGACTAAACCAAATTAACACCATGATAAAATTGATGATTCATTGACACCCACTAGCACCAAACCCCACCCTACCACCACCAACATCATATACCACTTGTAGTGTCTTTTGCTGGACATTTCCAAAGATTGTAACATCACTATCATCCCCATTTGGAGCAAAAGCCAGGCACACCTGTTGTGCACTAGCAACATACAGTGTCCCGCTGACAAATCCACCGTGACATCAGGGCAAACTCAAAGCTTATCTTTGGAATAGTAATTACCTTGTACCCGCTAAGGTTATAGCATGTGTCCAATAGGGACACTGCACTCGCCTCCGGGTATTTTGCCATGCCTTGTCGAAATGCCTCCCTCAGGCACTATATGCCGTTGGTGGCAATCGTGTGATGACGGTCCAGAGTCTATGATGGCGCGCAGAGGAGAATGTGGAGGAGGACACATGGAGCTTGGTGCCAGCGACAATTATTCCGATGATGTCAAGACCATAGAAGGAGGAGCCACTGGAGATGGTGGAAAGGGGAGTGTATTTGACGTAGTTGGAGGCTCCAGCACGGAAGGTAAGGTGTCCCACATTACTTGAGGTGGAAGGAAGGCAATAAGAGAATATTTTATGATATTTTGTGCTTGTTTGTTGGACAAAGGAAATAGGGTGACGGAGGCCTAATAGGCCTGCAGAGCCACCAAAGAGGCCTTGGTTGTTTTGGCCAACGAAGAGGAAGTTCTCGATGACTTCGGTGGTAGTCACTGTTAGCTTCACGGCTGAAGTAGCCAACAAAAGGATTGGTCACCATATTGGATACCATATATGCATGCGTTTGTTGATGAAGCACATCCTGGGTCATTTCCTGGATATAATTTCATGGGAAATAATGGAATGAATGAAGCAGTAGGTGAGGAAAAAAAAATTATATTGTAATAAGTTTATTTTTTCCTAATCAATGTTTGTGATTGAATGTTAATTAAATTATTATATGAGAGTGATCTTCCTTACTTAAAAAAAATTTAAATCTACGGACAGTATTGCGTGCTTGTGTATAATTTTTTTGGTCATATATGTCATAACTCACCGTTGAAACTAGGAACATGCATAAGGCCTAAGGCATAGCATAGTCGTTATTTGAAAGAAATGAATCGTTGATCATGTAGACAATTGATATGCAAAAGCACTTTTAATCATCAAAAATTGGTTTGTCGTTTGAAGCATTGAGGGTGTTTGTCCTGATTAGTGGAATTAATGCGACATGACATTAAAAATAAATAATAATAATAATAATAATAATTTGATACATACTTACTATTACAAAAATATCCTAGAGAAACAACCTCTTTGATTATGAGGTAGGATCGTGTACATATATCCTCTCTAAATCCCAACATATTAGAATTTTGTGCACAATTTTTGTATTATAACAAAATGAGAAAAAAAAATCTAACTTCCTTGTAAATTTCGATACTCTCCCTAAATTTTACTTGATTTTTATCTATTAGACACATCCTCGACATATAGTGCTTTGGTGATTTTAGTCAAATTGCTCCATTTCCATCTCTATCAATTCAAAAAAAAAATAACATGATTTTTTTTGAGATTTTCAGGAGAATTTTACCTGTAGCTGTGGAGAGCTGAGTACAAACCGAAGATGTGCAGGTGATATTGGAATAAGATGAAGACTTCGATGGATCGAAAATTGCATCTTGTTGTTTGTAGCAAGAACGAGCGCATGGTTCACACTGAGTCCAAGTGAGATCACTACCAGTATCAAAGATTAGTGACAAGTCCCTTTTGGGGTACCAAGACCAACTACAACAAAGTAGTTCCCTGACCCAATAAGGCTACCAGACTTGGCAGGTAGAGTGGCAGAATCTAATTCCTTCAAGCCTGCGTCATGGCCCAAGTCCTTGGAGAGCTTGGAATGAATATACTTCACCCTTTCTTGGTCTTGGCTCAGAAAATCACTGTGTGTTGGGGCCTTTGCTTTATCATGATTTAGTTGAGAGCATGGCCCATGTTTGTGTACCACGTCCAATGATATCTTTCCCTTAGAACCTGAATTCTTGTATTCAATTAATGGTGTCAAATCAATTATGGTTAAATATTATGTTAAAGTGAATGATAAAATTAACTTTAACGTGTGTGTAATATTTAAGTACAATATCTCTAATTTCAGAATGGCATAAGAAAACTATCTCATAATTTTGATGGATTATCTAACGTATTGAACTTTAATATTCCTGCATATTGACAGCGATATGTCAAGTGTATGTACGCATGTATTACATAAAATTAAAATAACGCCCATTACCATGAGAATTATTTGAAAAGAAAAGGTGAAGATATTGAAAGTGGGTGTCTCAGAGACAAAGTCTTATCTAGTGGTTAAAAGCCCATCGACTAGTGGGTGAAATTATCTACTTGATAATAGTGTTCTATTATTGGGTTAGGTAAGACTATGGAAAGAAACCGCAGAATTTATTTTTAAAACAAATGAAGAACTCTTTTCGAAGTTAAAAAAAAGATGAAATAAAAGCCATATTTAGAACTTATAATCTTCTCACTAACTGATATTCAACTTCAACGGTATTTGAGATGTGCACTCAAATAAATTAAATTCTTTAATTATTATTTCAACCTTATCATCGGTTATGATGAGGACCACACGTCTAAGTAACCCTATTATCAGACAGCAAAGTATCACCTAATTGTTCTTGGCTAGAAAACTGTTCATGCTTTGGAGTTTGGAGTCCCTGAAATGATGCCATGATGCACTTAGAAGTTAGCTTGACCTAAACGATTTTCTCTTCAATACTCTATATGGTTAAGCTTTTAATTATTCATTATCTATTTTTGTCTTAAAAACAGAAATTAGTTATATGCAAAAAGATTCAACGTTGATATTTGTATAAAACATGTATAAATTGAATTTGCAGTTGATTCTACACATATATGCTTAATTTTTTGCTCTCTTCATTTTGAAATATTTTGTTCATTTTTAATATTTTATTTTTCATAAATAATTATTTCAAAAAATTTAATAATATTAATTATTTTTTTTAGTCATAACCCTGTTAAAAAGGAGAGGATAGAGGAAAAAAATATATTAAAAAAAAAAAAGAGAGAAATAAATAATAAGAATAATTTGATAAAATATATCTTAATTTTTCTAAAATTGAGATTTTCTTGATTTTTTTTAATATATGTATTTAAAATTAGAAAAATATTTCAAGATAAAGGGAGTAAAAATTAGTTTCAATCAGAGACTTGATTACAAGAAGCAAGATCCAATTATAACTCTCGCTGTATATTATATAATCCTATCCCCATCATATTACTATCATATTATTGACCAAACTTTTTTCTTTTCTTGTTCTTTGCGCGTCCATCGAAATTAGAAAAACTTGTCATGTTAAGATTCCACCTTTCTTCTCAAGATCTTTTCGCCAAGATTTGTCAATTTCGTCGGAAGTATATATATGACTATTGTATTTGTATGTTAAAAAGTTTGACAGAAGAAATGATTGGATTGAAAAGTATGACGTTTTACAAATGAAAATTTGCCACTTGTTTTCTTTCTTTTGTTTTTTCACTTATAGTGCCGCTTGGCGAAATGCCAAACGTAAATAAAAGAATAATTTCTTCGAAGACTACTACTATATATAAAAACAAAATACAACGTCGACTAGTTGAGCAGTGTTCGTCAAAACTCTTGGATTATGTACGACACGAGTCATAAGCTCGTGATCACTAACCCGTGATAATAAATTCGTCAGAATTGCCGTACACCATAAACTAATAATAAAAGGAAGAAAATGCATTCTTGAAGAATAAGAATTATGCAGAACTTAGTCAAATAATTAAAATGATTTAATCCGATTTAGGTGTAAGAAGTCATGAAGTTTTATTTTTATACATTGTTAATATAAAATTATTTTATATGATCAACCAATTATATGTAGTATCACATTTATGATTTTTGAGACAATTATTATAGTTAAATATTTTTAAAATATATGATAATACATGATTAAATTGTAAAAAAATTTATATTGTTAGGATATAAAATTACATTTAAAACCATAATGACTTTTTATATTAATTATTAGTTTTATATATATATATAATCAAACAATTAAGAAACGATAATTACTCTAGCAACTTAGTTACGGCAGAGATAAATATGAAGCAGAGGATATGGGCCGTTTGTTTGAGTTTTTTTTTTTTCTTTTGAAGAAAAGATTTAAAAAAATATCGTATATAAAAACTCAAGAAAAAAAGAGTAAAACTCCAAAAACAAGCTATTTTAATGTTTTCTCTTAGTTTGAAAAGAATAACTTCGAAAAGAGTAAAGAAAAAAAAACTGCATTATAAAAGCGCAGTTTAAATAAATGCACTCTTTTACAATTAATTGGCATTGCATTACCACCATCAATAAGTTGATATATAGTAATAATTTGTTAATATTATATACAACAGAAAAGAGTTAAAGAGTTAAAAAAATTTGTCTAATCAAATATTTTATTAAAATAATGTACGTATGCATCCTTGTATAACCTTAAAGGTGAAAATAATATTTTATTGTATTCAACAATTTTTCTTTCTTTCTGCGATAATTTTTTATAACATTGTCTTATTATATTGCTTATACCAATAATCAATTATTCAATTCAGAAATATGAGTGGTAGCTGGCTTTTCATCCTTTATCCCTCTCCAACTATTAACATGTGACGGTGGGTTCATATGAATATTCTTCGTGACAATGATGGGAATCCATGAAAGAAAAAAGAAACTTACAGTAACTTGATTGGAATATCTTCTCATTTGCTAATCTCATCTTTCTGTCTGATTTTACGGATTCTGATAAAGGATTTAATCAATCTCTCTGAACACCAAAGCGCATAAGATAATATTTTATGGCAATTAGCTGTAACTCTAGTGACTCTTAATTGTTCAAATAGTTAGCGGTTTGATATAGTCTGGGTCACTTGTTTGATTTACAGTTGTTCATTTCTCCTCCCTTTTACCAACTAATTAATCTCTCTAAAAGCTCCCAAATACCACAAAAGAGAGAGAAAGAGAGGATGTTTTGTGTTTATATACCACAAATGTACATGTAAACATATTATGCAAGTGTGTAAAAGTAAGGGGGAATAGTCGCATGTTCTTGAAGCATTAATTGGATGTGCTCTATGTATATATAATAATAAAATGATATTTTAGTTAATATTCACTTTTAACTTTTATTTTTAGATAAAATATCACTCTATTATTAAATATGAAAGATATCTAACTGATATTCCAGAAGCATGTAAATATTTCTCACAAAATAACATGCAGGTGAAAAAGACTACAATCAAGCTTATATACATAATACTTTATTTATGGAAGATTGAGTTGACCTTTAGAAGAACTGCAAGTGGTTGATGGCAAGAGAGAGTTGAGATGAACATGACTATATTGAGGATCAAGGTTGCTTTGTGTGGCCTCCCTTCTTGTTTGAAAGGCATTGCCCCTATCCAAGGAGCATAAGAAGAAGAGAACATGAAGAGAAGCTAAGAGGAAAGAAGACATTTGAAGGATAATAAGATAAGCCTATGCCAATTTTCCGTTCTCGGCAAGTTATACGGCACACTCGCTGTCCGTTTGGTTGGCCTTTATAGGCTAATTCATGGATGGGGACCCAATACAATATCAATCCATACACGACATCCATTATATATATAAAAATATTATTCTAATCCTAAAAATAAGTGTTCAATTGGGCAAGGTTTTATTATATTGAATGTGATGGTGTTCTCAATTTCTTTACTCATTCATTATATCAAAAATGATAGAGTGAGTGTTCAAATTAAGACATTTATTTTTAGATGTTAAAATGGCAAATCCTATTATATATAACAAACAGCACAATTTCATCTATCTTTTGCTCCTCCCTCTCGACACTATTGCAGTGCACATAGACAATTTTGATAAAATGTGACCAATGGAAAGATAACCCACAAGGGTATTTTTGTCATTTTACGATGCATCGCTCGCAATTTGCTGCCGTAGTTTTTCATAACGAAAGAGCATCAAGATAACATTAATGATGCACACATTTACATCTACATTCACATTCTGTTCCATAATTGACAAGTTAAAGTAGCATTTCATCAAGTTGAAACATTCCGATCATTTAAATATTATAAATGCTACATCAAAAAAAGAAATATAATATAAGTGATAGATTGAATAAATACATATGTCTTATGTAAGATGTACAACTATATAAAATTGAACAGATAGAAAAACTATATATAATTGAAAACTTTTTTTTTTATCGTAAGAGCCAATTCCACTTCACTAATTGATGAATTAAAATGTAATTTAAATTATTTATAAAAATTAAAAATAAAGTATCAGCACATTTAATTAAAAAGATGATAGCAAAGAATAATTTCATTATGAAAATGGTTATTTTTAACGTAATTTTTTATAAATTAATCACATTTTTCAATATAACAATAACAATTTGTATTAGAATTATTCAAAAATAATTTTTTTAAAAAAATATACATCAACATAAAATCTAACAATTTATATCTTATCTCGCTCGCTCTCTAGTACCATTAATATCAAATAAATAATTTTCCTATTAAATTCTAATCATATAAAATTATTTAATACATCATGTCTCTATATATACTATATATATCTACGAAAAAATTGATCTTGTATAAATAGAAGCACAACCAACTAGAAAAAACAAAAAGTAAAGTTCAATTAATAAAAGTGATGTACTCATAGTAGGAGTACATAAAAATTGAGTGATACTTGTCTCTTTTATTTGCTGTTTTGGCTGAGTACTAAAAAACTGATTAATAATTGTCTTTTTTATGTGTTGATTTGGCTGTTAGTACATACTCCTACGAAGAATCCATTATCATCAATCAAAGTACAGCACTCGTGATATATACCTCAATGAGAATGGTGAGAGAGTACACAGAACAATAAGCCTTTTTTATTTCAAAATGTACGTATCATTTGGAAAGCATGCAGTTAATTCTCAATTTCCTTCAAATCGACCCACTTACTGGTTAACATTCTCACTTATGAGTTTATCCACTTATCAACAAAATTAATTAAGAAATTATCTTCCTATCTTTTCGTACAATGAGTGTGTACACGAGTTCCAGGTTGGGATTTGCATCCACTCAAAGGCCATGCCGGGACCTACAAATAATTGAGGAGTACAATGCTAAGCATCCAAATGGGAAATGAAGACAAATAAAAGGCCGCTGGCTGCGGGTGGAGGGCTACCACAATACACTCATAGACTCTGTCAGGTAGCGTTTGGTTAGTGATATAGAAATATTGAAGATATAAATTTAAGTGATGAAAGGGAGGAGATAAAAAATAAAATTTTTGTACCAAAATGGAGACAATGAGGATTGAATACGAAATAGAAATTTAATATTTTTTTCTTCAATAATATTCTTATAATATTTATTATTTATGTCTTAGATTTTCATTATATATCTCTATTCTATGTATATTTATTATTGTCACCTACCAAATGCTACCATAGAGTGTTTTTCTCTTTCTTGCTTATGCATAAAAATAAATAAATAAATAAATAACAGAGAGAGGAGAGAGCAGAAACTTACACTCACATTATATTTGGCTGGGCAAAGGAAAAGATAGAAAAGAAAAAAAAGCAGAAAGAAAATGAAAGGAAAAAAAAAAGTGAATTTTTATTTTCCATAAGAGTGATGCTATGTAGTGCGAATTTAGTATCGTACGTGTTATGAAAACCAATTGACCAATCACCAGAGGGTATTGAAGCAAGACAAGGAAGGTTTCTCTTCTTTTTCCCTTTCGCACGTTGTTCCGTGACTTAGTTTTCATAACATTTAGTATTTCTCTTTCCATAAATATGTTTAGATGAAAAAAAAGTTAAATGAAAGAAAAATGATTGTTCTCTTGTTTGTTTGTGTGAAAAACTGAAAGAAAAGAAAAAGATAGTATGGTAAATGACAAGTGGATGTGGTCTCTGAATCTCTTCAGAGATTGTGACTTCAAATGACACAAGAACCCAATCGAGGTTCCAATGAACCGAAAGCAAAAGAGAGGGCTGAGAAAGAGTTTGATTTCAGAGTAATTCAGTTCTCATTACTTAATTAATGATATGTACAGAAAGTGGCTTTATATACAAGATGAAAAATACATAGGAAGCGTGATAAATAAGTTAAGCCACTAACTACTTGGTGTGACAAGCTAACAGTTTAACTTAATGACATGTTTGGTTTGAGGTTTCAATTTTCAGTTTTATTTTTCATTTTTAATTTTAGATTTTGTGAAGCAAATCCTGAAAATTCTGAAAACTTGAGTGTTGGTTTAAGTTTCCAGTTTTCATTTTATTTTTAGATTTTGTAAAGGAAATCCTGAAAATTCTAAAACTATAAATTTCAGTTTCATTTTCATTTTTCTAGTTTTAGAAATTTGTAAAGGAAAAATTGAAAATGAAAATTGAAAACTGGAATTTAGTTTTAAATTTTCAGTATTTCTTCAAAATCTAAAAACTGAAAAATTGAAAATGAAAATTGAAAACTAGAAATTGAAACCAAAGTACAAATTCTAATTTTCAATTTTCATTTTTTGTTTTCAGTATTTTCTTCACAAAATCCTAAAAGTTGAAACTAAAAATGAAACTGAAAACTAAAATTAAACAGGCCCAGCTAACACCCCAACGATTTCTAATTAATTAACTTCTTCTGAAGAATGTCTAGCTAGTAAGGATCAAAGACCCCTGGCAAGCTAAACCATGGATATCAAGGAGGTTCAGCTTGGAAATTAAATTGTGAAATGGAGCTTGGCAAAGAACTCATATAGACCATCTTACTTCATCTATATGACCTCTATGATACAATGCAAGCTTGGAGTAGGCAAGAGCCAACTATAATATAAATGAACCAAATTAATTACAAAGAAATCATGTAAAAATTAAAGGCATACACAATCAAACTATACATTATAAAAAATCAACTTAGATCTTCCATCAAACCTAAGATGTACTCGCCTCCTAGTGGATGCAGGTGACCCACCTAAAAAGGCATATGACATTACACATCAGATGCTATTTAGGTGAATGCGAGGCTAGATGTAAAGGCACTACTATGACTAGGTTATGACTGATTGTGGTAAGGACTGGGACTATGATTGTGTAGGATAGGTGACCCGCCTGAAACGCAGATGTACTATTAGATGCTATGGGTGGAGGTGGGGCTAGAAGTGAGGGCATCGATGGCGCTGGAGTGGAGGCACTGGTGGGAATAGGAGGAGGCACTACTATGACTATGTTATGATTAGCTGTGATTGGAACTGGGATGGTGATTGTGTAGGATAGGATGAGCATGTACCTAGGATTTGAGTATCGTGATTATAGACATAATACCCAAATTGGTCCCCAAAAATGTATTAGGACAAATTAGTCCTAGATTTTAAAATCCCAAATTGGTCCCTTATATTTTAGAAAAGTGGACAAATTGGTCCCTCGTACACTATACGAAATTATACAGAGAATCAATTGTCCATTTTAACTATCAGAACTATATAGAGGGGCCAATTTTTTTGAAATGTAAGGGACCAATTTGAGACTTTTAAAATCTAAAGGACTAACTTGTGTCTTGATGTAAATCTGAGGGACTAGTTTGGGATTTTAGTCGTGATTATAAGGGCAAGGGCACTAGTGGTGGCGGGGCGGTGGTGGTGAGGGGCTTTGGTGGTGGTAGGAGTAGGGCACTGGCAGTAGCACGGGCAATGGTAGTGGTGGTGGTGATACAAGGGTGGTATCAAGGTGGTAGTGATAGTAAGGGTGGTGATATTAGTTGTAACAACCTTCTTGTGTTGGCCTCTACCCTTATTCAGATGGTGTACCTCTACTAGTTATATATGAAACAAATTTATATTTTTAAGTCACAATGAAAAATTAAAAACATAATTCACAAAAAAAAAACATAATTACGTATATATTTTGAAAGCACACAACATTAATTCACATTATTTAACACTTCATTTAATCGAAAGTTGAGGGCTTTTTTCAATATAATGTTCTTGATCATCATCAAGAAGTTCATCTTCTTCATCTTCATCATCATTGTTATCATTTGTTTCATTACCCTCACTTGTCCCAAAATGGTGAGTTGGGCCTTTAATTATATCAAATTTTCTAGTTGCGAAAACTAGATTAGATGGAATATTTGTACTTATTACTACACTTGAAGGAATTAGATATGCAATTGATTACCTTTATTGGTTGCCTCCTTAGCTTCAATTGGCCCTTTGCTTTTGTCTTAATTACCACCCTCAAGTTTGATTTGTATTTTCTAGGATAAGGTAAATAATATATCTACCCTCATCAATCATGAAATTTTTCCTTGTTGAAATTTTAGAAGTCAGAATACCTTTAACCCATAACTAGTTCCATTTATCAATAAAGGTTTGAAGGTATACATCAATCTTGGCTTTGGGATTCTCAAGTCCAAGGATTATAAAAGTTAAAAGCATATATGGGTCTTTCATACACATTTCAAAGGAAAGGTTATATCGTATAACAACTAGAGACAAACAAGAATATGGTTTACTAAATTGAGTGTTCAAAGTAAACCTACCATCACAAAGGTCTAACCTAACATTCCAAAGGTCAAAGGAAAAGTAAGGATATGTTCGATCAAAATATTTCTAAGTTTCACCATGCAATGGTTGAGTTACATGATCACTTGATGATTCCTAATATGTCACACACCTCATGTAAGGAACCAAGCTCGTTGATGCATACAATTTTTCAGTCTAGGGATTACAAGCAAATAATGCATTCTTTTTAGGAACATCCTTATACCTCTCACTTTTCATAGGTTTAAACTACGCTTTCAACTTATCATGAGTCAATGCAATATCACATTTATAATAAAGCATGCAGTCTTTCAAATATCAATCAATCTATAATTCTTTCAATCCAAGTTTGGAAACCAAATTTTTAACTTGATAAAAATCTTTTGAAATTGATTCAGTCCTTTTAAAATTGATTCATGGCCTCTAACATGCTATAAAATATCTAGGCATCTTGGTTGGGGACCTGGTAAAAGGTTGCAAATGGACTCCAAACTCAAGACTAGTAGCATCCTACTCTTGCATTTCTAAATATATATCTAATAATGTTAAAATTTGTGTAAATATCCTCATTTATAAAAATGGAGTTTAAAGTTACTGAATCTATAATTCAATTCTTATAATTGCTTATTTATTATAATAAATAATATTAGAAATTTAATATAGAAAAAAAAGTTAGATTAGTCAGCATATTCCTAACTCAATGAAAAGTGAGAAACAACATAGTAAACAATATGTGACTTTGCTTTTAATAAGTCTACACCCAAATGGCAAGAATATCATATCAAACAATTAATGTGATCCTTTTATGCAATAATGCCACCTATTGTAGTAATTTTCATTTGGAATGATTTTGTCTTACCGTCTAACTAATATTAGAAATTATTAATGTTACTTATAAAAAAAGTAAAGAAGTAAATTTCAAAAAAAATTGTTAATGAAGTCTTCATTAAATTCAGTTTGACTTGAATTTAATCAATGACTTTGTTACTCGATCCCTTTTATAAAATCTGTCCACTTTAATACAACTTTACGATTCAAAATATTTATCCATTTTTAGACAACTTCACATCTAATGCAATATTTATTTCTTTTTTCCAATAGTGCTGCTAAGTAATTTCACTCACTAACTCACTACAAGATTTTTGTAAAACACAGCAAGAGTTACCAGACGGAGTTACAGACAAATTTTTAACATCGTAAGACGGATTTTATGATTACAGATGGATTCATATATGGGTAATAATTGTCTATTTTTTCCTCGTTTATAACCAATACAACGGATTTTTATTCGTCTGTAATTCATAGACGGTTTTATAGTCTATATATTTTACAGACGGATAAATCCTCCTGTAAATGGCTGAAAAAAGTCAGTCAAATTTGGATAGTTATAGACAGATTTTAGAGATGGTAAAATCTATCTATAAATGTCCCAAAAACTATTATAAAATTTATTTATTACAACAGATTTTACCGTCTTTAAGATTATAGATAGTAAAATCCGTCTGCAAATGTCAAAAAAATTATTATAAAATTTATTTATTACAAACGGATTTTATCGTCTATGATGTTAGAGACGATAAAATCCGTCTATAATAGATAAATTTTTTAAAAAATTTGGAAAATTTACCGTCTAATTCCGTTTGTAAAGTTTTGTTCTTTTGGTGTTATTTTTTACATGGTGGTTACTTTTACAATTATAACTCACCGCTACTAATTATCATAATAATTAGTAAATGTAAGGAAATTTAAAGAATAAAAAATTAAATTTTTTTAAAAAAATATTACAAATTAAAATGTCACTAAGTAATAAAAGAAAATATCCAAAATAATAATATGAAAAATTTATATAACAAAGTCTAGAGTAGTACAAAAGTAATCACAAGTACTCGCGTCATCAATATCTTTCTCGCCATCGCAAAACTGTCGTCATCATCATCAAAGGAGGAAGAAGGAGGGCGCTATCCCAAAAGCTGGAGCTGGTGGAGGAGGAGGAAGAGGCGTAGAGTTACTTGCTCTGATGAACTTGAAGTATGCATGCATCTCCTCTATCTACATATACCTCTATACCTCCCTGCATCCTGGATGCCACCTTTTCTCAACCTTCTTCTCCATTCTCTTGGCCCACTTCTTCTTCCATGCAGCCTCCTTGTTCTTGTACATCTTTTCATTTTGCTTTGGAGCTCTTCATTCAGGGCATGGACTTGAGTGCGGACCATGTCCTCTACCACCTCAAGAGCAAGAGAAGGGGCATCCCCGATGACAGGATCAGGGGACATCAAATCTGTAAAGTGGCCCCCATACCATAAATGCGGCCTTTATAAAGGCCGCCCACCTTTTGACTATAAAGCGTACGTCCTCATCAACGGACTCTCGTCCTAAGATGTATCCTCCAGCCCTGAACATAATCACCCTACAATTTAGTACATACAATTATATATTAGGCTCAAAATTTATTTTTAAGTCCTTAGTCAGAAAATTTAATGTGAATAACTATACTCACATATGCTAACTCAGATCGTGAATCAACCACACTATTTTGTCTCCTTTGCGAGTGTGTGTCTCCTTAAACACCTTTCCCTATGTAGGTGGTCTCTTCAGCGTCTTCTCCTGGAATTCCAATTAATAAATATCTCAAATTCATCAATTGATAGATTGAATAACAGAAAACTTAAAAAAACAAAAATTGGAAATCACTAACCAAGTTGGCCTTAATGCCAACCAAAGTCGTGGAGCCACCGGTATGCATGAGCCACCTTTAGTGGATGCTCTGCGTCTTGTTCTTTAAAGAGATATTTTGAAACTTTGACGTATGCCAGTATTCCTGCAAGGCTTGAAGGAAGTGGGGTGCTATCAATTTGCAGATGAAGGGTCCTGGTAGGCCTCAGTGTACATCTTAGTTTCTTACAATGTGACTCTTCCAAGCCTTGAAAATCATCTTCTCATCCTGGACGGGAATGGTGAAGTGGCCCTATATGAATAGAAATTAGTTAATACATGTAAAAAAATAGAGATCAAATAAGACTTTATATAAACTAGTTCACTTTTATTACCTTCCAATCATTGAACCACTTCTCCTTTGTTTTTTAGGCACCTTACCAAAGTTGATGTAAGGTGCATCATACATTTTTTTAATGGTATCTATAACCTGGTGGATACCCTTCTAGGTGGATACCAACTGAATACATAAAGACCTATTATATAATGGACAATGACAACATAAAATAAGGAAATTATGTTAACATTCACATGAAATAAATTTTTACGGCATATTTCATAAATATCTTACCAAGTGGATCCATCCTATCTCAGATTTGGAAGCGATCTGGGGCCTGGGTCTGTGACTACTGCCCGAAGGATGCAGCAGGTGGATCCATCGCCTATGTGTTGTGTAGGGGATGACATGTTGGATGTAGTTAGCGGTAGGCTGTGAAACTCATTGTACTAGAGGGGAGGAGGCACATACCCAAGGTTGGGCACCATGACGTATTGTTTGTGCCCCCTAGCCTGGATGTCTACACTCCAGCTAGTGTGGAGGTAGAAGTGGGAGCTATGGATGGGGAGTCTACCACTACCACCATGACATACTACGCTGGGCAATACCTTTCTTACCTTTACCTCTACCTGCCATATCTGAATGAAACATAATATATGTTTAGTCCAAAATATCATAATTAAAATAAAACAAGATCAACAGCACAACACACAATGGCTAATAGGATTGAAGTTTTGTTCACCTTATTAATTTACCTCATTTACTTTGATAGTTCAGGGCTACCATCATCATTCTAGATGAAATGTCATCCTCAAATTCTTGCTCTTCATCTTTAGTCGTGTCATCCCTTTCATTTGTTCTTAAAGCTTAGGTAGAAGGGTCAATTATTTCAAGTTCATTCAAAGGGGAAGCTAAGGTTGGGGGATGGTAGTGTCTATTACTACACGTGAAGGGATTAAGTCATCAATTTGATAAGCCTCCTCATCATCTACTTCATCGTTTCAATTTGACCCCTTGGTTTAGTTTTTATTATGACCCTCCAACTCTTATTACATTTTCCAGGGTAAGATAGAAAATATACTTGTCTTGTATTTTGTGGAATGATGAACGGGTCAAAGCCTCTATATCTTTTGGTATGGTTAATCTCAATGATATTGTACTGGTTATGTTTACGTGTTCTTGTTGGACGTGTTGGATCAAACTATTCACACTTGAACAAGACAACCTTTTTTATAGCTTCACCGGCATACTCTAGCTTAACTATTTCCTTAAGTTTCCCATACCAATCACATTCACTAACACTTGAATTCTCTCTAACACTAATCCCACTATTGTCTATTTTTCTCCCCTGCATGATTCCATGGTTAGGAATTTGTACCCGTTAACATAGTAAATTGGCGAACAATAAGCTTTATTTTTTGGGTCTTGAAACAAGTTATATAGGTGAATATCAGTTATACCATTACTAGGCTCACACATCTACATATACCATTAAAGATATCAAATTGAAGAATAAGGCTCATATTAACAAATTAACACATGCTTGTAAGCTAAATACACGACGTACATAAGATTTGAACCATGATGGAAATTGATTAAGGCTACCATCACCATATAATTGTTTGAAATATCTGTAACATCGAACAATAGGTGAGAATTGAGTCACTTGTGAGGAAAAAGAAATTAAAGCAATCGTGAGTAACTTACATTCTAAAAGGTTGCACCTCATCACAATTTATCAAGATGTGCAAATGTGCAACATTTTATTCATCTCCTAAGATCCATCGTTCTTGGCATTTTCCAGCAGCACAACTAGGTTAGTTGAATATGGACAGTGTTGGCTCAATTGAGCTTTTCCCTCCATCATCATTTCGACCAACCCGAGTCCTCCTTGATTGAACATGAGGTTCAAAATAGTAGGAGCAAAAATTTGATGTCTCCTTTGAGAGTTATTCCTGACATATGGATCCCTCAACTTGAACTCTATTTTTCATAGTTTTTTTGAACCCTCCCATTTCCCACTCGAACGGATACATCCACCTGTATTGTACTGGTCCACAAACACGTGATTTATACGCTAAGTGTATGGGCAAGTGCTCCATGGAGTCAAAGAAATCAGAGGAAAATATTCTCTCTAATTTGCACAAAATCATAGGGATGTTTTTCTCCATCACCAACAAATCGTCAACTCTAAGAGTGGGTGAACACAGGCCTCTAAAGTACTCACTTAGCTCTGTCAATGGCTTCCAAACATGGTCAAGTAGTCCCCTAAATGCAATAGGCAGAAGACACTCCATGAATACATGACAATCATGACTTTTCATCCTAAGAAACCTTCCTTGTTGAATATTCACACAACGATCCAAGTTTGAAGTGTAACTGTCAAGCATTTTCAAATCCTGCACCTACTTACACACATCTTGTCTTTGTGGTAAGCTCAAGGTGTAACTTGCCTTTGACTTTGACCATCGACCATCTACAAGTTGTTGTAACCTCAATTCAAGACGCCTACAATACTCTTCCAAATCCTGCCTTGCCTTGACATTATCTTTAGTTTGATCAGTGTCCATCACGATATTCATGATATTGTCAAATACATTTTTTCCACATGTATGACATTTAGACAATGGTGAACTAAGTTTTCCTTCCAATATGGCAGCTCCCAAAATATAATTTGTTTAGTCAAATTATGTGTCACCCTATAACCAGGAAACCTGATGGATTTTCCTAAATTTATTATTTTGGGAATTGTCTAACTCTGTCCCATACTTGGTAACCATATAACTGGACGAGAGGCTCCTCATTCTCAATAGTTGCTTTCCTAAATTATTTGCAAGGCACCTATATGGATGTTCCATATCTAAAAATCTCCTATGACAATCAAACCACGAATTTTTTCCTCCATACTTCAAGGTAAAGGCTTTTGTATCCTCCATACAAATTAGGCATGCTAATTTCCCTTGAGTCATCCATCCAGACAACATACCATAAGCAAGAAAATCATTAATTGTCTACATAAGTGTTGTCTTCATATTAAAATTTTATTTCATTGATATGTCATAAGTTACTACACCCTCACACCACAACTCTTTTAACTCATCAATTAAAAGTTGAAGGTATACATCAATTTTAGTTTTTGGATTTTCTGGACTAGGAATTATACAAGTCAAGAATACATATGGATTTCATGCACATTTCAGGAGGAAGATTGAAAGGTGTAACCACAACAGGCCAACAAAAATATGGTTTATTGAACTGATTGTTTGGAGTAAACCTATCAATACATAACCCTAACCTTACATTCCTAGGATCAAAATGTTGCCAAGCTTCACTATAAGATGGATGAGTCATTACACCATCACTCCTCTTATTCTCACTATGCCATGTCATGTGAAGAACGAAGCTCATAGATGCATACAACCTCTTTAGCCTAAGGATTAAGGGCAAAAAATTCATCCTATTTTGCAACACATCTTTATGCTTACCATTTCTGCCACCTCTTCTTAGCTTAAATCTAGGCTTTCCAGAATTTGCAATGTGTCAATACAGCATCGTCTTTGTAATAGAGCATGCATCCTTTCAAACAACAATCAATTTTTACTTCTTTTAAACCAAGCTTGGAAGCCAATCTTTTTGCTTGGTAAAAGTCTTTTGAGATGGCCTCGAGTTTGGGACTAAGCTCACTTATCAATGTAGCCCATTGATCAAATGAGCTTGACTTTGATTGCCTTCAGACTTAATGCTCAACATTCTTACTACTAAGGATAACTCTAAGTGCACACACCCATTCCATAAAGGCTTGTTTGCTGCCTCTAACAAACTATAAAACCTTGCAGGCTTTACATTAGGTTCTTGTTCAGCTTTAGAATCACAAAAGTTTCTAAATTCGGACCAGCAACATCATAAACCATTTCTTGATATCGACCACTGTTTTCTTCCCAACTCACATTACCTACATATTCATCTCCTAATTGCACCACACTTGAACTACCTCCAACATAACCCATTACAAACTGATTTTCCACATTAACTACTTCCCCTTTAATCCATATCCAATAATCAGTTTTAAACCTAAATTTGTACAGATCATACCTAATTGAATCAATATCTAAGAACTTCCTACACCTAACTTTCTGGTCCAAAACAAATTGCTATGAATTACAAGCAACACATATGAATTCCTCAACACCTTCATAGAATTCGGGTTTTATTCCCCAAGCCTGGTTGCAATCTATCATACATCCATGAAGGGTTTCCAAGGAACATCTCAATCAAGAACTATATAAACCTAAAAATTGCAAACAACACTTTATGAACCTCTTTTATTTTACATTACAACTCTTTCTAATTTAAATTTTGACAGTCTCCTTAACATATGAACATTCCCTTACGCATATTATGGTTTAATTCAAACAATAAAAATTATATTTTGAAAAAATTTTGACAGAGTTTTTTCTAATTTAAGACTATCCCGTTAACATAATATGTCTTCAATAATCAATTAGTAAGCCATAATTTTACAGCAATTACACAAACAATTAACTACACAATAAAATAATTATATGCAAACAATTACATTAGACTACAAAACAAACAATCAACATATACATTACACATCACAATCCTAAAGCCATTCTAGAGTGCATCCCTTATAACTCCACAACATACGTATTCTTCAATCTCCACAAACACAAACAATCCCAGTAAACAATGCAAACAAGTCAAGAAGGACCTCTACGTCCTTCCCCAGTCAAGCAAATCTCCAGTCCTACAATTCTATCCTAGAAATCATAAGTCTCTATCCTACATACAGTATAACATATCAACAATAAACATTTCATTACTGACCTATATACTCCAGCTAGTGTAAATAAACACAGCAATAATGGCTCCAAGCACGCGCCTAATCTAATCCCTAAAAATAAAAAAATTAACAAACAAATTACATTATACAGATAATCTTTCCAACTTTCCAAAATAAACCTAAACATTAACAAATATAAAAACTAACCAAAATCAACTTTCTAAATATCATTACTTCCAAAATACCAAAATAAAAAATAAAACATAAAAACTTACCAATGCACTATAAAAGCAAGAACTAAAATGCTCCAAATTGCTCCAATAATGCTCCAAATGTGGTCCAAATCCTAAACAAATTATGTTTCTACCAATTAGTAACAATAACAACTACAAACAATAACCAATTCAAAGCACAAACATAAAACACCAAAAAGGAAAAAAAAACTAAACCGATTAAAAGGTATAGTACAATACCAAGAACACAATGGCATGAACCGTTTGCAAAGTGGAGGCTCCAATCATCGCGGTGGCCAAAAAGATAGCGGCGGCGAAAGAAAGGGAGATGAGAGAAAGTGTAAACAATGAAGTGAGGAAGAAGAAGGAGGGCGAGCGCTTTTATTATGTATTTCACGCATTATAGACGAATTTTCTCATTTGTAACGCGTTAATAAAACGAATCATTTCATTAACCATGTTACAGAAATTCCATTATAATTCGATTAATGAAATGCATTGTTTCATTAATCAATTAAAGGCGAAATCATTTCATTAACCGTGTTATAGATGGAAATTCCGTCTAATTCGATTAATGAAACGCATTGTTTCATTAATCGAATTATAGATGGATTTTTCAGTTTGTAATTCGCGCGTGAAAAATGGGTTTTTATTTCAAATTACAGGTGAATTTTACCGTTTGTAATTATTTTTTTATTTTTATTGTTAAACATCCAACTGTAAATTCATTTGTATTTTTTATTACCAAAAAATTTTTTTCCTTATTTTTGTTGTATATGTTACCCGCCATGTGGCGGGTATTTGCACCAATATTTACAGACGATTTACAGATGAATATGCTACATTTTGCAAAAAAAAATTTCTTTTTCCAATTTTTCATTTTCCCATATGTAAATCCGTCTATATTAATTTTTTACCGTCTATAAAACCCATCTATGTACCGCGAGATTCTAGTAGTGACTATTAGTTTTTCAAAACCATTTCATTTAATAGGGATATACTAGTTCATTTATTATATTTTATTCTATTCATGACATATTTATTATCTTTCTTAATATTTGTATTTGTCCAAAAGTGGGAGATATTTTGAAAGGGAGGAAGCAACATATAACCGTCCAAAATTAATATATGCTCAGAATTATTATTTAATGGTATGTGATATATATAATGTCTGAAGTGAGATTTTAACCCAACAACTTTGGGAGGAGTGGAGGACCAAGACAAAAGTCTATAGCATAAATTAGACCACTCAACCATCTTAATATACTATTTTTTTTATTGGTTAATATACTATGTAATAGCAGATGAATAAAAAATTTAATTACCAAAAATGGAAATATAAATTTTTATGGCAATGATCATGAGAAGATAGTGCATTATTTGAATTGCCTATCAAAATTTGAAGTGGTTTATTAGAATAATATAATTTGAAATTAAATGAATAATTTTAATATTAATACTCTAAGAGTAGCAATTAATGCTTAAGATAAATTGTTAGTTATTTATTAATGAATTACTTATGCTTAATTAATAAATTTTTAAATATTTTCAAGAAATCTAACCACTAATAAACATTTAATAATTCATTTTCCCTCATTGATACCATAGTAAGTCAAAATTTAAAATCATAATTTAAAACAACTTAAATTTCATGCTCTAACATAAATTAATTTATTCTCTTTGCTTCTTTAAACTTTGAATATATTGTTATTGTAACTATAATGCCCTACTATTAGGATGGTGTTAGCTAGTTTGGCTAAGGTGCATGCTAAGGGGAAGATAAGAGAAAATAAAGAAAAATCGGGATATGTTGTCTTGGTGACCACGCTATAGTGGCAACCAAACACGTCATAGCCACATTATATAGAGATGTCAAATGGGCTCAGCCGGGTGGTCCTCCAAACCTCCCATTTTTTGAGGGTTGGATTGAAATTTTGAGTCTGCCAAAAAATTTTAGCCCACCTAACCCTCTGCTTAACCCGGGTTTTGACGGGTTGGGCAAGTTTGGCCTCCAGGCTAACTCATGTTATTTTTTTAGAAAAAAATTCATAATTAATTAGTAAAAAAATTAAGAAACGTGTGACCCAAAAAAGAAAAAAGTAAGAAATATGTACACTCACTAACACAGGAACACTGTCCAGTTGACACTATTCGCTCAAAGTTAAAATTTAAAAATAAAACAATGTCATAACTCACAAACAACACTATTAATAATAATATTTTTTAATCAAAGTTAATGTATAGTTTCTATGGACCTTGAAAAATTGGGTATACATAAAAAAAATATTATTTAAAAAAATTAGGAAAACATTAAAAAATATTTTTTTGTAATTTTTTTATTTTTTGGTGGGGCAACCCGCAAGCCGCCCTAAAATGGGCTAGGCTATATTTTAACCCATTTTATTTTAACGGGTTAGGCAGGCCCGCCTGTTTTTGGTGAGCTTTTGGTGATATGGGCCTAAACGGAACGGACAGTCTCTTTGACACCCCTAACATTATATGATGGAAAAGTCATGCTACAACATCACTATCAAAATCCAGAAAATAAAATAGAGTTAAGCCTCCATTTTGGAACCACCTCTCTCTCTAACACTATTTCTCTCTTCCTTTTCTCCAACCCCAACCATATGATGTACCACTGAAAACAACAATTAAACACTCATCTTTCTCCACAAACAATCAATCTAGCTCTCAATCTCCACTCATGTCTTGCTATAGATCTCACTTTAACTCCCTTCCGTTTGTGTGATTTTCAAAATCAAGGAGAACCCTAGAAGCTCATCCTCTTTTCCTTCTTTTTTTTCTCGTCCTAGAGGTACTCTTCTAACTTTATTTGTGAGTTTTTCATTGATTGGAAAAAGCTCTTTGGAACCATAGGTTGAGAAATTGGGGATTTTTGCGAGTTGATGTTAAATCTGTTTTCTTGGTGGCTCTAGCCTGAAATTAACATGGTTGTTATGATGTTGGTGTTAGATTCATTCCAAGGACTTACCTTTGGACTCTGAAAAATTGGAATCTTTGTTTTCGAGGCTAAGTCTGAGTAGATTAGGTATCTGACTAAATTATATTGCATGCTAATATATTGTTTATGAAATTAGTTGTTTCTCAACCAAAAAAAAATTGGTTGTTTATGAATTGATAATTTTATACAAAATATGCTCTTTTATGAATTGATGATGAACCATATGATTAAATGTAAAAATATCATATTTAATTACTTTGTTATTGTTAGATTTGAAATTCATTATGGAAATTAGATTTTGAAATTGTCCTGGAAATTTGATTGAGGATTGCTAAGTTTATGTTACTTTGAGTTCGAAAATGGATTTTGTGATTGAAAATATTTTGGAAATGACCCTAGGTAGAAACTGTAGCTAATGACAGGGCAATTAGCGATGCACCATGAACTCCATTGGCAGTAGTGGATTGCCAACTTGAACACCATATTTTTGTCTTCAACTTATTTATTTATTTATTTACTTTTTTTATTTTTTGTGTGCGTTTGAATTTAAATTTAATCTCAGCTGACTCAAAAATAAAATCAAAATAAATCAAATCAAAATCTTAACTGACTCAACAAAAATAAAAAAATCAGATTAAAATCTTCACTGACTTAACAAAAAATAAAAAATCAGATCAAAATCTTCACTGACTCAATCCTAACTGACTCTCAAAATCTCTCTACTCTTCTCTCTATATAATAATTATTCCCATCAAGAAAAAGAGGAGCAACACGGAAGAGAGCCATCACACATCATCACTCTCTCGTCATCATCTTCATAGCCACTGAAAAAAAAAAATCAAATTCAGCACCTACCTGCCATCATTTCCTCAAAGCCTTATTTCTTCCTTATTTTCACGTTCCAGTGGTTAAGTAAAGTGAGTCCAATCTTTACTTTTATGTTTTAGTTTTATTTCATTTACTCCCTTTCTCCTTTTCGTCATGACCCATTTTTTATGTTATACTACAATGAACCTTCTTATCTTTCCTTTTTTATTATTTTATTGTTTGTTAGTTTCTTTTTTATTTCATTCCTTGTGTCAAATCCCGTTTCATTCCTTTTCTTTATAATTACTATTCCTTCTTTTTTGTTTTCGTTTTCTCTATGTCAAGTTCTCTTTTTCCTTGACTTCATTTAGTTTGTATAGTTGGAGCATTCAGTTTTGTTTTTTTTAAAATTATGTTTTTTTTTGAAAAAAAACTTTTGGTTCATCTTTAAGAAAAAAGAGTTTGATTATTTTAAATTTTTTATTCCATGCAACAACTTGTGATATTGATGTGTGATTTGTCATCCTCAAGTTTCACAAGAGCCTAAGGGTTTATTGTATAGTTTATGCTATTTAGCCCTGCAAAAGTGGAATTTTTATTTTGCTTTTAATAAAATCAACCCAACACATACTTATTTTCTACAAGAATGACGTGGCTTTAAGTTCCTCATTGGAAGGATACATCGACGTAGCCAACAACTATCAAGCCAAAATTAATTTTCCTTTAAATTTTGTTCTTATTTCATTTTATTTTATTTTCTTTATTTTTGTATATAATTTTGATTATAATTTTGGAAAAAAATAAATATTATTAAAGTTATAAATTAATTTGCATAATGAACTCTAGGGTAACCGTATTTATATGGATGTATTAGGGGTGTAGTGTAATTAAGTTTTCACCCTTCCCTAATCATAATTAGACTCAGAACTCAAATCTTTTCAAAAAAACAGTTTTGAATAAATTAAAGGTTTTCCAATTTTTGCCAGAATTAAAATTGGTGGGCTCCATTTTTAAATTTATTTCTTTTAGGAATAAATTTTTATTTGTTGTCATTTTGTTATGGTGCTCTGGGTATGTGTAACCTGGCGACTCCACTGGGGAGTTTAAGAGTCAAGCCCATTAGAGTTAATTATGCAAAAAATTATAACTTTATAATATTTGTTTTTTCCTTCACAACACCTTTTTTTTAATTTATTTTTTTATTTATGTAAGTAATTGTATTTCTTTTTGTAAATAATTATTTATTTTATTTGTAAATATTTGTCATTCAAACCTTAGGATAGAAGTTTTTTTTTATTTTATCTTTCTTGGAACCTTAGGATAGTAGACTCTGCTCTTGTATATATATTGTTGTTTTTCTTTTTCAGAAAGGGTAGTTTTAGGATTATAAGGTTTGTATGCTCCCTACACACACTTTCACTATCACTATCCTCACACACTATTTGGGCTCTATACCCGAGCCTTGAAAACCATAGGGCAAGAAGGGGTTTTGACGTTGTTATTGTGAAGCTTATGCTTCCCTGTCGTTGACTCGCTCGCTAGGTTGTTACTAGAACTATGGGTTGCCATATTGTGACTTTCACGTCCCTGTGATTTAACTCATGGAACTAGGTCTTTAACTTATTGGTAAAGGCAACCTGGGGACCATAACCTTTAGGGGTCTAGACCTATCCAAAAGCCGTGCACTACTAGAATGACCTTAATTGACTACCTTAAATAGGGTTTTCCTTAGAACCATCAAACATTAGGTCTCACCCCATTAGGACACAAGGGAGCATATTTCTTCCTCTTCTAACATACACCATGCATACCTAGTATCATTTATCATAGACATTATAACATATATAATTAATTTTTGCACACTTTAGTCATGCATAACATCTGCATTTTCTCATCTAGCATGTTTATTTTTTTTACATAAAAAAAATCCACATTTTAATTGCATGCATTTAGCCATACTACATGCATTCTCTTCATGCCGCATGCATATTTATTTTATTTGTAACATACCTCTCATTCATTTTTTTCTTTTAAAAGATCCATTGACGGCGAAGAATAACATCATATTAGACGCAAATGATGGAAAGAACATGATATACTAGCAATGTATCCAACTTGAAGAAGTGTTTCAATGTAATGGGAAATACAGTTCTTTAGAGAAATTGTGCCAGTTGAGTCATTTGCTACCTAATGAAAATAGAAGGGCTTTCTCAAATAAGTATGGGTCCATTCTGGATCTGTTACCTGTCTCAGTGGAGACTTTTGCACTTAATGTTTTGGCTCAGTTTGGAACCCGGCCTTGAGATGTTTTGAACTGCCAAACATTGATATCACTCCTACCATTGAAGAGTATGCATGCATGTTAAAGCTACCATGAGGAAAAACACCTCTATTTATTTTCATCTAGAACAACATACTTCAGATGCAAAGATAATAGAACAATTTGGAGAATTACTAGGGGTACCAATGGCTCAAGTAAGGCTAACAGGACATGCAGATTCAAAAGGGGTGACCAAAGCATTCATGGAAGAACGTTTGAAGGACTTGGGGCATAAAAAAGAATGGACTACTTTTGCAAGGGTGTTGGCATTCACTATCTATGGGCTGTATTATTCCCTTCTGCTCCAGACATAGTTGACCAAGCTGCCATGGATGTTTTCTTTGTTGTGGAAAATAAGCAAAGGAATCCAGTTCCTATATATGGCTGAAACATTTCTGACTTTGAATTTCTGGAAACAAAAAGGGAAGCTTCGATGTTGTTTGCACCTTTTATACGTGTGGATCATCACACACATGTATGCAGGGAATCATATCATAAATATCTCAGACCCACTAAAGAGTTTTCATCGTATCCAACCAAGCCAAGAAAATACCATGAATGGAGGACTGAATTTGATAGCATAAAGGACAGTCATTCAAGTGGGTTTGTCCATGGTATGAACATGAAAGAGGTGATATCATTCTTAGTTGTGGAAAATTTTATAATGTACCATTAATGGGTCCAAGGGGTTGCATATCATACACCCAGCAATAGCACTCAAACAACTTTGCTGGAAACAAAAGAAACCACGGAAGAGCAACTTGGAGGACTCTATTTCTGGTACAAGGAAGGTGAGCACACTAAGATGTTATCACGAGAAGTTAAAGAAGCATGGAGGGAAGTTCACATGGCAGGAAGAGATGAGTTAGGAAAGCCACTCGTGATTAGTACCCATGAGTATGTCACATGGAGGGAAGCAAGAAAAGTACCCCAAAATGTCCCTATTTCTCCTCATGAAAAAGGGAATGATCCTCAATTGGCTGAACAAATAGAAGTCATGAAAGCACAATTAAAGCTCCTGAGCAACAAAAAAGGAGAACTAGAAGTTGTCATAACTCGAAGTCAATGTGAGAAGAAGGAGAAGTTGATTGAGCAGCTGAAAGATGAGCTTGCTGATATCCCTGGGCAAGAAAAGGGAAAAGAGGATTCAGAATCTTGAAAAGGAGCTTCGAATGATGGCTAAAGAGAAGAGCGGATTTATGAAGCATATCAACCAACTGAATAAAGCAAATGAAGAATTGAAGATGAAGATTGGCCAACAAAGACAAATGAAAGAAGAGTTCGAAGTTGAAGTACAAAGACAAAAAGAAGAGTTAGAGCTGAAAATAGAAAAGTTAAATGCACTTTTGGTGCAGGCTAAGGAGGAATGCGACCAAGAATGGGCCGTTTCATGCGATGTCGAAATCAACTTCTCCATACAGAAGATGCGGGTAGGTTCTGAAGAAACAAGCTGGTGACTGGGCAATGAAGGAGAGGTGGAAGGAAAGGTACACAAGATTGACTGAGGAATTGGACCATCATATTCCAAAGTTCATCTATCACTTTGAAAGAGCAGAGAAGAAGAAGTTCAGAAGAATCTCAAGCTTCATCTGCCTAGTGAAGTGAGTGACTTCATGGACATGAGTAGAGGCTTGGTTAGAGGTCTTAAGAGAAAGAGAACTAGACTTTTGATGTAATCTAGTAGTCTGTTCTTGATTCAACTATGATGTGATTGCACTTTTTGAATAAATGAAATAGATTCATCCTTCGATTTTCTCTACTCTTAAAAAAAAAAAAAGCGTGCAAGACTATATCTATCGTGGGTCAAATGCTCCCTTGGATATATTGTCAATTACATTTCTGCCTTATAGGAAATTTTTCCTTCTGTGGAAATGTAAGAAAGAGGATCCAGCTTCGCATTGCTAGTGTGCTCCTAACAAAGTATATTGTGGAATAATAGTCCCCTATACTTTTCCCATCACATACACTATCTTATGGATAATATATCATCCGAATAGGATGTGAATTATGTTCATCGCTGTCAAATACAAATGTTATTCCTCGCGTCAAAGGATTTACAAGCCCTCATTTGTTATTTGCTTACCTTTTTGCTTTTTGTGACACAAGGTTGCCAAACATTGCTCCTTCAAAGAAAGTTTTGATCTCGATACACGGCTAGAGAGCCATACGAACTACGATCCAGAATCCAACGGAGAAAGTTGAGAAGAGAATAGACAAGAAAGAGACTATGGCTTGAAAGCGAGACCCAAGGAAGGAATCTGAGTCAAGAAATTGATGACCTTAAGGCTATGATGAAATCCATGTTGGACCAGAGCTCAAAAAGTTCATTATTGACACTGTGAATATGGCCAAGGAGAATATTGAAAATGCTGAGTATGAGGATAAGCAGGATATGAGGACGAAGATGAATCTGCTCCTCACAAGCAAAATGATAATGGCTATGCTAATGAAACTGCAAGAAAGTTGGAACGAGCAAAATTAAGAGAAGAGCTGGAGGAGAAGATGCAAGAACAATTCCGGGCATTGAGGGGCCAAGCCCATTCGGTCCTATGAACGTTAAGGAGTTATGCCTTGCCCTAATGTCACAATTCCCAAAGATTTTAAAATGCCGAAACTTGTCAAATTTAATGGCAGTTCTAATCCTATCATGCACCTGAAGATGTATTGTACCAAGATGGGAATGTGGTCCCGACGAGAACTTTCTCACTAGTTTTTTCTCTGAAAGCTTAGAGGGTGCTGGGAATGGTATATGCAGCTAGACATGGCTCGAATCAAATGTTGGGAGGACTTGGCTTTGGCTTTTACCAATCAGTACAAGTTCAATCTGGATGCTGCGCCCACTAGAGACCAACTCAAAGGAATGAGAAAGAAGAGTGATGAATCATTCAAGGAGTACGCCCAAAGTGGAGAGCTCTCGACAGAGTCGCCCACCGCTAGAACAAGAAATGTGTTCATACTTTATTTGTACTTTGGAGGGTCCTTTTTTCAAAAACATGTTAGGGACTCATGTAAAGGAGTTTGTTGACCTAATAGAAATTGGGGAAAGGATTGAAGCTAATATTCAGGATGGCAAAGTAGAGTTAATCGTTGGAGAAACAAATGAGTCTAGTTAGGAAGGGACAGTCCTATAAGAAGAAAGACGCAACTATAAGCTTCATACAGCTGCAACAACCACCCCAACCTAGCCAACCAACCTTTCAACCTAGACCCATTTCACCATATCAACACCCATCTTACCCAGTACCTCCATACCAACCTCAAGCATATCAAGTCAACAATGTTTCTTACCCTAGACCATATACATCTACCACACCCACTTCCTATCAAACCAACCCAAATCACCAAATGACCTACCCTCCCATAACACCTACTCAACTACCTCCCAAGACCAATGCAACCCCAAAACCGCCCATGAATAATCGTCCCTGCCTGATTTCCACATGAGTAACTCAAAGCTATTCAGGCGTCTATGTGGGGAAAATCTTTAGCTCCGCGAGCAGGAAAAACTTTTTATCCACCATACCCTCGATGGTACAATCCAAACTTAACTTGTGAATACCATTCCGACTCTAGGGGCATTCCATTGAAGATTGTTATGGCTTTAGAAATGCTGTATGGCGTTTGATTGATTTGAAAGCCATAAATTTAGAAGTGGAGGAAGGACCCAATGTACGAAATAATCCATTCTGAATCATGGAGGAAGGCAAGTAAATGCTATTTAAGTGAAGACAGACAAGAGGAGAAGTCGAGGATATTATATTCCCAATGAAAGCTGTCCTTGAAGGGCTAAGTCTCAGGATATGAGATGGTCCTGAAGGAAAAGGAGGGAGGCGAGTATTGACGGGAGTAGAAGATTTGTTTTGTGACTGTCTTAGGCTGGAGAGAGGCATCACATTGAAAACTCAGAATTTAAGCTCTTTGTGACCAAAATGATCAAACTAGGAGTACTTGAAGTGCCCAAGACTATAAGAGGACAAAGTGTCAACATGGTTCACCAATTGGCCCTAACTTTTAAGGTGTCAGTTCAAATTCGATACTTAAATTTAAGGTGCAGGACCATTCCCTTATCATAGCGACCATGCAGTCCCATGGAAGTATGAAACTGTGGTCGAATCTCGCGAGCAAAGCAATTCTAGCTCTACAGTGACCCCTACTCAAAGACCAGTCCGTCTTCAAGGTGTCTTTCCATGATAGTCAAACAAAGACTACCATTGAGTCCAGCAATGGAGTAGATGATAGCCTTGCCAAGTCAAATTCAATAACAAATGTCATCGAGACTGAGGGATCACGCGAACTGGAGATATTATATGCCAGAGAAAGTTCCAAAGGCTAGAATGAAACCCATTGAAGAGCCCGAAAGGAGATGCCAAGAAGGTGAAGAGGAAGAAGAATTTCTGAAGATAATGAAGCAGAGTGAGTACGATGTAGTAGAACATTGAGAAACACGGCAAAAATCTCTTTGTTCTCCTTAATCATGACTTCTAAGCTCATCGTAATGCTCTCAAGAAGGTGCTAGACCAGTCATATGTTTACAAGGACATAACTCAGAAAAGGTGGAAGGCATTGTTAATGAAATAAGGGCAAGCAATACGATTTCTTTTAAAGAAGGAAGTAGTTTCCAGCACATTAGGTCGTCAAAAGCCCTTCACATTACATTGAAGTGTCAAGGGCATATCATCGCAAAGGTGTTGATCGATGGAAGGTCGGCTTTCAATGTGCTCCCTTATTCTACCTTACAGCAACTCCCTATTGATCCGTCTACAATTGAGCCAAATAATATAATTGTGAAAGCATTTGATGGGACGAGAGAGAAATCATGGGGGATATTACTCTGAAACTGGAGATAGGGCCAACAACTTTTGTAACTGAATTCCAAGTAATGGATATCGAGTCGGGATATACTATGCTTCTGGAGGCCGTGGATTCATGAAGCAGGGGCCATTCCTTCTACTTTGCATCAAAGGGTGAAATTCATAACCGAGGACAAAATCATCACTATCAAAGGAGAGGAAGAGCTTATCATGACTAAGCAAGTTGAAGTGCCCTATATCGACTTGTTAGGGTTGTCTTGAAGTGTCATTTCAAAATCTCAAATAGCAGAGCCAGGAGGAAAAGACTGTCAATGTGAACCGAAGTTGTTCAGATGATGCAAAAGAATGGGTATCAAGAAGGAAAGGGACTAGGAAGTCAACTCCAAGGGATTACACACCCAATTTCCCTACCAGGAGAACCCGGGAAATTCGGCCTTGGGTATGAAGTTATGGGTGAAGGATTTCGAGGACGGATAGGAAGAAGTTTCCTCACATTAAGGAAACATTTGTAGTGCCATCAGAAGTTATGACGATAGAGCTAGTTGAGGGTGTCAACGCCTTGGAAGGCGTCACAAAGCACGGTCATGATCTACCGTTGTCGTGAAGCAGAAGAATTGGACAATTGGGAATCTGAATCTTTAGATAATTTTGTGTATTTTGAGTAATAAATGCTTTTACCACTTTGTATTTCGAACTTCATTTAATAATGGAATAATTATGCATGGTTGCTTCCTTTTCATTTCATTCATTTGTCTTTCCTTTTCTTTATTTAAGTCTATTTGTATCTCTGTCAAGTTATTCACTTCGTGTCTCATTTCAATTCCAGGGATCCATCCCTCAGGTCTCTTTCCCATGTTGACCTATTAATTGATCCCTATGTTACAACGGAAACAAATTTACATGAATAAGATGGAGATCCTGAATTGTGCAAACTATTTGCTAAAATGATAAACTCAAGAGAAAATGGGATAAATCCACATGAGGAGATTGTTGAAACAATAAATTGGAAACTGAGGAGAATAAAAAGGAAGTAAAGATTGTTGACAATCCAAAAAAGGAAGAAATGCTTGCGCTATTCAAAGAATATATAGATGTTTTTGCTTGGTCTTATAAAGACATGCCGGTTTGGATCCAAACATAGTTGCACAGGATTCCATTAATCGAGGGAATAGAGCCTAAACAGCAAAAGTTACGAAGAATGAGCCTGGAAATGTCTCTAAAAATTAAAGAAGAGGTTACCAAGCAACTCGAAGCTGGCTTCTTGGAAATACCCCTTTATCCTAAATGGATAGCAAACATCGTGCCTAATGAAGAAAAATGGTAAGGTCAGAATGTGCGTGGATTACAGAGATTTGAACAAAGCAAGCCCCAAAGACAATTTCCTTTACCCCATATGACGTCCTGGTGGATAACACGGCTAGAAGCCATAGGTTTTCCTTTATGGACGGATATTTGGGTACAATCAAATCCTTATGGCACAAGAAGACAAAGAAAAGACATCCTTTATCACTCAATGGGATGTATTTTGCTATAAAGTCATGCCTTTTAGGTTGAAGAATGCCGGGCTACCTATCAACGGGCAATGGTAACGTTGTTCCATGACATTATCCACAAGGAATTGGAAGTCTATGTTGATGACATGGTCGCAAAGTCAAAAGATGGAGAAAGTCATGTAGCTGTGCTAAGGAAGCTATTTAAAAGACTAGAACTTACCAACTTCGTCTAAACCCAAGCAAAATGTACTTTTGGAGCATCTATGGGAAGCCTAGGGTTCATTGTTAGCAAGAAGGGTATTGAGGTCGAACCGATCAAAGCTATCCAAGACATGTCGACACCTAAGAGGAGAAGAAATCGGAGGATTTCTGGGTCGTTGAATTACATAGCAAGATTCATCTCTAATCTAACCCATACATGTGAACCGATTTTCAAGTTGTTAAGGAAAGACAATCCTGGTGGATTATCTAGAATCCTCCCTTTGGTTCCTCCAACCCAGGACGACCCTATCTGTCTCAGTCCATGATTCTATTGGGGCGATGCTAAGTCAACATAATGGAAGGAGCGGAAGGAGCAAGCCATCTATTACCTGAGTAGAAGTTCAATGAATGCGAAACCGATATATGGCCATCGAAAAAACTTGTTGTGCACTTGTGTGGACTGGAGACTACACAGTACATGCTATATTACACAACTTTGATGGTTTCTCAAATGGACCCCTAAAGTATATCTTGGAAAGCCCACATATCTCGATGAGGATGTCTAAGTGGCAAATAGCCTTAGCAGAGTTCGACATCAAATATGTGACCAGAAAGGCAATAAAGGGAAGTGTAATAGCAGATCATCTGGCTAAGAACCCACTTAATGAAGACCGTTGATGAAGGTAGAACTCCTGATGAAGATATCCTTGCAATTGTAAGAGAGGATGAAGGAGGAAACCTGGTATGGAGCATGTACTTTGATGGGGCAGTCAATATTCATGGAAACGGAATTGGAGGTTTGATATCTCCAAATGGGAATCAGTTCCCAATCGCTATAAAGCTGGCATTTGACTGTACCAACAATATGGCTGAATACGAAGCATGCATATCAGGATTGAAGGCAACAATATCACTTGGTGTTAAATACTTAAAAGTCTATGGAGATTCAGAACTCATCATTTACCAAGTGAATGGGAAGTGGCACGTCAAAGAGCCCAAATTGCTACCATACTATGAGTCTGATTGAGCTAAAAGAGGAGTTTGAAGAACTTGATTTTAGTTATTTAACTCGCGATCAAAATCAATATGCTAACGCTTTAGCCACCTTAGCTGTCATGACCAAGCTCGACCTTGGACAGAAGTTCAACCTCTACGGGTTACGATTAGAAGAGAGCTAGCATTTTGCTCAAATATCGAAGAAGAACCGATGGGAACCATGGTTTCATGACATCAAGCATTTCATCAAGACGAGAGAATTCCCAATCGACGCAAGCGAGAATGACAAGAAGACAATCGAAGGTTATCAATGTCATTTTTCATCTCAGGTGATGTGTTGTACAAGAGAAACTTTGATGGAGTTTTGCTAAGATGTGTTGATGCAAAGAAGCAAGCATTATAATATCAGAGGTCCATGAAGGGATTTGCGACTCATGCCAACGGACACACACTATCTCGGCAAATTCTAAGGCATGGGTATTATTGGCTTACTATGGAAAAGGATTGCATTGATTTTGTCAAAAAGTGTCATAAGTGTCAAATCTATGCCGCCATCAATGCTCCTCCTTCCATTACATACTCTTACGTCACCATGGCCTTTTGCAATGTGGGAATCGATGTCATTGGTCCCATCAATCCCAAGGCGCCTAATGGTCATCGGTTCATCTTAGTGGCCATTGACTATTTTACAAGGTGGGTAGAAGCAGCTTCTTATGTTAATGTGACTTAGAAAGTGGTGGCAAAATTTTTGAAGAATAACATTATTTGTAGATATGGATCGCCAGAAAGAATTATCACAGATAATGGGACCAACCTGAATAGTGCAGAAGTTCAAAGATTGTGCGAAAGGTTTAAAATTAAGCACCACAACTCAGCACCCTACCGACCAAAGATGAATGGAGCAGTGGAAGCTGCAAATAAAAACATCAAAAAGATCCTGGGAAAGATGGTTATCACTTACAAGGATTGGAGTGAGATGCTGCCTTATGCACTACATGCATATCGCACTTCAGTTAGGTCATCAACTTGGGCAACCCCATACTCATTGGTATATGGGATGGGGGCAGTGGTTCTGGAAGTAGAAATCCCATCATTAAGAGTCTTGATTGAGGCAGAATTGGAAGAAGCTGAATGGGCTAAGGCAAGGTACGAATAGTTGAACATGATTGAGGAAAAACGCCTGGCAGCAATTTGCCATGGACAACTATACCAAAGAAGGATGGCAAGAGCTTTCAACAAAAAAGTTCGTCCTCGAACATTTCAACCTGGGGATTTGGTGTTGAAGAGAATCTTGCCAAATCAAGAAGATAGTAGAGGTAAATGGGCTCCCACATATGAAGGGCCCTACATTGTCAAAGAAGCGTTTCTGGAGGCGCACTGATTTTGAGTAACTTGGATGGCCGAGTGCTTCCAAAGCCAATCAACTCAATGCAGTCAAAAAGTACTTTGCTTAAAAAAAAAAAAGAAGCTCGCTAAGTTGAAAACCCAAAAGGGCACTTAGGGAAAAGTTAGAGCAAAATACAAGGAGTTGCTAGCTCGAAAATCTAAAAGGGTGACCTATGCAAAAATACAGCGGGTTAAGAAGCCAGAATGACATTAAATTGGGGCAATTTAACCCCTCAAAGTGAATGAAGAGTTGGTGGATGATAGCATATCTTTTGGCCAATAAAGGATTGAAATTTTGATCAAAAATCGTTGTAACTAAGGAATCAATCAAATGGGTTAATTGGAGAAGAACTACAAAGCCTTCTAGTCTCTCTCTCTTGTTTATTCCTTGTTTATTGTCTTTTCCTTTTTACTTTTTGTTTCATCCTTTTTATGTCTGCACTTTAACAAACCGTGACCTAATTATTTCTATCCCATTGTTATCACTTTTTTTTCTATTTCCATCTTACATAATTCATTTGTCCATTTTGGAAGAAACCATGCCTGGTTAAGACATTATAAATGAATAACCGGAAGTGGTACTAGCTAAGGAAGTTCAGTTTCTAGATTTTGTTTCTAGCTAAGGAAGATTTTGCTCAACGGTAATCCCCTAAAAAAAAAAAAAAGAGGAGAGAATCGCTAGATTGAAAACCTAGAAAGGCGGTCTATGCGAAAATTAGCCTAATCACGGTCAAACACACTGGATTCGATAAGGGTTGAGAAAGAAAGCTATAGTCTCTCAGAAGAATAATAAAAGGGATAGTTCGAAACTTCTTGATGTAGTCCTCATGCCTAATTAGACGAAACTTTTGAGCAAGAAGTCATTCAAAGCATCAAACAAACTTGGGCAAATTTTTAGTTTATAAATTTGCATGCCATCATATCATTGCAACATTCGAATTTCCATTGCATACCATCATACCATTGCATCATTCAAACTTTCATTACATACCATCATACCATTGCATCATTTTTCCATTACATACTACCATATCCATATTGTCAAGCAAACTGGGGCAAAGATTTGGGGCTTTAGCATTCAATATCATTGTCGGTCTCTAGGTTTTGATTTCAGCACTACCAAGCATTTAATTTCACATATTTTCAGCATTGTCAACACTGTCAATTTAATTTCACATATTTTCAGCATTGTCAATTTAATTTCACATATTCTCATCACTGTCAATTTAACTTCACATACTTTCACCACTATCAAGCATTTACTTTCACATCCTTTCAACATTGTTAGACATTTAATTTCACATACTTTTAGCACTATCAAGCATTTACTTTCACATCCTTTCAACATTGTTAGACATTTACTTTCACATACTTTCAGCACTATCAATTTAATTTCACATACTTTCAGCATTATCAAGCATTTAATTTCACATACTTTCAACATGGCAATTTAATTTCACATACTTTCAACATCGTCAAACATTTAATTTAGCATTATCAAGCATTTACTTTCACATCCTTTCAACATTGTTAGACATTTACTTTCACATACTTTCACACTATCAATTTAATTTCACATACTTTCAGGACTATCAAACATTTACTTTCACATATTTTTAGCACCTCAATTTAATTTCAAATACTTTTAACATCGTCAAACATTTAACTTCACATATTTTCAGCACTATTCAGTTTTACTTTCACATACTTTCAACATGTCAATTTACTTTCACGTATTTTCGGCACTTTCCAACTTTTAATTTCACATACTTTCAGGACCGTCAAATTTTAGTTTCACATACTTTCAGCACTTCAAGTTTTAGTTTCATATACTTTTCGCACTGTCATGTGTTCAATCTTCACATACTTTTACACCTTCACTTTTCACATGTAGGTTGAAACAAAAATATGTGTTCATATCTTTACTAGTTCCTTACAATGAAAATATCAAAAACTACCATTTTTATATTATTTGAGTAAGAAACTAGTAAAGAGGGCAAGCTGTGAACACCATATTTTTGTCTTCAACTTATTTATTTATTTATTTACTTTTTTATTTTTTGTGTGCGTTTGAATTTAAATTTAATCTCAGCTGACTCAAAAATCAAATCAAAATTAGAATCAAATCAAAATCTTAACTAACTCAACAAAAAATAAAAAAAGATTAAAATCTTAACTGACTTAACAAAAAATAAAAAATCAAATCTTACTGACTCAATCCTAATGACTCCAAAATCTCTCTACTCTTCTCTCTATATAATAATTATTCCCATCAAGAAAGAGAGGAGCAACACAGGAGAAAGAGCCATCACACATCATCACTCTCGTCATCATCTTCATAGCCACTAAAAAAAAAAATCAAATTAGCCACCCCTATGCCATCATTTCCTCAAAGTCTCATTTCTTCCTTATTTTCATGTTACAAGTGGTTAAGTAAAGTGAGTCCAATCTTCACTTTTATGTTTTAGTTTTATTTCATTTACTCCCTTCTCCTTTTTGCAGGACCCATTTTTTATGTTATACTACAATGAACCTTCTTTTCTTTCCTTTTTTATTATTTTATTGTTTGTTAGTTTCTTTTTTATTTCATTCCTTGTGTCAAATCCCGTTTCATTCCTTTCTTTATAATTACTATTCCTTCTTTTTTGTTTTCGTTTTCTTTGTAAGTTCTCTTTTCCTTGACTTCATTTAGTTTGTATAGTTGAGCATGGGTTTTGTTTTTTTTAAATTATGTTTTTTTTTTTGAAAAAAAATTGTTTGGTTCATCTTTAAGAAAAAAGAGTTTGATTATTTTAAATTTTTTATTCCATGCAACAACTTGTGATATTGATGTGTGATTTGTCATCCTCAAGTTTCACAAGAGCGTAAGGGTTTATTGTATAGTTTACGCTATCCTAAACCCTGTGCAAAAGTGGAATTTTTATTTTGCTTTTAATAAAATCAACCCAACACATACTTATTTTCTACAAGAACGACGTGGCTTTGAGTTCCTCATTGCACCGAGGATACGTCGGCGTAGCCAACAACTATCAAGCCAAAATTAATTTTCCTTTAAATTTTGTTCTTATTTCATTTTATTTTATTTTCTTTATTTTTGTATATAATTTTGATTATAATTTTGGAAAAAATAAATATTATTAAAGTTATAAATTAATTTGCATAATGAACTCTAGGGTAACTGTATTCATATGGATGTATTAGGGGTGTAGTGTAATTAAGTTTTCACCCTTCCTAATCATAATTAGACTCCGAACTCAAATCTTTTCAAAAAAAACAAGTTTCAAATAAAATTAAAGGTTTTCCAATTTTTGCCAGAATTAAATTGGTGGCGACTCCATTTTTAGAATTTATTTCTTTTAGGAATAAATCTTTATTTGTTGTCATTTTGTTATGGTGCTCTCCGGGTACGTTGTAACACCAACTTCTAGTTATCAAGTGCTACCTGAGTGTTGGCTACATGGCCAGGATAGTTTGGTTTTGGGCCTATGTGATACTCCAATTGGCAGGTGAGGTGTCAACCCTGTTAGCATGTGAAGTGCTAACACATGCTTGATATATCATGTATTGTATAGTGATTTATTTTACTTTGAAACTCCTTAAAAAATCTTTTGAGCTAAGTTGGGTTGAGATTTCAAAACCTGAAACTTTTAAAAATCTTTTATGAAACTTATATGTTTCTATTATTTTCATATTTAGCTATTTTTGAATTGCATGAACTATGGATTATTCTATCTCTCATTAAGTTGTAAAACTCACCCATCTCATCTCTTTAATTAATTTTTAGATACAAGTGGACCAAGGACTGACAACTGACCCCAGTAGTAAGTCATACCTCGAAGTATGGTGCCTTATTGTTCAAGGGCATAGTTCTTGTTGGTGGGTTTTATTAATGATCTTGGAACCTTGAGCTCCATAATGTTACAAGTAAGATGTTCCATTGGGATATATATGTATGTTTATTGTTGTGTGTTTATAATGGTATATAAGTTTAAAGTATTGTTACTTCATTTAAAGCTTGGGTTTTAGAATTAATTTATGCATGGAACCTATGTTTTGGATGGGAATCTTGTAATGGTTTAATTAGTATATTTGTTCTTTGTGTGCTGAAGGATGCATTCGAATAATAATGTGTCACGACCCAAACTCACGTGACGGCACGTGGGAAATCTCATTCTCACGTAGCCTTCTGACCTATATCATTTCTATATGCACAAAATCCATAATACAGTTTATTCTTTTCTAAATATCATTCACCTTTTCCAACACCATAATCATAAAAACACGCTTTTATAATCCGTTCCAAAGTATAACGCTATATTCACATAAAATATACAGAAAGTCCTCATTGTACAAAGTGTCTATGAAAAGTCAAAGGCTTACACTGTCCAAAATAACATTCTAATATACATGCTTATGCAAAAAGACGGCATGCTCTAAGATCCGAAATCCTACCTGCATCACATTGGAGCATGTCTAGAGCAAAAATCCCAAACTCCTCACCTAATAGGCACAAAACCTAATCTAATGCCTGGGAGGAAGATGGCATGGAAGATCTGGAAGCCTATATAAATAGAGAAAGGAAAAGAGGGTGAGTTTTGTTATCAAAACCAATGAGTGAGTCCTCACCTGGAACCCACAATAGAGCATTAAAGGGCATGTATAAAATCACAATGATATAAATACCGTTCAACCAATCAGTATAGTTATAAGAATGTAATTATATGCAAGGGTACTAAAACATTGTATCATGTAAAATACTTCAAGTATCTCAATAGAGACAGTAATCTCTCTGGTTATGCATAGCATAACAATATCTCTGTCACATCTTAGGCGTTACGTATCGGTCCCAAGTGTGACAATAATGGGTACCTGACTAGGTCCCTTCTCTGATACTCTGGCCCTGGGCTATTTGGTACCAAGGTTAACGATTAACACTAACACACAATCTGTTTCTCTATAGCTCCTGCTAATCAATCAAAGAATACAGTATCATTTCCAAACTTTGAAAACAATGGCATCTACCCTGGGGTTCAAACTCAATCAAGTAAAATCCATGATTCTACAAATCAGATCACCATTATAATAGCTCAATAAGTTATGTTCTCACATTCCAACTTCATCAAAAGTACCTTTCATCCACATGGAGTTATAAAAACATGTTTTCATGATAAAACCTATGGTTCAAGATATAGAACACAATAGAATTCTTACAACTTCTAAGAAAACCTCTAAAGTTCATTGTTTAGGCTATATTTCGATGAAAATAACTTTAATGCATGAAATAGAGATTGCAGATGTGAACCCACTCACCTGAGTGGTAGAAATTGAAGGCTCAGACATGACAGGGTTCCTTGGAGTGGAGATGGCACCAGTATCTATCATAGGAGTGATAGAACATTTGATTAATCTCTAGAATCACTAAAAAACCTTAAGTTTATCTCTAACATGGAGGAAAAGCTCCCTTTACCCTCATAGGCAGGAAACCCCTCTAAGACAAGGAAGAACCGAAGAAAATAGCAAGATTGAGAGAACTACATACCTTAAAGCCTTAGGATTGAAGGATTGAAGTTAGAATTGAAAGATAATGGAAGAAAATGGGGTTGGAAATGAAGTTTGGGTGAAAGAAAGAGAGAAAGTGAAGGTTCTGAGGTTGGGGGGAGAAATGCGTTCTAGGTGTTCTGGACCAAAATGACATTTTTATGCTTGCTGTTCACGCCTGGCGGTCCCGCCCATCTGACGCACAACTTACTCTCTGTTTACCGCCTGGGCGGTCACATGACCGCCTAGGCGGTCTCCAGAAGCTCCAGACACCGACTTACTCTCTGACCGCTGGTGGTCATACCGCCTGCCCTCCAAAGCTCTAGATGCTTCAATATGGTATGTATTAGACTGTACTATCTCACTACTCACTTATTTACACATTTCTTAATTTTAAGTTAATCACTTTAAAACATAAATGTAAATAAGGAAACACCCCCCATTTGGATTCAAATAAAATATCAAAAAAATCAAAACCCCAACAAACCAAAATCTAATTTTTGGGTTTTAGTTCAAATTCAGGAATTTTCGACAATTTATAAACTTTTGGGCTAAAAACGAAAATGTCTAGAGGTTAGGTAAAATTCGTTAAAAATCACTCTTCAATTTGTCTACCTCCAAAGAACAATTAGGGACTTTGATCCAGGAAAATGGTTCTACTATATAGCCCTCCAAGGACGTGTAGGGTTAAACTAGTGAAATTAAGACCCGTATTGACCGCTAGGGTAACTAGCACTCTTTAATTCAAAAAAATTTCTAACCCTTTTTGTTTAACCTAGGGTATTACATAATGTCTGGATCCCCATTGATTATATGTGATGTATTTTTTATAGGGATAATATCTCTTTATTTTATTTCAGGATATTGAAAATACAAGGAAAGCTTTGTCCATTTTCTGTGTTGCATAGAGGATAGGACATGTCTTCTATATATACACGCAGGGTTGGGTCATGACACCTATTAATAGACAATATAAAACAATTTTACATCATCACTAGAAAGAGTTTCAAGAAATTGTCAAATCATCATAGTAGATAATTATAATAATTCGTAGTTACTTATTATGATTTCACACTTTTCAAAAAATTTATAAGTATCAATGTACTAATTGGAATTAATCTCTTTGAAAAAAATACTACAATATGTGTGTGTGGGGGGGTGTATTATATGAGAGGGTATAGGGGCTGTATAACCATAATAAATAGTCAAAATTAAAAGTTAATTAATGATAATTAATCCTAAGGCTTATTTAAAGAAGTCGCATGACTTTATATTTTAATTTTAACCATTCATCAAAACAAAAAAAAATATTAACTATTTATGTAAGACTTAACAACCAAAATTAACTCATCTCACTTTCACTCAAGTCACTCTCTATATATAAATACATAGTGGAGATCCATTTCCTCCAAGAGTGAGTCTTGTACACTTACTCTATTAAATAACTTTTTATCCGCATTAAATTTAATCTATTCTATTATTGATTTATGCGGTATTATATTGATAGTCAAATATGTCAAGTTTTAAAAAAAATTGAACAATAATAGATAGGAAATTTGATAATCGATACTTATTTATATTTTGAAAAACATGTTATCCTTTAAAATAAAATAAAATGATAAACTATTAAATTATTTTCAAATTATATGAAAATTTAAAGACTTGATCCTTTTGTCTGAACTTTAAATTCAACTGTTGGATTGATAAAATTTTATGTTTAAAAAAAGTTATTAGATGAAATAAGTATATCATAACTTACTTTTAGAGTAAATGGTTCCTAACTATATATGTAGAAAGAGCATCAAGTGAGATGAGTGATTAATTACGAGACCAAGATGTGTTAATTTTGATTAGTGGATCTTATATAAATTATCAATATTAAAATATAAAGTCATGTGACTTTTAAGTGATTAAATCAACTTTTAAGAGAGTACTATGTATTTGTTAATTTTTAATATTGATAAAAATAATAGTTTTTAAAAATATTGAAATAAATAATATTGAATTTAAATTACAATTTTATATTTTAAAACTAATAAATATTATAATTTAAATTATTAAATATTTATCCAATTTATTTTTTATTTTTAACTAAATAATTAATAATATTAATTATATTTTCTTTACAACTTCATTTCTATTGTTCACTGTATGATATTAATATTTTCACAATTCTTATACTACTATAGCCATGTACTCTATATTTCTACATGAAGTTAGTATTATTTCTGTTTAGTGTATTATCAAAATCACTTGAATTTGTGGCCATATATTCTACATTTTTACTATTTTTTGTTATTTTTTTTTTACAGTTTTAAATTTTAACTTTGGCAAAATCTTTATTTT
Source organism: Dalbergia oliveri (assembly GCA_030441495.1). Taxonomy (NCBI): domain Eukaryota; kingdom Viridiplantae; phylum Streptophyta; class Magnoliopsida; order Fabales; family Fabaceae; genus Dalbergia; species Dalbergia oliveri. Next base: position 12,198,008 of record JAMLFY010000001.1, read on the forward strand.
CATCCATCTTCTTTTAGTGATATTTTAGTTTGATGCCAACATTTTTTTGTATTTCAATTTTGTCCTTAAGGTAACGAGTAAATGTTACCTTTTCACTTACACCATCAATTTTACTAACAAAGACAATTGGTCTAAATTTAATGTGTCCATTTGTGTCTATCAATAGCTACTAACTCTAAATATTAAAGTTTAGAGTATGATGGTAAAAAGGAAAAAAAAAATCCTTTGCATATACAAGCAACATGGCATCCACAAAAAGTAAAGAAAAAACACATTTGAGTTGGCTCAATAGTTTCCATCATTATATGCTATTTTGTCATCCTTTTATCGATTTAATATTTTTTTTTTTATTTGCTCATGTTTGTTGATATATTATGCATTTCAGAGTTTTTGAATTACATGGCTAGAAATTTATCATATTGTATATATTCATTTTTCTTTTAACAAATACTATGTGAAGTTAATTCTAATAAGTCATATTTTTCTTTTGGTACATTGATATGTCATATTTTAATCTCATTATTATACTCTTACATATTTTAAATATTACTTACTAATAAGATATGTGTTGAATTTGATACAAATGTTAATAAGTAAATTTTAATAAATTAATGATTAAAATTTAATAATTATTAATATAAAAATTATATAATAATCCATCCTATTCAAATGATCACAAAATCTAATATATAATCATTTACGGTATAGAATTGGGCTCCTTTAAAATGAAGGATTGATAAAGTGAGTAAGGATTTGATTACCTTTAGATTAATAACTTTCATTTTGTGCAAATTCCACAAATTGATCTCAAGGTGATTAAGTTCTTACCTTTTGACTCTCAACCTCCTTAATTTAGGAAAATCAAATCCTATGATGTGATTCCTAAAATTTGGATAATTTATGAATGCATAAAATTTCTTTAAATTTAGTATCATAACTTTCATTTTCTTCTTCAGTTCCTTATTTAAAAAAAAAAAATAGAGATTCTAAGGTATCTCAACCATTTTTGGCTTCTTTTTTCCAAGATAATAACTAAGAGACAGCACTAGACTTTGTCACAAATGTGCAATACTCTGTAATGTAGCTGAAGGGCCAAATTTCTAGAGACAAGGGTGTTGCTTGTCCTTGTCCACATGAAAATGAGTGACCGGCCAGCATTCCAACAACAACAACAAATAAAAACACCGGCCAGCAACTTGGTAGCATACTCTTCTTGATGGCCTCATGGGCAATGGTGGGCTGGTGGCCCTCACTACCTCCCCATTTCATAATTATGGTTAGAGAAATGATAATTATACAAGGAAATGCGAGATATGTGAACACATTTATAGAAATGTAACTCTTTAAATAAGTCGTACGTTCATTCAATAGTGGATGGAGTGTGAGTTGATAAGTATCTCATATCCTATAAATATAATATGCTACTTTTTATTATGACTGGAATCTTGCTTGATTGTGGAACACAATTAGTTAATGGTTGGTTTGTTCGGTGGATTGGCACAAATTTGCTGGAATCTTTTGGGATATAGTATAATAATATGGATTGTGACATTCTTGGCTGTAGGCCACAATATATCTTGGAGTAGTGGAAGAAAGCTGGAATCTGCACAAACACACAGATACTAAAGAGAAATAGATATTTTTTGCCAATGTCATTTCTAACTAAAGTTTTTTGGTTAACAGAACGAGTTAGAATTAACAAGAAGATTGGGAAAAAAAATGAATTAAAGTTATCTTTACTTACTTACAAGATTAATAAGGGAATCGAACAGAGAATTTGTTTGAAAATTATCTTATAAGAGAACATAGTAGAACAATTATTAACTTTCTAAATCTTTAGTTTTGCTCATTCCACTTCACCTTTAAGGAAAAGATATTTCGTTTTTAGAAAGAAAAAAGGAGGAACTATTTTGCATGAGTGGTCTTCTTTCCCCTTCTCTTATTACCTATCGACTATCATCTAAACATAGGAAAAGGGTTCCATTAACTTAATTTGTGCTTTCTTATCACTCACTCCATGACGTTTTCATCATCCCATTTCTCACACTGTGACTCAAGTTTGAAAGGGAGCTAATCATCAAATCAGCTTTGATTGGAATTCAAACGAGATGAAAGCAACAAATTGCTTAGGCGACTGCCTCCTGCATAGCATTATTGTGGCGTGAAGTTCTGCTTGATTTGGACATGACAACAAATATAATATGGTTGAATAAGAAACAAGATGAAGAATTCTTATGCGTGCTTCATCTTGATGGAAATCATCTATATCCAAATCATGTCTCGTTCTCTATCCCATCGATCAATTCTTGGCATGCGAAATATGAGTAATGTCTAGTAATTACTGTCAAATTTTAACTGTTATTAAATGTCTATATTCCACGTAATTGGTGGGACATGGAAAGGGATATAATTTGAGAACAGATATATTTTCTGTCCTATCTCGTGGTAATAAATTGAATCCAATTTTATGTGTTAATTACTCCAAAAACTCAATCCAATTTTGAGTGTTAATTACTCCAAAAATCGTTGCATAGCTTGATGGCTGCCAATCTTTGAATTTGCATCAACAAAAGAACCCTGTTCAAATCAAACCACTTCAGAATGTTAAGCACACTATATTGCAGCGACACATTTATGCTTCTTAGCTGCGAGTATAGTAATGAATAAAATTCACAAAAATGAATGTGTACATAAATATGATACACCAAATTTTACCAATGCCGGGACGTCACTATACAAATGGTTTGTATTAAATGATGAAGCAATGGTTCCATGATATCGTGCAAGACAAGAAAGCTGCTATCATTGCAACATGAATGTTGAATTATTAGTTCTCTTGATTATTAATTTCACGAATAATAGGTCTCATGGAGCCAATGAACTAAAGCAATATTTCCGGTTCACATTCATAGGCAACCTGTATAGAATTTAATTATAGTTCTTTGGAAATGCCTTGTCCATGTCTTTAGGGACATCCAGCTTATGCAAGATAACCACGTCTTGAACTCGGTTATCCATAAGTCACTTCAAGGTTGCGTGTCTTGAAGGTTTGTGGTGCCTTCTGGCATTTCCACCATGCAAAGAAGCTTAAGCCAACATCACTGTCCGTAACTAGCGTTTTATCACATCACAAACACGAACATGAGATTTTCATCTAAAGATGTTGAACATTCAATCAGCAATCTAACCTACATTATTATTTTGGGAGTAATCAATTATATCCCACGACCCACAATGTAAAAGTTCACCTTAATAATTGAAATGTAATGCATACTTCATTTTAATTCCTAAACAAAAAAAAAAATGAAAACAAAAGAAAACTTCCACCCTAAAATTACAAAAATAATTCAAATTATTCCTATTGATAATTTATTTAGTCTCTAGAAACATTACCCTAAAAATCAACTTAAATAACTTTTTACAACTTCAAGACCTAAAATCATTAATTTCTTAATTTTAAAGGCCGAAGTAAAACACATAATTCCTTAAGTCCAAAATCAATCACACATCATTCAATAGAAGAATCGCATAACATGTACAAACTAGACTACGTACAACATAGCAATTTATCAATATCTTTACTTAAGTAACACCAGTGAAATTTCCTTACCTTCGTTTTTCTTTTTAAATTAACTGCATTATAATAAATTGAAGGCATTATATCATGAAACTACATGAAGAACTAAGGCATGAGTCCTAACTAAAACTTAAGCCATCTCTTCTCTTTTTCTTTGCTAACAACTGCATTTGATGCCGAGGCATGAGCTGCTTCAGCATCGGCTAAAGCCTTGCGAGTTTCGACTAATTTTCTCATAGCAGCCTCATAAACAGCCTTCTCCTTTCTGTTAATGTTCACCATTGCTTCAAGCTTTTCAACCCTAATCTTCAAATCCTTCACCTCATCCTCATATGCAAGCAACGCACGTCTATCCACCTTCTTGCCTTCCCCGGAACCCTGCTTCTTGATCGATCCGCCATTCAAAGCTTCACCATGCATTGCCAGCTGATTATTTATTAGTGAGAAGATATCTGAGCTTGATTCTTCTTCCTCTTTTGCCACGCGATTTGCTTCTGCGAATTTCTTATCGCGTTTTCTCTTACCTCCTCTGCTTCGTTTCTTACCTTGTTTCTCTATGTTCTCTTCTCCTTTCTGAGACTCGAGAGCATTATCCAAGGATTGCTTTGGTGGTAGGACCTTCACTGGTATGGGATCTAGCATTCCCTGACCAGTTACACCTAAACCCATTCCTTCTCGGAAACCCATATTAGCCATCATTTTGGAAGCCACGCCTCTAGTGTGGTTCTCCCACTTGGCAAATATAGCAGTTTCAGTCTGAATGCCCCTTTGTTTGTTCGTACTCTCCAGAAATCCTAAACCTTGCGACTCCTCTTCCTCGTAGTCGCTGGAGTCAGATTGTTCTAAGCTGGAATCGCTCTCTACATCGCTCATTTCTGCATACTCGGACAATACCATATGTTCTGCCCCAAGCTTCACAGAACTTCCATCATCTCGGAAAACAACTTGTCCAACTCCAGATTTTCGTCCCAAGACTCGAGCTCAGCTTCTTTCCAAATGCCTGCATTGGTATTTGAGACTGCCCATATACTCGATCCTACAAGGGACGACTTCCAGATTGTTGGGACATATTTCTTCAGGGAGGACAATTGAACATCAACTCCTGCAAATATAAATTGTACATGAGCTATAATATGTTGGACAAAATATAAGGCACTATAATAAAAAACAAAACCGAGAGAAACAGATGGTATAAAATAGGCTCATGGTATATCAAGGCCACCTCCTGAAACCAGCCAAACCAACAATTAAAAGTGGGTTGAGAAGGGAGGAGGGGGATTCTTGCCAAAAAATAAAACAGGGGATTACAGGTTTCTAACCCTTCATATCCTGATCTACAAAATTTGAGGGACAAACAAATAGGATTAACAGTACTAAATCAATGATTTTTGCTTTTTCCTTTCTCAGCCTCATCCCCAATGTTTTGTGTGTATCTTAGGTAGCATTTGGTAAATGTCCTGGGACAGAAAATACGGAGACACTAAGAACAGAAACATGTTTGGAGAAGAGGACAGAGAGAAAAATCCCAAAATTGTTTCTGTCCTACGATAATTTTTGAGCCAACTTTTGTCCCTCCTTGCTGGAGACATGTCTCTCCGATACAAATTTAAAATATATTTAAATATCCCTTTAAACATTTAATATTGCATCTTTGCCCTTCTAACTTTTCAATTTTTCATCAAATTATAACCTAATCTTCTTTATTATTTTATCAATCACTATGCCGTGTACATTACTACTAAACACAGTTTTGTCTCCGTCTCTCTCACTGACTCCATCCTTTCTATCCTGAGATAGGTACTGCAGTCAAATTAAAAAACTTAGTAAAGATATATGGAAGTGATCCAATGAATGAAGCTGTAAAGAATTCCACCCAAGCACAAAGCCCACAATGAATCTAAATTAAATTTAGATGTATATAGAATAATTATACCATCCTCAATATGTGAAAGTACACAAGTCACCAATATGTTTTAAGATGTTATAAAAAATTTATATCCTAATGGAAATACATCATAATATAAGAAACACAGTTAGAAGAGAAAAAGATTTTCCCTTAATATGCTGATTGCTAAAGTTAAATGTGCCACTCAAGTATTAAACTTAGATCACCAAACTATTCACATGAACTAACTCCAAAGAATGAATAGTCAGTTTACTCAACAAGTTCTAGTTGAATGCCCATAAGATATCCACACTTAAAAGGGTTAATATCAGAACAATTTAGTGACACAGAATTACAAAGATAGAGGTCCATTTGATTTCAACTCTATCAAATTTTCTTCAATTTTCCCAATAACAGCAGCTTACCATGTGATAGGCGACAGTTAGTACCAAATCGACATCGTTGTTGTAAAAAGAACTTGCACATCTGCACTTGGGTGTTCTAGTATTAGTAAATGACATGAAAAGCAACATTGATTTTATTGAAGAATCAGAACCTAAATTTTGAGGGACAATAATGCCAATATAAAATTCCAATAAGTAGCAATTGCAAATTACTTCACACACAAACATACATTATACATATATTGTTCAATCATAATTATCTTTTTAAGCTGATAACACAAGGCAACTATTGACGTTTGAGGTTACAGTGAAATCCTTGAGATGACCTGTGAATTGTGTAGGATGATGAGATAGGGATAAAAAATAAAAAGAGAACCAGAAAGCAAAAATGAAGGTGACACATTGCAGGGCCTGTAACTTCAAATTTTTACAAGTTAGGATTATTTCATTGACTGTGTGATTGAAACCCACTCCATTTATAACTAAATTACCGAATGAAACGTGTTTGGATTTATTTTGAATTTAATAACAGATCTACAATTGTGATAAATGTAACATATATACAACTTGTCAATCATTCAAATAAAACTATTTCTTCTTAAATTTTGTACATAAGTGTTCATACACACATACAAAAGTTGAAAGCTGAAATAACAGAAAATGATAGGAACTAGAAATTTGATTACAAAATGTGCAAATGATGTTATTAAAGATCTCAAAGAACTCTCACTCATAGTGGTAATAACAGAAAATATATGGTAGGAACCGAGCCCATTAAGCAGCCCTAGTTTATTGTACACACCCAAAAGAAGAGTGCTAGAGGTGCATCAAAAGTGAGGGACCATACTAGAACAAAATAAGTGAGGGTTAGGCTGAGTTTGTTACAAGCTGACTAGAAAAGAGAATAGAAGATCCAAACAGATTTGGTGAGCATGGGAGTGAGGTCTATACATGTAGGAAGGATGGGAAATTCAGTAGGCAACGAAGGCCTTACAGTTGGAGGAGCAAAATGCAGCTTAGAGGGAAGGAGAAGCAGGACCAACACAAAAGGCTAGTGGGGGTTACTCTTGGGGCTTCCAGCCAACAAAGGCCCAGGGGCTGCATCGTGGAAGGCCCATGAACAGTCCCATCACAGTTGGAAAAGGTGGGGCTCGAGGGGTAAACAAGGCAGGAGGAGAGAGGAAAAAGAATGAGAGCAGGAGGTTGTCTCAAGATGAGTGGCAAGAGAGGCAACAAATGGGATATGGTGAAGATAATATATGATATGTTCTTTATTTCTAGTAGGATTTTTATTCTGCTGTTAAAATAGGACTATATATTTCAGCCTATGTAATTCTGCTAACATGAAAAATACCACTTTTTACAAGCTCTTGGTCATGTCTTTTGGCTCGACCAATACACCTAAGTAACAGGGGTCTATCATAAAACAAATAGCACATTTGGTAAGCTGTTTTAAGCTAGACTCCCAAGAGGACTAGCAATCAGCCATTAACACATCTCTCATATAAACACTAAATCATATGGGTTGCTAAGGAACAACTTTAAATATGAAGAAAAGAACCTAAATTGTAAAAACATCAAATCAAGGACAACGTCCAGATGGTAGCATTAGCATGATTGTGGCACATTCTAACATAGATCTGAGAAAAACGACATTGGAAATTAAAGCTTGCCAACTTTTCTGTGTCATTATTTCAGTTTTTGAATTCGCTCTTTTGCGGCAAATATTCCAGCCTAACTACTGCAATATATATCTACTTTTATTTTTCTTTTTGGATATTTTTTGGGAGGGGGAAGGATCAGGGTATATATAACTGCATTGTTTGGCTTTTATGCTACTTCTAAATAAAATACAAGGAAAATGGAAATACAGCTTGACACCCATCATATGCCTACGTTGCCTCATTTCCTCATTTATTAATCAAATTTGATAACAATTTTGGCATGATTATGCTGGAAAAAATGCATAATTTATGAATGAACTTTTGTTATTTGAAAATTTTCTTAGAACTAGTTGCAGTGTGGAGTAAAGTGGGGAGGGCGAGAAAATTTTATCAGTTAAACTTTAAACGGAATACCATAAAAATAAAAGAGAAAATGGCCACTTTTGAGCCAAGAGAAATCACACATACCACCATATTCTCAGATGTAGGAGTGAGGAACGAAATCTTTGCTGCTGAGTTATCCAACTGCACCAGTTGACCATTGTACCACCTCCCATCTTTGTGACGAAATCTACATTTAGATCCAACAGAATAAAATTTTCCTCCAGTGGCTCAGGTCCAACATCTGTGGGATCAAGAGGCTCTGCTTTCACTTCTTCAGTAAAAAGATTAGTGCTGTGCAGCACTGAATCTGCTTCTTGCAATAATCGTGCACGTTTTAGGTTAAGAAGTCCTTCCTCTGCATCCTTAATTGCCTGAACAAGTTCCTCATGAACCTGAGATAACAAAAAAATTTAAGAAAATTAGCCTCAGAAACTTTAGATTGGCCGTCATAATCCCCTGGACTCTAGCTCAGGACAATAATCCACTGCAAATGACAGAGTTTTTTTCATTTTGCTGATGCAGCTCAAGAGATTCAAAATAATTTATGAAATTTAAATGGCTTGTCTACAGACATGGTTAATGATAGGACATAATGACAGGCATAGCTTGATCCTTGTAGCCAACCCCACCTAGCTGGAAAATCCTTGGTTGTTGCTGTTGTTAAGTCATTTGTGGTTGCACTAAAGGCTTTTAAAGGTACCATATGAAACACACACACTATTCAGCTTGCTGCTAAGAGTTCAAAAGATCAACAACTGGTTAATCAATGAGGCACTAAAGGCATGCCTCCCCTAAACCAGAAATGCATGCACCTCATTGAAAGGTCAGGAGCAGTGCCTCTACCAGTAAGAGGTGCTGGTCTGGTGCCTTCTATCAGGTCTCCTTAGCGCCTTTGACTACACCATTCCGACAAACTTATGAATTAAGTCTAAACACTAAAGACTCATTAAGTTACATGCGCCCAAATTAGCAGACATTACACAACACAGCAATCAATCCTACACATGAATATAGACATAGAACAGCCAGCCAACAACTAAAACGCAATACCTTTATCATTACACATTCAAAAGCACAGAAACCAAAACGAACCTTGTCCTTAAAAATGACTGAGAAAAATAAATCATTCCAAAACCCTCCACTTCAAGCCAATCAACTCAGCATGATTCTCCAATTGTCCAAAACCAGAAAAAATAAATAAATAAATCTTTGACACGCCCAGAGTCATAAAGCTACATATGAAAAGGGTTTGAATTTTGAAATAGCACACTACCCAATCCTCAGTATTTCTACATGGTCAAATTCCCAAAACCCAGTGAGTCAGTGACCCTCGAACGTCCATACCCATCATCATTAACGATTACACTCCGGCATCGAAAAAATAATTAAAAAATTTCTTGAAATTCAACATTTTGAGTCGCATTTCATTCCCAACTGGTCACAGAAAGTTACAAGCTTTAACCTGAAAAATAAAATAAAATAAAATTTGCCCAGGACCCAAAATCATATAATCCAAAAAAAACAAAATCATCAATTGTTAACAAAATTAAGAACCCAATAAGAAGAAAAGAAAATGGAATTCGAAGGAGCCCTTTTAATTGCAAGTGGTTGTCGAAAAGAATAAAGTTTTATTTTGTTCCCATTAAAAGGTAAAGATAGTTTTTTTAAGGAAGGTACCGCGAGAAGCTCGGGGTCGGAAGGATCAGAGAGAAGAGCTTGATCGATAGCAGAAAGAGAATCCCTTTGCTCTTGCAATTGAAGTTCCAGTTGGTTCTCCAGAACCCTCTCTTCTTCGCTACCCATTGCCAATGCCAACCAACGCAACGACCACACACACACCCCTCTTTCTCGCTTCCTTCAATATTTTCCAAGATTGTTCTCAGTTCCAAAACGTTTTTTTTTTTCGAACATTTTCACAACCTTTCTACTAAGGCCCAAACAAAATCACAATGTACTTCATTACTTTCGATGTTTGAGATTATGAATTATTAGAGATGTCAAAAAGCTTGCCATTCTTAGCCTTGTTAAAAGTTTGGCAAAAATTGGCAGGGTGGGTTAATATGTTAAAATAAAATGGGTTGAAATGGTCAACAATTTTAGCTTGGTGGAATAGTCAAAAATTAAAAAAAAATTTTAAAATATTTTTAATGTTTTGATTTTTTTTAAAAAAATATTTTTAAAAATAATTTTTATTTAAGTATACCAAATTTTCAAGGTCCATAACAATTATACACTAATTTTGAGAAAAAAATGTTATTGTTAATAGTGTTATTTGTGAGTTATGATACTATTTTATTTTTAAGTTTTAATTTTAAATTAATAATATCAACTGTACAGGTGTCCTATATTGGTGAGTGTACATATTTCTTACTATTTTCTTTTTGGGTCATACGTTTTACTTTTTTATCAATAAATTATGAATTTTTTTAAAAGAAAATATAAAAGACTTAACGGGGTAAGCACCCACCCGCCTAAGCCCACGAGTTAAGCGAGCGGGTGGCCAAGTGAAATTTTTTGGGTTAAAACTTAAACCCAGCTAAAATGACGTTTGGTGGCAGAACTTGAACGCTCAACCCGTTTTATCATCTCTAAGAATTATATTCCTGAATAATGATATTCAGGAATATTATTTAGAGTTGTGTTCCTGTCCTATCGGAGTGTGAGACATCGTAGTGACTCATATCTTATTTTCATTAGATGAGATATCAATGTGGATTGCATTAAGAAAAGGTTAATATCTCATTCAATGGAGAGGTATGAGTCGGCAGTATCTCATATCTTATGAGTATAAATAATATTTTTTTATTCCTAGATATTTTAAACAAACTATTTGTTAGGATTAAACTTGTTGAGATTCTCAGAATAAACTTATTTGTTTTATAATATATATTTCTAGAAATATATGTCATAATTTCTAAAATATCCCTAATACATGTATTATTATTATAATCTAAATGAAAATTACACTTCCAACAAAAAAAATCATAGATATTTCTCAAATAAAATTTAAAAAAAAGAAAAAAAACAATCATAAATTTAAAAATATTTTCGATCAATATAAAATTAACAATCATTTTTTTAGAATTTATTCATCTCATTCAAATCTAACAATTAAATAAAATACTAACAAAACAACAACTACATCAAATTAAAATTATGCTTCCAAAAAAGAAATCATAAATTAGAAATATTTTTCAATCAAATAATTATAGGTTTGAGAGCGTAATAGATATGTGAAATGCAAATGAGCACTAGTAAATAAAAATTGTGTAGTAAAAATTAAATAATTGAGGGATATTTTCATATTTGTGCTTAATAACTAGTATTCCCACTTTGTGGGAATTTTAATCCCACCTTTCATCATGGATGGGTAAAGGACAGCGCGCCTCTGGCCCTTGGCCTGGCCTTTTTTATTATTTAAGCTAGGTCAAGGCTTTTTAAAAAGCCTATTTAATTAAAGAGGTTAACCTTAAGCTCCTAGAAGCCTAGGAGGAGGATACTTAATAATATGTAAAATTATATATTGGGGGTGTGAAGGATTTGAACCCAAGTCCTCCACATTTTTTAAAGAATATAAACCATTAGACTAACTTGTTTATTTGATACTATGTTACCTATCTAATATGTTTATATTAATTCCAGAAACTGAACTAATAAAATAATTTTAAAATCATTGTGTTTCTGAATTAAAACATTTCCCTTTTACAACTCACATTCACACATCTTTCATTCACAAACTATTGCAATTTTAGAAACCCTTCTAAGGCTCTTTCTGAGCTCCTTCGAAGGCTCACAATCACACTCCGCGTCGTGCAGGCTAGGCCTTCCGTCCGCGTCCACCCAGCCCAGCCACCACGCGACCGTCACGTCCGCGTCCGCATCCTCAGCCCTCAGCCCGCGCGCTGCCGTGCGTCCATCGCGTCCGCGTCAGCGTCCCGTGCAACCACCGTTCCGTGCAGCCGCAGTCCAACCACCCCATCGAGCAGATCTAGCCTCCACCGTGACCATTCATTCAATTCTGTGAAGCTGTGAACTCAAAGATCTGCAAAAGGTACTACACCGTAAAACAATGCTTTTTTGCTTCTGAGTTTCTTAGGACTTTGTTGGTTATTGTCAGATCTAACCTTCTTAGTGTATCTTAGATTTGTGGGTTGACAAGAAAACTGTCAGGTGTGCTAACTATTATCTTGAAAAAAAAAAGGACTTGTTTCTTTGTGTTTGCATTGTTCATCTTCCTAAAATTGATGGTCTAAATTCCTTCATCATTCACCGTTGTTCATTCTTGTACGCTAGAGATGAGCTACCATTATTGTAATATTGTGTGCTAATCTCAATTTCTCACATCTATCCTCTTAACGGTTGTTATGAAGAGAATATATGTTCAGATTTCTTCCTTTTGCTAATTCTATATGTTCGCTCCAAAAATTTGCAATGCTTTACATTTACATATCCCTGAGAATATGTCAGCGAGGTATATGGCATTGGTATATGCGCATTAGAACACTATTATTGTTTAGTCCAGATTTTTTTTTTAATAACATACTTGTTTAATCTACTATATGACAAGTTTATTCAATGGCTTCTCCAATTGATGTTGATGAGACAATGTCATCTGGTACGCATCCCCTGGCCCTATTGAAAGCAGTGGACAAGGAGTTACACCAATGACACCAACGATTCAAGCCAACCTCAAGATTCAAGTCAAGCTCAAGAAGATGATACAAATTGTGTTATTAAGAAAAAGAGGGCAAAGACATCAATTGTTTGGAATGATTTCAAAGAGATTGAAGTTTCTAAAGGAGTGACAAAAGCTGCTGTAATCACTGTAAGGGACAATTTGCTTACTCAAGGAAGGGGGCTAGCACTAGCCATTTGAAAAGACATACAGAAAATTGCTTACAAAGGAGGCTATACATGGCCTCGCAAAAGAAGCAGCCCCCTATTCCATTTCCACCTTCCAGCTTGGATCTTAATCCTTTTCTGACACCTGGAGTTAGGTATACAAATAAAAAGATGAGAGAAATACTTGCTAGTTCAATCATGGTGCATGAGTACCCTTTTAGTATTGTTGAGGATCAAATGTTGATGTGGGGCTTCCAATATGCCAATCCTGAGTTCAAGAAAGTTACTCGCAAAACAATTAGGAATGATTGTTTGGCAATCTATGAGGCAGAAGAAAAGCTTGAAGGCCTTGTTGAAAGGTGTAAGCAAAATAAGTTTGACTCCAGTATGTGGAAATCTAGTCACCAAGTAGCTGAATATATGGTTTTAACGGTCATTTCATTTATGCGAGGTGGAATCTTCAAAAGAGGGTCTTAAGCTTTGTGAAAGTGCCTGCACCTAGGGGAATTGATGTAGCTGATGCCATTTTCAAGTGTCTTAAAGCTTGGGGCATTGAGAACAAGGTGTTTTCTATGTCTGTTGATAATGCTTCATACAATGACTCATGCTTGAGGAATCTCAAGGACAACTTATCACTAAGTAACAAATTAGTGCTTGATGGTAAGTTGTTCCATGTTAGATGTTGTGCACATATTTTGAATTTGTTGGTGCAAGATGGCCTGGGAAGAATTAAGGATATTATTCATAATATTCGTGAAAGTGTCAAGTATATTAATTATAATGATTCAAGGTTGAAGGCATTTTGTGATATAGTGGAGAAGCACTTGAAAGAAAGAAAGCTCGTCATTGATTGTCCAACAAGGTGGAATTCTACCTACAAGATGCTATCTATTGCCTTGAATTTTAAGATGGTATTTGAAGCTTATAAGGAAAGAGAGCCACATTATTCCTATGAGCCATCACAAAAGGACTGGAGGAAGGTTGAGAAGGTCTGCCAAGTCTTGAGGGTATTCAATTTGGCTACTAATGTCATCTCAGGTAGTGACTATCCAACTGCAAATTTATATCTGCCTGAAGTTTGGAGGGTGAAAGAAGTGATTGACAAAGCGGCAACGGATGAAGACCACTTCATGAGAGATATGGCAGCCTCAATGAAAGCTAAGTTTGACAAATATTGGGGGAGTGCAATCTGCTAATGTCCATTGCTCTTGTTTTGGATCCAGGTTCAAATTTCTTGTTATTGAATATTGTTTTCCCTTGATATATCAACCTGATTATGTGGCTAGAGAGAATGTGGATATGGTTATGACGTCATTGAAAATATTATATGATGAGTATGTTAAATTGTAGGAGGAAGAGGGAATTGCTAGTGGTAGTGGTGAAGTTGATGATGATGGCATTGACAATATTAATCCTTCAAATGAGATTAGTGGTGAAGCTACTAGTGAAATAAGTGAGCTGATGAATTTATGAGTTTTGTTCGTAAAGCAGGCAATTCCCCAATGAAACCTGAGTTGGAGGTTTATATTAAGGAGAATGTTTATATTCCTGACAAAAGCACCAACTCTTCAGTGCTTTGGAGTGGTGGAAAAGCAACAGGCTTGAAATATAAGATTTTGTCAAAGATGGCCGTTGACATTCTAGCCATCCCAATCTCAACAGTTGCATCTGAATCAACATTTAGTGCTAGAGGAAGAGTAATTGATGAGTTTCGTTCAAGATTAAATGAAGCATCTATTCCAGCCCTTATTTGTGGCGGGATTGGCTACGCAACAAATATATTTGAAGAAGAAGCCAATGGTATGAATTTTATATACTACAATGTTATTTCTAGTAGTTGTTAATTTATGGCATAGTCTAACTATAAATAATTTCTTATTTTCAAGGTACTTGAGTTTGAAGAAGAGGAGGAGATCATTTTGAAGATTTGATCTTTTGTTGGTTTGTTGGGTTTATTTGAAGATTATGTTTTATTTAGTTATGTAATATTTAAGTTGCTCATGCTTTGTTCTTGAGACTTAGTGAACCTTGTTTCACTTGTGGTTGAATTTTCTTTTCAAACTTTGGTTTAGTTGTATGGTTTGAATTTGCTTGGACTTTTAGTTGAATGTTTAATCTTGATGTGTTTAAAATTGGAACTTTGTTAGATTTAATTTGATTCTATGAAATTGAATGGTGAGCTTCAAAAGCCTTTTTGGCCTTTTAAAGGAGTGTTAAAAGGCCTAGGCCTATTTAGGCTTACATGAAGGCCTAGGCCTTGAGGCCTATTTTTTAAATTGCAACAAGTTTATAAAAGCGGACTTTATAAGTAGGCTTCAGGCCAGGCCTCTAAAAATAAAGCCTATAACATACAAACAGGCCTTAGGTCCAGTGCTTTTGTTATAGGCCTGCCCTAGTTGTGGCCTAGCCTAACCTGGCCCTTCCACCCTAATCATGGAAATGATATCTCATTAAATCATGGAAAAAAATTTCAAGGAATAATTTATATTCAAAAATAATTTTATAAAACTTATAATAAATATGGGAACTCATCATTCTCAAGTTGTTGTTCTAAGGAATAACTAAATTTATCTTAAAACAACTCCATATAGATCATAAGTGTGTTCGGTTTGATTTTTTTAGAAGAATAAACTTTAAAAAATAATTTTACATAACTTTGAGTACGTTTAGATATAGCTTAAAAATTTCTTTTGAAAAAAACTAATTTATCACATTTTTGAAGTTCATAATACCTAACTTCTAAAAAAGGGAAAAACTACTAAAACTAAACCTTTTTTAAAAATAAAATCCTATAAAAAAAGTATTTATTTAAATAAAATATTTACATGCAAAATAATTTTGTCTAAAACATAAAATTCTAAAAAGTGTTTAAAAATATCTTTTTAGATTATCCATCCCATACTACGAGCAATCCAAAGACCTCAAAAACACTCTCCAAAACTAAGCCATTGTTATGGAGCATGCTCCAAGGCTAAGACTCCAAGTTGCCAAAAGTGAACCATCATGATCCTCGAATGATAGCTCCGCACAAAGATGTTTGTTCCTGTTAAGGCAAGGTGTTTAGGTTTAGGAATCAAGTTAATTCTTCCCGCGCAAGATTATTAATGGTAGTTAAAGTCCATGGAACATTGTCTCAGAATAAAACCACAGAGCTCACAAATCCTTAGTAACTATAGCCTCTTCTAAATCTAGCATGGTCAATAAACAATGCATCATTCATTACTAACTACGTGAAGGTTTCTAATTTTAGGGGATGTTCTTATCATCCAAATCCTTTATGCAAACTAGTTCTAGCCATAACATCATCTTCACATAAACTTTGATAAGATACATGGCAATCAAAGTTGATCTATGAAAAGTAAGTAAGGGAGAATAGGATACGTGACCATCAAAGTTGATCTCTAGAAAGTTTATGACAAAATTGGAATTTTATCCATCATACTTTGGTTATGTGAACTTACTAGACAAATTAATTGACCTAATTAAGGAATGTATCCCTTCACCCATCATTAGTCTTCTTTGGAATGATGGGAAAACAAACTCTTTTAATCCCTCAAGAAGAATCTGTCATCAAGAATACCTTATTTCCCTTGGGAGTGGATCCTTCATATGCATGCTGAGCTTCGTTGGATGGGGAGCCCCCCCAAATTTTTTTCAAAAAATTATATATATATATATATATATATAAAAATAAATAAAGAAAACAAATTTAAATTTAAATGTAATAAAAATATAAGAAACTTATATAATGTCGTCCAATTATATCTTTTTATTTATGTATAATTTTTTTAATAATTGGTGTGAGAGTTAAATATGTATAATAAATAGGAAATGTGATATGTTATCCTATATAGATTATGTTATTCTATATAAATGAGTTTTTTCAAATTAAAATCCATTAACTTATCTTTTAATTAAAAAGAAAAAGCTCACATCATAATTAAGCATCATTTTATTTTTTATTTTTTACATTTGATAAGCAATTATAAGAGCAAATTCAATGTAGACAATGGATTTGTTAACTTTGTGCTCTACTTTGATTCTTAAGGATGCTTATAAAATTTTTGACATTATTGGATGTATGTTTGAAAATATAATGTAGAAAGAAAATGTTGTTTCATCTAAATTTAAAATGACTTTACATGTTTGGATAAAAAAAATTAATTTTCATTCTAAAATTCACTTATAAGTGAAAACATATTTTAAATTTTTTATTATAAGCAAAAATTATTAAAATAATCCTAAGTAGCAAATATTAATAAAATATAGAAAATCATTTTATACATATTTTTTATAAAAGTCATTATTTTCATAAAATCCAAACAAAAAAAAGCACTTAAAAATTACTTTTGAACTAGTACAATCAACAGAAAATTGATTTTAAAATAATCAATTATTAAAAAATTCAATTATAAATGCATTCAATTATTAAAATAATTTTAATCTCAAAAATAATCCAAATATAGATTATTGTTTATCATGTTAGTTATTTGCTATAAAATTTATATATAGATGTGTAGTTAATTTGATTTGATTCTTGTAATTTAATTAACATATGAAACTTTTGGCCCCTCAAAATTTTTCTTCAAGTTCCCACTGCTCTTATGTAAAAATTTATATGACCTTGTCATGCATAATTTCATCCTTAATTCTTTAATGTCACATATTTTGTTTAAATTATAACATTTGGAATTAATGGTAAAATATTACGCATGATATAATCATGTGAAATTTTGACATGAAAGGATCCATTATCAAGTGAAATAAGGTCTCCTTATCAACATATTCTTCTTGAGGGATTATAAGAGTTTGTTTTCCCACCATTCCAAAGAAGACTTGTGATTGGTTGAAGACATACATTCCTTAATCAAATTAATTAATTTGTCTAGTAAGTTCACATAACCAAAGTATGATGGATAAAATTCCATTTTTTTCCTAAACTTTCTAGAGATAAACTTTGATTGTCATGTATCCTATTATCCCTTCTTAATTTTCATAGAGTGAACCTATTTCCATGCAAGTTAATTATTATATATTGTCTATGTACTAGAAATAAAATTGCTTTCATCCTGGTGGCCAATATTTTGGTAACTAATTAATAAGAAATATTACACTCTCCAATGGGTCTCAACTAGAAAAAGCTTTTAGGTGAAATTTTAACTATTAGGACATGTTTAGTTAAGGAATAAAAATGATTGTAGCTCATACATGAAATTTTACACATCATTTTTACTCATAATCAAACATACCCTTACAAATAACTATTCTACCCCAAGTTATATTATATGGCAATCCAGAGAGCTAGCATCTTCATGGTGTTAAATAATAAATATTAGCCTATGGCTTGGTTTGCTATTGTTGTGATTTTTTGAGAGTGCTAAGCTCTTTGAACTCTCCAAAAGCTTATTTTAAAAAGCTATAATAATATTATTTGATAAAATAATATAAAAGTTGAGTGAATGTTCACTTTAGTTCTGAAATTATATGTATGATTTACTTTATCCCTAAAATTAAGAAAGTATCCTTTAGTCCTTGAAATTTCAAAAAGTGATTAAAATTATTCTTTATACTACTATTCTTAAGGACTAAGTTGAATCACCAAAGGAATTAAGTTGAATCATTTTTTGAAATTTTTGGACTAAAGTGATACTTTCTTAATTTTAGGGACTAAAGTGAATTACGCATACAATTTCAAAAACTAAAGTGAACTTTTACTCTATAAAAGTTGCTTTCAATAAGGAAAAAACTACCATAGTGTGCTTGATAAATATATGATAAAATTGCTCTTATAATCCAAAATGATTATAATGAATATAGATATTAAAGAAAATTATTTCTATTTTTATTGTCATTAATTAAAGTAAGATTGCATTAGTCTTTTAAGATTTGAAGAACATATGTCAACTCTAAAAAGCACTTCCTCTTAAAAGCCAAGAGCCAAAAGTGCTTTTTTTTTTTATTTACCAAATAGAAAAAATTAGCTTATTTCATAAATAAGAGCACCATTTTGAGAGTAGTACCAAACCAACCCTAAATATGATATGAAAGGAAGGATGTTGCATATGTGTACTAAGCTCAGAGATAGTAGCCTATACAACACCATTTTTTTTATAATTTGAAAATAATGGCATAACCCCAATAAGGGAAGCTAGTAACAAGTACAGAAGCTCAAAACAAACACAGTGCTATCAAGCTATAAGCTATTAACCTCCACCAATCAAATGCAACACCCATCATAACTAACTATAGCATCATCAACTCAAAACAAATCATGCACCGAGAGATTTCCACCATAATTCACTCCAGCTAGTATAACAAGGAGCTAAGAGGCAGCCACCAATCACACTAGCAAAACTTTATGCCCCAAAACACACCTTATTGCAAAACTCATATTCAAAGACCAACATCATGGAAACACTTGTATATTGTGGTTATCACTAGAACCAAGCTTAACTAAAACCAAGCAACTTCCACTTCACACTTTAAACAACTATAGCAATAAAAGCCAAGTGTGCTTCACCAGGAACATGAAACTGATAAAATTTGTAGATCTTGAAGCCAAAGCATATGACAATAGCAACAAACGGTCCCTGAGCAACTTTGCATTCAAGGAAGTGAAAATACTAGCCACACAGGACAAATAGCAGAGAAACACATCCAAGTAGACCTCTGGCTTCATTCCTCAATGTGAACACTTCAAACACAACCTCTGAATACATATGAACAATAATCCGAAGCCACTTGTCTTTTTAAGCCATATGTGAACTCATCCCTGCATTAATTCAATTTTTGCAATTTTTGCAGTACTGTGACACCATCCTTGAGAATGATGAAGAATTGTTCTAAGCATCTGAATTGGATGATCAAACTCTGCAATTGTCCCGCTTATAGCCTTGAGGTCCTCAAACAAAGCACCAGCCCAAGTCAGGTTTCCCTTGTGCAAAACTTTCTTCCTTTAAGACCTAGTCTTACTAATTGTGGTAGTATATTCCGTATTTTAGTCCACATATCTATTCTACTACTCCCTTAAACCCATTCAGCATTGTCATCAAGACTAAGGAAGAGCATTGCTACAAGGTATTATACCAATTCATCGAAAACAAGGCATTTATCATAGACAACATTTGTTTTACCACGTCCACTTCCAAGGTTTAAAACTAGGAAATTCTAGAGCTAACAAGACATACACACACACCCCATTTCCCATCATACACAACAAACACACCCACACAAAGTTCCAGGCATACTCACACACACCACTATATTTTGTTATTTGACGGTCACTAACCCACCCACTCATATGTACCCGAAACGCATACATAGGCACACAACAATCATGCCAATACACCCACACACACAACCAAATGGATCATACAAGGACAAAATCCTCGTAGCTCATAGTACTTCTGCAAAATCTCACTTAGTGTTTATCTCATTCCTCACTTAGTGTTTCACTCCTTTCACTCTCTTCTTGTCTTGTTGCACTTCATAGCCTTAGATGTTACACCTTCAAAAGAATAAAAACACTTGTACACATACACCTAATTAGGATAAGAACAAACAGAACATGAACCTCACCTAAAGCACTTATCACATGACTAATTGTCTAGCCTAGCTCAGTTCATACACGATGTGTATACTCACTCTCACAAAGTGTGTCACTCCCCTCAAGGATCTCAGATATTATGGCTATAACAAAGACCTCCTATCCTCTATCAATTAGTTGGTTTCTCCCATTTGGATCAGCCAAATAAGAGGTCTAGAACTTAACCATATTCAAAGCTTCTTGTTGATATGTCATTTTTTGGTTGAAAATGCAATTATTTTGGCTTCTCCATATAACCCAAATTGTTACAAAGAAGGCCCGCCACCAATCCTTTCTCCTCGCATTCCTCGAGTAAGTTGCAATCCAACACTCAAAGAAAGTTTTTGAGTTAGCAAGAGCTAGCTAGCTAACATTACCAAATTGTAGCCAAAAGGACCATAGTGCCAAGCAAAATCACAATGCTAAACTAGATGGTCACTCGTTTCAACCTTTGCATTACATAGCACACAAATGATTTTGACCTCCTAAGAATACCTATTAATTCTGTTAATAACCATAAACCATGCGAACAACTCCACACCAGGTGGAACTACCCCTTTGCACACTTTCTTCGTGAAGCTATAGCTGTTTGCAACAATGACCATAACTTTTTCCAATAGTCTAGACACTGATTTTGTTGAGAAATTTCCATCTTTTCAGAATTTCCATACCAATCTATCTTGGGAATATCCGTTTATTTTCACGTTGACCAAAGCATTGTGCAACTCTTGTAACTGGCCCATTTCTCTTTGAAATAATCGATGTCTCCATTGAAAGTTCCAGATCCATTCTGCCCCTTCACAAAATCGCAATCACACAAGTACCCATCTTTTTGGACTACATTAAATACAACCTCGAGAATATATCCTTTAATCTTCCTTGGTGTAACCACATATCATCCCAGAATTGAATTTTGGTGCCATCCACAACTTCCATCCTTATGCCTTCCATCATCGATCTCATAAAGTTATCATCCAAGATAAATTGAGTACATACCACACCATGTCTTAGGGTTTAATGTTTTGCACTACTAAGGATTGATCCATATACAGACCATTATAAGAACTTACTACCCTCCTCCATAATGGGCACTCGTCCTTTGAGAACCCTTACCACCATTTAAACAAGGCCGAATTCTTGATGACTAGATCATCCAACACCTAGCCCTCCTTCTTCTTTTAGTATTTGAATTTGGATCCATTTCACTAAAGGGATCCCACTTGCTCCATTCACCTTTCCCCAAAGAAATATAGATTGTAGCAAGATGATTTTTTTGCCACCCTTTTTGGCATCTTAAAGAGCCCAAGTAGTACAAAGGGAGATATTTAGAACAGACTTTATCATAAGAACTCTCTCTTTTTGAAAGAATGTTAGACTTCCACTGACTCAGCTGATTTTCAAATTTGTGGAATATGGGATTCCATGTACTCACTCTCTTTGGGTTCACACTCAAAAGAATACCAATGTACTTCATTGGTAGCTGTCCCCCTACACCCAAGTATTCTACACATCCTATCACTCTTTTGGTCTTCAGTATTCAAAGAAATAATAGTTGACTTTTCAAAGTTTATATTAGACCTCCATTAACTCAAAACACTGTAGAAAGTGCTTGCAATTCCTAATGATTTCCTCCTTATTAAGGCATAACAAAATGGTATCATTCATAAATTGCAAATGAGACAATGCAACCTTGTTATGGAGGAGAATATATATATATATATATATATATATATATATATATATATATAGAGAGAAGAGAGAGAGAGAAAGTGAGTGAGTGAGTGAAAGAGAATTAGCCTAAACTAATGAGAGAGCTCAAACTATCATCTCCTTGATCACACGAAATTAGAATCAAGTTATATAATGAAGAAAGAAGAATATCCAACTAAAGAATGAGGAGATCAATTCACTAAGAGAGACTTACAATTGGGACTATTTTTATTTATACTAATTTTATATCATAACATATCATTTGTGGAAAGTGAGTAGCCCAAGGTGAGAATGCCAGTCGTTTGGTTGCCATAAATGCTTGCTGCTCGCAAAGCCTACATTGATAGTTTCATAATCCCATTTCATGTAATTTGGAAAGAAATAAGAAATTTTTTATTGGATTACCATTCTAATTGACACCAAGATAGTGTTTTGCATGTTCTAGGCCTCAAAGCATCACTTAAACAACGAGTGTTGTTGACTTGGTAGGAATCCTTATGGCTTTGCATGACAATGGCTATTCTAATTCATATCAACTAAATATTTACTCTATCCAATTTAGGTCTTAATGATTACTTTAATTTAGTCGATTATAATAAAGAGGGTACCCTACTCTTTAGTCAAAAGTTCTTCAAATAAGTTAAGAAAGTGTTGAGCAAGATCAATCAATACAAAGAAGATAATGAAAATGAGAATATTATAAGATTGAAATAAAAAGTGTTTAGAAAAACTAAAAATACTTAAAACACAACATAAGTCGTGAGATCTTTTTTTTTGGGGTCAAAATAGCTTCATTTGATCAATAAACAAAAGCCTAAACCTGAGTACAATATCAGGAGAAATTAAATTTTGTTAACACCAAAAGCTTAATCATATAAAATTAATCAATAACAACTATACATCTTTATAAGATGCTCAAAACATAGGTGCTACTATATCACATTACATATCCTCATGAATGTAAAGGTGAGCATGTAAAATCTTTGATCTATCTGAAGCAAAATCAAACATTATACTCTCGGTTGTGTAGAAACAAACATATAGCAATGACTTATTAAAGTTGTGTAGCAAAACATGGCACCATTTGAGATTATCAAACATGATGGTAGTCAAGTCTATATTATAGTAGCCCACTATGTGGTACACATGAGAACAACAAAGCTTTCGAAGACAACCATGCATTGTAGAAAGAGGCATTGCCTCAAAAAATCCCAATCAATATCTACCAGTAGATGTTGTCGATTTATCATTATCATAGCACATATTAGATCCAAAAAGTAACTGCAATTGCAAGACTCCAAAACTAAGTCTTTGATCCAAATTTCACACCATAAGATAACTCACTAAACATGTAAATCAAGCACACCATTAGCTAAATGATAGGTGGACAAAAAAAAGTAGGAAAAACCAAAAATAAAACAATTCCTAAAGGAGGAGGGGTGACCAACCACTATAGAGGGGATGAACCACCTCTATGGGGGTGGCTACCCCTTATTTGAAAATAGAGACAAGTTGTGAAAGAGGGAAAGGGAGAAAGGGGATAGGTTTTGAAATTCTATAAGATCCAAATAATGTGAAAAGAAATGTCATAAGTTGTGAGAAGTTGTATTCTAAGTTTTCTATTGTATACATTCTTTTATATGCATGCTACAATTTAGGAAAAATTGAGATCGTGGTATTGGCTAAGATTTTACATGCCAACTTTCAAACCCATAATCTCTTGTTAGCTTTAATCAACCTCCTAGCATCTTACTTTGGCCTATTTGAACCAACTTCTGCTCCAAACCCAATTGACTTCTTGATTCTTTACACATCTCTTGGCCATTCCACAATTCCCTATGTTTTCATCCTGCCTTAGCTTCTTTGGGCTTTATCAGCCTAAGCTTTTGTAGTACCCAACATAAATACTCACATGTTTTTATAATACTAGTTGAATGTGTTCTATTTTCAATAATAGTGAAATTTTACTTAAGATCCCATTTTAATTTTTACTTTTAAAGTAAATGTATCTTATTATTAAATAGAGCACATCCAACTCATGCCCAATGAGCATGCATAACTCCTTTTTCCTTGTTGAATGAAAACAAATAGGTTCTATGGAGTCCAAAAAGAGACATTCTTTTATCTTATGTCTTTGCAATTAAGGAAACTAATGGCAAACCCAAATTTCTTACTTGTCAAACCTCAACTTACAACACAACACAATCCTCTTGGGATTTTCCTTTTGAGAAATGGTACTTATACAATTTTTAGCTTATACATTTTTTTTATATTTATTCTATTACCATTGAATCTTGTAGGACTCATACACCATTATATTTGGATGAGTTGTATAAAAGTTGTACAAATAAATTGTACATGTAACACAACTCTTTGCATTCATCATTCAAAGACAAGCCAACTAAGTTATAGATGAAATGACCAGCAAACAAACATGTTTATGGTTCAAACTTCCAACATCCCCTTTCTGTAGCATTATGCACATTTGTTAACTCATGACAAATCATGAACTTGATCGAATTGATATCGATTTGTTCCTTGTTCTGCCTTTGAAGTTTGAATTTTATTAAACATTGAATAGAAAATTTTAAAAAATGGAAATGAGGAATAAAAGAATGAAAATCATAATTTGAAGTTAATAAAATTTTAATTACCTTAGTCATTATATATATTACCCATATAAAATAAAAAAAATTAATTATGATAATAAAAGAAAAAAGATTTTTTACGAATTAACCGATTTTAGTGCATACGAATACACCAAGGCCCTTGTATAGCAAACAAGCATGAATATGTAAGGACCTATGCGCATTCAATTTGAATACGCATAGGCCCTTGCTTATTCATATTTGTTTGCTATACAGAGCCCCCTGGCATATTCATTGGGAATATATATATATATATATACGCCTTGGCCCCATCATTTGTGCGTCATTTTCATAGTTTTCACTTTTCACTATCAAAGAATCTTGCTCTCTTAGCCTACTAGACAATGACAAACTTCCTGTACCCCTTATATAATGATCATATTAGTGTCAAACTTCTCAGGTATTTGATCTCTTTATTATTTAACTTTTATTGTTATTTTTTATTTCAAAGTTTAATTAGTTTAGTTTTAGATATGCATGTCTAGTTAGTTTTAGTTTAGTTTGGTGTTTATTCAAAATGCTACCTTTGGTTTGGTTTAGTTTAGTTATTAGGGGAGTTTGGGTTCAATAAAATTAAGCAAAACCTGTTTATGATATGGTTTGATTTAGAAATTAAAATTCATATAATATATTTATTTTATCTAGTAATTGGTTTAGTAGAATAATCTATGTTAACTAGTAATTAGTTTAGTTGAATTATTTATTTTATCTAGTCATTAGTTTAGTTGAACAATTTATTTTATCTAGTCATTAATTTAGTTGAAATATTTATTTTATATAGTCATTAGTTTAGTTGAATAATTTATTTTATCTATTAATTTGTTTAGTTGAATTATTTATGTTATATAGTAATTAGTTAGTCTAAGATTAGGTAGTTTTGTGTAAATTTTAAAAGTTAACTAGTTTTTATATGTAGGTTTATGTATAATTCAAAAGTATTTAGTTTCTAATAGTTACTTATTTAAAAAATGTTTATTTTTTAATATTTATAGAACTTAAAAAAATAATGTTCATATATGTCTAGTAGTTACTTAATTAAAAAAAAGTATTTAGTTAATACTGTTTATTTTTTGTTTATAAGTTTTGTGATTTATTTAGTCTAGATTGATACTTATTATCATGTCAATTAAATTTATGCAGCCAATCGAGTATTATGCCCTAAGCGCTGTAGCACACCATCATCATTCCTAATGTGGATTGTTCTGAGGCCAACTTCTTTGGCAACTTCCATTATGACTCGGTGCTTATCAATGCCCTTGTAAAGAGATGACACCTAGAGACTCCTACATTTCATCTGCGTATGGAGAGTGTACTATCACTTTCCAAGACATGGCTATGCAACTTGGATTGCGGATTGATGGTGTTGTAGTTAGTGGGAACATCGGCACATGGGAAAAGTGGCGCCAGGAGTGTATGGGATATATGTTGGGACTTGTTAGGTGTAGTGCCAAAACCTTAGCATGACACGGGTCCTATGTGAAGTTAACTTGGATTAACGATACATTCAGGCACTTTGAGTTTCTCGTCGAAACCCTGATCTACATGAACGTCAAAACTCGCAACGGGCACATGTTGAGTTGATGGCCCTGCACCTTGCACCACCACTAGGTCTGGAAGCTAGGACTATGAACTTGTGGATCCAGGCCACTTCAGGATGTGTAGAACCATGTTGCTCTGGGTTTCATCAACTGATGTATGATGAGCAGAACTAGTAGAGCTCAAATCACAATCTTCTATAAAATGAAAATTTCCATTACTCGAACCTTCGAAAATTGAGTTTGGAATTAAACATGAGACTCGTTTCACTATCGCTATAAATGGAAAGCGTTATACCTCACCACACCATCCCCAATGCTATAGGTACTCTATAAAACATTTGGCTAATATGTTTGTGAGGACCTATTTGCTCCATTATTTTGCCTTGTAACTCCAAAAAACTTACAGATGGACTAACAATCACACCAAGTGGTCTCTAACTATAAAATCTCACTTGTTCATTTGTTGTGTCTTCAATTTTTCTATCATAATGAACAAGTATGAGACACTCTATCATTTTCTCATAAAGACACTTTACAGATTCCTGAATGGAGTGAGCAATGGTTTAAATAGGGAGGGCAATCGAATATGTAAGGATCTAAGGCATTGGAAAAAAAGAATACCAAGGGGCGCGTATTCTATTCATGTCTCATATGTTGATAATACGCAAGGCCTCGTTGCGTATTCACTACATATAAAACCACCTATTTTTGTACCAAATATTTTTTCAGTTTATTTTCGTAAATAATATATTTTTTATTTTATTTTAGTCAAAAAGCCGATTATATGACCTTTAACTCATTTATTACAAAAAGACTAATTTTAAAGTTACGTAAACAATATAAATCAAGTTATAAATTAAATAAACTATATTGCTAATTGTAAAAAATCTAAAATATGTAAAGCCTCTTAAATTCTTGTATAGTAAATTTGTTGGATGAAATAAAAAAGATAAAATTTTTCAAGATATGAATACCAATAGAGTACGGTACTCTTATGTATTCAAGAGTTATAATTTAATCATTAATTATATAAATATTAATAATTTGAGTTAACAAAACACTTGATTCATTTTTACACATAAATAGCTAAAAGGTAATAACATCCTTAAATTTTATAGGAATAGAAGACAAACCTCTAAACATTATTATTATTACTTATTAGTAACAAAAAAAGAAGTCCAAAAAGAGGGGGGCATCTCTATCTAATCATTCACCGCCCAAAAAGCTAAATTACCCACCCTCCCAAGCACCTTGAGTGCCATGGAAGGCAACATGATTGTAATTGCTCCCAAAAGAAAAAGAAAGAAATGATCACTATCAACATCATTTACCAAAGTTCCTTCCCAAGCTGTCTTGGTTACAAAGGAAGGAGGACAATGGCATAGTTTTCAGAATTGGATTGGGCCGGTTCTCTAGGTTAGATGCGCATGTAATAATTTACAAATACACATATATTATATTTATCTTAATTATATTGGTATATTGTAATTTTATAATTTTATTTAATTAAATCTACTTTAACTATTTCAAGTAGTGATTCAATGCCTCAAATCGATCACTAATCCGATTCAAAACTATGAAAACACGAATCAAAAGAGCAATTATATTCAACAGTTTCACGCGGCCAAAATTATAACCAGTATCAATTATATTCAACAGTTTCACTATAGAATGTGCTAAAATTCCAAATAAGCAAAAGGAGTCAAACTACTAATTTTCTAAAAGCAGGCTTATCATTGATCATCACTGAAAAACAACAACAAGATCAGCCTCTGCTGGAGCCAAACTGAATTTTCTCAGCTAGTGTTGTACATACAGACAGACACAGATATTGTCAGGGAAGGGGGTAACGCAAACCCACAATCCCTAAGGCGTAAATTCTTCTTCTAACGTGCAGATTATAAAAGAGGAGCAATCATTTTTAATATTAGGCAAAACACCTATTTTATTTCATCTAAAATTTTAAATTGAATAAATTAATCATGATAAAAAAAAATTTTTAAATTAATTCATATAAAATTAAATTATTGAAATAAATTAATCTCTAAAAAATAAAACTCTTAAATTAATCCTTATAAAATTTCAAATTTAGTAAATTAATCCATATAAAATTAAATAATTGACTAAATTAATCCATTTATAAGTTGAATTATAAAAATTATAAAATTATAACTTACTTTATTTTTTACACTGATTAATTTATGAGATACACTAATTTATCCAACTATTAGATTAATTTAAGAATTTTTCTTACATTCTGTCTGACTAAAAAATTTCAAGGGGACAAAATTGAAGGTTTTGTTTTAATATTCTCACAGAAATTGAGATCATATTAATATGATCTTATATCTGATCATCAATCATCATTTCCGTTTTCCTTTTTTTCATCGCAGACTAAAAGAAAAACAAAAATTCAAGTGGAGAAATTCTAAAATAGAAAAAAAAAATACAAAATCATTTTCTTTGATGAACCCTCAAAAGCATCAGAGGCAGAGAACAGTGCAGCACAGATCATCACCACCACCACCGAGCGCCACGTCAGCAGCATCATCCAACGGCACCGCGTTGAGATCAAACGGCAACGGTTTCCGGCAAAACGGCGAGAACGAAGACGAAACGACGTTATCGTCCCCGCCGTCGTCAAGAACCGACGACGAGGAGTCGCAGTCGCTGCGGCAGTCCTCAGGGACCACCGGCGGCGTCCGAGTGTACCTCCGGGTGGCAGCGGTCACCGGCGCCACCAGAGCAACGCGGGGGCCGCTAAACGACTCAACGGTGCTGCTCATGCCGCTTGACGTCGGTCTCCGGTGGTCCAGGACCTCCTCTCCGCCGTCGCCGGAGTAAAACCGGAGATCGGGAAAATCAGCGGGGGCAGCGTCGAAATCGTTATAACCGTCGAACTGTTGTTGCGAGAGAGGGAAGTTGGTCTTGGCCTTGGGTCCTCGAAGCGCACGTGCGGCGGCATCGTAGGCACGTGCCGCGTCCTCGGGTGTGTGGAAGGTGCCGAGCCACACCCTTGCCTTCTTGACGGGGTCCCTGATCTCCGCCGCGAAACGGCCCCACGGTCTCTTCCTCACGCCCCGGTAACGACGCTCTTTATCTTTAATCATTTTTTTTTTTTGGAGTTCTAAAACAACGCAACGCAATAAGAAGGTGAATCAAGAAAAAGTGTAAAAAAAAATGCCGGGTTTTATAGGCCTTGTTGTTTTCCCTTTTTTTTTTTTCACAGATGGGTCATAATTGTTTGGGGATTGAGGAATGGGAAGGTGATGAGGGGAGAGAGGGAAGGTTAAAGAGAGCAAGGGAGAGAGAGGGGTGAATGGGTGATGGTGGGAGGAAAGGAGGGTGTGTGGTGGGAGGAAGGTGCCATCAACACAACAAAGCACACCACCTTCGCTTCATCTTCTTGGAGAAAAACATATATTATTATTTTTTATTAAAAATATAAATTTATCTCACACCTTATCGAATTTGTGGATATTATTATCTTTTAAATGATTTATAATTAAAAATTTACCACGTATTATATTAATTAAATTTATTAATATTTTAAATATTTATAAATAAATTATAATTTTTGAATAAAAAAATAACGATACAATTAAATTACCAAAACAAAAACCTACAAAAATAAAAACATATATAGTTATTATTATAGTTTATCGTTTCTTTCTGCCACCAAAAAATTAAGTTTGTCGTTTCTTTCTTGCCTTTCCTTGTGGGTTCTTCCCCTGGATGTGGTTGTAATGGCCTTTCCCATCCATCTTCTCCTATTTATTATTATTATTATTTTATTTAATTTTGATAAATTGAACAATTTAAAATTCAATTTTATATTAGTAGTATATAAAAATAAAATTATTTTTTCATAATTTTGATATGTTTTATTATTTCTTTTTCATTTTTCGTTTCCATTATTTTTCCAATTCTCTTCTTTTTTTATTTATATTTTTCAAGTTTAGGAGTAACATAAGGTTGTTTGGAAAGGAAAAAATATAATGGAATTGAATTGAATTCTTATATTTGAAATAAACCAATAAATCATAGAATTAATTTAGACCTTATTTGATAAATAGGATAAGTCTTGATTGCATTAACTAATATAATAAAGTCAATTTTATTCACATGTTGAGTGTAATATAATAGTATGATATTATACGTCAAATCATTTGTATCCAATGACTTTAATATTAAGTTATTATGTCTTAAAGACTGATTTCACAATCCAACTAAAGTCATTATGATCACGGGAACAACTTTAAAAGCCTTAACACACAATATTTTTTAGGAAAATAGAGTCTTTTTTTTTTCGAACATTCCAAATATAAATACAACCTGTAATATCCCCAAATAAATTCACAATATTTGAGCATAAAGCATTTTAAGAATGCACTTCAGCATATAATAATATCTCGCATAGTTCAATCATAATACCAAAATAGTTTTTAGATTCTATCAAACATAATGCAAAATATAGTTCAAGCATAAAACTGAATTAAGGTTAGGATTCTTTCCATAATATAATCTATATATCTAAGTCGTAAGTCCAGAATCTTGCATGTGACATAAGGAGCAACTAACAAACTAACAAGCTAAAACAAAATGAGAGTTTTAACAAAAAGGGCTTTCAAGAAGGCTCACCAATTTAGAATCAACTATGGCTGTGTTGGAGGAATAAATCAGAACTAACACCCGCTCCTGTATCTGAAAAGGAAGGAAGGATAATGGAGTTTTGCAACTCAATAAGAGATAGAATATCCATAGTTTACTAATTACAAATATAAAACAATATAAATATAATAATATATATATGTACTCATAAGAAAATTATTTTAGTCATAACATGAGATTTTTTGAAAACATAACTCTACATAATCACATAAAATGAAACATAATGATAGTTATCCAAGAAGAATAATAACACGTCACATAACCCAAGGTCATGTGTAGGTTAGGACCACGCCTCACTAGTTGGCCATAGCCATATATATGTTTAGACATGACAAAAGTCATATGGTTAACACCTTACTTGATAATGGAGTTTCTCACAATGCAAGGACAAACGCCATTATCGTTAGCTATAGGTTCTAACTATGAAACTTTCCCCAATTAAGTCACAATCATTCACATTCAATTCCATGATATTATTGATCATAACATAAAATCTATTTTCAAGGTTATATGAGATATAGTTGACATAGGATAAAATCAAATCAAATTTAATAATCAACATAAGATATTCTAAAACAAAAATTCAATATACATTCCAAGTTAGACTGAGAATAATTAGACAAGAACAATAATTAAGTTCTTGCCATCGTGAAAGTTTCTATTTAAAGCATAAAGCCTCCTTTTCGATAATTAATTTATTTTCTCATACATTGACACACTTTCAACCCTTAGTATAATTTTATTTTTTATATTTAAAATTTACCATAAAAAAGTAAACTACATATTGCTCTATTATTCAAGGAACAAGACAACATTAATTTTTATGAGTTAATAATGTCACCAATTTATATAAATTGGCTCCATATCATCAAAACCCCCAATTTATAGGGTTCAAAGAGACCTAATAGTAGCCCTAAATTAACTAAAAGTTTTAATGATTTAAATAGAATAGTTTAAAAATTTCCTTACCACTTGAATAATAGAAATATTGACAAAAGAAACTCTAACACTCTCCTAAGTTTCAAGCTCTCTCTAATGTCAAAACTTTTATGTTTACATGAAAATGAGCTGTTATTTGCTAATAGAGGAATGACATTCGTATTCAAAATTTGGGTTCAATTTAGATTCAGTAGGAGAAAAATAGATACAATAATGGCAGGTTTATCATTTCGCCCCCAACCCCCCTCCTCTGTCTCTCCCCATTTTTTCTCTTACTAATAGATGGATTTTTCAATGAGATGGTTTTCTCTTACTTACCCCACAAGTATTTGATAATTGAAAAGAGTTTATAGTTATCTCCAATAAATCATTTTCAAATAGAGAACTTTTGTGCCTCATCTTGGATTCACAAATAAACTAGACATAATAGCAAAAAAATGTATGAATGCTACACAATGACGTCATTAATTAAGAAATTTGATATAGCCTAATTTTTAATATCTACACGGTGGAAAAATATCATGTCTTGCATTGTAATAATAATCTTCACACCACCAAGGTGATGACATGATGAGGTGCCCCATCCATCCAAGTACACATAGACAATGTACACTTGAGAAAGCTCAAATAACTAATATATATATATATATATATATATATATATATATATATATAATCGACTCTACACTGACATTTATAACCTGACAAAAGCTGATTTGGCTCTATAAAGTCGACTGAATAGGCTTCTGAAGTCAATTTAGCCTGATTTTCAGTTGCTCCACCTTATTAAAACAAGCTCCAGAAATCAGTTTACATCCGTCAAAATTTAGTGAGTTAGTATACAAATTTTGGTGAGAATATGGTAGAGAGTTACGTCACATTCTTGTCTATTATGTTGGTAAGATTATAAACACAATGGAGGGTGAGACATTCTATAGTGATAATCAAGTTTAGTTGATTGTCTGTCCACGTCAGTTTGTTGTAGTTGCAAAACGAATATTAGAAGAGTACGAGGTAACAACAAGCAAATAGCAAAAATATTTTATTCGATGTCATTGATATTGGGCCAAATAGGATGTGATATAAAAAGTTTTGAATTCAAAGGACGAGCACATCAATCACATGTTTGCTTATTTTCAGCATTTACTAGTTCGTACAATAGATCTATTTGTCGAACTCCAAGATGGTTCTTTAAGCTTGGAGGTTCAACTCCAAGTCCAACATTTGTTGCCAGGTCTAATGGGACTAAAATTAACATTATTTTATGATACAAAATGGGATTAAAATAAATTAATTACAACAAATTGGCCTAAATTAAATATGCCACAAAAATAAAGTTAACAAAAATTAACATTCAATTTATTAAAGTTTGTCAATTAATCTAAATGCTCAATCTTAAAACCAATCATATAATAAATTAATAACACTTCATATTTTAATAATAAATAATAAATATTTCACAAAAAATTTAAGGTTACCATTCATTCAAATTAAAATTAATAACACTTAATAATATAATAATATAATATTTTAACTACTATTATATAACATTACAATAATAATTATACTAAAATAAAATACAAGCAAATTAAGCAATAACAAACATAAATTAATTGCATTTCACAAAAAAATTAAACTAAAAAATTATAGCTAAAGTTAATTTTGTATTATCCACAAAATTTAAAATTAACAAAAACTAAAAATAAAATTTCCAAATTTTCCAAGTAAAATTAAATTAAATTAAATGCCCCTAGATTTCTAAACCTTGAATAATTTCCAATAATTTATCTATTTGTTTATTATAGCAAATAAAATGTTTTAACACATTAAATAAACAAATTTAATACCATTTATTTATTCATTAAATTTATACAATAATATACAATACTAGTAACAAATTTAAGAATAGTTTTATAATAACTATTTGTATTTACATTTAAAATATAAGAATTAACAACATACTAAACAATTTCAAATTTAATAATAACAGTGATAAAATTAAACATTAACTATGTACCCTATATAAGCATACTAACACTTCTCGTGTATAGTAATTTTTACTATATACGTTTGAAAATTTTGCCTATAATCACATGTGCATAGTAGAAATCCACCCACTTGAAAATTTTGCCAAAAAAGTGGTTTTACGCTTATATCACGCCACAATCTTCCACTTAAAGTCACTTTTGGTGAGCTTTCAAAATCTTTTCTCATCTTGTCAATTCCATGTTGTCTACATTTCTGATAGGCCATAGGAAGATCTACACCATTTAAACTTGTCCGTGTTGATTGGCTTTGTAATGACATCTGCTAGGTTGTCTTTTGTGTGAATCTTCTGCACATATCCACATTACCTTCTTCTTCTTCTCGAACAAAGTGATATTGGACTCCTATATGCTTTATCCTTGAATGAAAGGCTGAATTCCTTGCAATGTGCAAGGCACTCTGATTGTCACAATACAATGTAATCTTTGACTGTTGTGCCTAAGTTCCTCCATTAACCTTTGAATCTAAACAGATTCCTTGCAAGCTTATGTAGTTGCCATATATTCAGCTTTTGTGGTAGATAGAGCTACAAAATCTGTAACTTAGATAACCAGCTCATAGCTCAACCTCCAAGAGTGAACACATAGCCTGTACTAGATTTCCTTTTATTAAGATCACCTGCAAAATCTAAATCAACATATCCTCTGACAATGAACTATGATCCTCCAAAGCATAGTTCAGCACATGAGGTTCCTCTAATATATCTCAAGATCCTCTTCAGCATTCCAATGCTCTTTTCCTGATCTCCATAAACCACTGACCATCCCAACCTTGAGCAATCTGGCCTAGTACAAATCATGACGTACATAAGGCTTCCCATCGCTGATGCATACCATACTCGAGACATCTCCATCCTCTCCGCTTCACTAGGATACATACTTGAGGATAATTTGTAATTCAGGAAGTGGGGTTGAAACTGGCTTACAATCTTACATGTTGAAGCGCAAGATTTTCATCAAATAATTTTTCTGTGAAAGCCAGATCTTGTTTTCTTCCTCCTGAATGCATCCCTAAAATCTTGTTTGCGGGTCCCAAGTCCTTCACATTAAACTCCCTAGCTAACTGTGCCTTCCAATTCCTGATTCAATCTTTGTTGGGGCTTACCACCAACATGTCATTCACATACAACAACAGAATGATGAAACATTGTTACCAAACCTCTTGTAGTATGTACAATGGTCTGAACTTAGTCTATTGGTATCCGAGATGAATTATGAAGGAATCAAATCTCTTGTACCAACACCTTGGCGCTTGCTTTGGATCGTACAGAGATTTAGTCAACCTACAAACCAAGTTTTCTTTTCCTTTTCCTCGAAGCCTTTTGGTTGGAACATATAAATCTCCTCTTCAAGTTCTCCATGAAGAAAGCAGTTTTCACATCTAAGCTCAAGATGTAAATCAAATGCAACACACATAGCCATCACTACTCTGATAGTTGTAATCAACTGGAGAAATATCTCATTGAAATCGATACCTT
Organism: Dalbergia oliveri; assembly: GCA_030441495.1. Lineage (NCBI taxonomy): Eukaryota > Viridiplantae > Streptophyta > Magnoliopsida > Fabales > Fabaceae > Dalbergia > Dalbergia oliveri. The sequence goes on from JAMLFY010000001.1 coordinate 12,233,378, forward strand.
CCTTCTGAGCAAATCCTTTTACCACCAATCTTGCACGAGATCATTCCACTTGATCATTGCCATCTCGTTTGATCTTATAGACCCATTTGTTGCCAATGGCTTTCCGACCTTTTGGAAGTGTAACAAGTTCCCATGTCTTGTTCCTATGCAAGACCTCCATTTCTTCCTGCATTGCTGCCATCCATAGAGAAGCATCTGAACTACTCAAAGCCTCTTTGAAAGTTGATGGTACTCTTTCTTACTAGAAGACAGAATGCATCGTGGCTTGCCATAAACATAGTCTGAATGCCATGATGGTGGCTGTGTTTGGCGTGATGCTCGCCTAACTTCTGTATCATTGGCCACCGCTGGAATTTGTTCATCATGCTCGGCTCTACTTCAGAATCTTTTTCTTCAGTTTTTCATCTATCTGAACCATAGTTTTCTTGAAATGCTATCATTTTTTCTTCACTTTGCAATTCATTTTCTATAAATATAACATTCATGTTGACAATAACCTTGTGGGCAATGGGATCCCACAAGCGATACCTTTTTACATTGGGCATAACCCAAGAATATATATTTCCTGGACTTTGGGTCCAACTTTGTTCTTTCTTGGTAGTTATACATAACATATGGGACATCCGAACACTTGTAGAGAAGAATAATCCGCCCTTGCCATTCCACATCTCTATTGGTGTCTTTAAACCAATCACAGTTGATTGCGATCGATTAATCACGTAACAGGTAGTTTCGCTGTTCTGCCCAGAAGACTTGACTAAACCTGTTGTTCTTAGTATTGCTCTTGTTCTTTCTAGAAGAGTTCTATTCATTTGCTCTGCTACACCATTTTGAGGTGTATATGCAGCTGAATTGCCTTTGAATACCTTCATGCTTGCAAAATGCTAGAAAATCTCTATCAGTATATTCTCCATTATCCGTCCTCCAACACTTGTTCCTTTTTCCAGATTCAAGTTCTACTCTTGCTTTGAAGTCTTTGAATATTAGGAACACATCTAACTTCTTCTTGATTAGGTACACTCATAGTCTCCTGGAGTAATCATCAATGAATGATACAAAATATTTTGCACTTCCTAGGGACATTTTGGTGACTCCCACACATCAGAATAAACTAAGTCTAGAATATGTTTACTCTAGCAGTTGATCTACCAAACTTCAATATATGCTGCTTGCTTGTAACACAATACTCACAAAATGGTAAATTCACCAATTTGAGCCTGGGAATGAGATTGCGCTCTGCAAGAACCTTCAAACCATGTTCGACATGTGGCCTAATTTGCGGTGCCACATCATCGTCGTTTCTTCTTGACTTGCTGATGCTACTGATACATTTGCCTTCTACAACGTATCTCCTTGAAGCTGTATAGATTTGTCATGATCTTTTTTGCTTTCATCACCACAAGAGCACCTTTAACAACTTTCAATATCCCACCTTCAACATGGGTCTTGCACCTGAGGTCATCCAATTGCCCAATAGACAATATATTCTTTCTCAAGCCCTTCACGTATCGTACTCCTTGAATTGTTCGAATGGAACCATCAAACAATTTTATTTTGACAATGCCAACACCAACAATTTCTAAGGCATGATCATCTCCCATGAACACAGATCCTTCCAGAGGTTCGTAATAAAACCGTCATGGCGTAGAGTCATGTGCCATGTTGCTCTTAAATCCATTATCCAAATATCAGTGAGCCGTTTACCGCCTTTAGAATTAATTGCTACATCGCTGCACATGATTTCTCCATCTCAGAGGTACTCGCAACACATTCTTGAGAGGTTGATGCTTCTGGGCTTTATCTACATTTTCTTATTATTCCAACAATCTTTCTTCAAGTGCCCTCTCATGCCACAACGGTAGCATTTGAAGTTCTTCCTTCTTCTTGATTTTGATCTACTCGATTATGACTCCCACTGGAGTCACACTCTATTGATCTCCCTGTCATCACCAACAATGCCTCTACTTGCTTTGACCTTTCTAATCTATCTTCCTTATTCTGCGTTGGACTCCTTTTCAAGAATAGCACGGCGACATCATAAAATGATAGATAGTCGGCAATATTATTATTTGTGATGTTGATGATGAGTTGATCATATGAGTTAGGTAGACTCTGAAATAGAAGCTTCGCACATTCATTCTCCGCTATTTTATAATTTGATGCTGTAGCTGGGAGAATAAAGTAATCAAATTGTTGATGTGGTTCGTCATCATGTGAATTCACTCATCCGAAGAGTATACAGCCTTCTCTTTAGAAATATTTTATTGTGAAGAAACTTGACTTTGTAAAGTTTGGCAAGAGCATCCCAATCTCCTTTGTTGTCTTCTTTCCCATACCGGACAAAATCTCCATCTAAGATGCAGATTGGCAACAGCATTATCATCCATCTCCTTCCACTTTACATCAGTAACTTCGGGCTCGCCTTCAATTGCTGTAAGCAATTGTCCTTTCTCAAGATTGCCTTTATCTTCAATTTTTGCAGGGAAAAATTATTCTCATTGAACTTCTCAAACTCAAATTTTCCTAATGGTATTTACTTGGGACTTGTTTCTCTATTAACCTTAGTACCATATACATGAATAGTCGTATATATGAATAGTATCGTATACATGAATAGTATCATATACATGAACAGGATCATATATTTATACCTATATGGAACAAATCCAGTATGTGTTAACAATACTGGAAAAGTATACAACTACACGTATAACCGGCCGAAAGTAGTAACTCGCAGCTTGGACTATAACCAATGACTCTTCAAGCACCAGGCAGAAATTCTTTTGATGTGGAAGATCAGACTAAGCTAATCACAGAGCATACTAAGAATAAATCCCATCGAACCAAGCTCGATATCATTGTTGAGTGCCAGAGTTATGGAACAGATCAACACAACTAAAATTGAGTTGAGAAATTGGAAATGACATAAGGGAAAAACCAGGCAAGGCGGAGATTTTCACTATGTGGAAGATAAATTACACCTCTCTAAATATAAGGAGAGAACAATAACACTCTCTTATACTTGGAGAATACACCTCTATACAAATAGGAGAAAGTCTAAGAAGACACTATATATAATTGAATGTTCTCCGTTGTTATGTGATCCTTAAACCAAATGCAGAGCTTCTTTTAGAGTTTAGTTACTTGTGCAATCAATGCACAGGTAACTCTCGTGATTTTGGTGCGAAATCTTTCACATGCATATGAGTTTTGTGCATGTTTGAAAATTTTGCCTAATCATATATGCACAGTAGAAATTCTATTGTGCACTTTGAAAATTTTGCCAAAAAAGTGGTTTTACGCTTATATCACGCCACATCAATTCCATTTGTTATTTTGGTAAAAAAGGTATAGACCACCATCACATCCAATAATAATGGAGTGAATATCTCAATTGAACACCTACTTTGAATATTGAAATAACATTTATCTATTAAAAAAAGCGAGATGCTATTTGGCTCGATAATTGTTAAGTATGAACTTGTGTGAATTCATGATGTGCGATGGAGAATTTATAAATGACGAGACGGTCATATTTTTTGCACATGAATTCGTGCGTTAACTTTCAAGTTGTGCATCATTTTCCTTAAACAAGATATGATGGGTTAGTTAGTGGAGGTTAAGTCCAAGTGCATATGGATGGCGTAGGAAGTAGGTAGTTATAAATGCGCTAGCGTTTTATAAATTCAAAAAATTGTAGTGAGGCACTAGCTTATTGCGATTTATCGCTCGCACTAACTGCATTCTGGGTTTGAATCTAGGGAGGTTTAATTTGTGCTCTATGAACTATCTCCCTTCCTGTGAACATGTGTGAGTGTTGACTAAAAAAGAAGGTTAAAAAATTTCCTTTTGAAAAAAAATAAAAATTTTGTTACAAAAAAAAGAGAGTTAATACTCATTTTTATCCCTAACTTTATACTTATGAATCATTTTAGTTTCTTAACTTTTAAAATTAGTCAAATTAGTCCTTAACATACAAAATATCAGTCATGTTAGTCTATCAATTCACTTTTATTTAACATTTCATCAATTAAATGGTGATATCTAACTTTAAATGATATATTGATATACCATTTATCTTTTGAAGTAAAATGAAGTTTAAAATAACTTATTTTAGTGTCTAACATTGTACAAAATGAATTTTATTATTTAAAATGAAAATTTAAATGATTCATTTTGTATAATTTTAGATACCAAAATAAGTTATTTTAAACTCAATTGTGCTTCAAATGACATAAGGTATATCAAGGTATCATTTAAGATTATCTATCATCATTTAATTGATGGAATGCTAAATAAAGTGAGTTAAGGGACTAAAATGACTCACGCTTTGCAATATTAGGGACTAAATTGACTAATTTTAAAGGTTAGGAACTAAAATGACTCATGAGTATAAAGTCAAGGACTAAAATGAGCATTAACTCAAAAATGAAGTTGTAAACCGGTGAAACTAGTGCTTGTTTCATTGATTTTTGGTTTGTTGACCAGTTTTATTAACTTTTTGGTTTTCATGATGAGACTGAATTGTATTGGTATTCAGTTCCATTTTAATTTGCGCTGGCTCCTCTATTTAGTTTCTTCCTTGAAGTTTATACAAATGAAGATTCAAAAGAATGATATCATAAAAAGTTTTACATCGTTAATGAATCATAATTAAATTCATTTTTATAGGATTTAATTTTTATGTATTGATAGTGTAAAGTGTTTAATATTGGTATCCAAGCAAAATCTTTTATTTACATGACTTTTCGAGTATCGAATATGTAACACCTTAATATTTAATCCAACACGCTTAGGATGCATTTAAGTTAATTATTAGAATTTACTCTTTTATTTTAGTCTTTGTTGTTAACTCTGAAAATACTTTAGTAAAAATAAGCGTAAATTTTTTTTTTTTACTTTGAAAACAAAATGTGAGCCGCGCGTACTAAATAAAACCCATCATCCATCTAACACATATAGAGGAGAAATAAAAATAAGTCACAGCATGCACAAGTACAAACACAACAATTGTATGAACATAATCACATCATCATACATAATAATAGCATAAATATTAACTGTTCCATATCACGCATCAAAATAAACTACTAAAAGGGTATCATGCCCACCAACGGAGGTTGGGCTAAGTATAGCCATTTGAAAAGACATAAATAATATATGAACTAAAACAATCTACTAAAACATCTCCTCCCACTACTCCTAGGGATATGCCTAGAGTAGATAATCTCTAACAAAAATATCAAAAAAAGGCTATCCTTTCAACGAGTAGGGCTTGTACAAGAATCTCAGGACTTTCGCCTCCAACAAATGCCATCATCTTCGTCCTCAGGAACCTTGGGTTTTATTATGAAAATAGTAGACATAAATAAGATTCATTTATTAAGTTCCAAATACCGTTGTCCAAGGCACGTATCTTTTATCATGAATCTTAATATCATGAATGCATCATATCATATTATGAAATGCATGTCAATACTTATACAACATACTACAAGACTTGAATGAGTTATCATAACATAAGGAACATAATTCGTTTTAATATAATATTTCCTCTTTACTCTGTTAGGTGACTTAACTTTCTTGTTCTCTTCTAAGGGGCCACCCTAATACTCTCTCCTTTTGAGTATTTTAGGTTATGAGCTCATATCTAACTAGTCATTACTAGTCTATACTTATTCTATAGATAAGCAAATTCCCGACTCCTAGTGCGGGTTAGGGGCATATGATCATCTTTCATAACCATTAATTCCTAGAGTCTAAAGGATCACCTTTATTGGATCACCTCTCATAACCATTAATTCCTAGAGTCTAGAGGATCATTTCCACGTGTCTTATGTCACTTTTAATCTTAGCATGTGATCTAGAGATGTAAACATGGTCATATAAACATAATCATCATCATAACTTATCAGTTGACATTTCATACTTAGAAACTTCATAATCTTTATAAGTCCACAAATTTGGTGAAATTTCAAGCATAACGACTGGGAATAGAATTTTCCCAAATTTGCTTCATGCCATAGAACACATCAATCAAGCATCTCAATCATTTGTACATAATCACAACATGCCACAAATCATTAGGTACTTGATCATATAAACACACGTCACATTCTTTGCATATATCCATAAGTCTGTTATCATCAATATCTCATAATAGTAAATATGCTCCTACCTAATATGCCGAAAATCAAGGACTGGACTCGGTTAATGCATATGCTATGCTCAACAGGATATATACAATTATACTATAGATCATCATTTGCATAATTCAAGAATCAAACATTACCAAATCAGTAGCCATAAATTTTCATTTAAGATAAAAGAGGCAAGTCTTGAGCTTTAACGATATAGGTGCTAGCTAGAATCATAAATATGTTATGCAATCTCATTTTTAATCTTTATCATTATAAGGTGATGGCTTAGAAATATAAATATGATGTGAAAGACTTGAAATATAAATATGAGAATGCAAGTACACTTTTAAGTCTTCAAGGGTTAGGTGTTAACTTGAAATTTAAATATGATATGCAAGACTTGGAATTTAAACATGAAAATGCAAATCTATTTTCTTATCTTCAAGATTTAACGTGATAACTTGAGATTTAAATATGATATACAAGACTTGGAATTTAAACATGAAATGCAAATTCATTTCCTTATCTTCAAGATTTAAGGTGATAACTTGAAATTTAAATATGAAATGCATTATCTTCAAGATTTAAGGTGATAACTTGAAATTTAAATATGATATGCAAGAATTTGGAATTTAAACATGAAATGTAAATCCATTCGTTATCTTCAAGATTTAAGGTGATAACTTGAAATTTAAATATGATGTGCAAGACTTGAAATTTAAATATGAGAATGCAAGCTCATTTTAAGTCTTTAAGATTTAGGTGATAACTTAAAATTTAAACATGATATGCAATACTTGAAATTTAAACATGAATATACAAGCTCATTTTCTTATCTTCAAGATTTAAGGTGATGACTTGAAATTTAAATATGATATGCAAGGCTTAGAATTTAAACATGAGATACAAGAGCTTGAAATATAAACATGTATGCAAGTCCATTTTATATCTTGTTAAGCTCAAAACTCAAGAGTCCCACAATACCATGGTTTCAAGAACCTTATTCTTGGACTCATCATCAAGCTCAAAAAGAAATAACCAAGAAAATCAACAATATTCCTTTAATCTTTTAACAACAAAAATTAAACCTTGAGATTTAGAGGTCAAATATATGGTGGATCTACAACCACCATCATAATTCCTCATCATCAAACCATAAAAACTGAAAATAAAGGAGAAAAACTTAAGAAAACACATGAAATAAAATTCCTACCAAGAATGTTTGCTTATTTGCAAAGAGAAAGTTTGATCTTTTATAAAGAAATAAGAAGAACAAATCTTCTCTTAGAGCTAAAATGGATTCGGCCAAAGGGAAAAGAAATTGAAAGAGGATTTTTCTTGTGTTCTTGTGTTTGGGAATGGAATGAATAGGTGTTTTGGAGTTGATCTATGGTAGAAATGTAGTGGTTTAAGGTTGAGAGCTTGGGTGGAGGTTAAGAATGGAGGTTCTTGAAGATGGAAGAGAGGAGGAAGAAGAAAGCTTGAGGTTGGAGAGAATAAGACTCTTTTTTTAACATAACTTAGTTGGCAAGTTTTGGCTAAAAAATGAATGATAAGAATGAGAGTTTGAAGAGTATTTATAGTAAAAGGATCAAGAAAAGAAGAAGAAGAATGCTTGCATAATTTATGCAAGCATGTTGCCATAATTTTGAGATGAAAATGCTCCATGTTTTATGCAAACATATTGGCTAAATTTTGGGATGAAAATGCTCCATGTTTTATGCAAAAATGTTATTGTCGAGCATGCATAGTTAGTGGAAATTTTCTAACCTTTAATGCATATATGCATCATAGATTTACAACATGTGATCTTATGCTTTAATAGGTGTTTTTAATTTTTAGCATGAAATTATCTATGTGCATATATGTAGTTAAGAATGTACATGATGTGTGTGATTGAATTATTGTATTGACATCTTAATCCAATGGCCTAGATTTATTCTTGTTTAAAGACAAGTATAAGAATTTGTGTAAATGGCATTGTAGTAATTATTAAAGTAGTGGTATTGTAGTAATTACTTTAACCAAGACAAGGGTATTTTTGTAATTAGACAATGATAGTGGTATTATTGTAATTCCATTAATATAATAAGGGTTTCTTTGTCATTATTAATAAGATAAGGGTAGTTTGATAATTTCCTTTATATAGTAAGGGTATTTTCGTAGTTTCACTAAATAATGACACTTTTGTAATTATTTGCATCTTTTTCTAAACACACTTGATTATTCTAACATTATTTGTTATTAATCAACAATAAATCACCAATGTTAACCCTTCTCACTATGGGGCCAAGATCAACGCCTCGGTAAATCAATTGCTCGAGTTCATCAAGTCAACTAGCCTAGATAAAATTTGGGATGATAGGAATAAGAGCAAACTGTCATAGTTGATGTAATAATACATAATTTAATGACACTTTTATTCTATCAATATGTAATACCTCAAGTACACGTGTCCTTAAACAAATGTAGTTTGACCTTAGGGTCCTCTGGACCCACCCGTGTTATAGGGAAGGCCCAGATGCATCAGAGATCCAAAATGAGAATCTAGTGTTGTTATCACCGCTATAGCGTCGGGAGGTTAGGTTGGCAGGGTTTAGGCACCCTGCCAACCGTTATAGCGATCCATGGCCGTTATAGCCCATGTTGTACGCAGATGGCGCTTGGGTGCCTACTTGATCGCTATAGAAGTGCCCTCGATCCTGTAAACAATGCAAAACAACACATTTTTTATAAGTGAGCCCCTACCCCTATTTAAACACCCAAACTTGGGTTTTCCTCCCAAAATCAAATCCCTAACTCTCAAACACCCTTTCCACTATCTTCCACTCAATCCTACTCAAATCATTCTCTTCCTAAGGCTCAAAGGTAAGAGATCTTGTTGGTTTGTCATATCCTTCTTCTCCATTTCATGTTCTAAGATATGGATTATTCTTATTCTCTCATTGTTGTCAAGTGAGGGTGCTTCCCCAATGTTGTTAGAGTTAATCTAGAGTTAACTAGAGAGTATTAGAGATTAATATAGAGTTTTGTGGTTATTAGGGTAGACGTTGGTGCCATCTCCATGGAGCCTAGTTGGTGTTGACACCCTCCATTCCTCCCTTCTAGGTAAGTGAGTTCGAATCATATGATCTCTATGTTGATTATTAGAGCTATTTTCATTAGATTTTGGCATAATGGCATGATTTAGATGCTATTTCATCAAAGATATCAGAGATTATTGTTGGTTTTGCCAAGTTATGAAAATTTGGTTTTCAAAGTGCATGAAATGCATGATTGAAGAAACTCATACGACCATTTGTTGCTAAAATGATTTTGTCAAGAGCTAAAGCATGAATATGATTAATTAGAGTATGACTACTATAATGATTTCCAGTAGTATATTGTCACATGATAGAGCTTTTGAACTAGAGTAGAGTCCAATACAGAGTTTTATAGAAAATAATTAGTTGTATAATTTTGGACTAGAGGAGCTATAGAAAAAGATAGTGAGTTAATGGCTTAGCGATCGTTAACCTTGGTACTAAGTTATTCTTAGAGATAATCTCATCCTAGAGATATGAGAGATGTAACCTAGTTAGGTGTCTAGTTTGGGTCCATGAAGAACCCCAAAGATCAAAGAAATTATTATGCCATGTTATCATGCATAACCAGAGAATTTGTTATATCATATTTATTATGTATAACCAGGGAGTTTGTTATGCCAAATATATTGTGCATAACCAGAGATTTATGTTTCTCTATTAGGGTCCTGTTATTTATGATTTAGAGAAATTATGGTTTGAATTAATATGTATGTAAATATGAAAATGTTTTAGCTGGTTTTATTGTTGTTATTATTATTATTATTATTATTACTACTACTACTACTACTATGTTTTCATGTATCCTTCTGTGTAGTCCCATGAAGGGGTTAGGGTGAGATTCATTACTAAGTTTTAGACAAAACTCACCCATCTCCATTTTCTCCTCTATAGATACAACAGTTGTTGTGGGTTCCTCTTAGCCTTCTTCCCAGGCATTAAGCGTTCTCAATTGGTGAGCTTCACTTGGAGTGAAGTATATATTTTGTATTTTGATATAGAGTGCTTCATTGACAATACGGCAGGATTCAAGACTATAGAGATAATTTTGCATTTTGTTACTATGATTTTATTCTTGATTTGTATTTACGTGATTATAGTAATTTTCATGGGTAATTTTTTATAGAAAGAAACTCAATATATATATATATATATATATATATATATATATATATATATATATATATATGTTATGATCAAGATTAACTTGGTTGATGAAATGAATTGTTTATGATTATTTTGATTTCAAAGAAAGCAAGTTGATTTATGTTAGAGATGGGTTTATGTTTAAAATAGATTTTATGATTTAAAATATGCATATAGAGTGATTTAGCGATCATGAGGTTTACATGAGGATGAGATTCCTTACATACCGGTACACGTTCCCAATCGGGTTATGACACAATGCATAAAAATAAATCTTACAAGAGTTTGATTTTGATGCACGTGTCAAACTCTTTACATTGTCAGCGAATCAAATCTCTCGATTTGAATGACTTTTCAAGTAGTGGGGTAAGAGTTAACTATATTTATTAATGTGACATTACATGATTAAATGGCTACGTAAAACTTTTTACATCATTGTGCATCAAAATTAAATCCTTAATTAATACCTAAGTGTATGTTTGGCATACGAAATTGGGCGTGAAATTTGACTATAGAATTAGAATTGGATGGTCTAATTCCAATTTTCTTGTTTGGAGTAACAAATAGAATTGGAATCATAATTATCAAACATCTCTCTCCTTATTAAAGTCTATACAATTGTTTCTCTTTCTGGTTTATTTTCTAATGATCATCATACAATTCTTTAATTAGACCAAACATAAAATTTAAAATTCTAAGCCAATTTTGATTCTTTTAATTTGGAATTAAGAAACTAGAATTTAAACTGAAATTACATAATACAATTCCAATAGTTTTTCTTTTCACTTCCTAATTCCAAGGTTAATTACGACTGTTAGAACAGGTTAAACTTTTTTTTTTTTGGTGGGGGTCAAACTTTATTCGATAAAACAGGACCAACCTGTTTACCCCAAAAAAGAAACAAGTGAGTTGGGCCCAAAAACACTAGTACCCATTAGCTGGTTTTCAGCCCAACCAGTTTTAGCCGTTGGCGAGTTTACCCCTGCCTTTTTTTTTTTTTCTTCTAAAAATTGAAGAGAAGTGGCAAATGGTTTTGCCACACAGCGCTGCTAAGCAAGCTCCTCTCTCTGATCCTTCCTCTCCATTTTCTGCCACCGCCGCCGCCAGCTAGCAAGGACCGCCTTCGCCGTACGCCGACTGTCACCGCCGTTCCTCCTTCGCATCCGGGCGGCACCACTGCTCGCAGGTATCGATTTCTTCAACCCCCCTCTTTCTCTCTAGTTCTAGATTTTTTACTCAATTTTGCCCCTGTTTCTGTTTGTCTTGATTTTTCTTTTTTAATTGTGATAGTATATTTAATTTTATTGTGAATTGAATATGTTACTGGATGAGACTTGAGGGTTGTATTTGTCAAGTTTGCTTGGATCTGTCACGCTGCCATTGTTTGGGGAATTGGTTGCTATGCTACCGTTCTCTATATTATTTTTCTTTTTCCCTTTTGTGTACAGTTCTACGTATGTCTCAGTGGTTGCATTACATCCATGCGATTTGACTTCATTGAGAATTTGTCAAATTCATTTTTAATTGTTGAAGAGTTGCATCTGAAGCAACCTTTAAAAAATTTTAGGGTACTAGTGTGTTCCTGTGACCGGGGAATGTGTTTTCGAGACCTGAACGTTTAACGAGTGGTAGTGTGCGTGTGATTATATAGGCTAGTTTATGGAATGATAATAAAAAAGAGAGTGTGTGTGTGTGAGTGAGTGGGAGAGGTGCTGAGGGGAAGCTTTGGAACTTTGGAGGGTTGGAGTTTGGAAGGAATGGGAACGGGAGAGGGGGGCAATGGATCTCCTTTCAATAAACAGTAGGTTTTTTTTGTTAATTTTCTTTTATATTGAAAATTGAAATTTTTTTACAAAGATGGAATGATATGAACTTGAAATCTCATGAATATGAAAAGAAACAAAGTAAATTTGATAAAGATATGGAGTAGCAGCGGAAAGAGAAAGTTATAAATAATGGAGAATCGCACCAAAATCGTGGTTTGTGACCATGACGTTGTATTGAACATTAAAAAAGGAAATCCTTATAAAAGTCGTTGGTCTGGACAACGACTTTGATTTCATAATATTCTTTTATAAATTCACACCGCGACTTCCATATAAAAACATATGAAAAAGAAAGCAACCCATAAGTTGCAGTCCAAAACTTCCTGAAACTTGCACTTTTTTGGGAATAATTTTAAATTTGCATTAGATTATGAAATTCAAAATCAAAATGCTCCTATGAGGTCAAAAAGCGCTCTCCTTGGAGTCAGCAGCAAGTGGTAAGGAGAGTATGGTAGTATGTTGGTGATAGGTACCAATTCTTGTCCCATCCCAGTGCATATGTGAGGTCGTGCACGGAGCTTAGGTGGCGCTAGCCTAAGGGTGAGGCAATTCAAGTGAATACGAATGAGAGTTGCTTGGTGTTGAGAAGAAGGGCGAGTTTTGGAGGTTTGCTACAGAATGATTTGGGGAGGGTGGTTCATCGGTTTCTATGGCTTTGTAGGTGCTGTGAATGTCTTGCATGCTGAACTCGTAAGGATCAGATTGGCCTTCTTCAAGCTTGGGGCTTGGGTGCTTCCATGGAGGCAATGAGGTTGGTGTCAGCTGAGTTGGAGTTCGAATTCCAGCATTATGGATCTTTGATCATGGATATATTTTCCTTAGTAAAGAGGAGTGGAGATTGGAGGCTGACAATTTCTTGTGGTTTTAGAGAAGTGAGTGCATGTGCTGATCATCCTTTTCTCTTTGGAGCGGATAAAGATCTTAGCTTGGTATTGCTTGAGACACCTCCAGAGTGCTTGCGCATAGCTAGTTGATGCTGTGGGTGTCATTTTCTTGTTTAGTCTTTTAGTTGTGCTATAGGGCATGAGACCACACAATACAAAAATACATGTTGTGATGCGATTAGATGTAAAATGGGTTTTTGGTTGAAAACTTGAAATCAAGGAGGTTGAGTTGCATAAGAACTGGCAAAGTCATTCGTAATTCGATTTTGTAAGGTTTCTTTTATACCATTTATGTTTACTCTTCTTTTTCTTTTCCAGTGTACCAAAAATAACGGTATACCATATATTCTCTTTTTATCAAATAATGTGATTATATAATCTTAATTTTGAAAAAGCTAAAATAATATAAATATATTCTTCATTCTTTTATATGGTATATCAAAGTAATAATTATTAACATTCTTTTATTACTAATTATCGATTTAATTAATTCTCTCTTACAATCATACTCTCAACTATTTAATATTATTTTACTTTAGAGATTATTTTTTATATCCTAATAGTGTAAAATAATTTTATGTTGTTATTCAATAAAAATCAAGAAAATTGCCATGTTATCACATGCTTACATAACTACCTTGGCAATTTTATGGATTTATATTGATTGATAACATAAAATTATTTTATATTATCGGTACATAGAATTTATTTTTAAAGCTGAAACTAGTGAAATTTTTCATTATTGTTCTTTTTTTTTTTAAACAGCTTTTGGGAATTTTAAAATTTAGGGCTTAAAATGTGATGGCCAATCCGACTTTGTTCACACACACCGCAGTCTCCCTCTGCTTTTCCACCTGTGATTGGCAGATCCACCAAATGCTCTGATTGCTTCTGGAACTCTTCAAGTGATTCCCTCCCTAATCAATCAAGTATAACTTCTTTCAGCAACCTGGAAAAAAAAAAAGGAAACTTCACCTAATGAATTTATGTATCTGACTCGATATTTCATGTTGGTTTTCCTGGTTTTATTTATTGAAATTAGTTCATAAAGGTTTCTGAATTCATATTTTGTCTTTTAATGTGCTGCATTTGAAAGTGGTCATGGATGTATTATGTTGATCAGTACCCACTACCCATTATCTACACCCATTTACTTGTTCAGTGCCTTCATTTTCTGATAACTTGGTATTTCATATTTTATTGGTGGAAGCTGGGGGAAGGGTACAATATGTCATAATTGGGTTGATCTGTGAGCAATAAAAGCAAAAATATAGCTGAATTATATGTTTCTCAACATTAAAATATATTGTCAAATAATCTAATTCATTTATTCTAAAATGAATTCAATGCAGAATTGTTCTGAACGGGTTGGCAGGTTGCTGAACTTTTTCTCCACCATGGCTAACAAATCTAAAGAAGAGCCCAAGACTGCTCCTGTGTCTGACCGGTGGTACGATATCACCCTAGGCCCTTCCTTCAAAGATGAATCCTCTAACAAATATTGTACTCTACGATGTAAGTTATCAAATAAAAAAGTTCTTTCCAGCCCTCCTCTTTGTTTGGTGGTTCAGTATATGTTTTTCCTCTTATTCCTTTCTAATAGACAGGGAACTTTCATGCTTGATTTTGCAATAACTATATTGTTTATGCTTTTGACATTAAATTTATTTTTTCGTTTACCTTTTCCATTTCCATGCCTATTTCGGGTTTTAATATTTGATGTCTTGACATTCGTGTAGATGAATTTAAGCCCGCTTCAGTTGACAAGACTAAGCCAGGATTGCTACGGAAGACTAAAGAGAACAGGGTTTCTGTGGAATTTCAGAACAACCAAGCAGGAAAACCTAAGGTGACATTTGAGGGAAATAGTGAGGAATACAAGGAAAATGATGCTGTATTGTTCTTTGATGGTCAAACACTTCGATTGGAGCGGCTTCATAGGGCTGTAAAGCAACTGCGGCACCTGCGAATGCCTGGTGAATCTGCGGCTGCTGCAACTGCCCCAGCTGCTGCAGCTGCAGCGGCTGCTCCATCTGGACCAGCTTTGGATCCTCGGTCATCCCCTGTTGGGAAGTCCATAAAACCAGCACCTTCAGGCAGGAACACATTTCAGGCTGTACCGGTAAGTCCTTGCCAACTATCTCTATGGCATGATTTCAGTTTAGTAATTGAGTCCCTTAAATCATTGAATGTATGCATTTGAAGACTTTCCATTACAAGTATGGTTATTTCTTCAGTACAGTAAGGTTTTTGCTCTTTTTCATGGAATTTAAAAACTGCTTATATGTGGTACTTAGTGTATGAATAACATACTCATACCTATACAGATATATTATATTTAACATATTTTTACTTTTTGGATAGAGACAGGCAATAGAAAACTGATTGTTTGCTCTTCTGTTTTTTTCTTCCCCCCCCCCAGAGATACTTCTTAGTTCTCACTTTATGACAAGGCCGATTTTTGCATCTTTGATTTACTCAGTTCTCAGCTATTTTTCTTTCATTTTGGATTAACATAATTGAAGTGATTGTTAATATGAGGGAAGAAAAAGAACTGTGAAAGGACATGAAGCCTGTAACTTTTTATTTTTGGGATTGGTATCCATGGGTTTCTGAATGAACTAGTGAAAAATATATAGCCTTCAAATCTCTTTTATTTTTCCTTTTGATCTGAGTCATTGCTTCTCTGGTAATGGAAGGAAAGCAAGTGGGTTTTTTTTTTTCCTTCATTTACTTTTCTTATCTGTTTTATTTCCTTATAGCCTTCAATGATATTTATGTTTATTCTGGACAGGTTGAGGTGGAACGAATTGATATTGGTGAACCTGAGAATACTGGTATGTTTGATATGGCTAAAAGGGTTTCTGTAATTACAGATTTGTAAATTGTGTTGAGTTCCTAAATTGATTCATTTTATGGTAGTCTAGTTAGATAAAATGTGAGACGCCTTTGATATTAAGAAGGTAAAAGCTTTGTATTGCATTCTCTTTTTTGGGTTCTTTTACCATTTCAATTCTGTTTCCCCTTGTTGTAGCATTTTCCTCTGATTAAGGGACTGGGAGGATGTACTAAGCTTTTCATTTTCATCATTATGATTTGATGCTGCCAGATATAATCTGTTAATACACATTAATATCTGAGTGGTTATTTATTATATCAATTGCTGTTGTACATGTCTTCTATTCCCCCTTGTCTTTACTGCTTAGCACTACTTCTGCTTTGTCTTCTACACAGACAGGCTCAAAAAGACCTTTTAGTTGGATGTGTGCTTTGTTGTGACTTTGTTACCTTCAGAAGTAGTGCATTCATAATTGATGAAGCGCTTTGCAGTGGCTTTACCATTTATCAAGTTATCTTAAGTTAATTTGATGGTGTACTTATCATGTGACAGGCATCAAATCTGGTTCTAAGAGGCCAGCTGATCATCCTATTGAACCACCCAGTATTTCTCCATCCTCACCAGGTGCCAAAAATGAAGTTGAGGAACATCAAGATATAGATATTGATGACCTCTTTGGTAGTGGAACACCTGAGGATGACCATAATGCTGAAGAGAAAGATAATGTTGGATTTGACATGAATGTTCCGCACACTGATGATGAGATCGCTGATGTGGACGACAGTGGCGATGAGGTGGACAAAGGACCCAATGCCGCTGAAGCTCTCAGAGCCCAGGTGAATGCAGAGGGGAGGAATGAGCAGACATCTAGTTCCAGCAGTAGCAGTGGAAGTGGAAGTAGTGACAGTGGTAGTGGTAGCGGGAGCAGCAGCAGTAGTGATAGTGAAGGCAGTGATGAAGACTCTGTTAACTCAATCTGAGATAACCGTAGGGCTTCTTTGTTCTCCTTTTGTCCTTTGTCATTATTTTTTGCAAATAGTCCAATACATAGGACAAGTATGTATTTTTGCTGAGCCTGGCTTGGAAGAATGTAATAATTCATCCTGGTTTTTGTTGACATCTACACTACTGTGGCTATTAGTTTGCCGAGGGTGATATAGATGATATGCTATATTTTGTCTTTGTATAATCCTTTTTAATTTTGCCGTGTCATTAAACATATGAAGCAACTTTTTAAGGCATGCAATAAATCCTCAACCTTTCAGGGTGAAAAATTGGCTAAGTGGTGGTTGACATTGCAGTAATTTCTACTGATTCTTGTCAAGATAAAACGGATCTGTCTAGATTTATTTTTTATTTTTAATTGTTCAGGATGTGTCTATGCAGTAGTGACTAATCTCTTTTTGAGGTGTAGAGATCATTGAAATGAGTTTTGTTTCTTCCCAAAGAGTTTTTCGTGTACACAGTAATAGATTGAATTTATGACAGTGTTTAAGAGATTCAAATATCTACTAATTGTATTGGACTTTTGTTAGCGATGTAGATTCTCTCTTATGTTTGGTTTTGGTCGGGATTTAAAATAGAGCTAAATTTTTTATGGATAAATTTTATGTATAATGTTCATATTTATACCTCATTTTTATTCCATAATCAAGCATACTCTTGTAGTTAAATATAAGGGGTCTTATCTAGTGAGAAAGATAAATATACAAATAATTGTAGACATAACTGTTTTACTTCATAGTCTATCATTAGGGTTCATGCAAACTTTGTTTCTCTTAAACATTATGGTCTCGGGACACAAGCAGATTTAAATTTAGTAAATCGATACTGGCCATCGAATAAAGGACACCTGGAATCAGCAGCATGGGCACAACACCATTGTTGGAGGTGAATGCAGACTCGGAGGTTGATAATGGAATTTTAGTGATCGGAAAGAGGAACCCTTGTAATGTAATTAGGTGATGTGGCAACGCCTCAAGCCGTACGCCATTGGCATACTTTTTACGACATCTTTGGAAGCCAAGACATGAACGGTATTGTTTAAAGATTACGATATATTCTTTAATTTAATATTATTAACAAAACAATTTACAAAATCACGTTACTTGCATAATTCTTAGCTTTTTTCATATATAAACATAATTATCTATCATATTCATTAAAAGCATTTATAAGATGTAACATGTGATGGCATATAATTGGATTGAGATATGTTATTTGTACCTATATTATATAAAATATGTATCAACTCATATTTCATCTATTATTTGATGAATATGAACCCCATTTAAATAGGTTCACACCTCATTCAATGGTGGATGAGAAGTGAGTTAGGACAATGCCCTATGTAATATGAGTACAAATAATATTTTTCAACTGAATAATACTTTAATAAAAAAAATTGATTGAATAATACTATAAAATTCATTTAAGAGTAAACAAAATTGATCTCTCGCAATTTTATTGACGACCAAATTAGTCTTTGACAAAAAAATACTAGTATTAAGATCCCTCACAATTGTAAAAATAGGATACTATAGACCTAATGATTTCATTAATGAATAAATTGGTCACTAAATAAAAAATGGTGGTGATGTCCTTCACAATTGTAAAAGTAGGACATATAGGTCTTTGATTCACTTGTAACCTGTTAAATGCTTATGTGGATTTTAATTATTGATCTATGTGACACTCACTAATCCCAATCAACACTAACTAAAACACCTCCCTTTATTTTTATTTTTTATTTTTTATTTTTACAAATTCTTCCCTAAACGTTCCAATATTTCACCATACCCATTATCAAGAAAGAAACTTATGGCCCCAAGCTTGTTATTCTAAGAAACAATTTAGATGTGAAATCGAATTCCTTATGCTTTATCACCACCTTATTCTAAGGTACTATAGTATAAATATCATAACTTCATAATCATTTTCCCAAAATAGCTATATGTTAGAGTACAATGATTGTATATTACAAAACAACACAATATTATTATGCTTGGTATGAGATGCTCTATTAAATTTTGGAATATTTAGGGAGGGATTTGCAAAAATAAAATGGTGCACTTTAGTAAATTGATCATGATTGAGATTAGTGGATACCACATAGATCAATGATCAAAGTCCACCTTAGCATTTAGTAGGTTGCAATGAGTGAAGGACCTATAATGTTTTATTTTTGCAATTATGAGAGACCTCAACGGTTTTACTTTTAGAAATTAATTTGTTTATCAACGAAATTGTTAGTGACCTATAATGTTATATTTTTATAATTTTGAGGGACCTTAATACTAATATTTTTTGTTAGGGACCAATTTGTCTATCAATAAAATTGTGAGGACCTATAGTGTCATTTTTTTACAATTATAAGGGATCTTAATACTAATATTTTTTTTTAATTAGGGATCAATTTATTCATCAATCAAATTGTCAAGCACCAATTTGAGTATTTACTCTTCATTTAATTCGTTAAAATTAAATCGAAGATATAAATATCAGAGTTTAATTTCTATGCATTATTCGCATAAAATAATAAAACTTGTACATTGACATAAAAAGAAATCATTTTTACTTATGTGGCAGCATTTGATTGGATATTAGTGTAAAAGTTTTTTATACTTTTATCCAATCAAATCAAATCATCTCATTTATATGACTTTTCAAGTACTAGAGAGACTTAATCACATTTATAGATGTGGCAATATATATTGGATGACAGGATAAAATTTTTTTACACTCTCTATTCATAAAAATTAAATCCAACAAGTTATCTATAATATATTGTATGAATTACACCGGTGATGTAACAGAACTGATCATATGCCTTTATTGCTTGCCATGAACATTTGAGAGTAACAACCCCCATCCACACAGCGGCAAGTAGTTACAAGCCTCACCAATCTGACCAAAAAAACACCACCTTGCCAATCACCATTTGCTCATAACCTAAAGTTTGAAAGAGTAGTGTTTCGATTTCGTCATCAAGAAATGTGTTACTTTATATACTTGTGAAATAAAACAAATAAAATGTAAACATAATAAAAATAGCGTTAATAATACTGTATTTTATGGGTCTAAGTGTGTTTCAAACTTAGAATATGTCTAATGTATTTTGTGGATGGAACAAGTCCAACATTGCTTGAATTATACTCATAATGAAGCTTTATATATTGTTTCAAATAACAAGTAAATACCTATGATATTGAAGTAGTAGTATGGACTTGGGTGCTACTCTGCCTTGTTTTATATCCACATGTGTGTAGGCTTTTATATATTGACTATTAGACCAATCACTCTAATATACTTCTTCTTTTCCTCTGCTTGTTTGTTTGTATTGGGAACGTGGTGCAGATCGGTTCCTTAGGCAATGCGCATTTAATCTTGAGGGATTTTTGTGTCAGCACCATTCCACTGAGCTTGTCTCCGAGTAGGGTAAAGATAAATCCTTAAAGGAGAATGCTTTACAAGATTTGTGGTATTCTAGTTTCATCTCTTTCTCTTGCTCTCTGGATTTCGTAATTTTTCTGTTAAGGTTTGGGTAGATACAATTTTGTAGAGTGAAATACTAACATCCTAACTCAAGCTTTTCCAATAAATAAAAATAGAGTTTAACTATAGAGATTAACTTTAATTTGATATAAAATCACCATATCTTAAAAAAATTTAAGCGTATGTTTGTGAGTTTTTAGAAGAAATGGGAGGAGAATGGAACTAAACTCACAAATATGCCCTTAATATATCATTTGCTCTAGCAATAATGAGAGTAATCCACCACAAGTAGGTAACAAACCACAATTCGAATTTAATGTACCACATAATATTTGGTACAATAAAGTTTCAATGTACCCTTCGGTAGAAGCTTTACTCTGCCCTGGTCATTTTCGAATTTTTAACTTGATTTGGAAGTTCAACGTGCCCCAGCATTTGAAAGCCTCCCTTTGGTTGGAAGTGAATGATGCATTTTTGACTAACCAAGCTAGATTCAAGCGCCATCTTTCTAGTGATGCTGGGTGTGGTGTGTTTTGTGTGGCAATCCTTCGAAGTCAGTGTTCCATGCACTTTGCGACGCTCAATGACAACTTGTATCTGGACCAACATTGGAATTGGCTCGTCTCTTGGAGGTTTTTATTTTCACTGCCCTTTGGTTGGAGATAAATCTTCAGGAGAAAGCTCGATCTTTTAAAAGATAAGTTGGCCTCTCTCTTTGCTACCACCTGCTATGAGCTTTGGCATGGCAGAAATAAGGCAATTTTCGATGGACTTGAACTCCCTCATGCATATTATTATTTGGCCTACTGAGAGTACGAACTTTCTTTGCAAGCCTTGCACAATACTAGGAATGCCGTGGTATCATATATATTCTCTCATGCATGTGGGTTGGTCCCCGCCCTAGATCATTAGATCAAGGTCAACTAATTTGATGGTTAAGTGCTATCTAATGGGTCAGCTGCATGTCAAGGTACATTGAGGGATCATTATCATATGGGTCGTTTCATCTTGAGTTATTGTATGAAGCTACCGTTGCGTGTAACTATATATAGTAGAGCTCTGGGGATTCTTCATGGTCTTTGGCAAGCTTGGGATAAGGGTTTCAGACATGTCATAGTGGAGAGTGACTCTAACAATTCGTCTTTTTCGTGAGAAAAAGGGAGGAAGGAAGTTTGGGGGCAAGAAAAAGCAATAGAAAGGTTATTTTTCTCTCGTTTGGATTGCACAAGAAAGCTGATTGGAGAAAGAAAAACATATATGTATTAGAATATAGTTAGAGTATAGTTAGCAAGTTAGTTGCACTGTCATAATTAGCATGATAGAATCAGTTAGTTTGTTGTATTAGAGTTAAAAGTCATTAGTTTGTTGTACTAGAGTTAAAAAGTCTAAGGTTACTTAACTTTGTACATATATATATATTCTTAACCATTCATTCAAGAAAAGACAATGAGGTTATTCACCATTTTCAATTCTAATATGGTATTAGTTGTCATTCCTTCTCTACTGTAACTTCTCCAAGAATTCTTCCTTCTTCTTCTTTCTTTATGCTCTTACAGGATTTCTTCTTGCTGTGTCTTGCCTGCTCTGCCATTTCTTTGCTTCTGTTAATCTCGAAGCCATGGCACACAACTCATCTCTCAATGATGCTTTCAACCCATATGCCCTTCATCATTCTGACCACCCTGGGCTCATTTTGGTCACCCAAGCACTTACCATAGAAAATTATGCTTCTTGGAGCAAGTCAATGACCATTGCTCTTTCAGCCAAGAACAAATTTGGCTTTCTCAATGGTTCAATCCCAAGGCCAGATGAACCTATCCTCCATGCTTCATGGGATCGCAACAATCAACTCATCATGTCTTGGATCCTCAACATAATCTCCAAAGACATTGTGGAAAGTATTATCTTTGCTAATACTGCCTTGAAGCTTGGCAAGATTTAAAGACAAGGTTCAAGCAACAAAATGGTCCAAGGGCTTTCGAACTTCGAAAAGGTTAATGACCTTCACTCAGGGCTCACTTTCTGTAAGCCAATATTATACCAAGTTGAAATCAATTTGGGAAGAGTTAAATTCTTCAAAACCACTTTGCACTTGTACTTGTGGAGGTTCTCGTGTTTTCATTGATCATGCTAATCAAGAATACCTGTTTTCCTTCCTCATGGGGCTGAATGACTCCTACTCTTCAATTCGGGGTCAAATTCTCCTTTAAGAACCCCTACCTGATGTAGCAAAGGCTTTCTCTCTAATTCTTCAAGAAGAGAAACAACAGCAAGTTGGAAGTTCCTCTTCTGCTCAAGACTCTCAAGTTGCCTTTGCTTGAAATCCTGCAAATGAGAACTTCAAAGCAAAAGGAAAGAAAGATAGGCCTCAATGCTCAACATGATCGGACACACAAGAGACAAATGCTACAAGTTAGTGGGATATCCTCCCAACTACAAAGGTAAATCGAAAATTTCCACGCCCCAACCAAGTTTTTGAAGCCCCTGAACTGTCCAGAATCTTGGTATGACTGAACAACAATACCAGAACCTACTCCAAATGGTTGCTGCTCAAATCTCACAGGCCACCAAACCTAGAGAGAATACAAACAACTCCTTGGGAGGTATAGTTTTTAACACTAACTTTGAAAACTCTAACTCCTTGTTCAGTGCTTGGATTATAGATTCATGAGCAACAAAACACATTTCTTGTTCCCAAAACATTTTACATGTCTAACTAATGTAACAAACACTTTTGTTTTGTTGCTTGATCATTCCAAAGTTCTAGTTCAAGGAATAGGAGATATTAGTCTTTCATCCAATTTAATTCTCAAAAATGTGCTTTTCATTCCCTCTTTTAAAGTCAATCTAATTTCTGTTTCTGGCTACCATTCACTCACATGCACATTTTACTTTTAATGCTAGCCATTGTCTTATACAGGACCTCAATTCTCAGGTGATTGGCAAGGCTAATTTTGAGCACAATCTCTATATTCTGAAGATTCCTGCCATAGTTAATTCTGTTTCTGCTATCAATTCCTGTACTTACACAAATAACATTCCTATTGATATTTGGCATAGTAGACTAGGACGCATTTCCCTTTCTAGAATTCAGATGTTACAATCTGTTTACCTATATGCAGAAATAAAAATGCTTGTAATCATTCAAGTACATGTAATATTTGTCCATTGGCAAAACAAAGAAGGCTGTCTTTTGTTTCAAATAATAGTTTCTCTGCTAATCCCTTTGATTTAATTCATTATGACATTTGGGGTCCTTATCATACACCAACCTACAAAAACCATAGATTTTTCCTTTCAATAGTTGCACAAGGTTCACTTGGACTTTTCTCATCAAGAATAAGTCTCAAGCCCTTTAACTCATAACTGAGTTCTTTGCAATGGTCAAGACACAATTTAATTCTGACCATTAAAACTTTGAGATCTGATAATGCTAAAGAATTAGCACTAACAGATTTTCTAGCAAAACAAGGAACACTACATCAGTTTTCATGTGTTGAGAGACCTGAACACAATTCCATTGTTGAAAGGAAACATCAACATCTTCTCAATGTAGCTAGATCTATATACTTTCAATCAAAAGTTCCTTTATCTTTTTGGGTGACTGCCTCTCACCTACGTTTCTCATAAATAGAACCCCTTCCCCAATTTACCCCATGCTAAATCACCATACCGGCTATTATATAATAAATTACCTGACTATACTACACTAAGGAATTTTGGATGTCTTGCTTTTGCTTCAACCTTACCTTCATAAAGAAACAAATTCTCTCCAAGGGTTGTCCCTTGTGTTTTCCTTGGTTATCCTCCAGGGTACAAAGGCTACAAGCTATACAACCTTACAACAAGGTTTTTATCTCAAGAGATGTAGTGTACACCAGAAAATGAAGATTTATTCTTTGACATAGTTCTACCGAAACCCATATCAGACACTATACCCGAGCCACCATCTCAAAATCAACATACTCAGCCACAATTGGTCCAAAATATCTTAGAAAGTGGAATTCCTGACCTAAACCTTCCTGAAGATAGTTTTGTTGGTACAACAGCCATTATACCAGCAAACTGCTGACATCAAGCATAAATGGTCCTGAAGACAGTTCTTTGCACCTAAAGCTAACCCAGTGAATGAACATGTCATTCCACCTAGAAGATCCTCAAGAATACCTAGACCCCCGCTTACCTATCTGATTACCAGTGCAACAATAAACCTTACCCAATTTCTCATTTCATTGGCTACAATACCTTGACCCAGATTATTTAAGATACATTATGCAAGTCAGCACAGCCTTCGAACCACAATTTTATCACCAAGCTACTCCCCATGAAGAATGGAGAAAAACAATGAAAGAAGAATTGGATGCAATGGAAGCAAACAATACATGGACAGTCACTACTCTACCCAAAGAGAAACATACCATTGGCTGTAAATGGGTATATAAAATAAAATACAATTCTGATGGCACAATCAACAGATACAAAGCTCGATTAGTAGCTAAAGGGTACACTTAACAAACTATAATAGACTTCATGGACACATTTTCACCAGTTGCCAAGCTCACTACTGTTCGAGTTCTCCTATCACTTGCAACCTCACAAAATTGGCATTTGGCTCAATTAGATGTCAACAATGCATTATTGAATGGAGATTTATTTGAAGAAGTCTACATGGGCCTACCACTTGGCTATCCTATTAAGGGGGAGAATTTAGTGTGCAAACTCAATAAATCCGTCTATGGACTCAAACAAGCTTCAAGACGTGGTTTATGAAGTTTTCTTCCACTCTCATCTCCCTGGGATTCTCTCAATCCAAGAATGATTACTCCCTTTCTTTAAAAATACTAATTCTGGTCTTGTTTTCTTGTTGGTTTATGTAGATGATATCATCATAGCATCCTCATCATCAAATGCAATTTCTGAAGTTAAAGAAGAACTACAGAAAGCATTCAAACTCAAAGACCTTGGCAACTTGAAGTATTTTCTTGGCTTGGAGCTGGCTAGATTTTCAAAGGGAATTTTCCTCTTACAAAGAAAATACACCCTTTCCTTACTAGAAGACACTGGATTCCTTGAAGCAAAGCCAACCACTCTACCTATGGACCCAAATCTAAAACTCAAGGCTGATGAAGGACAACCCCTTGAAGATAATTCCTTATATCGTAGATTGATTGGAAGACTACTATACTTGACAATTAGTAGACCTGACATAACATTTGCAGTGAACAAACTCAGCCAATACATGTCAAAATCACACACTTCTGAACTTCATGCCATTCATCACTTGTTGCGGTACTTAAAGACTACTCTTGGACAAGGCATTCTTTTCTCTTCAAGCTCATAGCTCAAACTTAATGCATATGCTGATGTAGATGGGTACCTACCCTGACACAAGAAAATCAATATCTGGACAATGTGTATTCATTGGAGACTCAATGGTTTCATGGAAATCAAAGCAACAACAAACTGTTGCACGAAGTTCTGTAGAAGCAAAATCCAGGTCATTAGCCTCCATCACTAGTGAACTCACTTGGCTTCATAGTCTCCTCAAAGACTTCCAAATTGACATACCAAGTTCCATGCTCCACTGTGACAACCAATCTGCAATATACATTGCCTCCAACCCCACCTTCCATGAGAGAACTAAGCACATTGAAATTGACTTACATTTCATTCGAGAAAAGTGCAGCAAGGCTTCATTAGACTTATCCATGTCCCAACCAAACACCAACTTGCAGACATTTTCACTAAAGTTGTTCCAAAGCCTTAGTTCAATAAGTTATTATCCAAGATGGGTTTTCAAACCATTTTCACTCCATTTTGAGGGGGAGTATTAGAATATAGTTAGAGTATAGTTAGCAAGTTAGTTGCACTGTCATAATTAGCATGACAGAACGAGTTAGTTTGTTGTATTAGAGTTAAAAGTCGTTAGTTTGCTGTACTAGAGTTAAAAAGTCTCAAGTTACTTAACTTTATACATATATATATTCTTAACCATTCACTCAAGAAAAGATAATGAGGTTATTCACCATTTTCAATTCTAATAATATGGGCTCCATTGTCTAAATTTTCCTTACTAAAGAGCGAAGAAAACAAGGACCAAAGATATAGATAAATGAAATTAGTTTTTGTCCTTGTACTTTTTCTTCAAGATAAAAAAATACAATAAAAAAGGTGAATTTTCTTTTTCTTTTCATTTTCTTTCCTTCTATTTTCGTTCCATCCATTTTTTATTCTCATCCAAACACGTGCTAAGTGTGCAGTGAAGTTGTGTCAAGCTCTAGACCAGGCTACTCACTCTTGGTATTCTTTGGTTGAGGCCTATTCAAGCCTTCCTGAACATACAAATTTCTCATGTGTATCATGAGATAAATACTACTTGAGCGGGTTTTTTTTTTTTTTTTTGTGAGAGAGGCTCATCACTTAGATGATGATTTTGTTTTATACACTAGGCTTCCTAGTTTTCTTTCTATCCATTTTCTCTTTCATCCAAACACAAACTAAGTGTGCAGTGGAGTTCTGTAAAGGTCTGGACGAAGCTAGCTACTCAATCACTCTTGTTATTCTTTGGTTGAGGCTTATTCAAGCCTTCCTAGACAAGGATTGGACAAGTGGATTTCTCATGCGTATCATGAGATGAATATTTGTGCGAATTCTTTTGCCGAGAGAGCTTGTTGCCAAGATGATGATTTTGTCATGTACACTAGCCTTCCTAGTTTTCTTTCTATCCGCTTCCATGATTGTTTATTGCTAGTGTAATTTTTCTGTGTTTTGGGCTTTATGCCCCATAATAAATAAATAAATATATATATATATATATATATATATATATATATATATATATATATATATATATATATATATATATATATATAGATTGGTTGAAAGACCTGTTCACATTTAAGTGCTTTATAGTACTAGGATTGTCTTTGATGAGAGGATATATGTGGAAATAATAAAAAACTTTAATATAAAATTAGTTTCTATTTATAGAAATTGATTTTGATGAATTGATAACCATCAAATTAATTTTTTATTTACATAATTTTTTAAATAGTGAGCAAAAATAAATAATTATTTATAAATATAATAATACATGATTAAATAACAATGTAAAATCTAGTGTACCGAAATTCTTTATATTATTAATTATATGTTTTTGTATGGTTTTAAAAATAGGTTTTTTTTATTGAAATTTTAAAAATATAGTAATATATAAATAAATGGTAACATAAAAATTTAAATCAAAATTAAGTTCTAAATATAAAATAAAATTGATTATAATTAGATAGTAATAATGATGTTTATAAAGTAACACATTAACAAATAATAGAGTAATATCATTTTTTTTTTTGGTGTACAAATTACAATCGAGTAATATTATTTGATTTCAAATACTCAAATGCTTATTTACCAAAAAAAAAAAAATCCAAATACTTGTTACCAAATATTTTTTGAATTTAATTTTGATGTACATAGAGTATAACAATATTTTATATGATTATTCAATATTTAAATTCAACTATATAATATTATGATTTTCACCTTTTTTTTCACTTCAAATTCTGATATAATTTTTAACATAAGAAGAAGATTTTTATAATTTTTTTTTAATCAAGAGATTAGATTCTTATCCTAACCAAGGAAGAAAATTAAATATATCAAACCAGTTAAGGTACTAGTTCAAAGGTTTAAATGTCTAACCGTTTATCGAGTTCAACCGAAATATAATAAAAAATATATATAAATATCTACATATGATTAATTATAATATAAATAAATATATTAAATAATTAATATTAATATAATCAACAAAAAATATTCATAGGCCTATAAAAATAAACACAATCCATATAAAATTTCTTTAATCTCAGCCTTACAACATGGTCACAAAACATTTGAAAATAATATTTGTTAGTGACTTATGGTGAACAGCTTAATGATGGAGAAAGAATAACAACCCAACAATTTTTGTTAGTGTTTTTCTTTGATTCTATTTTTTCTTATTTTTGTTTTGTAACTGCCATAAGATATTAGTATTTAAGTTTTAAAATAAAAAAACTTAAAAAAAAAAAACCTGTCCAACCACTCCGATTTGCTAGTTTTTCTGATTTTAACTGGTTCTTGACCAATTTTAACTTTCCCCAATTTTTGGAGCTTAACCAGATCGGACAGGTGATCGTTTTGAATTCCAATTAAGCCAGTTCGTTCATTTTTCTCTTCCCTGATCCTAACGCGTCTCTCAGCTTGATTTATGTACGGAACATTATTTGAGCCAACGCCTACGTTTCATTCTTTAGTTAGTATTCCACGTTCTTCCATTGACTTTCCTTTCCCGATTCTTCGGCCAAACCTTTTATTTTTCTTTTGATAAGCAGATCTGTATTTGTTATTAATAATTTATACTATTCCCATCGCAATCTCTCAAGATACTACTTGTCTACTTCTATGGTTCTATGCGTTTTAGGCCATGTCATGTCAGTCATGTGTTTTCATATTTTATTCCAACTCTTAAATAGTTCATATTTGGATGTTATCCTTTTTGACCTATCTACCCAACGGGCAGCCACTTCAATCTGACACGTATATGCAACATTTTAATTGAAATTATAATTATAATATTGACTTTTTAATTTATTTATAACTTTTTTTTTTCAGATAAAAGATATAAGTTACTTAGAGTGAGTAAACATATGTTAATCAACTCAATATCACTGCACCAAAAAATAAGTTGCTAACTTTGTCCATGCATAATGACACTTCTATATTTGTATTCAACATAACATGTCCTCATAAGTCATAACTACTATTATATAACCGTGTGATTAGCACAAAAAAGTTTCCTTAATTAATACTCCTTTCATTTCATATTAATAATCACTTTCGAAAATCATATAATTTTGATCGATTGAAAAGTTAATGTATCTAACTATAAATTATATGACATGCCGTATGCATGTTGTTATAGGAAGTGCATCCACACGCTTACGTAACACCGTAGGATAATAAACTATTCTCTACACGGAAAAGTATAATCAAATCAAATCACAATTTGACACTTTTCAACGAAAAAAGAAGTGAGAAACAAGTTTCATACTTTCAATGGAAATCTTCTTGACTTCAAATAATATTTCTTTTTTATTCCTCTAATTATTTATTGATACATAAAAAATATGTATTATATATTTGATAACTAATAAATTTTTAAATGAATTATATGAGGTTATGAGTTCAATTACGATCACAACCCTTGTACCCTAATATTTTAGGTTAAAAAAATGTTTCAACAATATGTCTCTATCTTTTTTTTATTTTTGATTTATTTTTGCACGTGCATTAGAATTTTTAAACAGAATTTAATTTTCGTAAACTCATATTGTAATATCCAATTAAATTCTTTTATTTACATGCCATTTCAAATAATAAATATAAGATTTAATCATTTTTATTGCAACCAAAAAATTTAATCATTTTTATTAATATACAAATACACAATCAGATCGCAAAATAAAATTTTTTCACATTGGTCGGCATATGAATTAAACTCCATTATTGGGCGAAAACGGTGCTTAAAAAATTTGAATTTCTGGATCAATCCATGATTATGAGTAACTAACGTACAAAAAGGAAGGACGTAAAGAATCCGTGATCTCATTTTTTTCTTCGGCAGCACCCAACAACAAGTCTAACCTTGTGAAAAACCCGAACCCACTTCAGGCCAAGCACACTTTTTCTCACAAGGATCCTACATAGAAGATAAAAGGTCCAGATTTGATCATTGAACCAGTGAGAGAAACTGCAACTTCTCTCCGTGTAAAAATTCTGATCTGGGTTTTCCATTTGTTTTTTTCCCATCCCTATCAGTTTCGTTTGTTTATTTATGTAAACATATTTTTAATTTAAAAAATAAGCATATTATATTAGACTATATTAACTATTGAGTTGACTCAGTCCTGCATAATATTATCATAATTTCGTGTATTAAAATCATCACTAAATAACTTAATAAACCTGTTTATAATTAAAAAAAAAACTTATTAAACCTAATACCACAAGTCAACACCCATCTTAATTAGCTATCTCAATCCCTTAAATATTTAGTCAGATTCAATTTATAACTGTGTGTATAAAAAGAGATTTATAGCTAGAGGTTTATTTCATTAGAAGACTTTCACTTTGAAAAATTAATCACTGCTAAATAACCCATCTTAATACTGACCACCATTTGTTGAAATTGTTTAAACTAATACCAGAAAATAAAATTTTAGGAGAGGACACCAAAATTCACTTATTTGTTTGTATAAGAAAAGTTCACTTCAGTACAAAAAAACAAAAAGTTTCACTTTTATGTATTTTTAGTTTTATGAAAAAAGAGTTCATTTATCTAATACATTATTTTTCATACAATTCAATCATAAAAGTGATTAAATCTTATGTCTATTATTTAAAATATCATATAAATAACATTATTTGATTGGATAATAATATAGAATAAAATCTTTAATATGTGAGTGTATAAAATTAAACTCTATTTAATTTAGTTTTTGGAGAATAACAAGTTCAATTTCTCTGACCCTTTCCGCACAGGCTGTATCGTGTCTTAATCTTGTTTAGTTTATTCCTTTCTCACTCGCCCGTCGTCGTCGTTGTCATCATCAACCTCCAAAACCACGGCACCAACAATACCAGAAAAATCCAAGATCTTCAACGACCCATCAACCAAAACTACCTCGAAACCAAAACTTTTGCCCGACCCAGTTCCCCAAAACCTCTCCTTTCACCGGAAAAATAACCCACACGCCCAAAAGGGACCAGTTACCACTACCACCATACCATGGGAGCTGAGAAGAAGTGGCTCTTCACGCTGTTCAGTGCAGTGTTCCTCACTCTCACTCTCCTCTTAATCTCCTCCTTCTCTTCATCCTTCACCTCCCCAAAACCCTTCCCTTCTTCCCTCGTTCATCACGGTCCCCCTTACCCTCCTTCCTTCGCGTACTTCATCTCTGGTGGGAACCAGGACAAGGATCGGATCCTTCGGCTGTTGCTGGCAATTTACCATCCGAGGAATCGGTACCTTCTTCACCTTGGGAGGGACGCGGGGGACGGGGAGAGGCTGGCACTTGTCGCTTCCCTGAGGGCCGTGCCGGCGATTCGGGGTTTCGGGAACGTCGATGTGGTCGGTAAGGCTGACTGGATCACGTACTTGGGGTCGTCGAATGTCGCAATCACGCTGCGTGCTGCTGCCATCATGCTCAAGCTGGATTCTGGTTGGGATTGGCTCGTCACTTTGAGTGCACGTGATTATCCTCTCATGACTCAGGATGGTACTGCCAAATTTTGTATTTGTGAATTTGACTTTGGGATTGGATGATTTAATAATGCAGAGACGTGAGTGTGGTATTAGTTTGAAACTTAGAGGCGAGGCCCGGTCTGGTTTCAGTATTTAGTTTTTATTTTCAATTTTTCAGTTTCCTATATTTTGTGAAGGAAATACTAAAAACCGTTAAAACTACAAAATTTAGTTTTTAGTATTTACTTCGCAAAATCCTATAAACAAGAAAACTGAAATCAAACAGATCCTTGAATTCTGTAAAATTGATATTCAAATCAATTTACCCCTCCCTACCATGGAAGCATGTTGGTCGAGTGGAAGGAGTCCGGGACCTTAAGCATATGGCAGTGAGTTTGATCCCAAGGTTTATGTGTATAGAAGAAACACTCTCAGGGGAGAGGTCTTTGCTTAGATGCCTCATGATGCCTCACTGTATCCCGGAAATTAGTCTTTGGCATGAGAGGTGAGGGGAGACTCTTTTCTGATGCTAGGTGAGACGATACTCTAAGAAACTATAAAAATCAATTTACCCAAAAAATAAAGATCAAATCAACGAGCTTGGTAATCCAACGCTATGAATTTGATTTTGGGTGATTTCTGATTGGAAAAGATTGGTTCTAAGCTGGAGATCCTATTATATTAATGCCTTGGGTGGTTGAGAATCTTGAGTGCTAATGACTGCCAAAATTTGATAAGGGACTCAGTCAAATCATCTAATTGCATGGGACATTCTATGATTGTTCTTATTTGCTCATGATTTGTGATAAGTTGAAACTGATCTTGTTAGACAGATATAGTAAGAATGGCATTGGCTTCTAATTGGAGGCAATTTTAAGCATCCTTACAAAGTGGATTTTCAAGGTGGAACAAAGTTCCTAATGGTGAATTAGTAGGTAGTGTGACTGATATGGTGACTAGAGGATTTAATTTAGCATTCTCAGTGTCACAGAATTGTTTTTGAGCCAAAAAAAGCTGATCATAAGAAGCAAAGATATCAAGCAGCAACAACCGTGGGGCTGGCAATTAGCAACATTCTATTTTACAGTGGTTCTCCTTGATTATGGTCTTGTTGTTCAAAATAAACTTCAGTGTTCCTAGGTGTCAGTAGAGCTATGCATCTAAATTGGCTTTGCTCTATAATATTTTTAGCTGCAGTACAGAAAGTTTCCAGTAATTATTTCATTTATTTCGTTATAGCTGATGACATGCTCATATTGTTCTGAGCATTACCTTATTCACTGAATTGTTCTTGTTCTGATGTCCATTGATCTATCTTTTATCTTCTCATATCTCAGTTTGGTTTTTGTACACTCTTCACAGACTTATCTATGTTACTGATCCTCGCTCTGTTATCTTTGTCAGATCTTTCCCATGTTTTCTCTTCTGTTCGGCGAGACCTCAATTTCATTGATCACACTGGCGACCTTGGTTGGAAAGAGTATGAAAACTACTGCTAATTCTATCTGCTACTTTGTGGTACTTATTCAGTTAGTCCTAGATCACTTTTTTAATGTATTTATTGCTCATGCAGGGGTGATAGATTCCAGCCTATTGTAGTTGACCCAGGGCTATATTTAGCGAGGAGAAGCCAAATTTTTCAAGCTACACAGCGGCGGCCAACTCCTGATGCATTCAAACTCTTCACAGGCAAATCTTTCCTTTCATGCTGTCTGTGCTACACAATCTATGCCTGTTGGGGTTCCTTATGTTGACTGCTTTTCCTTGCCGTGCAGGTTCACCATGGGTTATTTTGAGCCGACCCTTCCTGGAATTCTGCATTTTTGGTTGGGATAATTTACCTCGGACCCTTCTGATGTATTTTACAAATGTGAAGTTATCTCAAGAAGGCTACTTTCATTCAGTTATTTGCAATGCACCTGAATTTAAGAACACCACAGTAAATGGAGACCTACGATACATGATATGGGACAATCCTCCAAAGATGGAACCGCATTTCCTCAATGCATCTGTTTATGATCAGATGGTAGAAAGTGGAGCTGCTTTTGCAAGACAGTTTGAAATTGACAACCCTGTGCTGGACAAGATTGACGAAAGATCCTTCGCCGTGGTCGCAAATGGGTCGTGCCAGGGGCATGGTGCTCTGGGCGGAGGAGCTGGTGGTCTGATCCATGCTCCCAATGGGGAGATGTCAATATTCTGAAGCCAGGTCCTCAGGCTAAGAAGCTTGAGGGGTCTGTTTCTAGACTTCTTGATGACTGGAACTCACAGACCAATCAATGCAAATGAATATACACAATAGTATAAACATTTTAGGAAGCTGTGCAGTATATTGCACCACAATTCATCGACCAGTAGAAGTTACCATTTACTGAAAACTCATTCTTTGGTCACCAAATTGATTTCAATCTTGGAAGGAAGGACTACTGTCAAGCAGCCTTTGCAAATGAGTGTTCATAACAGACACATCAGAGTTGGAGTGGGGAAGGGAATATATTCGAGCTTATTGTTTTGGAGGCCTAATGTTTGTGGATGATCCTCCAATACATTCAATCAATAAGAGGATCTTCTTCCTGCTTCCATTTTCATCATGTTGTATCAATTCCAAAAATCAAGTATCTTACCCCATTGTATTACTGACATTTTTACAACTGTGACCGAATACAATTTTATTTGGATAAGATTAACTTAAGTTACAATTCTCTCTTACACTCTTCCTCCCTTATCAATTTCTCTCAGTGATCTCAGCAATGAATTCTCCTAATTCTCTTACCATCGATCACATTCTCTCTCGCTTTGGATCGTGAGACGCAAGCACCTTGGCCTTTGATTTGGTTGCTGCAATTGGTGTTGAAGCCATGGCTAGGTCTTGGAGAGGATGGATCGAGCAATGTTGATGATGCTTCCATCGCTGCTACAATACTTCGTTACCATGGCATTCCTGCTGAAGAAGTTCATTGGCGACAACAATGGTGCACTTCTCACTTTCCCCTCAATCTCTTTTTGTTTGTGTATCTTGTTTTCTTAGCTCCGATCAATTTCTCACTAGAATTTACCTGCAATTTGTTTTCTTCAATTGTTGCAATAAAAAATTGGTTGCTTTGACTATTTTTGTGTGCGTTCCATTTTTCTCAAGTTAAAATCGTGTTCATGTTTGTGTTTTGATTTTGTGCATTTTGTTGACTTTTTTGTTAGCTGTTCTGAACTGGAAGTGTTTTTAGCATTTGTCTATGACTGAACTTGAGCTTAAAATGAGGTAAAAGGAAGGTTGTCTTCAATCAACAAGAACGTTGGAGACTTGCTTTAAATTACTAACTCTTCATTGATTATGTTCTAAATGCGCTTTTTGGATTTATATGTAATATGTAAAGCTCTTAGGGATTAGACCTTGGCTTGTATTAGGCTTGGATCTTCTAGAGTTTGGACAAGACCTGTGTTCTTATCAGGAATTTGCTAGTGTACCATCATGTTGTTGTAAGTGTTGCAGAGGCATCACATGTGTCTTTCTTGCAATTTTCTGGGTTTTGAATCGATTTGAATAGTTGAAGAAAAATCTATGGGTCAATTTTTCGTAGTCTGGGTTGTTATTTGTTCTAATTGAAAAGAAGAATTGAATTGCTTTTGAATATTTTGGTTTCATTGGTGTTGAATCAGGGCAAAGAAAACTTGAAGGGGATGCTTGACTTTGATGTGTGTTTTGTTTTTCTTCTTTCTTATTCTTTAGGTGAATTTGTGAATTATTTACATTGTACTTTTAATAGTAACTGCTTAATATATATTTGGTGAGCATGGCTTTTCTAATTTTTTTTTTTTTTGGTGGCAAAAAGTGTGGATGTAGCTGCAAAAGAATCCTGCACAAGGGTTTATTTGCATCTCTTTTTGTTTCTGCAGCTTATATGTTAGAACCTTTATTGTTTGAATCAATCTGCATTTTCTTTTCCATTAAATTTGCGGTCAGGAAACCTTGCCTTAAGAAGAATAACAACTATGACTATGAGCTGGGGTGCTTGTTCTGCAGACTATGAGCTGGGTGCTCTGTTCTGCATAATCCAAAATACGGAGCGCTTCAAATAGAAATACCTCATTAATGCAAGAAGCTATGGGCAAAGGATGGAAGAATAGGATTGATATTTGATACTATGTTTTAGTTTTGAAGCTGAAGGTTTCCTCTTTGTTATGTCTTCCACAATTAATCAGGCCATGTTTTATTGACCCAGTTCCTGTGATGAAGCTCCCCATGTGTTATTCTCACTATATGAATGATAATTTCTAGTATTAAAACTGAAAATCATTAAGCATTATGGGCCATTCTTTTTTTTTTGGCCTTGCTATTCTATTATTATATATTAATTGATCATTCTGAATATGAAGCTTCCTCTACACTGGACACAGATTAATGGTGGTAGATAATGTTCTAGAAATTTCTATATCTGAGTCTAGATTTATTTGAACATATGTTTTCTGCTGTTCCTAAGGTACAAGATGAAAAGAAACATTATTTCTCTATCAATGAATTTTATGATATTTGAAATTAAATTCGCAGAGAAATTGATATAGTATTGCTTTTCACGCCATATTTCATGGGCTATTAGTTGGTTTTTTTTTTCTTGGTTAAATTTACTTATTTTTTTAAGATTTAATTAATCAGTCAGTCCCTATAGTTTTATTAAATTTTCAATTGGGTCCCTACATTTTAAAAGTTTTCAATTTGGTCCTTATACTGAAAACAAATGTTTAATTGGGCCTCTAGCCCCATCATTTGTGTTACAAAAACATGAGAGTTAAAGGGGTGACGTGGCACCCTCCTCTATATTAGAACTACGGCTCATTGCAAGCCCTTAATTTACCCAAAATCAGCCATAGCCAAACACCATCTACATTTGAAGCTTATATGGACACTTCCTCCTCAATAACCCAAACATTCGCTTCCTCCTACCCCCCAATGCTGCACTCTGCTTCTCCAGTGTCACCAGCCAGCTAGGTATCGAACAAGATTACCACTTTCCTGGGTTTTCATTTCGCATTTCCATGTTCGTGTGTTTTGTTTGTGCATTCCACCTATTTGAAGCTGAACCGCTTTATCTATCTTGTTATGATTATTATTGTTGTTGATTGTTGGATAGTATCATGTATAATCAGAATAGAACAGAGCAGAATGAGGCCATGATGATGTGTTGTGCATTTTTAGTCAGATGAGACATTGAATGGAGTGGAGAGTGTGGGCGAGGTGATGGTCTTTTACGCAGCCAATGCTGTCCCTCAAATCTCAATGTCTGAATCTGACTGTAAAGGGCCAACCCTGAGCCTCCCACGAATCATTAGTTTAAGTATGAGGCTCTACTCTCACTCTCAGAGACGAGGTTGTCCTGAGAGCTGTTGCCCCTCTTTGACTCTGTGAGTTGCTTGCTGCCCGTGATTCTTTCCTCTCTCTAAAATTGCCAAACAGCTCTCCACGCATCCACAACAACAACAATGAACAAATGCGACCTCTTTCTCTTTCTCTCTCTATTTCAATATACATATGCTTCTCTGTCTGCTTCTGCTTTCCATTCGATCTTCTTCTTTTGGAATAATGAGGCGGTGATGATGTTTTCAGCAATTGAACCAGGCATTTGAGTGGATGGTCAAGAGATGTGTCATGGCGAGGTGGCTCAGTGCCTGTGGTACTTTTCCTCAGGTGCATGTTGACGCAGCCATGCTCACTTTCTTCCCATCTTTCCTCCTGTTTGACAAAAGGCGAATCTGAGCCTCCTTCTTCAATCCCAAAACAAACAACTTCATTATTGCTTGCTTTGCCCTTTCCCCTGTTTCTTCCTGTGTGAATTTTATTTTTCCATTCTGGCCACGTGATTACTCACGTGATGAGCGTGGAAAAATATTCTGTTAACTCTCACGTTTTTATAATAAATGATAGGGTTAGGGACTCAATTAAACATTTGTTTTCAGTATAGGGATTTAATTGAAAATTTCTAAAATGTAGGGACTCAATTGAAAATTTGATGAAACTATAGGAACTGGTGGATTAATTAAACATTTTTTTAATTACAACCTATGCTTGCACCGAGGTTTGAATTTCAGCCTTTACATTTTGTTATTGTAATGGAAGAACTCACTGGACACATTCAAGATATGAAGGGTCTTGGTGTATGCTTTTTGGTGATAATGTTGTTTTGGTGTAGATTAATAGTCATTGTTAA
The DNA here is from genome assembly GCA_030441495.1 of Dalbergia oliveri. Taxonomy (NCBI): domain Eukaryota; kingdom Viridiplantae; phylum Streptophyta; class Magnoliopsida; order Fabales; family Fabaceae; genus Dalbergia; species Dalbergia oliveri. Next base: position 12,271,274 of record JAMLFY010000001.1, read on the forward strand.
GATGAAGTCACGCAACAATGTTTTGGGGACCAAGGGATTTTGATTAACTCTCAGACAACATAAATGGAATTTAATTTCAGTCAGCAAAGGAGAGTTGATGATAGTGTATTAGAATTTGATGATAAGGAATTTATTTGTTTGCCTATGATTTTCTCATTGGTCTGTTGTCATTGTCGTCTCATCCTTGGACCCTCAAATGTAGAAAAAGGCTCTCATTGGTTGTGGATTTAGACTTGCTATGAATCATCTACTCTTTTGGAGCTTGTAACTTTCGTGTTGTTAACTCTGTTAGTTTTTGAAAGTCTTCACTAATTTTCATTTGTTTTTCAAGCAGGGGTACAGCAAGACCAAGATTTAGATAGTAAAGAGCCTATAGGGGCAGTTGCCTGCTTTGCAGCAGCTGCTGCTATTATAAACTTGTTACTAGTTTCTTCTGCAGTATGTTCTTCTTACATGATAGAAACTGATTGTGTGCTGATCTTTACATGACTCTCTGGTTTATCAATAGCTCTATTTCTAGGCTAAAAGAGCTTTTGAGGGCACTTAAAACAGTTAAACTGTTCATATAACTTATGGGAAGGAACTCAAGGAAGAGGTTACTCTTGCAAGTGAAGTGATGCTAGTGTGATTCTGTGCATGTTTGGGAGCATGTGAAAACAGCTTTTCTTTAAACAAAAAGCACCAAAATTAATCTTGTTTGGGCAATTTAACTAAAACATTTAAGCTGTTTTACCAAAAAAAAAAAAAACTGTTTTTAGGGGAAAATGTAAGCCAAAATTTTAGCATTAATTTGCCTTTTGTATAATTCAAAGAGTTGTACTAAAAAAAACAAAAAAAAAGAAGAGATTAGTTTTTAACAATTCAAATAATACAGATTAACTTAAAATCGTTTCCAGTTAAAGTATCCAAACAAATTGATTTTCAAACAAACGACTACACAAATAAGCGATTATATTAATAAGTGATTTTTTTAAATAAACATAATCTTACAGTTTTTTCACACATGCTTAGAATGTGTATTCCATTCTACCACGTTTGACCTACTGCCTCTGAACACGCGCCTCAGGTAGCATCTAGCGTATCACGAGATTCTCTGTTTATTCTAGCAAGTACCAATTCATGTTTCCTAAGATCCTATGGTTGTATCATAAACCTTTGTTAATCAACTGTTTTAAGTATTGATCTTACACTGCAGTGTATAATGTCACCTTTTTATAATATATATATAAAGGGTGGATCATATGAAAATTGTGATTTATTGTGAGAGATGAGTGAATCTTGATTGTTAGATCTTGTATGAACATTGTAAATGGATTTCTACCCATATACATATATACATATATATATAGTTGTATTAATTTTTTTTGGTATGATTTTTCAATTTAATTTTTTTTAAAAGAAATAACTCATAATTGAATATTATATTTCAAAGATTCAGGTCTGGGAGTTTGGACTTTCCACCTAAGCTTTTAATATTGCATATTAAACTATAAAGAATAATTTATGCGACAAAATCTCTGTGCTTTTTCTCTTGCCTCGAGACACATTTTTTATTTTATTTTAGGTAAATATGTTTTAATTTGGAATTTAATTATGATATACCGTGATAAAAGATTCAATCATAAAATGTCTCATCAATATAATTATTTTTTATATTTATTACTTAAAAAATTATATAAATAGAATTTGATTGAATAACAATTTAAAAAAATTGTCAATATATTAAAATAATATATATATATATATATATTATTTATTCTAATTTTAAACATTTTTATAACAAAAGAAAAAAGATTAACATATAATAATAAAATTTTACAATTATTTTTTATTTAAATTTTTAGTCTTTTAGAAACCTTTTGATTCAAAAATAAAAATTACTCTTTCCTCTTGTCTTTCAAAATCCCCGTTATCTAAAAATACGTAAAAATAACGTAAAAAGAAAACTTTATAGGGTGTTTGGAATATCATTAAATGATAGAATTAAATTTAATTTTATTATGAATTAAATTTTTATGTTTGGAATAAATTATAAAATTGAATTGAATTTCTTAATTTGAAATATATCTAAATTAAATTGAATTATTTATTTTGACTATTTTATTTTTTATTAATAAAATAGTATATTTTAATAACAAATTCAGTTATTTATTAGACAACATGACACGATTAAAATCAAACTGAAATATTCTACAAAATAAATCCATCAAGAACATTAAAAAAAAACACTAAAATCGATCAAAACTAGCAAATAGGAACACATATAATATCTAAGTCGTAAGCTAATAAAAATTAAAAATCAAGCATCCTTCTGTTTCAAACACAATATGAGTAGCGTTCTCTGCATCAAACAGTGTTAGTCTTCATTACTTAAAACAAAATGTTAAAATTTTCATTTTATTATTTAACAAAGTTAACTTTTTTTTTTTTTCTTCTTTTCCTGTTTGGTTCACTTTTATTTACATTACAAAAATAAGCCCAAGGCTTAAATATGCTGAACAAAAGTTTGAAAAGGTAAGAGTTTAATTGACATACATATAACAACCATGTGCGTGTCACATTTTAATTTCTTGACTGTATAAGCTGGATAGATTACAGTATATGCCAGTTGAGCTCAAAAAAGTATTCCCTATATATTTCTGTTTGTAAGATTTTTAAAGGGATGAATAATTGAATTTGACTCATTTATTAATACAATAATGGATACCGTGTAAATTTGTTTTAAAACAATAACATCCAATAACGATGTTATTGACCCAAAAGAAATGGGTAAATTACATTCACATTTTCTGAAGTTTGTGGCAATAATTAATACCTCCTGATTTGTCCATGAACATTAAAAGCTTGTCAAATTTTAAGTATTTATATTACAATTTCATTTTTATTTATATAACACTAATAATAAATTTAACAAAATGACATTTTGTGATATTAACTATTTTTAATTAATAAAATTATAAAAATAACCTAAACTTATCAGAGTGGATTTATAATTTTATTAATTAAAAAACTTATATTTACAAAAAATCATTCCCAAGTTTATTAAATATTTTGTTAAATGAACCTTAATATAAATACTTAAAATTTGAGTGAGACCTGTAAGTATCTTTACAAATAAATTATAAATAATATTTTCATAAATTTCAGGGAAGGTAAGTGTAATTTATCCAAAAGAAATTGTTATGTTTTTGGTCCGAGCAATGTTGTTGTTTGGGGCTTTATTAATGTAATGCGATATTTTTGGTCCATAATGTACACCGCCCCAACCAAGACACCTGCTCGTGTGTTTTGGTTACAAAACATACTCTTGTTGATATAAAAAAAAATAAAAATAAAGAAAGAAACGTACTTTCCCATTTCCACGCTCTACCTTCGTAATTTCTTGTCTCATTGTTAATTGAAGGAACAACTTCAAAAGATCCCAACACCTTCCAACGCTGTAAGCTGTTCTCTGGTGTCCCTCTAGGTTTTAACAACAGAACTATGAAAACGAATCCTACTTTCTTTTTCCCTTGTACTTGCTTTACTTCTGATCATGAGCGAAGCGTTAATTATTGTTATTTGGTTTTGTTATAATCTTATACCATGAAGAATCTGGTTTTCTTCATGATTTTCCACTTACACTTGAATTTTGTTTTGGAGTGAAAAAAATATACAAAGTTCTTATTTGCTTTTGCTTATCCATAAAATGAGGTACTGGAAGCATCTTGTTATTAGTGTAGAAACTAATAAATGATGGTAGGTCTTGGAGTGTCAAAGAGCACAATTTATGAAACACAACCTTATTAGTTACTTCTTCATCAACAGCAGTCTCCTTCAAATAATCACATTCAGAGACATTTGTAGAGTAACAAGAAATTTAAAAATGTAAAAGGAGAAGAGATTTTTCAATTTGGTGCACATCTTGACCTTGATAGTCTTTAATCTGGATAATGAGCCATGACTGTAACATATCTTCTTTATGTTCATCAGGTTGCAGAGGTTGAGAGATTCTAATTTTAGCAGGAGCATCCAGAGGATGTGACAGTTCTCCTGGGTTAACAATATATTCAATGTCATATTATTTAAAATTGACAAGTTTTTAAGGTCCAGGAATCCATTGAAATTCAGCTCACAAACAGCATTTTGAACTCCATTAAGCTCTCCCAATAGCAAATTCTCCACTCTTTTGAACAACATTTTGACTCCTTTGAGGAAGTGAATGTCCATCCCATCATTTAGCTGTAGTGCCAAAGATCTTGAAGCTTCATACTTATTGGGATCTTGAAATCTCCAATTCAAAGCACTTCTCAAGTTCATTAGGCCATTCATCTAGTTTGTCATTTCTCAAGGTAAATACATTTTGACCCTTGTGTGCTATATAGATAGAGCAACAACCCGAACTTAGCATGCATATTAAAATGATCACTAGAATTTTCATCCAACATCAAACTTGAATCTTTTAGCTTTTGGATTGACTTGGATAGTCTATCATGAGCATCCGTTAGTGTATGGACACCTTTAAGTGTACCTAAACCAACACCTTTAAGATGGACTTGAACTCCTCGTTTTTTAGATGGTCATTACATCTTCACAAAAAGATCATATGTTTTGGGGTGGGGTTTATATTCACTATGAGGCATGAGAGGAAGAGAATGAGGGAAGAGGGAGAGGCAATTGGAATACCAAATAAAAAGTCCAAGTTCAAACCAAAAATTGTTAAGAAGTACCATGCAGGTTTACCCATGGCAATATGTACAGTTGGAGAGGCATTGAGGAATAAGAGTGAGTCAATGTGGGAAGATGCACTAGAAAAACCTAAAAACCAGGAACTAATGGGAGTGCAAAAATAAGTGGAGATTTTTCCAAAGATGAGTTATGATCATCTAGAAAGTGAGGAGCTCAAGTCCATTTTCTTACTTTGTGCACAAATGGGTCATCAACCACTAACTGTGGACTTGGCAAAGTATTGTTTTGGTTTGGGTATACTTAAAGATATCCATACACTAAGGGATGCTCATGAAAGAATATCCAAGTCAATCCAAAAGCTAAAAGATTTAAGTTTGATGTGGATGGGATTCGGGTGATCATTTTAATATGCATGATATGGTTTGGGCTGCTGCTCTATCTATAGCACACAAAGATCAAAATGTATTTACCTTGAGAGATAACAAACTAGATGACTAGCCTGATGATCCTGAGATGTGCACTACTTTTTCTATATATAAGAGTGATATTGTTGACAAGCTCCTTGAGGTAATAAATTGCCCTCAACTTAGTATTCCATATTGACAATGATGATCTGTCTTTGAATATTTCTGACAGGTTTTTTGAAGAAATGGAAAAACTCAGAGTATTGGTGTTGATTGGATTTTATCTACTAAGTTTACCTTCTTCAATTAAATGCCTATGAAAGCTCAGAATGCCTTGTTTGGAGAGATGTGATCTAAGAAACTTATCTATCATATGAGATCTGAAAAGATTAAGAATTCTCAGCCTTTCAGGATTCAAAATTGAAGATTGACCAACTGAGTTGGGGGCTTAAGCAAGCTACAATTTTTAGGCATCAGGAATTGTTCCTCAGACAACTTGATTAAAATGGAGGTGGAAGGAGAGACAAACTGAGGTCAAATTTCAGTTTTTTCTCAATTGAAGCATTTGTATGAATTGAAAACTACGGATGTGTGCATCCTAATTGCTAATGTTTTCCTAATAGACCTGCTATTTGACAAGTTAGATGATTACAAGATTGTGACTGGAGGCTTCAAGACGCTTTCAGTTGGAGATTTCAAGATGCCCAATAAGTATGAATCCTATCCACAATTTGATATATTGGCTGCATAAGTTTTAGGGGCGTTAGTGCATGCTTTAGGATGAGTTAAGCTTTTATAAGTTTCTATTCTGAATTCAAGTCTCTAATTCCATTTTTAATCTACGAGGGTTCTTCTTGTCAGCCCCTGCTTGCTTTTTGGTTCTCATGTTAGTAAAGTGATCTTAGCTCCTAATTTTTGAATAATCACTTTGACTGCAACTTTCCTCCTAAGAGAATAACTTGTTAAAGGGGTACTTATTCTAACGTCCTTGAGGTTAATGCTCATTACACTGACACCAATTTTGTTTGGGAAATTTTACCAACCTCTCTTTGCTTTGCTATTTACAAGGAGACTTTGTGTAGGATTTGTAGATAAAGTATGAGAAATATCTGTAATTAAACTAAAAATAGATATGAGAAGTAACGATATCTCAAAGTTGTTGTTTAGGAGGCAGAGGAATTGAAGCATGAATTTTTACATGTGTAACTTATATTACCAAGCTTAATGCCATATCTTGTACATATAGGTGTCTCATAATCTCACTGCGTGATAAAAAAGAATTATATGATGTAGAAAATGTCATGGTGAGCATGGTTTGAGTTTCTTTGGCTAAGCATAATCTGAAATATATTTTGATTATACTGTTGTGACTACTAGCTTGTGCTACCCAGTATGCATATGCTTGGGCTTAAAATGGTATCGTACTTGTTTCTTTGTGATGTAGTTTGAATTGTTGATGTGTGTGTCGACTATATCTCTTAATTTACATCTTGAGTAGCCTTTGTCGCTCTAATCATTTTGAGGATTGTTATTTGCTGTCAAATGTCTTTATTTGACTCAAGTTAGGAGAGCGACATTTCATTAGCTTATAGTTATGTAAGTCGTGAGTATACTGATTAGTCTGTGGATAGCTCATATTGTATCTATGATTCTATGATGCACACATGTGGATACCTTGATTTGTGATATATGTAGACTGAATGCAAGAATTATGTAGGAATTTGTAATCATTCACATTGTCTAGGCTGGTCTTTCCTAATTCTAAAATGCCACTTTGTCATATTCTGCAAACTAATATGACGAAAATCTATTATTGCCTATCGGCTTTCAAGAAAATAATTTCTAGCTGGTAAATGTGACACTCGTTTATATGCATTATTCTTTGAATTGATAATGCCAAATTAGAAATAGCTGAATGACTGAGCTAGATCATGAATGAAAATGGTTGATTCTTAAAGATAGTCGCGTATGTCTGCCAGATAATGAAAATAGAAGTCTTGCCTATTAAAGGTATCGTGCTTAGCAAAATTACAAAGTGTAAATACAAATACCATGAGCAATTCATAAGATTCATGTCATTTATGTCATTGAAGAGTATTTGTTATTAAACTAGACTAACAATGACCAGGCCGTCCAAGACAAGAACTCGGAACTTTTGCCCACTCAAACATTAGTATAGGCCCCAGTCCAAAACAGCTAGAAAGGATCTAACTTGTGTTCGCCCATTCAAACGGGGTGGAGACCCTAGGCTAAAGTGGCAGGAAGGGGATTAATTTGGAATCTTTGTCCACTCAAAAGTGAGTATAAGTCCTAGTCTAAAGCAATGGGAAAGGGGGCTAACTCAAAATTTCGCTTGCTTAAATGTGATTGGAGGTTCTAGCCCAAAGACATATAAAGGGGGCAAACTCAGAATCTTTGTCCACTCAATCGTTAGTGGATGCCCTAGCCCAAAGTGTTAAAAAGGGAGCTAACTTGAAATTTTCGTCCATTCACACGTGAGTGAGGCCTTAGTTCAAAGCAAGAGATAGGGCTGACTCTGAATCTTTATGCAATCAAATGTGAGTGAAGGTTCTTGTCCAGCTGAATCGACTGATGAGGAATTGATGTTCACTCAAACATGAGTGGAGGCTTGATAGCCAATTTATAAAAATCAGATTTTGGCAAGTGTATTGTGTCTTGAGTAATAAGAGTGACAAGGGATTGTCGTCATACGAGGATTAAAACTCAAGTACCAATTTAATTGGGCACTTTACTATGTAGGAAAATGTGCAAATAAAATAATTAAGCAATTGAAATAAATCTAAAAACTAGCAAGATAAAAATAATTTGACAAGAGATATAGATGGAAGACAGATGTTATTTCATCAAAGTTCCTTACTCATTGTTAAAATCCTTCCTAATAACTTTATTCCGGGTCAAATTAGTCGTTGTTAGTAGTTAGAACATGATCTTTCACTACTATGACCCTCTTAGGAAAAATCAGATGGTCGATCTCTCACACTATTTTAAATTTATCATATGGATAAAGAACAAGAATTCATAAAGACGCACAAATAAGCACTTCTATCTCGAATTCTTTAACCAATGTCAAATTTTAGTTTGACTTATTTCATAAAATGAAATTTCTTTTGACAGGATTATCATATATCAGTTAATGAATGACCAAATCAAGAAGAACATTAAGATTATTAGAAAATAAGAAATAAATTAAAAGAAAATTCAAATAACAAAAATGGTGTAAAATAGTTATTTAATAATCTATCTCCCTAACATCTTTTGGGAGTTTAGAAATGAAAGAAGAAAGAACTCTACATGTGGTTTGCGGAATGTTTATACATTCCTGGGATATGAGGTCAGGAATGAAGATTCTTTTTGGTTGTGAAAAAAAAATCCTAGGAAAGTTTTAACTCTCTACAATGGAAATGTTACATTCTATGGAAAGGGAATGTGTCTATTAAAAGGACAAATTTACCCTCACTAGTGTAGCCTAACTCCCATATCTACCACCTCTTTCCATCGTTCATCTCTCCCTTTGCCTAGCACATAGGGATGGCTTGGGCCCAAGTGCAGGGTACTCCCCATCCCCGGTTTGAACCCCCAGGAGTGTCCCCTTACCCTTAACCCCGCATGGGGAGAAAATCACCACCATCCTCTAATCGTGGACCCCGATCTCGCATGGAATCCGCGGGATGTGCGAAATTAAGGCTTAAAAAACCTGAACCCAAAAATCTTCAATAAATAGCACAAATTTAAAAAAAAACTAAAAATAGCTAATTTAACATTTCAACACCATAAATCTTAAAAACTTAGTCTTTACAACATTAAATTATCAACTTCAACTTACAAAATAAAAGCAAAACCACAAGTTCATGCCAACATAAACAAATCATCATGTTCAGAAAACATAATGTCCAACAAAACCAGGTAGAAATAATTGGGTATTTAACACCAATATTCTTTCAATAACCCAATATGTCAAAATTCTCTTCATTTGATTTAAAGAAAGCAGAGTTTCCAAAGAAAATCAAGCTTGCTAAAATGTAACCACCTACAAACCACATAGTAAATAACATCATTCACATACACATTTTTAACTACAATTTCAAAGAACCTGTTGATATAGGTAGAATTTTCAAACAATTCGAAAAAAACTAGATGAATAAAATACCAAATTTGTGTGGAAGGAAGATCCATCAATCTAGAATATTCTTGAACCATGATCTTGAGTCACATACGCAAAAGGGCAAGAATTTGCTTAAGCTCAATGTTAGTCATCTCAGAGAACACATGCTTTCTCTTGGACTCCACCTGGTTTTCGAAACTCTTCTGTGAATGATTTCATTTCAAATTTATGGTGTGTGCTTGGTGAAACGGAACTTTCATTTAACACCCTCTGTATCTATTCTTTTCTTCTTCGGTTAGAAGCCCAAATAATGATTCATGGGTTTTGCTAAATGGATGCCTTTTTGTTGATGATCAATTTCACAATTTGTGTTAGTAGAGAGTAAGACATACTTCCAAATCAAAGAGATGAAAGAGCATGAAACAAATAATATAATACAGACTAAATTGTGTGCTTATGATAATATGGAGAGAAAATCAAAGACCCCAAAAAGATCAAATATCAAAGAAATATGGACAGGAATCGTTTGTCTTTACCACATGACTCTTATCCCAGGAATATTATCATTAGACCAAACAGATCAAAGACCCCAAAAAAATATGGACAGAAAATCAAAGAAAGGTTGAAGAACAGGACCTTCACACCTAGGACTTGTCGGCTTTTCGTCTTCGTTCGCGGCAGGTGCTTGGCCCTCGCGCCCTTACCGACAGTTCGCACGTCTTCGTCGTCCCTTGCCGATTCGCACTCGTGCATGCTTTAGTGCTTCTTGTCGTCTGTGAGCTTGTGAAAGGCAGAGGGGTGTGCGCTCATCGTCCCTCACGCCCGCATCGTGTCGTCGTCCGCGATTCCCGCCCGTGCGTGCTTCAGTGCTTCTCGCGACCGTGAGCTCGTGAGAACGCAGGGTGTGCGCCTAGAGGGATGAGGGCTGATGTTCTTCTTGAGTGTTAGAGTTCAGAATGAAGGACGAGGGTGTGGGCCGCCTGTGTGAGTGTGTGAGTAAGAGTGAAAAGGGATTCAAGAGAAAGCCTAAAATTAGGGCTAGAGAGTAAGAAAGTTTAAAATTTTTTGAAAAAAAATAATTAAAAAAGTGAAAGGATAATAAAAACATTAACAATTAATAAAAATAAATTTTTTTATTAAAATACAAGATTATCTCGGACGGGACCCGCGGGGAGGGGGTAAAATTCCCGTCCCCATCCCTGAACTCACCGCGGGAGTTTCAACCTGGATCCGTCCGGGACAAAATCCCCGACGTGGGTCCTAGTCCATATCTACCATCCACCCCCATTGCCATCCCTGCCTAGCACAGCATCATCCTCCCCCAATTGTGTCATTTGGTCGTTGCCAAGTCTTCTGCCGCCAACAGCTGTCTTCGCGAAGTCATCCAGGAGCTCTAGCGTTGGCAGAGCCGCACCGTCGCCCTCCTCCATGACCACTCGCTGGAGTGCCCTCCGTGCGATCACGATCCCGACCAGCAACCAGCAGCAGCAGTCATGGACAAACCACTTGCCAAGCGACAACGGAGGCGGAACCTTTTTCAAAGTATATTCTTGTTTCTCGTTCTAAATAAAAAATCAGCATTTACATTCTGTTCAGTGGCTTCACGCAGCACACCAACACACAACACTGAACCACTCTTCCTTCTTCCTCTTTATCTCTCTTGTCTCTCATTCATAAATCATAACTCTGTTGTGTTTCCGTTCGGAACCAAAACCCTCGATCCATTTTCAATCTTCTTTCACTCTTCGATTCATTTTATTTGCATTTATTTAACTATACTTAATAATTATTTATTTTTGTTTATTGTTATTTTTATTATTATTTGCATTGCTTTTTCCCTGCAGTTTTGTCATATTTGCTTTGAAAATGAATATTTTCTTTCTTACATGATGATGGTTGTTGATTTCAGATTTCAAATAGTGTATGCTAAACACTGATTGCAAGTTGATTGCTTTCAAGTTTCGATTTTTGGGTGAACAAAATTATGGAAGAGGGTTTTTTACAAATAATTCTTGAGAAAAAATATGTGGCTTTTTCACTCTTTGAACATAACTTTCAGATTGTCTACAAATTTATTATTTACATGGATATAAAATTTTCTTAATATTGGATTGTAACATGTTATATGTATTAAATTATATTTGATTAAGAGTTTAATATGATTAAAAATTAATTTAGTTCAAATTGTTAGGTATTTTTGAAAAAATACACAACATTCTCATAAATATTTATATGAACCAAATGCATGAATAGTTCATCCTAAACATATTATGCAAGATTTAGAAATTTAGCTTGCAAACCAAAAGGAGTAGTTCATTCCTGGAGATATAAAAACATTCCATGAGCCACACACCTCATAAAACTCAAAAAGTGAAAAGTTATCTTGAAGAAACTAAAAACTATCTATTTATCCTTGAAAGTGAAACTGAATATGGTAATTAAAAGTTAAAAAAGGAAAAAGACTTTAATGCCCTTATGTTTGCATGCTAACTCCTCATTGCTAGTGTCACGACATGACTTGGATCATGATCCACGTGAAATTTTATCTACGTCATCTCGTGATCTCTAAGTCACTCTATATGCTTATATTTAAATCCTAAAAACCTTTTAAACCATAAATTCAGTTTCTATATACAAATCACTATTCTTAAAGTCAATATAACTATAACTAATATTCACAAATTAAATATAAATATTGTAAATCCTGTACAAAACATATCCGTCTATAGGGCCGCCCCTACAAATAACCATGAATGCTAAATCATATATACTATCATGGTATGCAAAGTGCAAAGACCATTTCTATGATTGGGACCTTTCCGCATCGACATTGGAGCACTCTATATCGCCAACAAGATGCTTCACCCCAAGTAAAGCTCACCAACTGAAACGTTCTATTGTTGGGAGGAAATGGCTGGGTGAAGGAGAAAGCTAGTGTATCTGCAAAGGAAAAGGGAAATGGGTGAGTTTTATCTAAAAAGTCAGTGAATTCTACCTGTAACCCCTTCCATGAAACAACCACCAAGATGCGTAGCAAGTATGATAACAATAATAACAATCATGATAATAATAATAATAATAAAATATACTAAGTCTAAAACAGTAGCAACATATATACATGAGCATTGTAAAAAATAAACCCTTAAACTACTCTAAGTCGTAATCTATAGTACTTTGAACTTGATACACATACATATATACATATACAGGACCGGTCATAGTTATCGTAATTATCTCTGTTCTCTCAAAGCTCTACCTCTATGGCCGTTAAAAGGATTTGCCTCCATGGCTGATTTATATTGTTGCCTCCATGATTGTCTAATACTATTTATCATACAAATTTAACTGAAAATAAATAAAAATAACAATACTAAAAGGTGGGTACTCCGCCCCTTAAGAGCACAAGCTCCCAAATTATTAGTACTCTGAGAGTTCTAAACTTATACAACTCTAACAATTTGACTTTAGCATATTGCCTTGAAATCCTATCCAAGGGATCACCCGCTTGTAAGCATTTCGAGTTTTAAGCCCACATAATATGTATTTGGAAGTTGTTATGAATCATACTGAATTCGTGCCTCTTGGTACCATAAAGCTGAAATTCTAAAATCTCATTTCAAGCTAACATAATTTTTTATATACTTGATAATTTAAAATCATAACTCAAAACATCGAAATTCATAATCATAAACATAAAAATTCTGAGAATTAAATAACATATTTATTCACAAACTAAATCATACTTTGCTTTATATATATATATATATATATATATATATATATATATATATATATATATATATATATATATCTCTAAATACTCTGTGCTAAGTTCTTCTTATTTAAACTCTATCATATATGTATACTCCACTCTTGAAATCATAATCTCATAAGCTTGGCAAAATCATCACAACTTTCTAATCTTTTCTAAGATAGCCTCAACTCATACAATTCATGATAGTTGAAAACCATGATTTCATAAACTTGGTATAATCCATAATAATTCATAATTTCTTTAAAATCATACAATAATACCACAATCTAATGAAAATAGCTATAGTGATCCACATAGAGGCTACAAGATTTGAACTCACTCACCTAGAGGGTAGAATGTGAAGGACCAACTCCAGGAGAGCTCCAAGAAGGAAGGATGGCACCAAAGTCTACCATTATAACCAGAAAACTCATTAATGATCTTATGGGTACCTCTAGATTACCCTAACATAACTCTAACAACATTGGAGGAGTACCCCCACTTGACAACAAAGAGAAACTAGAACAACCCAAACCAAGCACATGAAAGAATGGGAAGAAAGGAGACCAAAATCTATCAATATAAATATATCTTGATGATTTGGAGGAGCTAGATTTGAGTGAGATTGAGAGAAGAAAAAAGAAATGTATTTGGGAGAGGGGATTGGGGTTTTGACGAGGAAAAATAGGGAAGAAAGAGGGGAAGGGTTTTATAAAGTTGGGGAGGTAGCAAGTGGAACGACACCATTTTCCACCGTTCATGCTCCAGGGGATCGCCATAGCGGTTAGGCCATGCTCGTGCTCTGCGGTGCACTTATGACCGCTATAATCCTTAGACCACCAAAATCCATGAACTCATGCACTGTGATTGCTATAGCGGTGACAATTCACCTAGCTTCTGCATCTTTCCGCTATTCTAGCATCTGGGTTGTCTCAATACTCACTTATTTACATTTCTTAATTTTAATGTCTTTATTTATTTTACCATTAACTTTAAAATATAAATGTAATTTTAATGTCTTTATTTATTTTACCATTAACTTTAAAACATAAATGTAAATAAGAAAATATCCTCATTTGGATTCAAATAAAATATCATAAAAATCAAAATCCCAACAAATCAAAATCTAACTTTTGAGTTTTAGTTAAATCTGAGAATTTTCATGATTTTCTAAACTTATGGGCTAAAAACAAAACATTTAAAGGTTTAACAAAATTCATTAAAATTCGTTCTTTAACTTATTTTCCTTTTGGTAAACAATACCAGACTTTTGATTCCAAGAATATGGTTCTATTTTATAGTCCCCAAAGGATGTGTAGGATTCAGATTTAGTGTAATTTAAGACCGACAACATTGGTGGGTCCTGGGACCCTAGGGCCATACCCAAACTTGTCCACTACACGTGTACACCGGGTATTACAACTAGCATCACAACACAAAACTTAGTACTCGAGCACTAGCCCTCTTTCATGGATCCACAGGCGCGTTTCAACCATGTTGGCGCATTGACCCCTTTGCTCTTGGCTCGTGCTTTATGGTTTGAACCACCAATGAACGTAGATGCAAAGGCACTCAAACTAGTTTAAGAGCATTTGATTTCAAATGTTGAGATTATTAAATCTTTAATTTGAAAATAGAATCTCCATCAAATGATTCAAAAATCAACTCAAATCTCTTCCAAATGTTCATTCAATCTCCAACTGCTTATCCATTATTTTATTTTGCAAATCAAATCAAATCAGTGAAGATATTTCACCAATAAATCTCAATAAAATCACAACTTAATAAACAAATCAACTAAAGATAATTTAAATTGATTTCTTAATATAATTACTGAAAAATAGCTAAAATTAAAGGTGATTAGGATCAAATAACTTGGATAAATTAAGATATTTTTGTGAGTTATCACAACCTTACACTTGAATTTTTACATATCCTCGAAAATAAGAGAAAACAATAACTAAGATGATCAGCCCTACAATCTCCAATAACTCGGACGAATTTTCAAATTAGGTACAGTTTAAAAATAGTGGATTTTGAGATGTCAAACTCCAACCCCAACTTACCAAATTGAACAATTTTTCAACCTTCATGAATTACTCTTAGGTTCCAATCAAATTAAGCAGAAATAAGGTGGCTCCAAACAATTTCTCAAATGGACTTCAATTTAATTAACACTTTCGCACACAAAATTATGTGAACCAGCCAATAGGGTAAGAATATCATGCTTGAGCACAATTTAGATGACTTTAAATGCTCTATCTCAATGTGACCCTTTAGATGAGCTTTCAATCAATGACTTCCGGTCCAGTTGGTCCAAGCATTAGGTGATAATACCCCTTGGATCTAGTTACCTAGAATATCCAAAGGAACAATCACACCACAAGCCAGGACTTATTCTTATTATTATTATTATTATTTCGCAATTAAGCAACACCTAAACATTGGTATTTAGAGCCTTAAAATTTCTTGCCTTTGGCACTTACCCAATTTTATTATTATTCTTTTTTTATTTCAATTAGCAAAAAAATTCTTTCCACCACATGCTTGAATTCACAACACAATTATTTTCATTCATTCGTAAACAATCATTCTTGAATGGAGTGCTTGTTTATAATCTGACCTGTAACCAAAATTTCATCATCAAAATCCCTACACAAATGCACGTAGATGACCACGAAAATTAAACAAGAATTAATAAAAATCAAAACTATGAAAATAAATAAATAAAGATTATAAAAATAAAAATGATTAAAATTAAAATAGAATAAAGCTTGGGTTACCTCCTAAGAAGTGCTTGTTTATAGTCTTAGCTGGACTATGTCTTAGATCCCATGTTAGAATCACAAATGGTCACACCGCTTCCTTGAGTTTGTGTATTAGCTTCCTCATTTTAGACATCAATTTCTTCTAAACCATTGCGCAATAAGGCATGTGCTCATTTGCTTTACCAATTAAAATTTTTAAGGGCCAAGAAATTTGTTGATCATTCTCTTTCGTCTTCTCAGAACATGGGATTTTTAAGTATGTGTTGATTTTCGATGGCTCTTCATATTCCTTGTCTATTGTCTTTTTCTCACTTGGCCTTTTTTTCTTCCCTCACAATGAATTTTGTCAAGCTCTATTTCTTGCTCATTTTCTCGCTTATATCTTCAATTCCCTCATCTTCACTTATTTCACTTTCACCTCGTTGTTCCATTACTCCTTCGTTTGTGAAAGTAGTTTCATCATATTGCTCACTGGGGACAAAAATAGTGTCAACCGGAGAGTACCCTATTACTTCTAAAATTTGCTACTTGTTCTCTCAATTAACCAATCTGCAACTCTAAGTTTTGAATGCTTGTAGCAATTGCAACATTTTGTTGAGAAAACTTTTCTATGGCCAGTTCTCAATTAGCCTTCTTTTCTTTTGGAGGAGAATTTTGATATGATCCCATATTACCTTGATTAATCCAGGATAATTCCTTTTCGTGAAGGCTTGATTGCTGACTTCAATGAAACAACTCATTTTGTTTAGCAATTTTTCAATGCTTCTCTCCCAATCAGCTTTCTTCTTTTGAAGGGTGTCGAAGATTGAGTTTGGAATGATTAAGAAGTAAGTAGCAAATAGTTCTCAACTCAATGGTTTGTTCCTTTGCAAAAATCACATTTGAATGGAGGATAATCTTGATAATCTATGTTTGATTTGATAGTATGCTTGTTATTTGAAAAATCATGTTTGTGAGGTTGTAGCAGGAAGTCTTTAAGTAAAAAGGTAGTAAGACTAATTTGACGATACTTCCACAAAATGATAAATTAACGAATAACACTAGGTAGTGACTAAAATCAAACATAGATACTTTAGCATTATCATATTAATATTTAGTTTAAGTAAATATTTAACTTAGGGCTAATCATATAAGCCTATGGAACCTATGGGAATGATATCAGAATAAAAATATTTTATCATGTTTCATTCTTTGTCTCGCCGTTTTAGTCATAACTCTCTACCCTCAACCTCCTCTTCCTTTTTCGAGGAAGAAACTCAATCTTCAAACATTTTCAATGAAGAAATTTCTTTTGAAAACATCAATCAAGATCTGGATAATTGGCAAATATCTAAAATTCTAGAAAATGAACTCTACAAACCAAAAGAATCCTTTTTTACAAAATGTGATTATATAATCAAAACTATAGAAAAGGCAATCCCAATCGAACAAACTGATGACACTTTTCACTTGTTATCACAAGCATCTATCAATCACCGCAAAGAAAAGTATCACTTCCTACACATAGGATGTGTTCAAGTTGCTCTAGTTCCTTTAATTAGAAGAGGACTAAATGTAGCAGCCTTAGTCTGTTTAGGATGCGGCATAATCAATTTGAAGATTCTTTGTTAGGAACGGTAAAAGGCCTTAGTTTAGGGCCAATTTTCTTTAATTGTTTTCCTGATAGGATAATCAGCCTCAAGGATAAGAATATCATGGATATTCTTACTCTCAATCTTCAAATATCTAGGCTTGACATGTTACCAGGATCAATCCCAATAGCCATGTGTAGAGAGTTCAATACAAAGTAATGAACTCAACTACCTCCAAGCCCTCAAACGCAAAAGGTTAGGAAAAACAACTTTGTTTATTACTGACATCACAAAAGCTAATGTCACTATTCCCAGAACCATAGTATGGAGTGACATTCAACTTCCTAAGAAATGGGTTATTCCTAGAGCAGCCCAGTAGCCCCTAGGCTAACTTAACATTAGGAGATCAATCAATCAGAAACTGGAAATGTTGAACTTATATTTGAAAGGTCTACGTTTCTAGGTCAAGAAGAATATGATAGAGAACCTCCACCTAGTATGGTTGAATACCTTAGGGGACATCCATCTAGTGTCTTTGAAAGAAGAAACTCATTTTCTCATAGGCCAAATTCTCTATCCCATAGATCGAAAAACTTCCAAATAGCAGCCTCTAGAAGATCTTTTTCCATCACTCCCAAACAAACTTACCCAACATCCGTCTACAAGGATTGGATACATCATCATCTCTTCCTAGGCCAACCTATGAAAAAGAAGAGGATGACAAAAAATCCATTCAATCTCCAACTTATTCCTCTCTTAATGGACCTAATGATGATTAAGTTCATAATAGACAAGGAAACCCTTAGGAAAGACTTTTACTCGTAGATCATACTCCTCAAAGAGAGTGGTTTTTCAGAATTATAAGGGAACAATTAGAAAGCAAATCCAAGAGAAGTTTTATGGATTCCTTAGTCAAATCAAGCAAAATATTCCATTTTTCGTTTGGTTTCAAGCGTATACAATCAAAAACCAAATAAGTTATCCTTGGGTAGAAATTCTAATGTGATCACTTCTTGGTTACTCAAAGATGGTAGGGAAGTCAGTTTGAGTTACCTTTACCAAAGGCTTTTGCTCTTCCAAACATAAAAGTAGACAACAATCTTGTCATGGCTTTTCCATTCAAAACAAAGAATGAAGAAGAGTCTATCCATCCAAGAGACATCAAGAATCTCATGGAGCTATCAAATTACACCAATCAATATCTCCAAGTCTTAGGTGAAAAAATGTTTGTTAGACCCAAAAGCGCCAAAGATAAGGATAAACCCTCAACTTCTTATCAATTAAAAGAAGAAAAACAAGTAGTGGTTGAAAAACAATTATTCAAGCCATTCAAGATAAACAAGAAGATTAATAGAAATCCTCCTAAAAGCTCTCCAGAAGAACTTTTGGAAAAAATCACTTACCAACTCAATCAAATAAATCCTATTATCCCTGACTAGGGGAACAACTTAAAAAACCTCAATTAAAACTTTCCATAAATAATCTCTAGGAACCATCGGCTTCAGACACCTAGTCGAGGTACATTTAGAAGGGTTTTTAGAACAAAACATCAATCCCGTTTTCAATCAAACACCCAATTGGAAAAAACCAACCAAACTTTACTATCAAAGAGTAACTTGCACCAGATTTATTACTGGAAGAAAGAAGTCCTAGTTTTAAGTCCTTTAGTGCAGATAGCATCTATGAGTGGAACATAGATGACTTAACAGAATATCAAATCTTAAACACGCTCCAACACATGACAATGGTCTCCACTGCTTATAGCACAACATATAATTGTGATGAAAACACCATTGTTAATATTTTGGTTCCTGGATTCTCGCTAACTTAAAGGATGGTGGGATAATCATCTTAATGAAGATGAAAAGTCCAAAATCCTTTATGCCGTCAAAAAGAAAACCAGATGAAACTCCTATCACGTCAATGGGGAATCTATCCCGATGTCGTCAACACACTTATCTTCACAATAGCTCAGCATTTATCGAAGATACTTCTTTTTGGAAGGATAGGTTTGTTGAACTATTATCCAATCCAAAATGCAAAACTCTGGCTAACTTTAAATGGTATAGAGATACCTTTCTCGAGAGTATACACTAGGGAAGATAGCCAATAGCTCTTCTAGAAAGAAAAATTTCTTGCGGTCTTCCAAAATCTTTTGGAGACAAAGTAAGCGATAGATCATAAGTCAAACTACAAATGGAGAAATCCCCTATGATCAATTAAGTTATAGGCAATTAATTGCTTATATCCAAAAAGTTGTGTTAAAGATTTGTCAAGATGATAAAATCCAGCACTAACTTACTAAAGAAAAATCTCAAACAAGAAAGGACGTAGGCACTTTTTATGATCAATTTGGCCTTCCATCTTGTCCTAAAAGAAATCCTCGTCCAAAACATCAACAACCCAAAACTTATCCAAAGTTAAATATCACAAAGTCAGGTTAAACAACCCTCCAAGAAAACTCAAAAGGGAATTCAACTCTAAACCTCCCATAGACATTAAAATTCCTAACAAACTTCTAATTTGCTATGTATGTGGGAAACCTGGTCACATGAGTAAATACTGTAGATTCAAGAAAAAAACTTAATGCTTCAAATCTTGAACCCATAATAATTAAGCAAATTAACAATTTTTTAAACCAATCGTCTGAAGAAGAATCTGAAAAAGAATCTTCTAAAGACCTTGTACAAATTCAAGATGATGACATTGTTTCTGAAGAAGAATTGATTCTCCTAATGAAATTAATGTCTTAACAAAAGAACAAGATCTCTTGTTTAAAGTCATCAATGCAATACCTGATCCTAGGAAAAGAAAATCTTTCTTACCAAACTAAAAGAAACCTTAGAAGCTAGTTCTTCTAATGCAAAACAAGCTCAAACTCTTATGACTAACAAATACAATTTGAAGGATACTCTTAAAAGACTGGAAAATAAAACTCTTAATCCAGGAACAATCTTAGATCTTCAATATGAAATCCAGAATCTCAAAGTTGAAATAAAAGAAATTAAAAAACACCAGGAGATTCACAAGAACCTTATAGAACAAATTAAAATCAAAGAAAATGATCAAGATTCTTCAAGTTCTAAGTCTACATCCATTTTAAAAAATAGTAATTCTGGATCATTAGATAAAAATTTTCTAATGGTAACATAATTTTTGGAATTAAGGGAAGTCCTAAAAATCCAAAAGTTCTATGTCCAGATTACTATCAAAATTGGTGAATTTGTCCTCGATACTGACCTTATTTGACATTGGCACATATTCAAACTGCATCCAAGAAGGACTTATTCCCACCAAGTATTTTGAAAAACTATTGCGACTTAGCACTGCCAGTGGTTTTGAATTAAAAGTTCAGGACAAACTTCCAAAAGTTATTGTTCAAAATTATGGTCTTCAGAAAGAAACACCCTTTCTTCTGGTGAAAAACATTCAACATAAGGTAATCTTTGGGTCACCTTTCATCAAATCTATTTTCCCGTGCCTCCCTGTGATGATGGGATCATCACCTGACACTTAGGAAAAGAAGTCAAGTTTCCTTTTGTAAGGAAACCCATCACCAAAACTCTTAACCAGATTGAACTCAAAGAAAAACAAATTAATTTCTTAAAAGAAGAAATTTCTTTCAAACATATTGAGTCTCAACTTTTTCAAACTGGTTTTCAAGAAAGAATCCAAAATCTTCTTGAACAAATTCAATCTTCTATCGTTCTAACCTTCCTAATGCTTTTTGGAAAATAAAAAAACATGCTGGAGAACTTCCTTATGAGAAGGATTTCTGAAAAACAAGATCCCAACCAAGGCAAGACCTATTCAGATGAATGAGGAACTTCTTGCTTATTGTCAACAAGAGATTAAAGATCTCTTTGCAAAAGGATTAATCAGGAAAAGAGCCCTTGGTCATGCTCTGTTTTTTATGTCAATAAACCAGTAGATTGAGCATGGAACCCCTCGTCTAGTCATCAATTACAAACCTCTTAATCAAGCTCTGCAATGGATCAGGTATCCCATTCCAAACAAGAAAGATCTTTTGAATCATTTACATTATGCTAAAATATTTTCAAAATTTGATATGAAATCTGGGTTCTAGCAGATTCAAATCAAAGAATGTGATCGATACAAAACCTTTTACTTGCCCATTTGGGCAATACGAATGGAATGTAATGCCCTTTGGATTAAAGAATGCTCCTTCTAAGTTTTAAAGAATCATGAATGATATCTTTGATTCTTGTTCAAAATTTGTCATTGTCTACATAAATGATGTTTTAATCTATTCTCAATCTCTGGACCAACATTTCAAACATGTCAATATTTTTGTTAGAGTTATTAAACAAAATGGTCTTGCCTCTTAAACCAAAATCAATCTTTTTCAAACTAAGATTAGATTCTTAGGTCACAATATTTATCAAGGGACAATCGTTCCAATTGATCATGCAATTCATTTGCGACAAATTTTCAAATCAAATAATTGACAAAAATCAATTACAAAGATTTTTAGGCTATCTCAATTATGTCTCAAGATTTCTTCCTTTAGCTTAAAACCTTATCAAACCACTTCATGAACGTCTTAAAAAACCACTCAAGTTAAAGATCTATGTCTTTACCTTCCTAATCCTCATTCTCTCAAAATTGTTGAAATGGATGCATCTAACATAGGTTATGGTGGTATCCTAAAAAAAAAATTCAAAACAAAGAACATGTCATTGCATATACTTCAAAATATTGGAATTCTGCCCAACAAAAGTATTCCACTATTAAAAAAGAAGTTTTAACAATAGTCCTTTGCATCCCAAAATTCCAATCTAAATTATTAAATCAAAAGTTTTAGTAAAAGTATATTGTAAATCTCTAAAGACATTTTGCAAAAAGATGTAAAAAATCCTTCATCAAAGAAAATTTTTGCCAAATGGCAAGCAATCTTAAGTGTTTATTTTTTATTTTTTATTTTGAAATAGAATATCTCAAGGGCACTTCAAACTCTCTTCCGAATACCTTACTCGTGAATTCTTACAGAGGAACACATAGTGAAGTCATGCCGAAATTGACAACGTCCTCCTTTTCTAAAGGGGAAAGGGAAAGGGAAATTAGTTCTTAGGACTAAAACAAACAACCAAAAACAAAACAAATAGGGTTATCAACTAAGACATCCACTCAGAAAGTAATCATCTCTGGGTCAACCCCCCAGGTTCAAAAGACCGAAGCTTCATCTTCATCCAATCAAATCCACAAACAAACCAAGGTCGATTATACCATCCTAATCCAAACACTACTAGCCTTCCAAGAACAAGGCCTTACCCATCTACCAAAAATGTCAAGGGCCGATATAGCCTTGGAAGAAGAAGAGCAAAATCAAACCCAATCATTAGTTCTTCTTATTGAAGAAATAAAAAATCAACCCCCCAAGTCAATCCTAAAAGAAGGATTTAGTGGTTTCCAAACAAAGCCCGAAACCCAAACACAAATCCCAAATCCAATACAGGCAAAAAACCAATTTTTCTTGTTTGCTAGATGGAACCTAAATATTGGAGAAAAATCCAAGTAAAGTTCCAGCAAAAATATTTCAAAAGGATTCCATTTCAAACCATCTGCATCCAACAAAACACAATTTTATGAGTTCATACTTGTGGACGAGATTTTCAGCCTCAATCAAACACTACAAACACAAGAAAAACCCAATCAAAATTCTCATTCAACTCTCCAAATTTGAAAGGTTATCACCCCAGGAGAATTTGGGAAAATTCAAACATGATATAATTATTAGGATTATGTCCAAGCCTGTACAATGTGTTCTAGTATCAACATGATGATTTTGGCCATTCTGAATTTATTTTAGAGATGTAACGCCCGGGATTTTAGGTAATGCAAGTTTTGCCGTAAGAGGCATGACAAGGAGCCCTTGCCTCCAAGCCCAGGGCATGATGAACCGACTTACACACCCGAATTGAGAGGACTGAAGTTTGTATAGGTATGGGACTAGCAGTTAAGGAGGGCTTATATGAATTGATTGGTACTACCTATGCCACAAAGATGCATCTTTCTTTTTGGAGTCCATCATGAAAGAACTCCACAGGTCAGCGTGCTTGACTTGGTAATTTGGAGGGTGACCTCCTGGAAGTTCTCAGGAAGCGTGTGTTAGGACAAGCACGTTGAAAGAATTGTGTTGGTTTGTAGGATCTGCAATCCATAAAGCAGCGATGGGATGTTACAAGATATACTCCATAAATTTCCTCATTGGTTTGCCCAATGGTGGGATTTTTATGGACCAATCAATGAAATCTGTACCATTTAAGGTTTTGGATGGATTTCAAACTTTTTCAAAATTGATAAACCTCATTGGAGATCCTTTAAAGGAGATCTCCTTTTTTTCTCAAATTTTCCTTAGCATAGGTTTGTCTTGGCAATATGCATACGGAAGCATGCTAATCCAACAAACTTCCTTGTCAAATGGTGGATAGACTTTGATGCCTCTAATGCTACTATGGGGCCGATCAAACTATGGTTCAAGGACAATCCTAAATTGTTGTCAGCCTTTGGTCCGAATCATGCAAGTTTTTAAATCAAAGTCAAAAATTTTATCAAGGTTAGGTGCATCGTCCAGGCAAAGAAGACTTTGCCCAAAAACTAGGTGATATTCTTAACTTCTCTAGCACGAAGAAAGAGATCTTCATCCAAACAAAGACTTCCATCTTCATCTTCTTCAACCTTCCAGAATAGGATTTATGACAACGAAGATGATTGTTTTGAAATTGATTAACGTAGACTTAGTCTATATCACACTTTCACAATTCAGAATGATTGTTTTTAATCTTTTATTGTTGATAGTTTTGGTCATGTAACCATACCTTGTAATAGCCACCTTGTGTCTATTTAAGGAGTGCCTCTTTAGTGATAGGCATCCAAAATTTACACACCCATTCAGAGAGTTTTCTTAGACTTGAAGTGTTTGCAAGCTTTCTTTCTTTCATTAATTAGTATCTATATTCCAATCATCTTCCTTCTCCTTTATTTGCGATGCAGACTACCGCCGCTTTGATTTTTTATTTTTTTCTGTATTTAGTTTATGCACTTTTAATTCACCCTCGCCTTCCCTCACTTGGTCGAGTGTGGATTATCCGTTATTCGCTTCTTTTACTTTCTGCATATTATTTGTTTGATCTCATGAATTAAGTTTAAGAGTCGTCTCTTACCTACTTTTTCTCTTATCCTTCCCCTCTCTTCCGCATTTCCCCGGGTCCTTGAGGGGAAATGAGAATGTTTGGGCTGTTCTAGTCCAAAATGAAAAAAAAGCCAAATGGTGAAGTGTTTGGGCTGTCCCAAAAAAAAAAAGAGTTCAATGATGAAATGTGTAGGTTGTTTCAATCTAAAAAAATGAATGAAATTGAGAGTATTGCGTTTGTTGTTGCTGTTCCTTTTTTAGGGATTGTGGCTTTTATTTTTGTTTGGACTTTTGGGGCTTAGTGAGTTGTTTGCTTGTTTTGATTTAGGGTTCAAGTCAATTTTTCCTTTTTTTCTTTATTAGTTAGAGTCAATTTTTTATGTCTTGAAAGTTGTGCTCGGTCTTTTATTTTTATTTATTTAGATAATTGATCGATAATCCTCCCGTTTTGTGAATGAAGTTAGTTTAGGCGTGACGACTTATTAATTCTATACTCTAAGAATATCTTAGCGTTACACCTCATTATAAAAGTTTATTTCAAAATAAAAGCAATCAACCCACAATTATTTTTTATAGAGACCATTGTGATTTTGAGTTTTCCATTGGATGTGAGATACGTAGGAGTAGGCATCCCTGTCAGCCAAAATTAAATTTTCATAACTTTTTGTCTTATCGCAAATATTCATTATTTATAAGAAAGATTATACTTTTATTCTATTTAAGTTGAGCCAATTATCATATTGTTAATATTTTATTTTAATAAAGTATGTTAACTTCACTTTACCCTTTAACTCAATATCCTGACATTAAGTTCGATAGTTTTAACTCTTATTAAAATTTTCATTTTAGAAAGATTTAATTTTTTTTTCAAAAGGTTATTAATATAGCACAATCAATTAAGGAATCATAGCAATACGGATGGAAAAATCCACAGTAATTGGAAAACAAGTTTGTGTTTTATTCTTTTTAAAAAGGATTCACCTTTATTGGTGGAAAATCTGCCAGTAACTCGCGTGCAAGGTTGAGTGCTATATGGCCCCAACATTACTGGCCAATATCCAGTAGAAATTTTGCCGCTAATGCCTTTCTCAATTTTTTTTGATTTGATTCGATGCTTTTTCGCTGGCAATTGACAGAAGAAATCTGCAGTAACTCGCGTTTTTCTGATAGTGGCATGAACACCACGACAGGGTAATGGATGTAGAAGGACAAAGCAAAAGGAATAGAGTGGACCAAGTAAGGAATTGAGGAAGTCTCTGAGCATGTTTGAGAGAAACTGCCATGAACAACTTTTTTCCCCCACAGTGCACAATATTAGAGAGATAGATAAGATAGGATACTAACACATTTGAACTTTCTTTTTACCCCATTGTGTATCCTTTATCTCCTTTCCATACAATTTGTCTTTTTGCGATAATTTGTATACGATGTGAGTATGGTATTGTATTTTATTGCCAACCTATCATTTCTCTAGAAGAAATACAATGAGATATTGAAAAGAGATAGAAGAAAACAAATTAATGGAAGCTTCTCATCGAAGCTTTTTCACATGTACAGAGCTTCTCAAATAAGTTATCAAGAGGTCACCTGCATGTAAGAAAGAGAAAATGAATGGAACGGCATATGAAAAAGCAGAGCAGGAATCCTGCATGTCAGAGTGCATATTAGAACTTGTGGCTTGAAATGTTCTTAGAAAGTATAACTTCCTTTTTTGGATATAAAAGTTTTCTTTTAATTTTGGTACTGGCGCGGTGAAAACCTTAAGCTTATAATCCAAGTTATGTTTATCAGTAAATTGGAAAATTTTATTGCATGGGAGATTTCCCTCCTCATTGTAGCACAGTAGAAATCCTCAAATATAAGTAGACAGATAATACAAATAATATAATATAAATATAAATATAAATATAAATAGATGACAAACACAACAAACTAATCTATAGAAAGACCATTCTTGATAGAGAGTAAACGTCCCATGAAAAAAAAAAACCCAAGGAACAGGTTTGTGGTTAAAAAAAAGTGGTGATTTTCGACACCCAAAACATAAAATTGCTTTGGGCCCAATGGGCCAAACTTGTGGGCCATGCAATAACACCAACACCACCATCCGCAGCATCCTATAAGATACGGTAATTTCAAGACACCATGCACTAGTCACGGTTTTCACAGCGCATCACAACAAAGGGAGAGCACTGTCGGCAGTGACAGATTCCATCGAAGACTTTCGAAGATGTCGGGCGTGACCAACAACGAGGAAGACAAGAAGCCAGCCGATCAGGGCGGACACATCAACCTTAAGGTTAAGGGCCAGGTTCGTGTTCCTTCTTCCCCTCTTGTTCTTTTATTCCTAGGGTTTTCTCTTCTCTTATTTTTTTTTCCCTTAAATATTGGGTGTTTGATCCTCCAGTTTCCCACTTGTCTCGTAGAGCTTCAGATTGTTCTCTGTTTTTGCGGGGTTTATTGTGAATTGTTACTGCTTGCCTCAAGCTTTAGGGTTTGCTTGTTTATTTCTTTCAATTTGCTTTTTGAAATTTTGTTGTGGGCTTGCTTTGATCGGGGTTTATCTTTGTTTTGTATTGATTGAGCTGGATGAAAATCAAATCTTGATAACTTTTGATATTAAAAACCTGCGATTTTGTTTCGGGTTTTCTTTTTTTTTTCTTTTCTTTTTGTTTACGCAAATATTATCCTGTGCATGATTATTATGATGTTGATTCTTTCTTCTTTTGTGCTGGTAATTCAATTTTCTGGCATTCTTAGCGTGATTACGACTTTGAAGAAATGATTTTTTTTTTCTTTCTTGTTATCTTCAAGAGAAAGCAGAAATTGATGATTTTATCTTATCGATTAATATATATTTATATTTGGTGTTTGTTCAAGTGTTGTTTAAAGTTAATTTTGTTTTTTTGATTCTTGGGATCAAAGTAGTTTTATGTCTGTGTGTTTATACGACATCAAATAACCTGGTGTATTTCAATGTTATCTTCCTGTGTTGCAATTTTCGTTTCCATTTGCCAGTAATTTGGGTGCTATGGGATTATATGTTTAAAGCCTTAGATTGTGGCCATTTTAATCTCTCCTTCATAGGGAAGATAGGATACATCTGTATATTGGATTTGAGATGGTGGTTTCCCTTGCACAACTCTCAATCACACTGTTTAGATCTTTATCTGCTTTTTAATGTATGAAACTTAAAAATAAAAAAAAAAAAGCTACTAATTTGGTTGTCCTGACGGAATGTATTCATTAATGTTTACCTTGTCTGTGTTTTTTTACATACTGGTTTTTTCCTTTAGGTGAATGGCCATTTTATTGTAATCTTTTTAAGGTAATCCATTTAAAGATGTACACGGTTTTGTACCCGGTCTTTTACCTTGTCATTAAGAGGCCATTGAGTGTGTCGTTGACTAAGGTTATTAAATTGCATGGTTTGGAGTATTGACTCGTGCGGCCCAGCGTGATTTAGCACGCCGGTGATTCAAATCGTCACTAAGAATCTGAGTGCAGTCGGAATCATGTCATGACTCGCTTGAATCGTGCCATCTGTGTCGGGATCACGTATCGCTGTTGACAGACTAGTTTGCTTGGATGTCATGCGTGCCACTGTTGTGAGGGTTGCAGCTGCTCCGCATTGGTTTCCTCTGCTCCGCACTGGTTTCTGTTGCTGCACGCGGGTTGCTGCTGCCATGAGCGAGTTGATGCTGCTATCCAGCGGTCATGAAGTCAGGTTGTCTTGATCAGATGCACCCCAAAAACATACGGTATATGTATTGTGTTCCTGTTACCTCGGAGAAAAAATTGAAGAGATCAGAAAAATTGGCTTTCGTTATTGTTCTGCCTCTTTCACAGTGTTTGTGAATTGAAAATGGTGGGTTGAGTTTGGTGGGAGCATGATGCTAATAAAGCGACCCACAACTTTGTGAAGGCTCAACAAATGCCATTCGCACCTTTATTTTATATAAATAAAAGGACAGACAAAATCAATATACATTGTAAAAATTTTTATACTGTCATCCAATCAAATCATTCCATTTGCATGTCTTTTCAAGTAATGGGTGGGAGACTTAACCACTTTAATAGATGATTGGATGATGATGTAAAAAGTGTAAAATTTATACGTCTGATGCATAAAAATTGAACTCATAATTAAATATCTTGGTTTGCGAAGTTTATATTGACTTTACTTCTATATAACTAATTGTTCCACAAATAAATTTCTATTAACACGAAGAAGACACTATCCTTATAAAACACTAGTGGGAAATATTATTTTTTATACAGAAAAATACTCTAATATTATTTTGTTTATTGTATGGTATATATAAAATAAAAATTTGTAATTGTTTTTTTAATCTTATGGTTCGTTACAACTTATAATTCACGATTTAAGACCTAGCCTCTTGATTGTGAATTGCAATTTGATAATCATATTATTGACACTAGTCAATTGATAGGCACCTATGTCCCTATCAATCCACTCTTTTGACTTTATTTTTTTAAGTTAGAATTTGTTTGACTTTCTTCATCTTATTTTGGTAACTTCTCTCAACTTCCTCTTTGCACTATGGGTATTTTGGGAAATATTAAATTTGGGCACCAAAAGCTAGTTAAAGGGGACAATCTCCTTTATACATAGCATAGATAATTACTACAAACAAAAGTGATATTATGTACTCTGAGCTCTTAAAATTGTTATAATTTGTCACATTTTGTTAAGCATTGACACTATTTTGGTTTTGTGTCCATGTGTTGGACCTTTACCTTTTTTGATACACTGACATCAACACATTTGCACATGCTGAACTCTGACATTGCAAGACACCACTTAAGCATTGTTAATAAATACTAGGTTTTTTTTTTATTTTTTTAAATGACACCCCAAGGTTGGTTCCATTTTAATTTTTTAAGCCATATTCAAGGCTATTTTGGAACTCATATGCATATGATATAATGAATAATTGTGTCTTTTTTCTTAAATTTTCATATATGTATGTTTTCTCTTACCCATGTCATGAATACAAGATGGTAGGGGTAGTGCCTAATATGGAAATTGGAAAAGATGGTAGAATCTTGTCTTTGGTGGTTGGTGTATGTTTGGAGAATGGATCAGATGCGGGGTAGTCCAGTAGGTTGAAGTAGATGAAGACCTAGAAAAACCACCGGTGAAACTGTTAGAGATAAAATGCCTGGTGTGCTGAAAGTTTATAAGAGAAAGAAATATAGGGGTAGTATGGGGATGGGGTTGCTGAATGAATCAGCAAATGTAACTAACTCTACTGGGGCCTCAGTGAGTGGAGGGACTTAACGGTTTTTAGGAGAGGATTTAGTAAGGGTATGTCATGTGGGTTGTTAAGGGAAAGGTAGTATTTGTTGCATTGTATGAGGAGGGTTGGGCATTCAGGTATTATTTTGGTTTGGGCTTGGAGTGAGTGAGCTACTCATGCTAGCTCCTTCTCTTGTATTTGCATTACATTCATGTCACTTCTATTCTCAGTCATATATACTCAGTATATCTTGCTACCTTGCTGTTCTTGTTTGGTTGTGTTGCTATTAGAAACTTATTAAAGAGATCTAGATTGAATGGTTTGAATGTAAACATCATTTATGATAAGACACTGGTGTTGTCAGAGTTACGTAGTCAATCCCATTTAGTGCAAAAAGGTGGTAGTTGTTTAATATATGTATGAATTTAGTGGATCTCTCGTGTTTGTGTCATGTCTTGTGTCAGATTTTGTGCTGTATAAGTCATACCAGGCTTGATTAGAATCATACAATTGGGATGTGAAATTGACATTGAATTTAATGTGCCAATTGGTCTTTGAACATGTAGGATGGCAATGAAGTTTTCTTCAGGATCAGAGAAGCACTCAACTGAAAAAGCTTATGAATGCTTACTGTGATAGACAGTCAGTTGATTTTAACTCCATTGCTTTCCTGTTTGATGGGCGTCGCCTTCGAGCAGAGCAGACTCCAGATGAGGTTTGTATTTTGCTTGCATCTGTTGTTGATTTCATATCAGTATTCTGATAATTGCTGATTACTTTCTTGATTTATGAGACTATATTTTTGCTGCAGCTGGAAATGGAGGATGGGGATGAAATAGATGCCATGCTTCATCAGACAGGTGGTGCTGTTGTCTGAAGTATGTTATCATCGTTTCTCCTGCAGTATAAGTAGAATTAGTTTAACTTAGGGCTAGGCTAATGCATAAGATGCTTCTTCTATCAGCTACTATTATTATACAGCCGATTGTGCTGGACTTTGTTGGCTAAATGCTTGCTTTGTCTATATGATCGAGAGGATTATCATTTCTACATGTGAAGTCTCGACTTCCTTTGTCATAAGCTGCCTGCATAAGAGTGTGATATCTCTGAAGCTTGTATTGGATGCTTAGCTCATGTCCTGGCTTAAAGGGGTTGAACTCGGATAAGATGTGTATGTGAAGTTTTTAATTTTATGGACATGTTTTTTTTTTTAAATTTCGATGGATTCAGGAATCAAGTTTTGCCTGCTTCATCCCTGACTTCAAAATTTGTCAAGTATTGTTTTTGGTAACAGAACCCTCCCCAAGCCTGTGGTTAAAAATTGGCAATCTTTGGCCTTACTATTTTTCTGAAAAGAAGGGTTAAAAATATGAAGAAAATTTGTGTAGAATTTAATTTTTATACACTATTAATGTAAAATAATTTTATTATCAAGTGACAAATCATACAATTGTATACTATTACAATCTTTTATCATGATTTGTTATTTTGGTTAAATTCTATTGGCAGATAGTTATTGCATAAAAACCGATATTATTATTTTTTATTTAGAACAGCATTGACATCTTTTAGCATTTTAGCTGCCGAGTCTTTCTCATGTTTGCAAGATTAATTTTGTTGAATATTCGATTTTTCTTTATCATTTGTTCGTTATTTTTTCTTTTTTATGTGGATTCGAAAATTATTTGAACCAAATCTGTGCATTTGGTTAGGGCTGCCAAATGGGCTAGAACTGAGTCAGTATATCTTCGGAAGTTTTGAGAGGAGACACGACCATGAAATGGAAGTGCTTCAAGGAGAGATCAATAGAACTATTTCCAAAGTTGCTAACACCTTCCTAGCTTCAGTCACATCTCAGTTAGTATTAACATCTCTAGAGGGTTTTTGGCAATTTCGTAGCCATAAATTGTCCATTTGAGACTCGACTGATGAAGATGTCATTCCCAAATGCTTTCTTATATGCGGATGTTGTCGTATTAGTGTTTGTTTTGAACACATTCTTAAGGCGACTTTAAACTATTTCCTTGAGTGGCTTCTGTATGGTGGATTACCTCCGGGTCTCGGACAGTAATGGTTGCATTCTTGTTCAAAAGAAAAAGATGAAAAATATATCCAAAAAATGAAAAATTTCAAAAGTTGAAAAAAAAAAAGGAGGAGAGTGCAGCCGAACTAAGAAAATTTTCCAATCAAAGACCTTTGAAAATTTATAAAATTCTTATGAAAGAGGAAAAAAAAATAAAACTATACAAGTAATAGGGAAATAAACATAGGATAGTGCATCAAGCATTTATATTGCAACGTCCAAGAACAACAACTCGTTAATATTGGCGAATGGCGAGTTCGGATGATTCTTTTTCTTTGATGACCGTGGTGGTATTGGAAATGTTACCTTGGAAAACTTAATCCTTCTGTGGTCTGCTTTCTCGGTTTCTAGCACAAATTTCCTGTGCAGTTTGTGATAAGAATCAACAAAAATTCCCCTCATCCACTATGCTTAACAATGGGTCTTATTTACAGAGGAGCAATGGAAGAGATTTCTACCCAAAAATATAATTAGATAATAAAAGTTTACAAAATATGACAATATTATTTTTTAACGACTTGGTTTCAAAAAGAGTCACAAAACACAACAATATAAGCAAGGGGAAATCATAGACACAACACACATCTCCGAAGTATATTTTGTAACCAAAATAATTCATGAGAAAATCAATAAAATATCACAAAAGCATAAATAATAAATATTAAAAAAATAGATTTAAATAAGAGTTTAATTTTGATGCACTATTATACTGTTATATTGTCATCTAATCAAATTTTTCCTTTTGCATGACTTTTCAAATAGTGGGAGTGGAAATTAATCATATTTGCTAATATGTCATTACATGATTGGATGAATGTATAAAATTTTTTATATTATCAGTGTATTTAAATTAAATCCTTCAAATAATTTTGAACTAATTATTTATTGTTGGTTTAGTTATGAATGAGGAAGAAAGGTAATTTAGGACAATTAAGTAAAAGGCCAATTAATTAAGAGTGATAATAGACAAAATACCCAACAATGCAATAATGAATTTTACTGGTCACCTAATGGGTTTATTGGATTGTTGTAGGCTCATTTTGTATACCCATTACGGCTTTTGAAACTTGGGCTTGTTGTTTGTGTATTTTCTTACAAATGTGTTTAGTTGCAAAAAAAAAGTTGTAAAACCGTTATTGACGCAATGAAAAAAGGTGTTATGAGTGAAAAAAAAGGTAGTTAAATTGAGAGGGTCGTTTTGTCAGCGCAGTTTAAAGAAACCACTTTTAAGGAATGTATATGAAAGTTTAGTATATTTTTTCAGTTTAAAGAAACCAACTTTTTGGAATGTAATTCTTTAAAATTTGCTATAAATAGCAGAAAAAGGAATTATAATCTTCCAATGTTCAGTAAGTGCGGTCCTATTGGGTTGCTAGCTCTTGAGTTGGTTTTGACTATGCGACATTGATGTGTGGTCCATCTGAATTATGACAACTAGTTGTCTTGCCTGCTGTTGAAAATTATGCCTAGATAAAAATGATTGATGTGAAGCTTAAATAGGTGATTTAAACAAACCTAAAAAGTTTTTACGAGGCTATTAGCAAACTTCAATTAATGTTTATTATGCAGTCGGCAGTCCTCACAATTTTTGTGCAACTGAGATGATTCAAAAGAAAATGTGGAATTGAAACTCGGCCTTTAATCTTCATCCAGCGTAACGTGTTGAGATATGATTCATTTACCTTTCTTTCCGAAGAAATATCTCTACCCTGATCTGTCGACATAACTTTAAGAAGTTGTTTTAAATGTTCTTGTCTTCGCTGATAGTGATGGCTTATACTTTTCTAAGCAGCAGCTAGCAGTTTATTGCTCTCATATTCCTTGAATTGACCATTGTCTCTTGTCCTCTTTTTACCTTATATGGCTAGCCAGATAAGCTTCTCTATTTCAATCCAAATCATTATCTTCCTTTGAATAGACTCCTCCGTATTTACTTTTTTGGTGCGTGGTGTCGTGTCATGTGGGGTTCCAACTACCGAGGAATTGGATAAGAACACAGCTTTTAATGGAGGGACCCTTTAGCAATGTAGAGAAAATCGGATTGAAAATTAAACTAGTTAATATACTGATTTAAAAATTTAGAAGTTAATCGATTTTAATTAGGATTCAATTGAAATATAATAAAAAATATATGTAAATATATATATGATTAATTAGAATATAAATAAATATATTAAATCATTAATATTAACATAATCAATAAAAAATATTTATAGGTCTATAACAATAAATATAATCCATAAAAAATTTTCTTAGTTAACCTCATAATATAGTTCCAAAATATTTGAAAACAATATTTATTAGTTAATGAGGTTTATAGTGCGGTTTGCGAATGACGAAAAGAAGAATAATAAGCTCAATAATTTTTGTTAATACCCTTCTTTGGTTCTATTTTTTGTTTCTATTTTTGATATAACCTTATAAGATATCAGTATTTAAAATTTTAAAAAAAAATTTCAAAGCAAAAAATTTCAAAAAAAAAAAATCAAACCGGTCCAACCTCACCTTCGCTTTTTGTTTTTTCCAATTTGAACGGTTTTGACTTTCCCATATTTTGAAGCTACCGGTCTGTTACTTTGCCAATGTTCCTACCGGCCAGTTTTTTTTTCTTCTATGCCCTTTAGCACAACTTTCACATAGAAATGATTTTTCTTTGTTAAATTAAATTTATGAAGAACAAAAAATTGAAGTAATAAATGACAATATTGTTATTCGAGTGAGGGAATCAAGTGTAAATAACTAAATTTTAAGTATATGGATGAAGAATCAAGTGACAACATTTATCATTTACTAACATAGTTTTTCCAATTCCCTATTAAAAAATATGAATTCTTCATTATTTACACATGCTATTTCCTATATCAATTCGAATTCCCTATTAAACAATATGAATTCTTCATGATTTACACATGCTATTTCCTATATCAAATTGATATAGTTAACAATGTACAAATAGCACTACTCTCACGAGTCACAATAGACACCTAACCTATCTACCCTAATGGAATCCTCACAGGAGGTAAAAACAAGTGGTCAAAATGGCCACAAATTCTGATCCTCCTGACACAAAAAGGGGAAAAATAACCACGTTAAATACGGAAGCGCAAATTCGGTGATGTTTGGTTGCTGGATACAGACATGAAGGCCCATATGCAGCACAACATACTCATGAATGATATAAAACACATAACCAGCCAAACTGATGATAAGCTAAAGAACAAAGTCACAGGCACTACACTAGAATGCACGTTTGTTTTTCAAAATAATAATAATAAACAGAACTAAATCAATAAAGTAAAAGGCTAATGATTCATGAGCTCTACCAATCAACCAAAAGATGGAGTTCAAACCCCCAAACCCAGATTTTCAAATTGGTTGCATATTTATATATTAACATTGGATTCATAATACTCTTTAGAATACAATGAGCTGACATTATATTAATAAATAAAAACTAAGCCTTCCAATTGTTTGGTTTCCACTGCTGTAAAAGCACTTACAATTAAACAAGCTTGTTTTTGGAAAATATAAGACAACCCTTATTCTGGCTGCATATGCAGGCAGCTATCTTAGATTTCAAGTCAGCACAGATGGTTCCTAATCACCCTTCTTATCAGCCCCAGATTCATGCTCTTTGAACCTGTTCTTCACTGATTCAATCTTCGAGTTACCTATAGCCTCTTCAGCACCATCATATGCCTTATCAACAGTTTGGCTTGCCAGCCCTTGCTGGGAGGATACCTTGGCCTTCTCCTCTGCAACTCTCTGGAACTCTTCAGCTGTGGAAGGTGCCCTCTCTTCCATCAAACGGCTACGAATTCCCTTTTCTGCTTGCCCATAGTTCTGAGATATATAAATATATATATGCATGGTTCATTCATTCAATGAAACAATAAACAAAAAATTTACAGAATTTTAATTCTTGATCACTCCGAACAGTTTCAGTCATAAAAGAGAATCAAACTGAACCAAATAAAATTTATTATTTGGATCGGTTGAGCTTTTATCTTAAAAGCAACCCAAAGCGTGATTACTCTTGCAGCAAACCCATTTAAGTATAGATTTCATTTTCAGATTCAACTAGCTAAAATCTTTACTTTCTTGGTGGGTTTTGAGCCACTCCCTCATCCCTTGATTTCCACTTCAATGTTCCATTAAATACATGCAATCCTACCCCTAAAACACCCACCAAATCCACTTGATTTCAAGCAAGATAAGTTGAAAGTCCAATCAAAATATCACATTTCCTATCTCCAATTTAATTTTTCCTACTCGATCATTCTTACACAAAACAAAGCTTTCACAGATAGTAGTACCTGGCAGAGAATTACTAACTCCAGAGCAAAGAAGCAAAATAGTTATAGGATTCTTGGTACACACAACTCAGAAAAAAAAAAAAAAAAGAAACATATATTGTGGAAGGTACCTTAATAGTGTTGTAGAAGAATGGCCTTGTAGGCTTGGCCAAGGAAGATCGTGAAGAGGCATGAAGAAAAGGGAGGAATTGGCCACCACCCATGTTGCTTCACAGCTTCTTTCAGGAGGCAAATTAAAGGTTGGTTTGGTAGAGCCAAGGTTGTAAAATAAAGTAGCTATTATGATATGGGCACAATTTTAATATCTCATATTAATACAAACTCATCATAAAACGGGTTTATTAATTTTATTTATGACACTTATATGTTCTAATTAGTTGTGAGCGCAGATACCAATGAATTAAAGTGTTAGACTTTTTCTCAATTTTTCTAAGAAGTATTGCAGTTTGGAAAGTGGGAACGTGTCTGTAGGAGGGAGCTAATGATAGGCACGTGGTGTTGATGGAATGAGCCACTTTCATGCAAACACACAAATTTAGGGAAATTGGGGATGACAAACAGGGTGAAAGAATGAGATCAAATTGAAAAGAGAAGAAAACATTAGGGGCTTTTGAGAAATTGATGTAGATAAAAAAAAAAAAAAAGAGTAAAATGTGTTAAAAAATCCTTAAACTTATTATGTATTAATAATTTTTTTTTCCTCATAGGACAAAACATATTAATTCTCTAATAATTATAATAATCTATTTTGAGAAACAACACTTATATATAAAGTGCCAAAATTCTTGGGTGAGGGGCTGCCACACCCTGCCCCAATTATCTTCCTCCGGTAAGGACAAGGTTGCTGCCCTGCAGGCTATATTACTCTCTGGGCATTGCCTGAATAAATACTAGGAAGACAATGATTGCTTGAGTTTTAATAATAGCTATTTCAGTTACAATGACACTTTATAAAAGGTACGAACACAGAGAATTCTCCAAATTAATCGAATTATTTTATTTTACCAAGGTGAGGTGTATAAAAACATGAAAGCATCTTTGAGGGACTCAATTTGTCTTTTGCCATCAAAACACATCATAAAGTCTCATAAAAATAAATGGGATTCACAGTTACCTCTTCTCTCCAAAAAGACTAATTTTGATTCTTATTTGAGTTTCACATATTTTTTAAAATAAAAAAATTAATATTATTATGAAATAATTTATTTTAATATCTTGTATTATACAATTTTATTTCTAATTTAATTTTTTTAAAATATTTTAAATTTTAAATAAATTTTTAGTAAATTAAATTTCAAATAAAGATTGTGTAAATTTTTTAAAAAAATTAAAATGTGAAAAATTCAAACAAACATTATTGAAACTAAAACAACCTTTCGATATATTTAAAAACATTACATGATTAGTAACAACAATGCATAAAAATAAAATATGACCAACATACGATGCATAATTGAAATATTATATTACTAAAAACTATATTTGGTGATCATTATATTATGGAATTGTCATATATGTTCCACCAAGTCTGCCTTTAGTTGTCGATGTTTCAGTTTATCATGAAGTTGGATATTCATTTGGATAAACCTCTCGTAGAAAAGTTTTCCTCTCCTAACTCAAGTTGTGATATGCCATTATCAACATCGTCATCAGAGGAAAGCTGAGCAAATTTACCTACATACATGTCTATCTCATCCTCAACAATCATATTATGCAATATGATGCAAGCTCTCATTATACGTGCAAGCTTATTCTTCTCCCAAAATCATGTCAGGCCACATATACTTGTGAAGCGAGCTTGCAATCCTGAACGCTCGCTCTACATCCTTTCTTTGTGATTCTTGATATTGTGCAAATAATTTTCGCATATCACCTTGTGGTCGAGGATTGTTTTGACAAATGTTGCCCACTTAGGATATATATCATCTGTTAAATAGTAACCCATAGTATAATTGTTAATTACCATTAACAATATAATTTGATTTTGGAGCACGACCATTCAGAACTTCATCATCAAACACGGTGAATGATTTAACACATTGATATCGTTGTTTGAACCGGTAACTCCAAAAAGTGCATGCCATATCCAAAGATCAAATGAAGCTATAATTTCAAGTACTATAGTCGTGACCCCACGGTAACACTCATACACATACCTTTCCATGCTTTTGGGCTATTTTTCCACTGCGTGTATGTTCGATGCTATCTATCATGCTAGGAAGCGACCTCCGCCATTTGAAGTAATGTTTTACATTATTTGAGTTAGGTTTTCACAAATATTCAGTCTCAAAAACTAATTAAGATCACACCCAGACAAACTTTTCTAAGCACTCAATTACGGTGGTTTCACCTATTTGCACATAATCATCAACTACATAAGTTATACTCCATACGCTAGCATATGCATGGTAGTCCTGCATTTTTGTAGCGGGGATAAGCCTTTCCTACTAGTAGCATCCACTACTAGAGATACGCGGATTACCGACGCATACAACCAACAGGTACGCACCCGTCGAGTAACCGATGGATTTCCGACGGATGGCGAGCTTTTGAAAATAATTAAGGGTGATTTTAGGAACCGTCGGTAAATGAGTCAGGAAAATTTTAAAAAACAATATCCGATGGATATACTGACTACATAACCGATCGGTAGCTATTACATTTCACTATTAGTATATTGAATTATGTACCAAGGTTTACCGATGGGTATTTCAAATTTAATATTTATTAAATCAATTACCAACCGTATTACCGACAGGTATGTATGATTTTTAAAATTAATTATTTATGAATTATATTACTGAACGGTGAACC
Source organism: Dalbergia oliveri (assembly GCA_030441495.1). Taxonomy (NCBI): domain Eukaryota; kingdom Viridiplantae; phylum Streptophyta; class Magnoliopsida; order Fabales; family Fabaceae; genus Dalbergia; species Dalbergia oliveri. The sequence continues at coordinate 12,310,192 of JAMLFY010000001.1, forward strand.
GACGGGTATGAAAATAGAGCAATTTATTAAAATATTTATTATTTGTGTTATAAATTACCGACGGTTAACCGACGGGTACGAAGGTTTTTTATTTTATTTATTAAATTACCGACGAGTTAACCAATAGTCATTTTGAAATTTATTTTCAACCGCACAAATGTTTGGGATTTTCGTCACCCGTCGGAATGGTCGTAACGATTTGATAGTGGAATGCACCGTTTCATTAAAAGGCTTACCGTCGGAAACCCTGGTAATCCGCGTACATCATCTTCATTTAGGCCCTCTCCCCCCTCACTCTGAAACTCCTCTCTCTCTAATCGCGCCGCCGCAGTGAGTTTTGCCCGTTCACCGCCATCGAAGCTCCCTTTTAGAAACGAGGTCACCATTACAATCCTGAGGCTTTAGTGAGCATTTTAATCGGTTTAGTTTTTTTATTTGATTTAATTTTTCCATTCATTTTTTGGTGCCCATAGTGTTGTGTGTGTTGCATTGGGGATTAATTGCTATTATTAATTTGTTAATGTAGGAGTTTTGCTTGAGGATCACTGATTGTTGACGTTCGGTCTGCTTGCACATGTTTTTATATATGTTAGTATTTTTTTGTGTGTATATAATTGTTGTGATTAAAATTTATAATGTTGGATTTTCAGAATTGGACTAGGTTGAATGCAGCGCTCTATATTTCAGTTTTTTTTTTCCTGCTATAGAGGTTAGTAGCTCATTCCTTATTATTTATATTGTTTAATGATTTAATATATATGTATGATATATAGAGACTTATATTTTATAGGATAGAGTTGTAGGAAATGGGGATTGCATGACTGGGGAAGGGCGTAAAGGTCCTTCCCCGACTTGTTTGATTTGTTTGCTGAGATTCTTTGTGTTTGTGGAGATTGCAGGATGCATGTTGTGGAGTTATAAGGGGATGCGCAATAGAACGATTTTTAGGATTATTTGAATTGTATGTAATTATTAACATGTAACGTTTAACTGTTCCTATTCTATTGTTGATTTTTATAATAATATCTATAATTATTGAATTAACTGAAATATCAAATGATGGAAGCTTCTAGTTTAAGGGGAGATGCTATCAAAATTTCGTTAAAATCTTTTTAGCGATATAAGATTAAAATAAACCGTATTAAAAAAAACTTAAAGACCAATTAAAAGAAATATCTAATGATGGAAGCTTCTAATTTAAGGAGGGATGCTAGAAATTTTGTTAAATTTTGTTTTAGGGATAAAAGTTTTAAAAAAAATTATCCTTAGGTGATAAGAGTAAAAAAAGGATTAAAAATAATTGTATTTAAAAAAACAAAGAAAACCAATTCAATGTGTTTTAAAGTAGTAATTTGGGCCCGCCTTTTAAAAATTATACGCCTATGGTTGTATTGGCTGAAATATATGGGTGGAAGAAATTTACAAAGTGTTATTGTTTGAGACATGGATATTTATTATGTTTTAAATATAAAGGAGCCTTTTATTTTAAGCAGAGTGTATAAGCACAATGTTTTAGAAGAGGATTATTCAGGATATAATAAACACTATCCAATATTGTGAAGTTGGCAATGATGACATTGAAAGGCCTGTAGCATTGAAGGATTATGTACATTTCTTGAAAGTTGTGGTGCACCTTAAACAAATTTACATAATCCTCAGGTGCTACATGCCTTTCAATGCCATCATTGTGAACTTCACAATCTTGGATATGCCTTTGTTATATCTTGAATAATCCTTCTAAAGCCATGTGCTTATACACTTAATTTAAAATAGAAGCCCCCGTTATATTTAAAAAATAATAAATATCCATGTTTCAAACAAGAACGCTCTGGAAATTTCTTCCATCAATATATTTCAGCCAATACAACCATAGGCGTGTAATTTTTAAAAGGTGGGTCCATCTCTAGGGCTAGTCATAGTCGGACGACACGGATGACAATGATGGTGCAAATGATGATGCAGACGCCGTTGATGATGATGACGTCCAAGATTTTAGCTAGTTTTTATCTAGCTTTTCATTTTTACATTCGGGATATTTTTTACATTTATTGTAATTTGTATATATTTTATTGTTATAATTTACTATTATATTTATTCAATTTAATTTATTCATTTTATTATTTTTCTTATTTAATATCAATTTGATTGATAATTACGTTATTATTTAAATAAAGAAATAAATAATAAATAGTTGTAAAATATATTTTTTAACTTTAATTATTTATAAATAAAGAAATTTAAAAAATATTTAATAATTGTACCGACGTGTTAATCAGCGTAATAAATTATATTAAAAAAAAAACTCCTAATATCGTCGTAAAAATACATTTTACTTTATTAAATAACCCATCAGGAAAAAAACAAAACGGTCAATAATATATCTCTTGTACGGGTTTCCATATAATTTACCGACTGTGATTATTTTTTCTCTTCGGTAAATGTGTCGATAATTACCGACTGACATTATTTAACCGTCGATCATACTCATCAACGGCCAAAAAACCAATGCCCCCTTCTAACCGGGATACCCATCGGTATAAATCCTATCCGTCAAAACATTCGTCGGTATCCGACTCTAGTAGTGATCAACCTTTTCCGAAATATATATATATATATATATATATATATATATATATATATATATATATATATATATATATATATATATATATCAACATTAGAAAAGGCCTCCACTATGCGAAGGAAGAATGTCTTCCCATTTAGAACCTTCACCGAATGTCTGGAGGATACATCGGATTAGGTGCAAAGTAGTTACAAAAAAGACGTTCATGTCTTGATTCACAATCACTATCTATCCACCTACGAGAAATGGAGGAAGAGCTTTGCTCATACTTTCCTGAATGAGTTGTTGTAATTCACGCTCCTCTAAATCATCGAACAATAATTCTTCAATCCAATCATTCAAATCCATTTTATCAGGTTAGTCCAAATCATCGTACAAAGCATCATTAAACAAGTTGTCAAAAGATAGGTTGTTATAAGAGTTAGAGTTTCTGGCCATTTTATTCATGGATATTTCAGTGATGGTTGCTGTGGAAAAAGTATTTTTTGAGAGATGCAAGTAAGTGCAGATGAGATTTAAGGCTTTTGATAGCACAAAGAGGGAAGATGTTGTGAGCAATTATGGAAGAGTGGTGAATTCATAAGTCAACACAAAACTAGTTTTGCAACGTTTTTGCAACAGTTACATTTCAATAAGCTTGAATGATTTTTAAAATTAAATGATAAGATTATAATTATGAAATACAGTACATTACCACAACCATAACAAATTAGAAACATAAAACATGATCAACAACTTTGCATAATTTGAAATAAACATTGACCTTACCAATACAATCAACACTTAACTAAAAATATTTTGCCATAATTTTCTCCACAAGCTTGTCATGAATAGATCGTTGTTTGTCACCATTGTAGATGTATCCTTATAAAGAATTTCCATGTCTCTTTTCCTTTCTTTATCCATTAGCTCCTTTTCCTTGATTCCCACCATATCATGCTTAAACTCCCTTTACCCCGCAGCTTTAGCTTCATTTCCTTAGTAATCACATGTCTCTCTATGAGGGATAGTCTCCTAGTAGTAACGATTTTGAGCACATTAACTTTTTCATCTATATCCTTGGGCGACGCCTTCAATTTCCTCTTTCCTTTTCTTTTGGAACTTTTGGTTCCTTGGAGATGAATTGCAGACTCCACATCAATATCTTCACCCACTAGTGTTTTTGGATTTGATGAGGATGAGTATGCTCTAGAATCACCTATTTTGTTCTCTTGGAACCTGTATACCCTTTTAAATAAAAAAGGTTAGAAAATTTTTTCGAACTAAGAAGGGTGTTGGTTACCCTTTTTTGTCATTTTGGTCTTAATTTCGCTAAGTTTGGACCTACACGCCCTTGGAGGGCTATATGATAGAGCTATCTCTTGGGACCAAAAGTCCCGGAATTGCTCCTAGAGAAAAATGAGTTGAAGAGGATTTTTAACGAATTTTATGAAACCCTCAAATACTTCATTTTTAGCCTGAGTTTATAAAGTCATAAGATTTTCTGAATTTGAACTAAAACCCAAAAATGAGATTTTGATTTGTTGGGATTTTAATTTTTCTAATATTTTATTTGAATCCAAATGGGGTATTTTCCTATTTACATTTATGTTTTAAAGTTAATGGAAAGAAGTGAGTAGTGGGATAGTAATCCAATACATACTAGTATTAGAGCATCTGGAGCTTCGGAGACGCCCAGGCGGTCCTATGACCGAGACGGTTAAGAGAGAGTAAGTCGTGTCTGGAGCTTCTGGAGACGCCCAGGCGTAACAGAGAGTAAGTCGGTGTGTTAGAGTGGCGGGGACCGCCCAGGCGATCATATGACCGCCCAGGTGGTAAACAGCGAACATAAAAACGTCATTTTGGTTCAGAACACCCCAAAACACATTTCTCTCCCCCAACCTCCAGAACCTTCACTTTCTCTTCCTCTTTCACCCCAAACTCCATTCCCAACTCCATTTTCTTCCATTATCTTTCAATTCTAACTTCAATCCTTCAATCCTAAGGCTTTAAGGTATGTAGCTCTCTCAATTTTGCTCTATTTTCTTTAGTTCTTTCTTGTCTTAAAGTGGTTTCTATGCCTATGAGGGTAAAGGGAGCTTTTCCTCCATGTTAGAGATAAACTTAAGGTTTTTAGTGATTCTAGAGATTAATTAAAGGTTCTATCACTCCTATGATAGATATTGGTGCCATCTCCACTCAAGGAACCCTTATGTAGCCTTCAACTTCTACCACTCCAGGTGAGTGGGTTCTAGCCTATGACCTCTATGTTGGTCATTATAGTTACTTTCAACAAACCATAAAGAAGAACTATGATTCTATAGTTTATTTTGTAACAATTGAGATTTCTGTTGTCAAGAAACGTTGATTTTTGAAAACAACATAAAAGGTGTTCTTGAAAAATGCATGGGACCATATTTGTTGAGATGGTTTTATATAAAATGGTTGATAACTTGGAATGTTTGAGATATATGGTTTGTTAGCATGACTTTTATGCTTAACCAATTATGAAATTGGTGACTATTGGAATTGCTATTGAGGTTTTGGAATTCCCAAGTCTATGAAGGTTTGATATTTGGAATGGATTTAGAAACTTAGATATAAAAGAGTTTTAGCATATGAGTCTGTGTATGACTTGAAACAATTGACGGCTACATATTATGTGGATTGAAACTATAGTGTCTTTAACGGGTGATCCCTTAGGCACGGTTTCACAACCACTGGTATGCTAAGGTCAAACTTTAGGGTTACATGGATTAAAGCTCTCAAAGTAATTAATGATTTTATGATTTTCAGAATTGTTTATTTCATGAGATTAGGATTTGAACCCTAGGATAGAGGACTTCATGAAACATTGTGAAAAGATTGGTTGAGAATAAGGAATTTCTGAAGGAAGAGAGCCCTGAGTTAACGACAGTAAATCGTTAACCTTGGTACCAAGGCCCACGAGGGGCAATTTATCCAGAGATAAATCAGTCCATGAGGGACACGGTTCACGAGAAACCATTAAGATCTCAGTTAGGGCTCTTGTTCACGAGGTGAGCACCCATTTTTCAGTCCTGATAGTTTGTTCCTTTTTGGTAATTCTTTGAGAATATTATGCTTCTATGGTTTTAGTAAACTTATGATTTTATTGCTATTATGTGAAATAAATATAAATGTTTTGTGAATGTTGCATTAATGGTATTTATGTATTTTCCTTCCCTATCCCATGTGTGGTTGTGGGTGAGGATCCACTCATTGAGTTTTGGTTACAAAACTCACCCTCTCTTATTTCTCCTATTTTACAGATAAGTAACTTGGAGATTTTACCCAAACTCCTTCCTCTCTCAGGAATAGAGTATCAGTTGGTAAGCTTCACACTGGTGAAGCCCTTTATATATAGAATAGGGTGCTCCATGTAGATAAATAGGATCCCGACCATAATGCATGATATATGTTATGTATATGTGATTATGTTGGACTGTAATATATGATTTTACTACTTATAAAGTTTTTGTATATGATAGACTTTCTTTATATTTGTTGACCCTATGAATTCAGACTTTAGAAAAATAGGATATGAGACTGGATTTTGGAAAATTATGACTATATGTTTTAAAGACAGGTGATTTGTATGTAGAAAAGGTTTTATGATTTAAATAATTTAATAATTTGCTTGCATATAGAGGAATCCAGGTCATTAGGCTTACGTGGGAACCAGATTCTCACGTGCGGTCACGTGCCCAGGACGGGTCGTGAGAACCCCCACTCTATGTTGATTGGGTTCTCCATTTTGTTCTTTCCAAAGCATGTTCTAGTGTCGTTCAAGAGCGAATTTCTTCTTAAGCCTTTTGAAATAGAGTTGATGAGTCAACTCCATTATATTGTCACTGTTTGAACCACTTTTTACATTTCGAGATGCTGATCGTGACAAGCACCAAATACTTGAACCAGCTTGTTGATCTTATGCCATCGCTTCTTGATCCCACCAACCCCTCTTTTCATGATGGGGTTACTTTCCAAGCAATATGCATGGATCCAATTTCAAAATGTATTACCTTTTAGGTCGAGACGACTATAGAATCCATTACGTTTAACCATGCACTAATCAGTGGTTCATCCTCTTCCTATAGTCAGTGACTACTTTCTTGCTTGTGATCTTCAAATCTGTCATCATTGAGGTCAATATCATCTAGCCCACCTTGGATGGAAAACTCCAAATGTTGTGAACTTGGAGTCGAATTTATCGAGGTTTGAGGGATAGATCATCTAACCCACCAATCATTAATCCGAAGGATGAACACCAATTTGGGTTTGAAATGGGAAAGACAATGGGTTAAATGTAGTAGGAAATGGATGTTGAGGTGTTTGTGAATTTTGAGTGTATGGAAAAAGGAAATTGAAAATTAGAATTTTGAAGGTGTTGAGGGTTTTGATTTTGGAAGAAATTTGGAATTTGAAAATTTTGATTTGGATTTTGAGAGAAATTCAAATTTTGTAGGTAATTGAGAAAAGAATTGAATTGATTTGGATTCATTTTTTGTGATATAAAAGATAGCTACAATTTTATTTTGTTGAATAAGATGAGTATAATTTATGTGGGAAAAATTTGGGAAGTATTTGGAATGGAGTTAGGAAAATGGAAGTGAGAATGAATGGTATTTATAGAGTAAAAAAAATTGACCATTGCAATGAAACGGTTATTTCAAACCTAATCCTTTTCACTCAAATTTTACAATACGATATTTCAATTTTTGACACATGATGCACTTGTATTAGAGTATTTACATCCCGTTAGAGGGGCGCTCTCCTCGTCAACAAAGCCATGTCCTTTTTCAATTACCTCCAATGCATGGGTCCCGTTTTTGCCACCGTTGCTGGAGGGATGGGTGTAACGCCTGGTGATGAGTGATCACTGGTGCAAGAAGGTACGGACAAGAAGTGGCTCCTGGCAGGCTTCTAGCAAAGGGATATATGAATGAACCGATTACACACCAGAATTAGGGATCTTGAGACCGTGTAAGTATAGGACTATATAGTTAAGGATGACTTACATGAATTGATTGATACTATCTATACTAACAAGATGCATTTTCTTTTTGGTAGTCCATCACTAAAGAACTCCATGGTTAAGCATGCTTGACTTGGAGAAATTTTGGGATGGGTGACTCCTGGAAGTTTTCCTAGAGAGCGTGTGAGTGAGAACAAAACACGTTGAAAGAACTGTTGGTTTGTGGGAAACGTCAATCCATAAAATAGCATGGGATGACACAAATGGTATCAGGACACCTTCCCAGGACGTGTGGTTTGGGATGAGCCAAGCAGCAAGCTGGTGGGCATGTAATGCCCGTGACGAAGGCGGAGTGATTGCCAGTGCAAGAAGTACAGACAATGAGTGGCTCTTGCAGGCTTCTAAGCGGAGTGGTACATGAATGAACTGATTACATACCAGAATGAGAGGATCTTGAGACTATGTAGGTATGGGACTATATAGTTGAGGATGACTTATATGAATTGATTGGTACTACCTATACTAACAAGATGCATCTTCTTTTGGTAGTCCATCACTAAAGAACAGAGTGAGCGTGCTTGATTTGGAGAAATTTTGTGATGGGTGACCTTTGGAAATTTTCTCAGGAGCATGTGAGTGAGAACAAAGCATGTGGAAAAAACTCGATTAGTTTGTACAATTGTCAATCCATAAAGCCATTAATATATAATGTTACAATGGGGATGCTGATTCATGACCAATGGAGGTGCTCTAATTCATTTAGGGTGTGATTGACTATTAATAAAATTGAAGAAAAAATTTTTATGACTGAGTTTTATATATAATTTTATATATAGAGTTTATTAAAAAAAAAATTACTCTATTTTTTTTCCTATTATTATTGGTGTATTTGGTTGGAAGGTAAAAATTAGATGAAAATTTTTATGAATAAATTTTATATGTAATTTTACATAGTACTTATAAAAATTTTACCCATTTTTATCTCATAAAATCAAGAAAGGAGTAAAGGAAAAGTGTTGTCTTTAAGAGGTTGGTCATTTTCTCTTTTTTAAATAAGATATCAAAGTTAGAGTGATGCTAAAAAAAAAGACTAATATTAAAAAGGATTTGTTTTATAATAGATCGAACTAACTCAAATTAAATTAGTCAAAATTAGTAAACTTTAAATACGAATAATAACAATAAAAAAGCATTATTATCTAATGCAAAAAAAAAAAAAAGTGATGCATCAAGTGGTTTTCTCAGAAGAAAAAAAGCGGGTAGCTTCATAATTTGAGTTGATAATGCACTGGGGGCTTGGGGGTTGTTATGTGTCAAGATCAAACATGTGCCATTCGCTTTCTATTTATATAAATAGGCTCACCAACAAACTACCTTCTATTGAGTTACGTGGTGAAGATACTATATCATAATTCTTTTCCCATAAAATGCAACACTTGGTCTTAGAAAACATACTGCAAACAAGAAAAGGTTGAGATAATATCAAGAGCTCATCTTACGCTTTCATTGATATGATGTTTATAGATACATTAGTATGCTTCAGAGTACTATGTGTGGAATTACATGAAAGAGAAAAATAACTAACAAGAAACAAAATCGAGGAAGGAAAATAAGGTCAGGCGTGTGCTTGAGTGGTCCGTGAAATAAGGAACTGAGTTAACCAACTTCTGATTGGTGAGGAGTGAGTGTGACTCTAGAATATTCCATGCTCTATTACTTTGAAATCATTGCTTTGTGTGCGACAAGTAAAACCAGTCAAGGAAGAAACAACCACAGTGAAGATAATATTTCTATGTAGAAACTTTCATCTTTATACTTGATTCATGTTTTCTTGCAAATCCTAAACTTGACAAGAGTCCCCCTTTGGCCTTAGTTTGATGCATGTTGGTGATTTCTAAGTTGGGGGCATTCTGAAGATCACCGCAAACCAAATTGAGAAACCAGAAGCATACATGAAATTGCAGTTGAAGTTTGAGAATTATTGGATGCCATTGCCTCTTGAACTAATTTACCACGAATGTGCTTCACATGAGAGTATGAGCTACCTTGTAGATCAGTTATGTTACCTATCCATGCTTCCCTAGGAAAACTTGATTTTATTCCTTCTGGATTTTCTCAAAAATCTCATGTGTCACTGGATCAGTCTTTGGTAAACTTTGCTTCGTTCCATCAATAGCTTTGCTGCAATCATCCTTTTTTAAGGATGAACTTGCATTATTAGGAAAACCATAATTCACAAACTGAGGCTCCTTGATACCATTGAAAAGGAAGCTAATAGAACTTCCAAAACCGCAAATAGAGCCTTTGCCAAGAGAAAGGAAGTTAGCTCCCTTAGGTGCCACAGCTGGCGATTTCTGATTGGGAATTTCCATCAAGATTTGGTTTGCGCCAAAGGCACTTTGGTCGGCGCAGGCCCCACCTTGGAGAGGACTTTCCTTGTTCGGTGTTATCTTCCTTGTTCTAGTGTACTAGGACTAGGCAATGATGACTTCCCAATATTGATGAAGCTAATTCCTTTAGGGGCTGGTGAAAGTTTCATCTGTTCAATGTCTGCCACCTTATCTTTTGAATTGATGTTACAACAACTGATAAAGTGGTCTTGATTGACAGAGCTGCCATGTCTATTGGGTGGCACATTGAAACTTGTGTTTCTTGACCGGATTGGAGACTTCAACTCTTGTCTGCAAAGTTTTGAAGGCATAGGACTATCGTCCTTGGTTGGTACCTGAATGAAAAGGGCTCATTTTAAGTGATAGAGATACATGCACATAAAAGTACCTGATTGATGCCCTTTTTACATTCAGTTCATCAATAGAAGGTCATTTCCAGGAAGTGAAGTCATATATAAAGTGGATATGGTACCTGGTGTGAAAATAAACAAGCATCACCTCTGCTACAAAAGCCTTTCGTTACAAAATTGTTGCATGGATACTTGCAAAGCTCGTGATCAAATGGGCAATCGTCCCCTTTCATGCAAGAGTGACGAGCGAAATGACGGCATGGCTGCAATTTCAAAATCAAGATTGTTTAGTAAATTTCAAATAACCTAGATGGAAGGATAATTCTTAATTCTTGGGATGACTTGATGTAGAAACAAATAGGGAATAAATTATGAAAATGAAAATACCGTTGATTTTGTTAGAGGCACAGTATCATGTGAAAACTTACACTTGTCACCCTGCAAAATTTGTTTTGGATGAGGGAAGAGAAAAGCAAGTTAGAATAATCAGATAATTTTCAATACACTGATATAACATGCCAAGTTAATTTCTAGAATCACATAGTTGCATAAAATGTGAAAATAGAAATAAAAAGTTCTCTCATGCATGGTGTCAAGTCCTAAAGTAAAATAGTGATAAGAAAAAAGATAACTACTCTATACACGTACAAGGTGAAAAACATTTAACAATTCACCATATCTGAGTTATGTAACAACCTCATGGCACCTTCCAACGAGATAATGGCGACAATATGCGATAGTTTTCGGTTTTTGTACTGAAGGTAACTTCAACCTTTTAACACCAAATTGTCTATCCTTTTCTGCCCGATTCTTTCGCTTCTTTTGCTACACAAAGAAGTTTATCACACATAAAGAAATTAAATCAGCCACCAAATTTATAGATTATTCTATGCAATCAGCATAAAATTAATTGATGTTGAGATGACTTGAAAGAAGATTGGATTAAGTAGCTTCAAAATGTTAGGAACACCAAATATAAAAGATATATAGTACCTTCATGTTAGCTTTCCTTTCCTCCAAACCAGGACCACGCTTTTTCTTTTTGCTGACATCAACCTTTTCCTATAGATGACCAACAATTAATTGAAGAAAAATTAACATCTCAGTCTTAAATAGTCGGTCAACATTATGGAATCCCAAATTGGATGCCCATATCAATGGTTGACCATAAATAGTTCTTGACTGTAATTTCATATTTTAATTAAATTTTCCCAAAACCTCACATGGAGCAAACAATTTAGCCAAATTCATGATAACTGAAAACTACAAAAACAAACTTTGGGACATTAACATTCAATGAATGAGACTATACTTTTTTAGGTTTAGGGGAAATGAAGGGATACATTGAAACATTGCAGCCTAGGCACAAAATAAATTGATGTATTTTCTTTGAACTTTCAAAACTAAAAATAAAAAAGGAAGGATAATCACACATTCAAATCTCATGTTCACCATTGGCTGCGCAAACTAAGAAAATAATTAGAAATCAACTAAATAATATGAAAGCTTATCATTTAATATTATAGAAGACAATTTATGGGTATTGTAACCATGTGAAAATCATACCTTTGATATAGAGTTTCCTTGATCTTGGTTAGCAGGCTTAAGCATAGAACCACACTCACCTGCATTATCACATTTAACAGTCTTGAGATATTTCTACTTTAACCCCACATGCAAATACATTGTTATTACTAGTCCTAGGTTCCACTTGTCTACTGATAGAGCCATCTTGTGTGTGTTTACTATAAATGAATTAGATTCATATGTCATACCTTTATTATCTCCGTTCCTTATCTTACAAGGAATTACTATGTCTTTAACTATACTTTTGGGCTCCTAAACCTCACCTATTTTATTCTGAGTAAATTAAAGAATATGAAGAGACGTATCAAATGAATTACCATCCATTTCAAGGTCTTCAGCAAGTTCTCCCTCTTCCATGTCTCCTTTTTCCTCTTCATTTTGCATTTGCATTCCATGACTTGTTGTTCAGTAAAATCATTCTCTAGCTTAGACTCATTTTCCCGTTGCCTTGTCAAAGAATCCTCAACCTCCTTTATTCCCAACATATGCTCTATATCATGCAAAACCACATCATTGGTAGCAGACTCCATACCTTTGTCTCCAAACCCTTCAGTGGTCTCATGGACCTCCTGTGTTATTTTCTCAAGTACATGATCCTTGGGATCCACAGAAGCAGAACCAGTAAATTCAGAGAACTCAGGCCTCTTTTCCGGTTCCTCTTGCTCTATTCTATCACCGCCATTATCTTGAAACAAAAATAAATACAATTAAAAATAAATAAAACATAGGCAAATAGATTTGACAAGCATGAAGCTAAATTGAAATCAACAGTAAATTGATCCAAATCCAAATTAAATCAGTTTCAATTTACCAAAACTCAAATAGATTGAATTGAAACAAAATTCACATTAACCCCCCCCCCCAAAAAAAAAAAAAGAAGTTTGTAGATAAACTGATAAAAATAACAAAAAATCAATCCACAACCATAATCAAGGCGAAAAAAAATCCAAATTCCACTACCAAGCAGTACAATAATTAGGAATTTTCAAATAGTAACGGGAAAAGAAAAAGGATTTTTAAGGTAGCGTTTGGTAGGAAGACATAGATAGAAATACAAGAACAATGGAGGTAATGAGAGATATATATATTAAATATGTATAGGGATTAGTGAAAGAAAAAAAATAAATTTATCTCAATTCTATCCCCACTATTCATAGATTTTGGCAAAATTTTATGTTTTTTATCCTATTCTTATTTTCACTACTAAATAAATTTGTGTCTCCTCCATATTTCTGTCTTAGAGACCAAAAACAAACGCTACCTAAGAATACAAAGAGTAGCGTTTAGGATTGAAATAACGTACTAGCTGTAGCAGGAAAGTGGGAGAAGATGCGAACAAGGGCGAGGTAAGTTTGGCTGCGGAAGTGTGATCGACGGTAAGCAGGGAAACCACCTGGCTTTGACACATTTTCCGACATTTGAACCCAACAAAAAAAAGCTCTTTCAAATTTGCGAAGCTGCTATTGCGTAAATGAAGTTTCTTAACCAAAAGGATTCAAGAAAGAGAATTAAGATACACAAGGGTGCGAGATCTCGAAAGTGTTGCAATTTCAAAGTGAGGAGGGGGTGGAGAGATTTATAACATGGTGCTTCTTCTTTTTTGGATAAAACTTAAAAGAGCAATTTGCAAGATTTATTACTTTAATTGCATTTGCCACATTGGACACTTATTTAATGTATTTTAAATATTTTAATTGATTAAATTTGATATTGAAATATTTAATTGAGTAATGGATATTTTCCTTTTCAGCTAATTGAATACTTAATTATTTCAACAAAAAATATATATATATCTCCTTAATTATAATAGAGTCAAATGAACATGATGCACACAAAAGATTTTTTACTGAAAATTATTTCTCTATGACAAAATTGATATATAAATCATTAATACTTAATTGTTTCACCAAAATGCAAAATATATTTCCTTAATTATAACAGAGTATGAACATGATGCACACGAAAGATATTTTACTAAAAATTATTTCTCTAAAATGATAAAAGTGACCTCATAAATCATTAACACTTAGTTGTTTCACCAAAAAACAAAAATATATACCCTTAATTATAATAGAGTCAGATGGACATGATACGCAAAAGATTTTTTTCTAAAAATTATTTCTCTGAAATGATAAAAGTGTCATCATAAATCATTAATATTTAATTGATTCACCAAAATTTATATATATATATATATATATATATATATATATATATATATATATATATATATATATATATATCCTTGATTATTATAGAGTCGAATGGACATGATAAAGAAAAGATTTTTTACTAAAAATAACTTCTCTGAAATAACGAAAGTGTCAAAATAAATCAAAATCATTTTATCAAATAAATAAAATATACCATTTTTTCGTAGTCATTCGTTTTCAACTATTTTCACAATTCATATATATATATATATATATATGAGGTTAGGATCAAGTTATATTGATGTATCTTTAAACAAATGTAGCACCATTTAACAACTTTTTATTGGATTAATTTTTAATAAAATTCACCGGTAGATTAGAAATTAACATTATATAGATCATGCCTATAAAATTTCAAATATTAATCTAAAATTATTTAATATTATTTTTATGTACATCAAAATCAATATAATATATATGCTTAAAATCAATAATGGTAAAGGCTACATGATTGTATTCTTCTTTATTTTTAATTTTTATGAAATTTAACATAAATAATTGTTATGATAGATAATTGTAATTCAATAGTTAGAAAGACAAAAATAAATATTTTATAGAAGTAAAATTCACTACACACGCACTACACTTAACAATTAGTGACACGCCATATTTTATAATAAAAATTTACTCTAATAATTTTCACTTATTATGTAATTTAGGCTATAATATTATTTACAATTAAAAATTTTTAATTTATAATTTTTCTATGAATTATTATTATTATTATTATTATTAAGTAAAATTCACTATAGAAGTGATCCCTTGATCTAGTGATAGACTCATACATGTCTCAATATGTTATAAGCTGAGAGGTTGCAGATTTGACTCCATCCCTATTCTTTTCCCCTAATATCTTAGTAAAAAGAGAAAAGTAAAATTCACTACTTTTAGCAATTAACATACTACACTTAAAATCAGCACTCACCGTAATTTATAATTAAAATTTACTCTATTTTGCACTTCATATAAAATTTAGGTAATATTATTTACAATTAAAATTATTTATAATTTATAATATTTAAAAATAATACCATTTTATATGTTATGCTTAAAAAAAATCTATCTTTGATATTCACCACCAAAAAGAAGTGAAGTTCACTACTTTTAGCAATTAATACACTACACTTAACAATTAGTGACTTGTCAAAATTTATAATTAAAAAATTTACCTTATTTGGCACTTATTATATAATGACAAAACCAACAAATTGATTTTTCTTAAATTTTACGTCGAACAAATTAGTCCCTTTAGAAAAAAAAAACTCAAAAATGTCCATGCCAATTCAAAAAATTAGTCCCTTCATACAAGGATCAATTTGGCATTTTTTAGGACTCTTGAGGAACTAATGTGTCCTATTTCTTCTAGAGGGATAAATTTGTATGATATTTTAAATTGATACGGACTTATTTAGGCTTTTTTCTAGAAGAACAAATTTGTCCTACACAAAATTTAAGAGAGACCAATTTGGTGGTTTTTTCATATATAATTTAGGTAAATATTATTATTTTCATATATAATTTATAATACTTTAAAAATAATACCATTTAATTTTTTTATACATAAAATTATTCATATTCCATCTTTGACATTTACTACGAAAACGCACAAATTATTAACAGATTTTCATTGCTTTACTATCAAATTTGAGGGAAAAAATTGGAAGCCCAATATATATATATATTGTAAATAAATTACCAGATCCTCCATCGATAATATCGGTGCTAATGTTATCTGGAAGTGGAGATATAGCATGACAAGAGGGTTGAATCGTGCTTTCAAATCTTTTTAAATTTCTGAAAAATTAAACATAGTCTATCAAGTGTTTAAAGTTGAAGGTAGTGGAAAAAACACAAGTTGATAAGCTTCAGAAAGTTACTTTCTGGAGTATCTAGAAACTTAGTAAAACTTTAGAAATATGTTTAAGCATATATAAAGGCTTACACAATAGAAATGAATAATAGACAACAATTAAAAAGATAGAGAGAAAGAAATCACAGATGATTTTATATTGGTTCTGCTAACTCTGTCCACATATAGTTGTCAACAAAACTATTGAGTTCATTTATCAATTTCTTTCTTTACACAAGAAACTCAATATTCTTTTACCAGCTTTCTCAAGATATTTTAGTGAGGTTGTACATTCAACCCTCACTCACAAGTAGTTTTGATCCTAGCCTCCCTAGGCTAATGTCACTTTGATCACTAAAATATGAGCTTTTGGTGTTTAACACTCCAAGAATACACTTGAGTTTCCTAAGATAATGAAATTGATAGGAAGTTATTTGAGAGGTTTCTTTCTAATATTCCAAAGAAGAATGTTTGCTAAAAAATACAAGAAAGAAGATTTTCTTTTTGAGAAACTGAAATTAATATGAAAATGAACTTCAGAAAGTAAGAATGTTACTTGAAAGTTCCATGTGCAAAAGTTTCTTCAAGTTTGAAGGCTTTCTCCTTTTATACCTGAATTTAAATTGGACCACTGTCCCCTTGATCTTTCCTCCACTTGACACGCGTTGATCAATCTTTGTGTGTCCTAAGATTGACCTTCTAAAAATATTTGCTTAGCTGTCAGATAGCTATGTAGAATAGAAAACCCATGTCCTTTGTTACTGAAGATGACTTCAAAACTACTTCTTCAAACATAGTGTGGTTTTTGAATTTCCTTTCTTGTGAAGGCTTCATTAGGGATAATGATTCTTCAAGCATAAAGTTGATATGTCATTTTTATCACTTTCTGAGGTATTGACTTCTTTTGAGATTAAATTTCCTTTCAATTTTTGATGATCCAATGTAGCTTATGATTTAAGCTTTGGTTTCTGATGAGTTTCTACACTTTCTAAGTCTTTTTATATTCCATCTGAATTTTTCTCTAGACGAATGATGATTTTCAGATAGTGTCGATCTTCTTTAAATGATAATCATGAATGAAAATGATGATGACGTGCTTGATTTGATCATGAGAAAGGACTTTCTTAACTTGTTACTTTCTAAAACATGAACTGGTTTTTGAAGGCTCAGATTCACTTTTTGACGTTCTAGCTTGCTTTTTTAAGTTATTTACATTTTATAATTTGCTTTCTAAGCTATTTTTCACATTTTTTAGAATTTAAATATCTTTGAATGAGATTTTAATCATGTTGAATCATGATATATGAAAAATTATATCAGGAATTGAATTATGTGTATATAAGAAATTTCCTATTAAGCATTATAGAAACTCAAGCAAACCATTAGTTCTTTCTTCAAGTATTTTAACAAAATTTACTTTGTTGTCATTCAAAACTTAAGCTATGATAACTTTCTCAAGGGTTCTGAGCTAACATTATCGATTGCATATCTGTTGATAATATATTAGGAAAAAACAATACAGAATATAAACCTTTAAACCCGTGCTGTTTTGGCAATCCGGTAAATATCAATCTTAATCTCGAAGCGTATTCTTGCTCCTTACTCTGAACTACTCTCATTGTCTCTCATCACTCTCTTTACCCACGACTTCATCATTGTCGTTGGTTCGCGAAGTTTTCTTCATGTTGGGGATATGAAATTGACATTGGATTTAATGTGCCAATTGGTCTTTGGACATGTACGATGGCAATGAAGTTTTCTTCAAGATCAAGAAAAGCACTCAACTGAAAAGCTTATGAATGCTTACCTTGACATATGTTTTAATTGCGGTTGCGGTCACGGATAGCGGAGCGCTGTTGTTTGTAGAATAATGCGGCCATCGCGACGATGTAACACCCTAACTCTTAACCTCATACGCTCGAGTCGCATTTTGGTTAGTTATCAGTTGTTACGCCTTTGTTTCAGATATTGACTTACTTTTCTTTAAAATACGGGTAATAAAATATGACTAAATTTTTCTTTTTGAACTTAAGACTTAAAATGCGAGCTGCGCATGCGCATAGATACCGACTATTAAACGTATAACATAACAACCATGAATTAAACCATAGAATAATCACAACATAATTATAGTAGTATAACATAATCATAACATGACAACAATGTCCTTATAAATATAAGGACACCTAAGGATATCAATTACACCAAACAACTTTAACTAACGCAAAACAAAATGCTAACAAGGCTATACTAGTCTTCATGCTTTCGTTGTGCCTTCTGACTGACTAGATGACGTGATTCCTACGCCCGCCTCAAGGAAGATCACGAACATCCGCATCAATCCCGTCTGGAAATGACACAGGAAGGAAAACAAAGGGGTGAGAATACATATACAAGATTCTCAGGGCTCCCTGACTTTAACACAAGTGTCATCGTCGCCCCCCAGCCACTTCGTTTCATTATGAAAAAGGTGTACATGCATGGATTCAGTTTTATTTTCTCAAATCTTATTATCCGAAGTGGGTTTCTTTTAGCATGAGTCTTGATGATATGAATACAGGATATTTTATGTATGCATGGCAATGACAGTTCACATACTCAACATATATCACTTAATCACAAGCACCAATGAAACATTCACGAAACATATGCATGTGCGTCTTTTGCTTTATCATTTATGAACTCTTCGAGTTCCTTTCTTAACTTTTTCCACCCTCATCATGGTCACCAAAATCCACCCAACCTGCCGTCCCGATTCTCATGGTCACCAAAACTCCAAATACACCCATCGCCTAGGAATGAGCTCATCCTAACTAGCCGTCGCTAGATTTATACGAAAAAGGGAATCACATCTCTTTCTTGGATCATCCCCTACAACCCTTAACTTGGGAAGTCATAATGGGATCATTTCCTTTTTAACATATCTTGTATGGATGCAACATGAGCATACAACCATAGAACATCATATAACATATCCTCTATTCATATCTCATATTTTCATGCATTTTAAACGTAGCATACCACATCATCATGGCAACCTGCCATACATCCATACATTCTTATGCTCTTGGCATTTTAAACATTCTCATCAATCAAAACAATACTCACTCGATCTCATTCTCACATCGCACCTCCTTATCTTAAGATATCTTATGCTTTGGCTCTTACGGGTCTTAAACTTGTGTTCTAATTATCCTAACTCCCATTATAGTTCTTTATAACACCTAAGGGATCATTACTTACCATTTTCACTAAGATTTATGTTCACTAATATATCCAAACAGCATTGCATCACTTTGAGCAGAAAATTATCATACGCTTACGGGTCCTAGAATCTCCGTCTTTGACCCTTTCTAAGTTCCGTCTTCGCCTAAGGCTCTATAATTAACTTCTAAACCAATTATGAAGGATTCCTACACATATTCACTAATTATAAACCATTTTTCTTAAGTCCAATTATGCTGGAATAGAATTACAAATTTGTGCATCTAAGTGTTCTAGAATTCACATTTTAAGTCCTTTCTAGTTACTTGTTCTTTCTAAACTTCCCTAAATCGTTCCTTGCTTCACTCAAACATAATTTTACACATTTTAACACCATAAAATAGAATTCATACAGTGGCCAAGCACCAAGAGCAGAACCGAAAACATAAGCTTCATAGAATCATATAATCACTTGATTTAAATGCATATAAGTTGCTAGTTTCTCTTGGAATCATTTTAGAAACTCAAAACTCTTTTAGAAACCAATTAATCTCATTGAAATCACATAAATATGTGCTAGGTCAGTAGCTAAATTATTTAGCTCAAGGAATAGATTTAAAACACAAAACCTTGTTCATAAAGTTCCTTGAGTACACCTAAGCTTAGAAAAATTTCAAGACATAGACTATTGGCACTTATGATTAAATGAACTCATCCAAGTCCATCATCATCATCACAAGGCCAAAATGGCATCCTTGAAATGCCTCCATTTTCTAAAACTTTATGCAAGATACTTGGGCAAGTCTTTGAGCTCTAGGACATTTAAGTGATGTCATAAACTTAAACATGCAATGCACTTATTTTACTCTTCATTAGAAAATAAAGTGAGTGCATAAAATAAATATGAGATGCAACCTCATTATTATCTTTAAAGATTAAGTGATGACTTGAAATATAAACATGAAATGCAAGCTTGGAAATTTAAACATGATAATGCAAGTTCATTTAGTTATTCTTGAGAATTTAGTGATGGCATCAAAATAAACATGCTATGCAAGGCATAAACATAAACATGTGTGCAACTCATTTTATCTTAGCTAGAGCTCTTACAAGACTTTAAAGGAACATCACAACCTTAACCCAAATATGTATCTTAACAACATAAAGTGAGCTTTAGAGTTCTTAGCACCAAGACTTCAAAAAAGTCTTTGGTTTTGAACTTCATCATCAAGCTCAAGAAAATAGACACAAAGCTCAACACTTTGTCTAAACAAAATACAAAGAACTAAGTCATATTCTTTATTTTATTGCTCATGGGCTTCAATCTAGAGTAAAACTCTTAGAACTTCCAACCAACTTTAAGGTTGGCAAGGGTAAGCTTAGAGCTCTTTGAAAACATGTGTTTAATTTTCTTATCAAAACTTTTGTGATCTACTTAACATTTTTAACAAACTTTATTCAAACAAAGGAAGATGAAATCGAAATCTTTAAAGGAAAAAGGAAAGAAAGCCGAAACCATTCAAGAGCAAAAGGAAGAGAAACTGAAAATTTAAACAAGAAAAAGAAAAGGAAACACAAGAATGTATGGTCCAAGACCAAGTTGTTTCAAGTTTTAGAGGTTTCTCACATGACAACAACAAGTTATTATCTTGAAACCTCATCATCAAGCTAAAGTTTTTCCCATGAAAAGGCCTCATGGCCGAAATGAAAAGGAAGAGGAAAAGAGTTTTGAACCAAGAGAAAACTAGAACTTTTCTTGAAGAAAACAAGTAAAAACTTGAAAACAAACCCCTACCTAAGGAAGTCTTGAAAGAAATGAAAGAAAGCTTGGATCCTTGATGAAATGAGAAGACAAAATCTTCTCTTGGATGGCAATGAGGATTCGGCCAAGGGAGGACACAAGGAAGATGGATTTTCCTTGAGAAAGTAAGCTTGGAAATGGAAAGGTTTGGTGTTTGAGAGGTAGTTTGAGGTGAGGAAGTGGTGGTTCAAGGTTGTTTATGGTGGTTTGTGGTGGTGGAAAGGTTTCTTTGATGGTGGAGGAAAAAGAACAAGATGAAGAGAAAGTTAGAAGAAAGAGAGAAAATGCAAGAAAGCTTGAACTTGGCAAATGATCTAAAGTGTAACCAAGTTCTCTAAGGCTTGGTATTTATAGAAAAATGAAGCAATGGAGGCTGATTTGGGAGGAGGAGGCTGACGATTTTCAAGGCCAAGGGAGGAGGAAAATATCTCTTGATTGGTATGGTTGTGAGTATGGGCAAGACATGGTGAGGTATGGCTTCAAACATGGTCCAAAGCATGGCTCAAGGCATGGTCTTTGGAGTGAAACAAAACCAACATGTGACATAAACCAAGGGTATGCATTTCGGCTAGATTTACAGCCCAAAGGGGGAGGAGAAATTATTCATGTAATTGTGGTTTAATGATGGGTTTAGGAGTTTCTTTGATTAAGGCTTTGATTAGGAGTTTGTAAGAAAGTGTTTAGGTGAGGTAATGACTAATTAAGGTTGTCAAGACTTGTTTAGGAGGGTGATCTTGCTAGATTAACAATTTAAAATCATTTTCTTAGTCAAATAAGGTATAGGCATATTTCCTTAATTTAAGGAATTGGAGAGAGAAATACTATTCAAGATTCCATGATTAGGAATCTTCAATCAAAGAATGTAATTAAAGTTTAACCAAGCAATCTTAGGTTCTAATTATCCTTAATAAATTATTTTGACTCTAGATTAATTATTGAAATAAATTAATCTTCAATTAGAGCCTAATATTGCTTAGGTTTGCTAATTACGTCTTTAAGCTCACTGTACACTATTTAGGGGCAAAATAGTAAATTTATACTAAAACTGCTCGGGACCTTCTGGGCCCAACTAAACATCAAAAACCACTTATAAACATCATTTAAAATCTTTTGGTAAAGTCCGGGCTCAACTGGACGTAAAACAATGACAAACAGCCACATGGATGTTTTGGTAATTTCGTGTGTTGGAACTCAAAATGAGATTCTTCTCCTCTATTACCACACATAACACATATAATCCCCTATCAACATCAAAACATCCCCTTGAGGATGGCCGGACCATGATCCTCACTTTCCGAGTAAAATGACCTCAAGGCATTTCGGTAATTTGTACACGGGAAAATCGGGTGTTACAACGAGCATTGCGTTTGATGCGGCGTGAAAATTTTTTGTGCATTTGCAACTTGAAAAGTAACCGGTTGCAGCCTTGATGAGGCCTATTGCGATCCGATGCGGTCTTGATGTCCGGTGGTTACGTTGCGGTCAATTTATGTGAAAATGTATCACACCGCAATTGAGCCCGATGCGGTTGCGCCCGGACCGCAATCATGATATTGCGGCCACATCACGTGATGTGATCTGTAATTTAAAACAATGGTGACATACAATCATTCGATTTTAACTCCATTGTTTTCCTGTTTGATGGGCATCGCCTTTGAGCAAAGCAGACTCCATATGAGGTTTATATTTTTGTTTGCATTGTTATTGATTTCATATCAGTATTCTAATAATTGCTGACTACATTGTTGATTTATGACTCTATATTTTTGTTGCAGCTGGAAATGGAGGATGGGGATGAAATAGATGCCATGCTTCATCAGATAGGTGGTGTTGCGATTGTCTAAGTATGTGATCATCATTTCTCCTACAATACAAGTAGGATTAGTTTAGCCTAGGGGTAGGCTAATGCATAAGATGCTTCTTCTATCAGCTTATTATTATCCAACCATTTGTGCTGGACTTTGTTGGCTAAATGCTTGCTTTGTCTATATGATTGAGTGGATTATCATTTCTACATGTGAAGTCTTGACTTCCTTTGTCATAATCTGCTTGCATAAGAGAGTGATATCTCTGAAGCTTGTATTGGATGCTTAGCTCATGTCCTGGCTTAAAGGGGTTGAACTGGATAAGATGTGTATGTGAAGTTTTTTGTTTTATGGACATGTGTTTTTTTAATTTCGATGGATTCAAGAATTATAACTGTTGTTGTTTTCTACATAACCACATTTGAAGGGTGATGACGTGGATCTGCGAATATAGAAGATCAACATAAGGTAAATGATTCAGAACTAGATGGTCACATGATCCACCATATTGAGACAAGTGAAGCTTGGGGTAGATGGAGGGATGACCTTGCTCAAGACATGTGGACCCAATGGAGAAGACGACGTCATGCTTGATAATTGTGCTCATTTATCATATGCCCTTTTTTTTTTTTTGAAGGTTTTTGTGTGATTTGATATTTGCAATGTTTATTTCTAGAACTTGAACTTAATTATTTAGTGTGATCCCATGTTGAATTATCTATGTACTTTTAATACTTTCAGTTATCAACACTATTTTGTAGTTCATGATATGTTAATAATGTGTTGCGTTTATAATTCTACTTAAATAGCAATGAGAGATAGCTCACAACTTAATGCAAAGCAAACTAAGTGTCAATGGACGCCTCAAGAGGATGCCAAGTTAGTTGAATGTTTGGTTGAGCTTGTGTCACGAGCCGACTTGGATCGTGACCAGCATGAGGAATCTCATCCCACGTAAGCCTCGTGATGGTTGCGCTATACTATATGCATATTTTATTCATAAAAACAAATTTAAATCATAAATCAATTCCCATGTTTAACTCATAATAAATCTGAATAACCCTTTTTCCACAATTAAAATCTGAAACTGTAGCTATGACATAAATCAATCTAAGTTGGTCAACTATAAAAGAATCATGAAACTAAATACTTTTAAATACAACAATTCAATATCATGATTTATCAAAAAGCAAAACATATACATATGCATGTGGGCTGAACCTCGCAACATCACTTGGAGCACTCTACAAAAAGACAAGTACTTCAGGCAATATGAAGCTCACCCAAACTGGAAATCTAATGCTGTTGAGAAGGAGGAAGTGGAGGATCCAAAGCTATACCCATATCTATGAGGAAAAGGAAGAAAGAGAGGTGAGTTTTATTACAAAACTCAGGAAGTGGATCCTCACTTATTACCATACATGGGACAAAAGGAGATATACATAAATAGTAATGCACTCTCATGAATCATTTCTATATAAATTGTATAATAGCTATTAATTCATAAATTTGCAATAAACATGGAAATCTTATTTATTTCTCAAGAATTACTAAAAGAACAGACTATCCATAAACTGAAAGGTTGGTGCTCAGTCCCTCGTGAACAAGAGCCCTTAATTGAAATCCTAACGGTCCCTCATCGCATCCCTCATGGACTGATCTAACATGTGGATAAAGTGCCCCTCGTAGGCCTTTGTATCAAGGTTAACGAATTAACTGTCATAACTTACAGCTTTGTTCCTCTAGGAATTCCCAATCTATAACCATACTAAGTCATAAAAAGGGAGTTCTATCAATTCTAAGTTCAACATGTCTTAGTTTACATAATTATCATAAAGCCTAGAGGTTCATTTCATCAATCATAAATAATTCAAATTTTCATAATCAATTCAAGTCATAAATTAAATCATGTTAAACTTTTATAGAGCAAACATGGTCCCATACATATTCTAAAATCATAATGTTACATGTATGAGTTCAAATAGAGCATTTCTAACCAAAGCTCATTTTCTTATAAAACCATATCATGTAAGAATCCATTTTCAATTCTCTAAATACTTTGTAATGCTAGAAAATAGTAATATAATGACCAAACTAAGGCCATGAGATTGAACCCACTCACCTAGAAGGGTAGACCTAAAGTACCAACACCACGAGAACTCCGAAAAGGAGTGATGATACCAATGTCTGCTATAATAACCATAAAACTCATCAATGACCTATGGGTACTCCTAAATTACCCTAAAATAACTCTAACAACATTGGGGAGCACCCCTACTTGATAACAAAGAGAGAAATAACAACACCCAAAATTAGAACATAAGAGATTGGGAAGAAAAAAGACAAAATCTATTAACAAACACATACCTTGATGATTGGGGAAGTTAGATTTGAGAGGAAAAGGGTGGAAAGGGTTTGGGGCTTGATATTTTCGGGAATAATGGGGAAAAATGAGTGGGGATGGGTTATATAGGGTGAGGGCTTCAGATATGTGAAACGGCATCGTTCAACACTATTCACACTTATGGGGGACCACTATAGCAGTCATAGGTATCAAAAAATCCCCCGGGCTAACACAGGATTGCTATAGCAATTGACAGACCGCCTAAAGCCGCCACCCTATCACTGTGACCGCTATAGTGGTGACAGGAACACCAACCTCTGTATTTTTCTCTCATCTTGGCATTCGAGGCCTTTTTGTCAACATGGGTAGGTCCCTGGGGATTCTAGGATTGTACGGAACTTATCCACTTGACACGTGTATCTTGAGTATTATAGTTTACTACCACTTCATGGAAGTGTGATAATGGCATGTTCAAATCTGGTTATGCAAAACAATTCAAGAAAATGATTAATGAAAAACTTCCTTGATGTGGTCTTAAAGCCAATCCACACATTGAGTCTAGGGCCAAGATGTTAAAGAAGCATTACCTTGCTATCGTTAAGATGATGGGCGCAAGTGCTTTGGCTGGAATGACAAAGACAAAATGATTGTGGTAGAGAAGCAAATTTATAAGGAATGGATGAAGTTTAATATTATTTTGCCTTGTTGCTTTACTTTTGATTTTAGTCACATCCGAATGCAAATAGCCTTTACGACAAGTCATTCCCATATTTTGAGGAGTTAGGATTCGTTTTTGGTAAAGATAGGGCCCAAGGAGCCAATGTAGAAGATCCAGTTAAAGTAGTTGTTGCCATGGAATCTGAACTCAAAAAAGTTGAATAGCTTGCAAGGAGATTAAAACATAGATTCTAGTTTGGCAAAATCATGAGCTGAATTGTAGGATGACTCTGAAGTATATATTAACTTGTCAAATGATTTTGATCTTTTGTGTTTTAATTTTGAAGCTGTCAAGACACTTTTGCTAATTATGCTTTGACTTTGTCACATTTCTCATTGACTAGTGCTTTGTCTTTGTCATTTACCGTAGATATAATCTGCTCCTTGTCTTTCCTCATTTTAAACTTCCTTTTCAGCTTTTTCCGGTGTAATATTCCTCCTTAACTTTCGTGCTAGTAAATATCAAACAGGTTTCACTTTATTTAAAGAAACATGTCCAAATAGTTTGAAATTTGGTTAGAATTACAATGTGATATGTTTATTAGATAACATGTTTCCCATTTTTCTTTACTTGGTGAACTTGTTAGTTATAACCTGGCTTTATTCTCTGTACTTTATTTTGCTAGAAAGTGGATATATATATATATATATATACAAACATTTGGTTTTATTGTACTTTTAGATGCCTTGAAACTTTGGGTGGTATGAGTTCTTCATATACCCAACACAAGAATAAAAGGAAAAGAGAAAACAAAGGTTTAAGCTCTGAAAGTTGAGGTGATAGCTAACTCAATCATAGATATAAAATCTACATTTCAAAAGCATTCTACCCATATTTTGGACTTGGTTTCTTGCTTTAAGGTTGAGAAGGAGGGAGTTAATAAAAGAATGAAGCTAATGGCACTGTTAAGAGATGTTGATGATGGCTTGTCTATTGATGAAAGAATGAAGGCTGCCATTATTATTTCAAGGGACAGCAACTTGACTGAGAGGTTGTTCTTACTTATACCGGAAGATATATTAGCATTCGTTAAGACAGTTCTTAACAATTATTCTTAGATTTTAATTTTCTTATTTTAGGACAATCAAGTGGCTTTTGTATGAATTGTTAGCCCTTATGTTGGATTTGAATTGGTACTTAGATTTGATGTATCGTATTTATGGATTGTTGTTAAGTTTGAACTTATATTGTGACATTTGCATTAGTTGGTTTATGCTACATATCGTATTTATAGACCTATTGAGTTTAATGTGATTAAAAATTAATTATTTAGTTTAAATTGATGGGGGTATTTAGGAAATTATACTTAATTTTAAGTTTAATATGATTAGAAATTAATTATCTAGTTTAAATTGATACGGGTGTTTTGGGAACTATACTTAATTACGAGTTTAATGTGATTACAAATTAATTGATTAGTTTAAATTGA
Source organism: Dalbergia oliveri (assembly GCA_030441495.1). Lineage (NCBI taxonomy): Eukaryota > Viridiplantae > Streptophyta > Magnoliopsida > Fabales > Fabaceae > Dalbergia > Dalbergia oliveri. The sequence continues at coordinate 12,337,438 of JAMLFY010000001.1, forward strand.
TAGGGGTAGTTTGAGAATTATACTTTATTATGAGTTTAATGTGAATAAAAGTTGAATTTTTAGTTTAAATTTGTAGAGGTATTTTGGAAAAAAATACACAATATTCCCAGAAATATTTATGTCAACCAAACACAGAAATAATTCATTTCTAGATATATTATGCAAGATTACTGAATTTAACTCGCAAATTAAATATAAAAATAGTTCATTCCTAGGAATGATTGTAAATCACTCCTGCGTGAACCACACGCCCCCAAAGGCGTCGAACTCGGATAAGATGTGTATGTGATGAAGTTTTAATTTTATGGACATGTCTTTTTTTATTTTCGATGGATTCAGGACTTAGAGGTCTTGTCGCCGCTTTACCCTTGACAATTTGTTGGTAACAAAACCCTCCCAAGCCCGTGGTTAAAAATTGGCAATCTTTGGCCTTACTATTTTTCTGAAAAGAATGGTTAAAAATATAAAGAAAATTTGTGAAGAATTTAATTTCTATATACTGTCAATATAAAATAATTTTACATTCCCAATAAATAAAATTTTATCAAAGTGACAAATCATACAACTGTTTGCTATTATAATCTTTTACCATGATTTGTTACTTTGGTTAAATTCTATTAGCCGATAGTTATTGCATAAAACTGATATTATTATTTATTATTTATAACAGCATTGACTTCTTTTAGCATTTTTGCAGTCTTTCTCATGTTTGCAAGATTAATTTTGTTGAATATTCGATTTTTCTCTTTCATTAATTCGTTACTTTTTTTTTTAGTTTAAAAAAACCGTTCAACATAGTTTAATATATTTTTCAGTTAAAGAAACCATTTTTAGGAATGTAATTCTTTAAAATATGCTATAAATAGCAGAAAAAGGGAATTATAATCTTCCAATGTGAAGTAAGTGCGGTCCTATTTGTTAGGAGATATCAGATTAGATTAGAGCACCCCAAGTGTAATAAACACTTTATGGATGTGAGCGGAAGCGCCCAAATTGAAGAGACGGAAAATGAAGCACTGTGAATAGTAATCCTGGGACCCATGTGTCACTATTCACGTGAATAGTACCACACATAAAACTGTTGATATTGCTCAGTGGGACCCATGTCACTATTATAAATAGTACTATAGTGGGACCCGCTTCACTCCAACAAAATAGATCAAGAGAACTCACACCAATATTTTAACGTGAAAACCCTCCTGTAATTTTGAGGGAAAAACCACGGCCAAACTCCACAAATATCCACTATATTTAAAGAGTAATTACAATATAGTGTATCCCAGTGAGACTCTCTTCTACTACAATGTGTAGTATTACAGAGATTTAGATAATATACCCAAAACCCCAGTGTATACTCACACTACACTCTTGGAATTTTCTTACATACACTCTCTATTTTTCTCTCACTACAAGAAGCTTACTCTACTTCTTCTTCTACTAGTACTAGGACACTGGATGCTTCTCCGTTGAAAGCCTCGGCTATTTATAGAGTTTTTGAGGTTACTATGCATGTTACTATGCATATGCACAGGAACTTCTCGTGAAAGTGCATGCACGTGACTTACATAGTAACTCGTGATTTCGGTGGAATTACTATGCAAGTTACTATGCATGCATAGTAACTTTGAAAAATCAAAGCCACGCCTTACAATTCTCCACCTTGGCTTGTATTTTTCAACAGCCTTCAACCTCTGCAAATATTGACCAAGTCCAAGCAATGCTTAAACTTGTCAATTGGCAATGGTTTTGTCATCATGTCTGGGTTTAGCGTGGCTATCTTCTAACTCAACTGCACCTTTGTTAATACTTTCTGACAAAATGAAGTCTAACATCAATATGCTTAGTCCTTTCATGATAGAATGGGTTTTTAGCCAGATGAATGGCACTTTGACTATCACAATGTACAACGGTACATTTTGATTCAACCCAAAACTATCCAAAAGACCGTGCACCCAAATGCTTTCTTTTATAGCCTCAGTCAACGCCATATACTCAGCTTCAGGAGTTGACAATGCCACTGGAGATTGCAATGTCGCCTTCCAGCTAATAGTACATCCAAAGACTGTAAAGATATAGCCTTCAATGACCTCCTTTTATCCAAGTCACCTGCATAATCAGAATCTACATATCTCACAACTCCACGATTCTTCTGACCTTCAAACACCAAACAGACATTCGGTAGAACCTCTCAAGTACCGCATGATCCATTTCACAGCTTCCCAGTGTGCCTTTCCAGGTTTGCTCATAAATTTGCTTACCACACTCACTGCATGTGAAAGATCTGGTCTAGTGCACACCATAGCATACATGAGACTCCAACTGCACTAGAGTAAGGTATACGAGACATATGCTCCACCTCTTCCTCAGTTTTGGACATTCCTTTGAAGATAACTTAAAATGTGCAGCCAATGGAGTGCCAACTGTTTGGCCTTATGCATATTGAAGCGTTGTAGCACTTTCATAATGTAGTTTTGTTGTGTTAAGCACAACCTGCCACAATACCGCTCCCTGAATCTCCATTCCAAGAATTTTCCTTGCCTCACCCAAGTCTTTCATCTCGAACTCTTTTCCCAATGAGTTTTCAACATACTAATTTCAGCCTTGTTGCGAGCTGCAATTAGCATATCATCTACATACAACAACAGATAATCCGCGAACCATCTGGAAGCTCTTTAGAGTAGATGCAATTATCATATTGGCTTCTACTATATCCAGGACCAATCATAAATGCATCAAACCTTTTGTACCATTGCCTCGGGGATTGCTTTAAGCCGTATAATGACTTCTTCAATAGGCAAACATGGTTCTCCTTACCAGAAACTACGAACCCTCTGGTTGACTCATGTAGATCTGCTCCTCTAGCTCACCATGTAAGAACGCCGTCTTCACATCAAGCTACTCCAAGTCAAACGTACTCACAATAGCTAATAGGATCCGAATAGAGCTATGCTTCACCACAGAGAGAATACTTCATGGAAGTCAACACCCTCCTTCTGAGTATAACCCTTTGCTACCAGTCTCGCCTTGAACCTTGGAGGCAATGCCAGGAATTCCTTCTTTCTTTTTGTAGACCCATTTACAGCCAACTACTCTTTTCCCTTTGGAAGTTATACCAGCTCCCATGTTGATTTTTCTGAAGAGATTCAATCTCCTCATTCATTGCTATTAACCATTGATTCGACTCTTTACTCTCCTGCATCACGGTAGGTACATGGTTCATCTCCAACTACACCATCCGCCATAGCCAATGCAAAGGCTATAGGATCTGCATCTAATGAGTCGAGTGCACAAGGAGAATCCAGATACCTTTTTGGTTTCTAATTAGAGCAATACTGTATGGCTCTGCTTCTTGGTTTGTTCACCAGTCTCCTCATAATCAGGTTTATCTTGTTGTTCTACTTCAGGTTGAGCAATACCTGAAGTAATTCATTACATCATTTTCTTGCTTCACCTTCCACAGTCAATCTCTAGCTCCACCTTCTTAGCACCATGATCCGTCTCGCCATCTAGGTTAGATTCCTTCTTCTGATTTAGCATTGTCGTCTCGTCAAAAGTGACATCTACAATGATTTTTGGTGAATTGCCTTCTTGTAGCCTTTCACCCTCGTGCATACCCTAGAAATATACACCTTCTTGCCCTCGCCTCAAGTTTACCATCACTCACATGGGCATGGACAACCAAATATCTTCAAATCAGAATAGTTTACAGGTCGATCGGACCATACCTCTTGTGGAATCTTCAGATCAATAGCAGTTGATGGAGATCTGTTTACCAGGTATACAGCTTATTGACCGTCTCAGCCCAAAAAGATTTGGGAAGTGCAGCATTGATCGCATGCATCTTGCACTCTCAGAAGTGTTCTGTCATCCGTTCTTTAACTCCATTTTGCTGTGGTGTTCCTGGTAGGATGGTGTCTCACTATACCAGCATTTCCCAGAACTCTGCAAATTATTTACTGCAAACTCTCCGCCATTGTCAGTTTAGTCTTTTGACCGTTTGCTTGACCATGGCCTTCCATTGCTTGAATTTGTCAAACACCTCTTCTTTTTCTTCAAGAAATAAATCCAGACTTTCCTGAATAATCATCTATTAGAGTAAGAAAATAGCGAGCTCCACCTAAAGAGTTAATGGGCTGGACCCCAAACATCCGAGTGGACATACTCCAATATTCCCTTGCCTTGTGTTTACCAAAACCAAACTTCACTCGTTTCGCTTTCCAAATACATAGTTTTCACATAAACCAAGTTTGCAATTCTTTAGGCCTTTCAACAAGCCTATGCCAGCAAGTATGGTCATTCCTTTCTCACTCATATGACCAAGCCGCATGTGCCACAATCGTGTAGCATCATCATTTCTTTCAGAGGATGGAATTTCATGTGCTTCCCAATAGACATTCGTTTTCCTTTCAATACCACCATTGAGCCTTTAATTACTTCAAGAAACCACCCTTTCCATGAACTTGTACCCCCGATTATCTAGGGCACTCAACGAGATCAGGTTTCTACCCAGCTTTGGTACATGCCATGCTTGAAACGTCCTTTTAGTACCATCATCCAAATTTACTTGCACATCTCCTTCACCAACAATTGGAATAATTCTATTATCTCCCAATCTAACTTTTCCTCCCGCTTTTATAGGATGAGAAAAGTTTCGATTAGGTGTCATGTGAAAAGATGCACCAGAATTCAAAATCCATTGGTTTCCGGATCACTGTGAATAACCAGGATCAGCATCACTATCATTAGAACTTTCAATTGTTATGTTGACAGAATTTCCTAATTTCTCCTTTCTTTGGTAATCTTCTGATATGTTTGGTGACAATGAAAGCATTTTACAACTTATGCTTTCTGGACTTTGATCTTCTCTTGCTTTTGCTTTCTGATCCTCTTTCTTGACTACGTCCTCTGTCACGAACAACCCATCTACAAAACCTTCGACATTGGTTCATACTAACTTCTGATGCTCCTTTATCATCAGTGATTCTTTGACATTTTTCAAGATATGGATCTACCATAAAGTATGATATCGCAGAAATTATCATAAGACGAAGGTAGTGAAGTCAACAAGATCATAGCTTGATCAACATCTTCTACTTTAATTCCAGCTCTCCAACATCGAGATCATTCTGTTGAAGTCGTCTATATGCTCTTGCATTGATTTTCCTCCTGAATATTTGAACGTGTAAGCGCTTCCTCTGATAAAGCTTGTTGGACAATGTCTTTACGGAATATTTTTCTTCCAAAGCCTTCCATAGTGAATCAACGGTTTCTTCTTCCATGACTTCTAGAACATTGTCTGCAATACTCAACTGTATTGTTCAGTGCTTTGGCCATCATCTCCTCCTTCTTGTCATCAGGTAATGACTTCGGCAATTTTTCTTTACCCTCCAACGCCTTTGCAACACCTTGATTTAGCAATGCCTTAACTTCAGCTTCCATAGTCTGAGTCGTTGGACCCGTCAAACTTCTCTACTTCAAATTTTGGCACTGACATCTTCGATCTAACACCAAGTGGCTCTTCAAGCACCAAGGAGAAATTTTTGATGTGGAAGAACCTGAGCATACTAAGAATAAATCCCAACCAAAGCTCTGATACCACTTGTTAGGAGATATCAAATCTAGATCAGAGATAGGTACACCCAAGTGTAATAAACACTTTATGGATGAGCTTTTGAAGAGACGGAAAAATGAAGCAAATAGTAATCCCTACGTGTCACTATTCACGTGAATAGTACCACAATAAAACCGTGTTGATATTGCTCCAGTGGGACCCACGTCACTATTATAAATAGTACTATACAAGTGGGACCCGCTTCACTCCAACAAAATAGATAAGAGAACTACACCAATATTCGTGGAAAACCCTCCTGTAATTTTGAGGGAAAACCAGGCCAAACTCCGACAAATATCCACTATATTTAAAGAGTAATTACAATATAGTGTATCTCTCTTCTACTACAATGTGTAGTATTACAGAAATATACCCAAAACCCCCAGTGTATACTCACACTACACTCTTGGAATTTTCTTACATACACTCTCTATTTTTCTCTCAGCTTACTCTACTTCTTCTTCTACTAGTACTAAGGAACCGCTTATTTGATTTATAGAGTTTTTGAGGTTACTGCGCATGTTACTATGCAATGCAGAGGAACTTCGTGACGTCCGCTTTCGCTATCACATGGTTACCATGGAAACTTATATAGGAACTCTCGTGATTTCGAAATTACTATACAAGTTACTGCAGTATAGGAACTTTGAAAATCAAAGCCACGCCTGACACTATTGAGTTGCTAGCTCGTGTTGGTTTTGACTATGCGACATATATGTGGTCCATCTGAATATGATAGGCCTATTGGAAACATACGTAATTGATTCGAGGATAGGCTTCAACATATTATCTACAGCTATCATGTTCATGTGACAACTAGTTGTCTTGCCTGCTGTTGAACATTATGCCTAGATAAAAATGATTGATGTGAAGCTTACATAGGTGATATAAACAAACCTGTAAAGTTTTTACGAGGTTATTAGCAAACTTCAATTGATGTTTATTATGCAGTCGGCAGTCCTCATAATTTTTGTGCAACTGAGATGATTCAAAAGAAAATGTGGAATTGAAACTCGGCCTTTAATCTTCATCCAGCGTAAGGTGTTGAGATATGTTTCATTTGCCTTTCTTTGCTAAGAAATATCTCTTACCCTGATCTGTCGATATAACTTTAAGAAGTTGTTTTAAATGTTCTTGTTTTCTCTGATAGTGACGGCTTATACTTTTCTAAGCAGCAGGTAGAAGTTTATTGCTCTTATATTCCTTGAATTTATCTCGTATCCTCTTTTAGCCTTATATGGCTAGCCAGATAAGTTTCTCTTTTTCAATCCAAATCATTTTTTTCTATTTAATAGACTCCTCAGGATTGAAAACATTGGCGTTTGGTGGATGTGATCGTTAGCCACGACTATCGTGACATGCTTCCTCTGTATTCTTTTTAATTTTCTCTTAATTTTTGTAAAGGTTAAATTACAAAGAACATATATCATATACAATTAATACTCACTCAATTCATAGAACTATACAATGAGCATCCCTAAATACTATCAGAACATTTGTTTCAAGTTTAAAATTATGTTCCTAAATCGTATTCATTAAAAAAATTGTTTGTTTACCATTAAACATTTATGAAATTATTTGTTAAGATTTTCATAAATAAATTTAAATTTTTTTTTATTTTATAATCTATATTCCTAGAATATATGTCATAATTTTCAAAATACCCTTAAGTCAAATAATTGTGAAAAAAAGTCAAATAATTGAGGAATGATTTAGTAATTATGTTTAATAATTATGATTTCTAAGTTAAGAATTTTTTTCCCCACTCTTCAACTTGGAAATTAGATTTTACTAAATCATAGGAAAATCTTTCTCCATAGAATAATCAATACCCAAAATTTTTCTAAAACTTACAACAAACGTAGAACATATCATTCCCAACTATCTATTAATAGGAATAATTAAATATACTATCTTTTTGGCCCGTGTACTTAGGTCCAAATATGGTTGTGGGAGGAAACTGTTCTAGTACTTAAGGAGTAGGGGAATGCATCTAATGCTTGGCAAGGAATTAGACAGGTATGGCCAAAATTCATGCAGAATATTATTTAGCACCTGGGTGATGGGAACACAGTGAATTTCTGGTTGGATAATTGTTACCAGGTGTTCAGTGACTCCAAGATTTTGTTGTGGTAGATCTTTCAAAGGAGATGCTTAATATGAGAATGGTTGAATTTACAACTCCTTGGGTAGCTGAACTGGAACTGTTGGAGCAAGTTATTGACCATGAGTTTCTGGATCTTTTTGTTCCTATTAAACCGCCCTCGTCTAATGTGGGAAAGGATAAATTGGCTTGGCTACATACTAGTTCGGGAGTTTTCTTGCAAGACAGCATGTGTTAGTTCTAATTATGAGTTTACTCATACTTCCTCTACAATTTTAGAAGTATTTGGAATCTTACCGCTCCCCAAAGACTCAAGTCTTTTCTGTGGCTTGCAGCAAACGACTCCTTGCTCACTAATGGAAATTGAATGAGGTGGCATATGGCTACTGATGCTAGATGTGCGATCTGTGGTGTTAATGAGGAGTCAGTGCTCCACACCTTGAGATTAAATATGACATTAAATATTCCTATAAATAGTGTCAATGTATACAAAGGGTCAAATCGAATGATATTATAGTGTGCACTATTGTTTTCAGTTACAGAGGTAAGTGTTGCTTTTCCTTTTGTAAAAGGAAAATTCTATTTTAGGTGTAGGCACTTATGTAAATTTTATATGATGTGAAATGAATGATAAAGAAATAATAAATTAAAAAAAATTATATATTTTATAAATAAGATATTTAAAAAAATTAGATATTAAAAAATAACAAATTGTTTACCAAAAAAATCCTCATAACCTCCGCCCCTCCAACCCCACAAACCAAAGAACACACGACAGCCTTATGGCAGTTGCATTGGTTCAGACCAAACCCACATGTGGTAGTTAAAGTGCTTTTCCGTATGTGTATAATCATATGTTCACCTGTTTAGAAAAATGACATAGGTGTGAATATCATGCTTTGTATTTTAATCATATCTGAGTAGTCAAATCTATCAAACAAAAAATCATCATCTATCAATCACATCAAGGGAAAACAATGTCACAGTAGTCAAAGCCCTTGTTTTGGCCCACTGCTTTACTTTTTTGTGGTGTATATGTTATGTGGGGCTGGTCCCTCCAACTGCAGAGGAAATGGATAAGATTAGAAGAACGTAGCTTTAAAATAGGGACCCTCTGGCACAACTTTCACAGAGAAATGAGTACTTGTCAAGAGAAATGTAAGGAGAACGAAAGAATTGCATTAAAAAATTATAACATTGTTATTCGAGTGAGGGATTCAAGTGTAAACATCTTGAAATTTTACATATACAACTGAAAAATCCAGTGACAATATTTATCTTTATTATCATAATTTTTCCAATTTTTCATTAAACAACGCGAATGAATATGTACAGATAATTACTCATCGCACAATAGACACATCTAACCTAGCCATCGTAATGGAATCCTCACAGGAGGCAAAAACGAGTGCTGAAATGGCCACAAAATCTGATCCTTCTAACACAAAAAGGGAAAAGAAAAATAACCACATTAAATACAGAAGCGCAAATTCCGCTGATGTTTGGTTGATTTATACAGACAAGAAGGCCCATATGCAGTACAACATACTCATGAGTGATATAATAAATCGCACAACTAATCAAACTAATGATAAGCTAAAGAACAAAGTCACAGCCACCATTGGAATCATTAACAAGGACAGTTGTTAGCAAAATTCTAATAATATTAACGACACTAAATCAATAAATTAAAAGGCTAATGATTCACGAACTCTAACAATCAACCAAAAGACGGAGTTCAAACCCCCAAACCCAGATTTTAAAATCAGTTACATATTCATAAATTAACATTGGATTCATAATACGCTTTAGAATACAATGAGCTGACATTATATTAATAAATAAAAACTAAACCTTTCAATTGTTTGGTTTCCATATGCTGTAAAAACACTTACCAATTAAACAAGCTTTTTTCGGAAAATATAAGACAACCCTTATTCTGGCTGCATATGCAGGCAGCTATCTCAGAGTTCAGGTCAGCACAGATGGTTCCTAATCACCCTTCTTGTGGTAATCAGCCCAGGTTCACGCTCTTTGAACCTGTTCTTTGCTGATTCAACCTTAGAGTTACCTATAGCCTCTTCAGCACCATCATATGCCTTATCAACAGTTTGGCTTGCCACCCCTTGCCGGGAGGATACCTTAGCCTTCTCCTCTGCAACTCTCTGGAACTCTTCAGCTGTGGAAGGTGCCCTCTCTTCCATCAAACGGCTATGGTTTCCCTTTTCTGCTTTCCCATAGTTCTGATATATATATACATATATGCATGGTCCATTCATTCAACGAACAAGAAACAAAAAATTTACAGGATTTTAATTCTTGATCACTCTGAAGTGAACAGATTCAGTTTTAAAAGAGAGTCAAACTGAACCGAAGTAAAATTTATTTTTGGATAGGATGAGTTCTTATCTTAAAACCAACCCAAAGTGTGATTACTCTTGTAGCAAACCCATTTAAGTATATATTTCATTTTCAGATTCAACTAGCTAAAATCTCTACTTTCTTGGTGGGTTTTCAGCCACTCCCTCATCCCTTGATTTCCACTTCCACAGCAAGATCATGCAGAAAATGTTCCATTGAATACATCCAAGCCTACCCGTCAAACACCTACCAAATACTAACGCTTAGTTTCTTGCAAGACAACTTGAAACCCCAATCAAAATCTCACATTAAACAAAACTTTCCCAGAAAGTATCTTGCAGAAAATTACTAGCTCTACAGGAAATTAAAGAAGAAAAATAGTCATAGAATTCTTGGCACACAACTTAAAGAAAACAGAAACATAGTGGAGGGTACCTTAATAGTGTTGTAGAAGAATGGTCTTGTAGACTTGGCCACGGAAGATCGTGAAGAGGCATGAAGAAAAGTGAGGAATTGGCGACCACCCATGTTGCTTCACTGCTTCTATCAGGAGGCCAAGGTTGGTTTGGCAGCGTCGAGGTTTTTTCTTTGGTACAGAGTCGAGGCTTTAAAAGTAGAGATAATTGCATAGGCACAACTTTTAATACCTTATTATCTCATTAGTACATACTCATGATAAAATGGGTTTATTAATTTTATGAGTTATGTTTTTGGAGTTATAATACATCGAAATTGTGTTAATCCATAACTCATTTATTCTTATTTAATGATAGAAAAGTGTGAATCAATATATGATTTATGTTCGTTTCCGTCTCCACTACTAAACATATTTACGTCTTCATATTTCTGTGGCAAATAATTTGATCCCACACCTCTTATGGAGCTTTCTATGCTCCTCACCTAATTACAACAAGGTTACTAAATTAACCCTATTTTAATTTTTAATTCCTTTGCATTTATTATATCTGAGAAATGAATTGTCTGCTATTGATATCTCATTGTGTGTCTTATATACAAGAGTGGGTGTGCACCATAAAGTCATACGAGTACGTGCAGCGAATAAAAAATCCCTATACTAATAAACAGATTGATAACTAATTATGTTAAATAAAGAACACGTGATGTAATAGGCATTGTTTATCTGTTGAGTGTGATGCTCCCCTCAAGGTGGGTTGTAGATATTTTGAAGCCCAAGCTTGGATATGTCTTGAAGGAACCGAGTGAGAGGTAGTGGTTTAGTCATGATGTTCGCAAGTTGATGTTTGCTAGGGAAGAGATGATTTGAGCCATCCTTGCTGAACATATTGACGCAAAAAGTGACAATCAATGTCAATGTGCTTGGTACGTTCATGGAACGTAGGGTTAGTGGCAATGTGAACTGAACTAAGTTGTCACAAAAGAGCTTGACTGTAGGAATGGTGATTCCGAAGTCTTTGAGAAGTTGGGTTAGCCATACAAGTTCACTTGAGACACTTGCCATGGCCCTATATTCAGCTTCAACAACGAACGAGAAACAGGAGCTTGTTTCTTGGACTTCCATGAGATCAAAGCATCTCTAAGAAGATACAGAACTCGATGTTGATTTGCGGAGTTCAGGCAGCCACCCAGTCGGCATCAACATATGTAGAGATAGAGTGAGAGGTATAGGAGGGGAAAAAAATTCCTTGACCCACTGTGTGTTTGATGAATCTCAACAAATGATGAACTCATTGAGATGAGAGGAGTGAGGTTGTGCAACAAATTAGCTAAGTTTGTTTTACCGTGTAAGCTATGTTGTTTAGAGAGTGTCAGGTAGATAGACGTCCAAGCAAGCAACGATAAGCGAAGGCATCTAAGTAAGTCTCCATCATCTTTGGTCAACTTGGCATTGTGTTCCATGGGAACAAAAGCAGGCTTGTATGCCAAAAAACCTATTTCATCAAGGAGGAGAGAGCATAATTGCGCGAGATAGGTAAATTCCATTATTGGAGTGGATGATTTCCAAACCAAGGAAATACTTCATGTCACCAAGGTCCTTTAGTTTGAAGACAGATTGGAGGTTGTTTTGCCATGTTGAGTGAAGAGACCGCACGGCAAGGATGATGTCGTCGACATGGATGAGGAGTACAACTCGAGAAGATCCAGACCGTGATGGAATAGTGAGTAGTCATTCATTGACTAAGTGAAGCCATAAGAGAGTAAGGTAAAAGAAAACTTGGTGAACCACTGCCGAGAGGCTTGTTTAAGGCCATAGATGGACTTATTTAATCGGTCAAGTTCTCCCCTTGTCCCATAGAATGGGTGGAAGGAAGGCCAAGTGGGATTTTCATATATACCTCCTCAAACATATCGCCATTCAGGAATACATTGTTTACATCGAGTTGAAGTAAGTGTCATTTGTTTGCGGCAACCAAGGCTAAAAGGACTCGAAGAGAGGTGAGTTCAGCAACGGGGAGAATGTTTGCAAGTAGTCGATGCCAACTTGTTAGGTAAATCCCTAAGCTACCAGGCGTGCCTTATAACGAGCAACCGTGCCATCATTGTGCTTAACCTTATAGATCCATCTGCAACCTATTTGTTGCTTGCCAGGAGGTAAAGGAACAATGGACTAGGTATGGTTGTTGGTCATAGCTTGGATCTCTTCAGCCATGGCTTGACACCATTCGGGTAATTGACTTGATGATAGTATTGTGGTTCAATGGAAGCAGTGATGTTGTTCACAAAGGTTTTATCGGATGGAAAGGCGATGGTAAGATAGAGAAGAGGATATGGGGTATGGTGTTGGAGAGAATGATAAACAAAATCTCGCAAGTAAATAGGCAGCGGAAGTTCGGGAAGACTTTCTGACAAGGGGTTGTTGTGGGATGGGGGATTGGGGGTTGCGGTGGATGAGGACTAAGAGTTTAAGAAGTGGGTGTATTAGAAAGGGCATATGTTGGAGTGAGATGTATTAGAGGTGGGTTCATCAGTGGCTATTGGTAGAATTGGAGTGGATGATAGGTTATTTGAGAGAAAGATGGGAGGTCATGAGTAGCTTGCAAAGGAAAAATGGATTCATGAAAGACAACATCACGTGAGATTTGAAAAGAGTGGTACGTAAGTTGTACACACGGATCCTTTATAGCCAGGGTATCCTAGAAACACACATGGCTCAGATTGGGGTGAATTTGTGTCTAGTAGACAAAAGGGTTGAAGTGAACATAGGCAACCAAATACCCGCATGCTATTGTAATCTGGGTTTTGTTATACAATAGCTGGTAAGGAGTTTGGTGTTTCAATAGTGGAGATGGACCCGTTAATGATAAAGGCAGCAGTGGCCACATATTCACCCTAAATCGCAGGGAACACATGATTGAAAGAATAGTGCGTGAGACATATTCAACAAATGTTGATGTTTGCGTTCCACCATAGAGTTTTGTTAGGGTTTTCCACACAAGAGAATTGGTGTTCAATTCCCTAAGAAGTTAAAAAGGCTTGAAGTTTCAACTCAAGCGCATTATCACTTCACAAGCATTTGACAACCACCCCAAACTAAGTTGTTACCCATGTGAAGAATTGTTGTAGGATAGTGGAGCTTGTGATTTTGTGTGCATGAGGTGAATCCAAGTGTATCATGTGTGATCATCCACAATGGTGAGAAAGTACCTATAGCCACCCAAGAGTTTCCTCATGGAATAGTCCCCAAACATCACAGTGAACCAGATCAAAAGCATTAGCAGAATACAATTGAATGAAGCAAATGATAAATGCCTTTGTTTGGCTAAAGGACATACAGAACAAGTATGTATTTCAGCAAATTTCTTATTATCAAACTTGTAAGGTGGATTGTAAAGTGTGTAATCTGGAAAGGAAGTGTGTCCTAGTCTACAATGCCATACATCAGTCACTTTATTATTATGTGTATTAGCAACTAAAGTTTGAGAACTAGTGTTGGAAAAGTTTACAACATTATGAGTAAAAGAGTGACTAAATGTGGCAGCATTAGAACATATAAGCTATCTAAGAGCTCAACCTTGCCAATCATCCTTTACCAGGGGGTCCTGGATATAGAACATAAAAGGTGTGAATGTTAGGTGAAATGAAGAGGATTTCAGAAAAGCACTTACGAGAAAAGGTTGTATTTGAAGCTAGGCACATAGAAAACATCGTGCAAATTTAGTGATGGTGTGAGGGTGAGTGCCAATGAAGTGTACAGGGATAGCAACTTTATTTGGTAAAAAAACATATAGATTGGAGACAGGAGTAATTGATGAGAACTGAGACTTGTCACAAGTGATATGGCAGCTAGCTCAGAATCAATAATCCAATCAGATTGTTTTAAAGAAGTAATAGAAGGAACATATAGGACAATACCATGTTCCAGAGGGATAGCATGGTGAGTGGTCTCTAAGGTAGTGGAGGTGGAGGAGTCTTGTGCAAGTGAGTGGCTAGGACACCATAAGTTGCTAAAATGTTCAACAGCACCAAGCCTGGATCCGAAGGAGGTAGATCAGATCTCTCATAGAACCATTGACAACATTTGTGGATGATTTTATGTTCTTCTTCTAACCTAAAGGATAGCCATGAAGTTTGAAGCACCTATCAACAGTGCCAGCTATTCCACAATGAGTGCAAATCGACTTTTCTCTCTTGTTTGATTTTGGCTTCGAATTAACAGTTTTGGCATTGAAAGCCAGGAGGAGTAGAAGTTGATTCACAACTTAGGTGTCATGAGTTGGAATGGCCTTCTACCTCTTCTTGAGTGACAAGTGAGAACACCTTATTGATCGAAGGAAGTGGATCCATGAGAAGGATTTAAGCGCGAACCTTAGTGAACTATCGTTCAATCCTATCATAAATTGTATCACCTGCTAACTTGGAGCTAATCGAGGAATGGATGGATTCCACACAAGAACAATTAGTAATAGGGCGATATTCACCAGTTCTTCCAGAACGATTTCAGCTGGTAAAATAGGCGCTAACAGAGAGAGCACCTTGATGGAGACTCATTATCTCCTTTTGGATCTGAATAAGCGAGCTACATTGCGCTGATGGAAGCGTTCTTTCAGATCCAGCCAAATCTCACTTGCATAGTGGTATGAGACCACCGTAGGGATGATTTTTTTGGAGATGGCGTTGAGGAGCCAAGAAATCGCAATGTTGTTGTTACTGAGCCAATGTTGATAAAGAACAACATCAGCTTCTGGATCAGGAGATGGAAGAGATCCATTGACAAAGCAGAACTTGTTCATGACACAAAGAGCGATCTTCATCGCATGACTCCAGGAGCCATAGTTATCTCCGGTAGGAATGAGAAACTAAACTGGGCCAGGGCTATCGGAGTGATGGATGTAGAAAGGACTTGAACGTCATCTACGGATGCCATGAGAGCCATTGAAGCTGAGGGAAGAAGAGGAAGATGAACAAAGTGGACAAAGGGAAATTTGGGCGCGAAAACTAGGCGCAAAAAAAAAATTCAGAATGTTAGGGAAGAGAGAGGAAGAGAGATTATACTACTCATACCATATTATATATGAGAAATGAATTGTCTACTATTGATATCTCACGTGTGTCCTATATACAAGAGTGGGTGTGCACCATAAAGTCATACGGAGTACGTGTAGCGAATAAAAAATATCCCTATACTAATAAACAGATTGATAAATTTTGTTAAATGAAGAACACATGATGTAATAGGCGTTGTTTATCTGTTGAGTGTGAGAGCAGTCATTCACCTCTCTTTGCCTTGCATCCATGTTTCTTTTCGTCGCCGCGTTTGCTTTGCTTTGTCCACTACACTCTACTTCTCTCAAATCTTTTCAGAGATAATTTAACCTTTTGTATATGATGGGAAAGTTGTTAGGTCAAAGTTTTCCTCTCATTTCATCCCCAAATACTTTTGTTTCATGCTATTTGATTCCATCCTCTTACCAGCATTAAGTTCGTTACTTCATTTCCACCTTTTATACTCATTTGGGTCCTTTTTGATCTTCAAGTTTCGATTTTCGGCTTCCATACACTTTAACACTTGAAATTTGTTTGATCCCTTAACTTTCTTTTTTGTCTGCATTATAAGTTCCCTCCAGTGATTTATCAAGTTTAAATGTCAGAGATATGTTGGCAAAATAGCTATAATTTGAAAGTGGGATGAGGAAGCATGTTGTGTTAATGGATGGTAGTGGTGGTTTTGTGATAAATTAAAGGCATGTTGGTGGAAGAGAAGACGTCCATGGTGGTGAATGAGAGTGAAGGGTTGAATGACATAGAAGGGCTAATTTTGTCGTTCAAAAATTATAACTGCTAACTTTAAAAATTATTTTTTATCTTTTATTTTATATAAATATTATTTCTTTAGATCTGAATTGTTCAAATAAGATTTAATGGTTATAAATAGAAAACCATGTAATGATCCAAAACTAAGGTAGGAGTAAATTATCAGCCACCATATTTCTATATTTGTATCTTGTAGACAATAAACAAATGCTTTCAAAAGGACAATGTTGCTGCCCTGCAAGTTATGTTACTCTCTATGCATTGCCTGAATAAATAATAGGAAGACAATGATTACTTGAGTTTTAAGTTAACTATTTTAGTTATGGTGGTACTTTAGAAGGCGCGGACACAGAGAATTCTCTAAATTAATCAAATTGTTTTATGGTAACTTGTTGAGGTATAATAATTTTTCATATCGTGGGTTTAAGAAAGGGGTAAAGGAAGTGTATTATCTTTATTAAAGTTTTCTCTATATAAATTTTGATAGAATTATTTTTTAAATAATTGATATTAAAAAAATTAATTTTGAGAGAATTGATTTATGTTTAAAAATAATATTAAAATAATGAGTTTAAAAGAATTTATGCGAAATATAAAAATAAGAGAAAATTACACCAACCTCCCTTTAGATTCAGTAAAATTATACTCAGCACCTTCTATTTTGTAAAATTATCATTGACCTCCCTTAAATTTACTAAAATTACACTGACCTCTTCTATATATACTAGTTCGTTAATTTAAGTGACAAAGAAATATAATATGTGATATATATATATATATATATATATATATATATATATTATTATTAATGATGAAATTATAATATTTTAGTAATATTTGGTATATATATTAACTAAAATACCTTTTTTGTTTTTATCATAAGTTATAATTATAAGTTTTTTACATGTGATAAAAAAATATTTTATTTAATTGATGTGTTAAATATTATCAAAATATTATAGTTTTTCATTAATAATTATATATATATATATTCTATGTTATTTTTCTTTCTCACTTAAATGAACAAATTAGTATCTGTAAGGGAGGTTAGTGTAATTTTAGTGAATCTAGGGAAGTTAAAGTTTGTAAAATAAAAGATAAGTGTAATTATACTAAATCTTAGGAAATGTGAGTATAAATTACCCTAAAAATAAAAATAAATTGTTTAGCTTTTACTAGAATTGATTTATTCATTTTTTTTCCCAATTGAAACACTTCTCTTAAAATTAAAACATCAAACCAAACGGTTTCAATTTTTCTGAAACCATTTCTATTACCACAATGGGAAAATATTTGCAAACCAAACAGGCTGTAAGTGGTTTGCCATTTTTTTTTCAAATAAGATATCAAATTCAAGGTGATGCAAAGAAACTACTATTAAAAAGGATTTGTTTTATGATAGAGTAACCTACTCAAATTAAATTAGTCAAAATTAATAGATTTTGAATACGAATAATAATAATAAAAAACAATAGTATTATCTATGCGAAAAACATGATGCTTCAAGTAGTTTTCCTCAGAGTCGCTTCATAATTTGAGTTGATATAATGCACTGGGGACTTGGGGTTGTTATGTGTCAAGATGAAACATATGCCCTTCTCTTTTCATTTATATATAAATACACACAAACAAACTACCTTCTATATATATATTAAAGGTAACCTGATTCTAGGAGTTAGACGAGTCAGTTATGTGGTGAATATTTCTTTTTGGCAAGTAGTAACGTGGTGAATATACTATATTATAATTAATTCTTTTCCCATAAAATGCAACACTTGGTCTTAGAAAACATACTGCAAATAAGAAAAAGTCAAGATAATATCAAGAGCTCATTAAGCCCGTTTGGATGTGCAAGATCTTTTTCTAATTGATCATTTTAATTAAAATCTTTTGAATAATTAAAAGTTTATTTATGTTTGGATGTAATGTCAATTTATATTTGAATGAAATATTAAAATATCTTTATTTACTGTCAAACATCTTTTTTATGTTATAAAAAAGATATTTTTCAAAAGATGAAAATTCTAGCTTTTAAGAAAAGATCAATTTTTAATTTTTCTTGTGATTCTGCCTTTACTTAAAAAAATTATAAAAACATACCAAAAAATACAAAAAGATATTTTTTTAATTAAAAAAATCTTTCTTTTTTTTTTATTTTTTATCAAAACATCCAAATGAGCTAATTGTAATGGAAGAGGAATTTGAGATTGGGAAATAAAGGAATTGGAGGAAGAATCGATCATTAGAGGAAATTATAGAGAGGGATAAGAGAGAATACTCGAGGGAAATCACATTTCACATATATTCCTTACATTACAATTACTAATTCACCTATTTATTCCATTTCCAACTATAATTAGCCCCACTAATTATGCTATTTGGGCCCACTAAGCTTGGTACACACTCATCTTGTGCTTTCAATGATACGATATGGGTTTATCTAACCTGTTACTACTGGGAATGACAAAGCTAGAAACTCACTAAAAAAAAAAGCCTCGAAACTTACTTTCTTGGAATTCTTAACCTTAGCAAAACCCATATGATATTTACGGATACATCAGTATGCTTCAGAGCACTATGTGTGGAATTACATGAGAGAGAAAATAACTAATAAGGCACAAAATCAGGGAAGGAGAATGAGGTCAGATGTGTGCTTGAATCGTTCGTGGAATGAGGCATGTGCTATCCAACTTCGAAATGGTGAGGTGTGACACTAGAATTTTCCATGCTCTATTAGCTTGAAATCTTTGGTTTGAGTCTTTGACCCAAGCTGCGACAAGTAAAACCTGTCAAAGAAGAAACAACTCCAATGGAGGATAATATTTCTATGTAGAAATTTTCATCTTAATACTTGATTCATGTTCTTCTGCAAATCCTGAATTTGAAAAGCGTGTCCTTTGGCCTGACCGCCTGGTGTGATGCATGTTCATGATTTCCAAATGGGAGGTATTTTGAACATTGATGCAAACCAAATTGACAAAGTAGAAGCATAGATGAGGTTGCAGTTGAAGTTTGAGAATTGTCAGATGCGTCTTTTGCCTCTTGAACTGATTTACTACGATTGTAATCTGCATGAGAGTACGAGCTATTGTGGGATCATCTGTCCATGCTTTCCCTGGAAAACTCGATTTTATCCCTTCTGACACTAGATCAATCCTTGGAACACTTTGGTTTGTTCCATCGATTGCTTTGCTACAATCATCCTTTTTGAAGGATGAACTTGCATTATTAGGAAAATTGAAATTGACAAACTTAGGCACCTTGATATGATTTTCCTTATTTGAAAGGGAAACTGTTTATTGCAGATGTTGACACTTTACGTCAACAACAAATAATTAATGATTCCCTTTAAACAGGAGGTCAAATTGCTTTAAACCAAGTGTTTGTCGACAAACAAGAGTTTGGACGTTAACCTTTGCTTTTTCCAAATCTTGATTTGAGGAGCAAAAAATTACAACTCTTGGATTCCCTATCAGATAGAATCAAGTGTCAAATAAGTGTGAATGAAATGAGGATGGAATGCGTAATGTGATTTGTGTGTTGTATATGAATGATGACTGATAGAATGTTAAATGCCAAAGAATTATAGAATGTAAAGTAATTGATTTACAAATGTAAGTAAATGTACATAAATTATGAAGGAAATAAAGGAAATCTAATCTTAGGAAGCAGGAAATTGGGGTTGAGAATAATTGCTCAGAGGACTCTGGACTTTATTTAGTCATTAGGGTGACGTTGTTAGAGCGAATGTGTGAGTAAAAATTCCAACCCCTTATAAATCTACAAAACCACTATTTATAGACATCCTAGGACTCTAAGATCTTGACATTTGTCTTTGGTTACGTCCTTGGATGTTGTCCACGTGTCTTTGATAGTTTCTTCTTTGTCACATGCCTTCTTTGTCACACCTTCATAAGGCTTCTACCAATAACTCGTCTGAAAACCACTGACAACCTTACTAATAGTTGATCGACCAATGTCTGTTTCCTAGTGATCATGTGCAATCTTCTCAAAATCTTCAAAATTTCTGAGTCTCAAATGACAAACATGGACTTTCACTTGTCGAACTCGAACATAACAATCTTGTCATCACTAGCTTGCAATATTGGTATTCAGACTTCACCTTGAGTGGCCATCGTCAGCGTCGACATGTCGATTAACAAACTTGAAGATTTGCCAATTTTGATCTTTTCCTCCTTGCAAGTTAACTTCAGTCTTGGTCAACTTTATTATGTCAAATATATCATGCATTATCATCCTTAAGAGTCTTTTGTGTCTTAAGAGTTTTTTGTGTCTTAATAGTCAAACTTCTCTTATCATGGCCTTTAATCCACCACGATCGAATGATAGTTCGACATTTTAACACTTGATGAAATTATGCGCCAACATGATGCCCCCACAACTCCCATTTTGAAGAGCTTTTGTCGATGAGAAGTTGGGAGTTGTAATTTTGAAATTAAAAAATATTTTCCACTAAGTAAAACAAACCCTTGATGATAATTAATGTATCACGTTAATTCAAACTGCCACACCAATCCAATCATGTCACATTATGGGCCCGAATTCTAAGGCCCCATAACTCCAATTCATAACCTTTTGAGAGGCTTATAAATACCCCAAAGGCCTCACTTTTTCACGCTTATACTCATAGCTCACATTGTTCATCTTCTTCCTCTTCTTGCTTCAAAGCTTTTGATCTTATTCCTTATATCTTCAAGATTTCCTGCCTATGGCTTCCCAATCCAAGACCACTTCTTCCAAAGGTGATGTTTTTATTAGATCTTCTCCTTATGACCCTAAGAATTCTCAACTAGTGGCCTTGGCTTAAGAACCCATCACTAACCATGATGGAGGTTTCATAATGGGTCTTGATCCGAGAACTCCTCAAAACTTACCTCTCAGGTACTACTTTCTTTCTCAATAAGCCCTAATATTCATGCTTATGTAGGTTCTGCATTAACCCATAGGCAAGCTAATAAAATAGGAATCAATTATCTTTCTTCTAAGCCACAAGAAGTTTTGGCTAGCTGCCCCCATATATACTGCAAGTATTTTAGTTCTAGCTCTAGGTTGTTTAGAAACTAACCTAAGAACTCTAAAGCATTCCTTGAATGGTTCAAGAGAATGGAAAGCAGTGAAATTTACTTCCTGAAACATATAGTCATCTTCGACCTCATCCAATTAGCCAAATACCCTATTAAGTTCAATAACAACATGTTAGGGTCTATTATATACTTTTGGAATTCAACCACAAATTCTTTTCTACTCTTGTGGCATGATTGGTCCAACTCTATTTGAGGCAGTTGGGATCATCTCTTTGACCCAAGGGATCAATATCCTTCCCCATATGGAACCTTGAAACCCATCCAAATATACTTTAGATTTGTCTGACATGTCTTATACTACCTTTGTCGACAACAATAAGGGAAGTGGCCTTGTAAATGATAGTGAGCATGTCATTTTCTCTATTATTGCCTTAATTCAATCGTCTTACACTCTAGGAGCGTTAAGATGCAAGCCATGTACCTTCATTTGGCAGTGTTGTTGCATGAAGGCAATAAACTTTGTCTTGCCAAACTATTCCTGGCACATCTTTATGACGAACTCTACTACTTCGTCACTAAGATCAGGAACGAGTCTCTCAACCTTGGAGGCCAATGTGGTTACTTCAACATTGGCTGAATGCCATCTTTGAACCCCAACTAAGTTGTTCTGATCGGAATTGATCGAGGTTGTGAAGGGCCTTAGCTCTCCTTTATCTTGCACCAAACTAAAGGATTCAAAACCTTTCGCAAATTCTCGCATTTCTTTCAACATTTCCATGGAGCTTCTTTTGCTGGTACTAACCAAATAAACCTTACCCTTTTTGTCAAGCGATGCTTTGCTCCACCATGGTTTATTAATCCCATAATTCAAGACACAGAAATTGGCAGAATTGAAGTGATGCCATTTGGTCAAATTTCCTCGTGCACAAGTTTTTCCTTTAGGCCTACCAGGGTCAAACGCTTTCGGTTTTGTTCTACATGCCCCCAATTTCGTAGTGCAACAATTTGGTTTTTCACAAGCAATTCCAGCACCATTGACAATCGACCTTAAGGAATAACTTTGCCATTTTGAGGTTTCATTTCTCAAAGATTTGGATTATTGGTTGTCAAATAACGAGTCAAGAAGAGATGTTTATTCTCCAATGGTAGAACCTAGTTCTTTCCCAAGTGTGTCATCCGTCGCTTGGTGGAGTGATTATTACAACAATCTTCACATCAATTTATAAACCATCGAAAAATGCATTCTGACTCAATCTTTTGGTGATTTGGAGGAGGGACAAGAAGGCGAAGCTGATCCAAGTAATGAATTTATACTCGTCATTTAATTTCACTCTCCTTTATTTATTGAATTTATGAACATATGTTCTTATTTTCTTTTAGGAGAGAACAATGCAGAAGGATAAGGTCAAAAATGGAAAGTGACTGTTTAGGATAAAAAAACCCAAGGCAAAAGATATATCGACCAAAGCAGGGCATCGACCAAAATAGAGAAATCGACTAAAGCTCCTAAGACTTTAAAAGTATCGAGATCTGCCCTTCCTTCCCATTTTCGAATCATCAACTCCCTCGCATACTTTGTCTAACAAAGTAAATAATTTTTTTGCGACAACATGTTTTCTTATATTTATAATTGTATGTTGTCAAATGTTTCTAGTCAATTGCCGTTTCTAGTCAACTAATGCCATTTCTCCTATCTTGATTGTATATCGAGCGATATGCTCGATTATTGATTCCCCATTTTCACTAGAAAATTTTGTCAAAGATTTGGGAATCTTCCAACCCCTAGCCACTTCAACCTATTGAATATAATTTAGGAATGCAGCAGGGAAAAAAGGGTTAATCTGCAAAGCCAACATTGAAGCCAAATTTGTTCAAAACATTTTGCACTGCACGTGTAATGTTTTGATTTTGCTGAAAATTTTGAATTTGGCGCACATGATGCTCCCTAAAATTTGTTGTTGAACATTTTGAATTTTGTTGTTAGCGTCTTGTCTCTTACGGACAAGATGGATAATTGGGTCGGAATTGTCATTTTCATTTGGAGGCGGATTATTGATTTCATCGTGAATGTAAAGGTCATTTGGATTGTCATCCAAAGTAATGGATCAGCTGTTGATGTATTTGTTGAGCAAGTTGCTAGAATCTTGCATTGTTTGTTTCTGTGAAACACGTCAATGTTGTCGCATTTGTTGTGTCAACATATTGATGAAGTTGTGATGACTTTCATCAATTTGTTGTCGAAACACGGTCATTGAATTGACAATATGTGTAGGAGTTCCTGTCATACCCATTCTAGGCATGTCAGGGAAAATTGGACTTGTGTTTGGTTGCCATATAATGGTTGGGTTTGTCGATGACATGTTCCCTACTCCAAACATAGAAGAGCCCATTAATTGAGGGCTAACAAAACCAAACTATGGAATATTTGTACCAAATTGTGGTACATGTGACATAAACGACACACTTTGACTCTGAAACAGAGGATTATGCAGATGTATATTGTGAAACATGCCACTATTCCCAACATTTGACGGATTCCAAGTTTGGTGGGTTCCCCATGTTATGGAGGAGGTATGTACCCTGGGGTACATAACCTGAAGGAAGACCATATGGAGGCAATGTCATCGCGATATTAGTGCTTACACTTGTTTGTGGCATATTATCATTTGTCTAACTAACAAGAGTCAAGATAGGCTCCAAAGAATGAGCGGCATTATTTTCCGCCTCATTTCATCCATCCTCTCACGAAGATGATGCTCTCGACATGTTAACACAATAGTCCCACTATGCAAGTGCATACACTTTGTCTTTGTTCTTTATTTATTTATTTATTTATTTGACACTTTTTTTAACCAATATGTCCCACCAAGCCTCCAATTTGTTTATTGCAGATTTGAACACTTTTCATCAACAAATATTCAACGATTCGCTCTGAATAGGAGGTCAAACTGCTTTAAACTAGGTGTTTGTCGAGAATTCAAGAGTTTGGACGTCAATCTTTGCTTTTCCAAATCTCAATTCAAGGAGCAAAAAACCATTCCTCTTGGGTTCCACACCAAAGAGAATCGAGTGTCAAATAAATGTGAATAAGATGAGGATGAAATGCATAATGTGATTTGTGTGTTATATATGAATGTTGATGATAGAATATTAAATGTAGAAGAATTGCATAATGTAAAGTAATTGATTGACAAATGTAAGTAAATGTGTAGAAATTGTAAAAGAAATAAAGGAAATCTAGGGTGCGTTTGCTTTGCGTTTCAGTTTCAGTTTTAGTTTCAGCTTTCAAGATTTGTGAAGGAAAAATGAAAAACTAAACTTAAATTTTGAGTTTTCAGTTTTAGCTTTTCCTTCACAAATATGGAAAACTGAAAATGAAAACTGGCAAAGGAAACGCACCCCTAGTCTTAGAAAAGTAGAAAATTAGGGTTGAGAATAATTTTTCAGAGGACTTTGGACTGTTTAGTCATCAGGGCTACTCTGAGAGCCATGTGTGAGTAAAAATTTCAATTCCTTACAAATGTACAAAACCATTATTTATAGATATCCTAGGACTCTAAGATCTTGACATCTGCCTTTGGCTTGCATCCTTGGATGTTGTCTACGTGTCTTTGAGATCTTCTTCTTTGTCACACGCCTTCGTTATTGAGCAATTACCACTTTGTTGCGCCTTCATAAAGCTTATGTTAGTAGCGTTGAAAATTGCTGACAACTACTGCGAATTGTTGATCGACCTATGTTTATCTCCTAGTGATCACTTGGCAATCTTCTCAAAATCTTCAAAATTTCTAAGTCCTAAATGATAAACATGGACTTCGACTTGTCAAACTAGAACATAACAATCTTGTCATCAATCTTGGGTATTCAGACTTCACCTTGAGTGACCACCGTCGCTTCAACATGTTGACGACAAACTTGAAGTTCTGTCAATTTTGATCTATTCCTCCTAGCAAGTTAACTTTAGTCTTGGTCAACTTTATTATGTCAAATATCTATCATGCATTATCACCCTCAACAGTTTTCATGCCTCAGAGTCAAACTTCTCTCATCATGACCCTTAATCCACCACTGTCGACTGACAATTTGATATTTTAGCACTTGATGAAATTTGGTGCCGGCAGGAGCTAATAGAACTTTCAAAACTATAAGCAAAACTTTTGTCGAAACAAAGGAAGTTAACTCCTTTAGGTGCCACAAATGGCAATTTCTCAGGAATCTCCACCGAGGTTTGGTTTCTGCCAAATTCACTTACGTCAGAACAAGCCTCTATTTGGACAAGACTTTCCTTGTTTGGAGTTACCAAGCCTTGTTCTTGTGTACTAGGAATGGGCAATGCTGACTTCTCTATATTGATGAAGCTAATTCCTTTTAGTCTTGGTGTAGGTTGATGTTGTACAATGCCTGTCACCTTATCTTCTGAAGTGATAAAAGAATGAATTCCCATAGAATTGATTAGTTGGATAGAGCTGCCACGACTGTTAGGTAGCACACTACAACTCGTGTTTCTTGATAGGAGAGGATATTTTAACTCTGGTCCGGAAACGCCCGAAAGCATAGGACTATCTTCCTTGGGTGGTAACTGAATAAATAAAGCCCAATATAAGCGAGAATAATTATATACTACATTACATGCACATCAATTACCTAACTGATACCATTTTTTATATTAAGTTCATCCACACAAGGTCATTTACAAAAGTGGACTCATATAAAGTGGATATGCTACCTGGTGTGAAAATAAGCAGGCATCACCTCTGCTACAAAAACCTCTAGACACAAAATTGTTACAAGGGTACTTGGAGAGCTCATGATCAAATGGGCAGGCATCCCCTTTCATGCAAGAGTGACGAGCAAAATGACGACATGGCTGCAATTTCAAAATCAATATTGTTAAGTAAATTTCAGACAACTTTATTGGCAGGATAATTCCTGATTCAAAATTTATGAAAAAGAAAATACCGTTGATTTTGTCAAAGGCACAGTGTCATGTGAAAACTTGCACTTGTCACCCTAAAATTTGTTTTGTACATGGCAAGAGCAAAGGAAGTTAGAATAAAGAGAAAACTTTCAATACACTAATATAACATGCACAACGTATTGCACAAATTTGCAAAAGTACACTACTCATACAACAATGACCAGCGTAGGCTATTGTAAAAATTTTCAAAGGTTTAGGTCAATTCAAATGTCACATAAATGAACTTTATGCAGGTCAAGTTAGAGGAAATGAACATGTTATCCACCTCCTAGAGTCACATCTTTAAATAAAATATCAAAACCGAATAACAAATTCTCTCATGCGTCATGTAAGATCTAAAGTAAAATAATGACAAAAACAATAAGAAAAAAGATAACTACTCCATACAAGTATAAGGTGAAAAACATTTCACATTTCACCATAATTGAGTTATGTGACAACCTTATGGCACCTTCCAACGAGATAATGGCGACAATATATGATTGTTTTCGATTTTTGTACTGAATGCAACTTCAACCTTTTAACACCAAGTTGTTTGTTATTTTCTGCCCGATTCTTTCGCTTCTTTTCCTACACAATGAAGTTTAACAAATAAAGAATTCAGAAACCAAATTTATGGATTATTCTATGCAGACAACATGAAATTAATTGATGTTGAGGTGACTTAAAAGGAGGTTGAATGTAATTAAGTAGCTTCAAAATGTTAAGAACATCAAATATCAAAAGAGTACCTTCCTCTTATTTTTCCTTTCTTCAAAACCAGGACCATGCTTTTTCTTACCAATGTTATCAACCTTTTGCTGCAGATGATCAACAATCAACCAAAGAAAAATAAACATCTTTAGTCATATAGTCGGTCCACATTATGGAACCCTGCATTGGATGCCCATACCAATGGTTGACCGTAAAATAATTCTTGAACATAATTTCAGTATTTAATTAATTTGGTTCAAAATCTCGAATGGTGCAAACAATTTAGCCATATTCACGTGAACCAAAAACCACATAAATAAACTTCGGGCCATAAACAGTCAATAAATGGGTCTGCACTTTATAAGGTTTAGGGGAGGAGAAGGGACATTGAAAAGCATTGCAGCCTACAAAATTAAATTGATATGATTTTCTTTAAACTTTAAAAACAAAAAATAACAAAAGGAATGATATTCACGTAATCAAATCTCATATAGTCATATTCATCATTGGCGATGTGAAATATGAAAATAATTTGAAATCAAATAAATAATATAAAAGCTTATCATTTAATATCGTAGAAGTGAGTTTAAGGTTAATGTAACAAGTGAAAATTATACCTTTGATGCAGATGAATTTCCATGATTGTGGCTATCATCTTTACCATTTCCAGGCGTAAGCACATAATCACACTTGCCTGCATAATCACAAAAATTTCTTCAGAGATTTCAACTCAACCCCGCATGCAAACCTATTTTTATTACTAGACCTAGGTTCCACTTGCCTACTGTGAGAGCCATCTTGATATGTGTTTACTATAAATGAATTAGATTCATAACCTTATTTTTCTCTATTCACTATATTATAATGAAATACTATGCCTTTAACTATACTTTTGGGCTTCTGAACCTCATCTATTTTATTCCTGATGTAAAATTAAAGAATATGAAGAAGACATATCAAATGAATTACCATCCCTTCCACAGTCTCCAGCAAGTTCTCCTTCTTCTATGACTCCTTTTTCTATCAAAATACTTGAAGAGTTTGGTGTAAGTTCTCCCTCTTCCATGTCTTTTTTATTCTCTTCATTTTGCTTTTGAAGTTGATCTATTGGAACATCAGAATCAACTAACCTTCCGTCTATTTGGTAACCCATCAACTCAACTTCATTACTGCCATCCCGTTTCTCACCTAAACCCGAGAGGAAGGAGATTAAACCACTATCATCTTCAGTTCCTTCCATTGCTCCCTCCAAGTTATCCATTATCTTTTGATGCTCGGTAAAATCATTCTCTTTTTCAGACATGTTTTCCTCTTGCCTTGTATAATCCTCAACTTCCTTTATTCCCAACATATGCTCTATATCATGTAGAAGCACATCATTGGTAGCAGACTCCCTACCTTTGTCTCCAACCCCTTGAGTGATCTCATGGATCTCCTGTGTTGTTTTCTCAGTACAGGATCCTCGGGATCCACAGAAGCAGAACCAGTAAATTTAGAG
This sequence comes from Dalbergia oliveri, assembly GCA_030441495.1. Lineage (NCBI taxonomy): Eukaryota > Viridiplantae > Streptophyta > Magnoliopsida > Fabales > Fabaceae > Dalbergia > Dalbergia oliveri. The sequence continues at coordinate 12,365,959 of JAMLFY010000001.1, forward strand.
AACTCAGGCCCCTTTCTGGTTCCTCTTGCTCCATTCTATCACCGCCATTATCTTGAAACAAAAATAAATACAGTTGAAAATAAATAAAACAGAGGAAACTAGATACGAGAAACATGAAACTAAATTGAAATCAACAATAAATTGATCCATATCCAAATTAAATCATATTTAATTTACAAAAACTCAAATAGATTGAATTGAAACAAAATTCACATTAAACCCCCCAAAAAAGAGAAGTTTGTAGATAAACCGATAAAAATAACAAAAAATCAATCCACAACCATAATCAAAGCCAAAAAAAAAAAAAAATCCAAATTCCACTACCAAGCAGTATAATAATTCGGAATTTTCAAATAGTAACAGGAAAAAGAAAAAAGTTTTCTAAGAGTACAAAGAGTTGCCTTTAGAATTGAAATAACGTACTAGGTGTAGCAGGAAAGTGGGAGAAGATGCGAACAAGGGTGAGGTAAGTTTGGCTACGAAAGTGTGATCGACGGTAAGCAGGGAAACTAACTGGTTTTGACACATCTTGCGACATTTGAACCTAACAAAAAAAAGCTTTTTCAAATTTGCGAAGCTGCTGTTGCGTAAATGAAGTTACTTAACCAAAAGAATTCAAGAAAGAGAATTCAGAGATACAAGGGTGTGAGATCTCAAAAGTGTTGCAATTTGAAATTCAGGAGGGGGTGGAGAGATTTATAACATAGTGCTTATTTCTTTTTGGATAAAACTTAAAAGAGCAATTTGCAAGATTTATTACTTTAATTTCATTTGCCACTTTGGACCCTTATTTAATGTATTTTAAATATTTTAACTGAATAAATTTTATATTGAAATTATTTAATTGAGTAATTGATATTTTCCTTTTCAGCTAATTGAATACTTAATTATTTCAACCAAAAAACAAAATATATCTCCTTAATTATAATAGAGTCAAATGAACATGATGCACACAAAAGATTTTTTACTAAAAATTATTTCTCTATGACAGAAGTGACATATAAATCATTAATACTTAATTGTTTCACCAAAAAGCAAAATATATTTCCTTAATTATAATAGAGTCAGATGAATATGATGCACACAAAAGATATTTTACTGAAAATTATTTCTCTGAAATGACAAAAGTGACCTCATAAATCATTAATACTTAATTGTTTAACCAAAAAATATATATATATCCTTAATTATCATGGAGTCAGATGGACATGATACGCAAAAGATTTTTTTCTAAAAATTATTTCTCTGAAATGAAAAAAGTGTCATCATAAATCATTAATATTTAATTGATTCACCAAAAAACAAAATATATATCCTTGATTATTATACAGTCGAATGGACATGATAAAGAAAAGATTTTTTTACTAAAAATTATTTCACTGAATCACGAAAGTGTCATCATAGATAATCAAATCAAATATAGCATTTTTTTCGTAGTCATTCGTTTTCAACTATATATATATATATATATATATATATATATATATATATATATATATATATATATATATATATAGATTAGGATCAAGTTACATTGATGTATTTTTAAGCATATATAGCACCACTTAACAATTTTTTATTAGATTAATTTTTAATAAAATTCACTTGGATTAAAAGCTAGCGTTATATAAATCAAGTCTATAAAATTTTAAATTAATCTAAAATTATTTGACATTACGTTTTTGTATATTAAAATCAATATAATATATATGTTTAAAATAATAAGGATAAGGGCTATATAATTAAATTTTTTTATTTTCAATTTTTATAAAATTTGATATAAATGATCATTATGATAGATGATTATAAGGATTGACAAAAATAAATATTTTATAGAAGTAAAATTCACTCCACATGCACTACACTTAACAATTAGTACAATTAGTGACACATCATATTTTATAATAAAAATTAGCTCTAATAATTTGCCCTTATTATGTAATTTAGGTTCTAATATTATTTACAATTAAAATGTTTTAATTTATAATTTTTCTATGAATTATTGTTATTATTATTATTACTACTACTAATATTATTATTACTAGAGATAAATGTATTTTACTCCCCTTAATTTTAGGTTATATACAATTTATCCTATGACTTTTCAAAATGCATTGCAACACCCTAAACTTTCCAAATTGTGCCAAACACCACTCAGAATTTTGGCAACCAATGAAGGTAAGATTTATATGCACTTAACTCCCCTAATGTTTATAATTTGTGCAACTCGACACCTTATCTATGAATACTATGCGCAATTAACCCTGATTTTATTATTGTGTACAATTTGACACCTTGCTATAGCTTAAAGTTTTGCACTATTTGAAAAGTAGGTTTTTTGCACAATTTGAAAAGTTCAAGATGTCATAATACATATTTTAAAAAGTCAGTTGTAAATTGTACATGACCTAAAATTCAGTAAAATACATTTAACATTTATTGTTATTAAGTAAAATTCACTATGCAAGTGATCCCCCGTCTAGTGGTAGACTTCTATATATCTCAATAAATTATGGAAAGTTGTGAGTTTGACTCTATCCCACCCATTTTTCCTAATATCTTAGTTAAAAAAAAAAGTAAAATTCACTACTTTTAGCAATTAACATACTACACTTAAAATCAGCGACTCATCATAATTTATAATTAAAATTTACTCTATTTTGCAGTTAATATAAAATTTAGGTAATATTATTTACAATTAAAATTATTTATAATTTATAATATTTAAAAATAATACCATTTTATACCGTTATGCTTAAAAAAATCTATCTTTGATATTCACCACAAAAAAAATGTAAAATTTACTAAATTTAGCAATTAATACACTACACTTAACAATTAGTGACCCGTCAAAGTTTATAATTACAAAATTTACCTTATTTGGCACTTATTATATAATGACAAAACCATCAAATTGATCTCTCTTAAATTTTACGTCGAACAAAGTGGTTCCTTCAAACAGGAAAAACTCAAAAATTAATGTCCGTGCCAATTCAAAAAATTAGATGAATTAGTCCCTCCATACAAAGACGAATTTGTCCTTTCCAAGACTCTTGAGGGAATAATTTGTCTTATTTTTTCTAGATGGATAAATTTTGCATGATATTTTAAATTGAGAGACTCATTTGGATTTTTTTTTCTAGAAGAACAAATTCATCCTACACAAAATTTAGAGAGACCAATTTGGGGCTTTTTCATATATAATTTAGGTAAATATTATTGTTTACAATTCAATTTAATTATAATTTATAATATTCTAAAAATTATACCATTTAATTTTGTTATACATAAAAATATTAATATTCCATCTTTGACATCTACTATGAAAAAACACGCAAATTATTGACAAATTTTTTCCATTGGTTTTATTGTCAAATTTGAGAAATAGGTTGGAAGCCATATATATATATATTGTAAGTAAATTACCAATAGATCTCTCGATAATATTGGTGCCAATGTTATTCGTAAGTGGAGATATAGCATGACAAGGGGGTTGAATTATTCTTTCGAATCCTTTTAAATTTCTGAAAGCTTAAACAGACTTATCAAGTATTTAAACTTGAAGGCAATGAACACAAGTTAATAAGCTTTAGAAAGTTACATTTTGAAGTATCCAGAAACTTACTAAAACTTTAGAAATATGTTGAAGCAAATATAAAGGCTTACACAACAAAAATGAATAGCACATAGCAATTAAAAAGATAAAGAGAAGAGAATATCACATAGATGATTTTATACTAATTCAGTCAACTCTACCTACATCTAATTATCAACAAAACTATTGAGTTCCATTATCAACTTCTTTCTTTACGAGAAGAATATTCTTTTTACTAGCTTTCTCAAGCTATTCCAATGAGGTTGTACAATTAACCAACATCAAGTAGTTTTGATCCTAGTCTCTCCAAACTAATCTCACTTTGATTACTAAAGTATGAGTTTTTGGTGTTTAATACTCTAAGAATACACTCAAGCTTCCTAATATAATGAAATTATAAGGAAGCTACTTGAGAAGCTTCTTTCTGATCTTCTAAAGAAGAATATTTGCTAAGAAATATAAGAAAGAATATTTTCTTTGAGAAACGAAAATTAATATGAAAATGAACTTTAGTAAGTAAGAATGTTACTTGAAGGTACTACGTGCAAAAGTTTCTTCAAGTTTGAAGGCTTTCTCTTTTTATACTTGAATTTGAATTGGAACTGTTGTCCCTTGATCATTCCTCTTCTTGACATGTGTTGATCAATCTTTGTGTGTCCTGAGATTGGCCTTCTAGAAACATGTGTTGAGCTTGTTAGAGACTATATAGAATAGAAAACCCTTCTCCTTTAATTTGTTCCTGAAGATGACTTCAAAAACTACTTCAAACATAGTGAAGTTTCTAGACTTCTCTTCTTGTGAATGCTTCATTAAGGATAGTGATTCTTCAAGCATAAAGTTGATATGGCATTTTTATCACTTTATGAGGTTTTGACTTCTTTTGAAATTCAAATTTTCTTTCAATTTCTAATAATCTAGTGTAGTTTCTAATGTAAGCTTTGGTTTCTGAATTTTGTACACTTACTAAGCCTTTTATATTCAATCTAAATTTTTCTTTGAGATGGATGATGATCTTCAGATAGTGTTGATCTTCTTTAAATGATAATCACGAATGAAAATAATGATGATGTGCTTGATTTGATTATGAGAAAACACTTTCTTAACTTGTCATGTTACTTTCTAAAGAGAACTAGTTTCTGGCCCAGTTTCACTTTTCGATGTTCTAGCTTACTTTCTTAAGTTACTTACAGACTATAATTCGTTTTCTAAGCTATTTTTCACATTCTTTTGAATATAAATCTCTTTGAATGAGATTTTAATTATGTTGAATCATGATAATATGTAAAATATATCAAGAATTGAATTATGTGTATATGAGAAATTTCCTGTTAAGCACTATAACAACTCAAGCAAACTATTAGTTCTTTTTTTAAAGTATTTTAACAAGATTTGCTTTATTATCATTTAAAACTTAAGCTATAATAACTTTCTCAAAAGTTCTTAAGCTAACATTATCAACTGCATATCCATCGATAATATATTAGCAAAATATAATAAAGAATAGAAACCTTTAAACCCACGCCAACGGTTTCGCTTGATAATTCGTCGGTAAGTATCAATCTTAATTGCAAAGCCTATTCTTCCCCTTTACTCAGTAACTACACTCATTGTCTCTCATCACTCTCTGTACCCACGACTACGCCGCCATCGTTGGTTCGCCGAAGACCATCATTTTGATCCTCGTTTAGTGTGCTATCATCTAATCAGTTTTTTTTATTATTATTATTTTATGTCTTTGTTGTGTTCATTTTGTTGCTCATTTTTTTTTGTGTAGGTTGTTGCCACCCTCCGCTATTGCTGCTAAAGGAGCATTTTTATTTAATTGGTGCATTTTTGTTTTTTATTTATTTATTAAGTTTCTTTATTTATCAAATTTTCTACTAAATAGATGTTGTCAGTGAGCTTTTGATCCGCTGTTGGAGCATTTATTGGCTAGTGCATTTGTTTTTTTAGACTAAGTACTTAGAGGTTAGTATTTGTTTCTTCTTTATTAATTAAGCTTTTTGTTAGGTTAGAGACTTAAATTGTTTAAGCTAGATTTGTAGTATCGGAGATTGCATTTGCTGTGGGGAAGGCTTAGCATTTTTTCCGATTGTTTGCTACAAAGTTTGATTATGTTTGTAGAGATTGCATGACTGTTATTGTCGCCTCTTCTACTTGAACCGTTGCCACTACTGAGGCCTCCTTCGTCATTTTTTGCACCTCAATGCCACCATCATCGATTGTAGCTCTGCCATCCTCACTGCTGGTATTACTTTGCAAATTGTCATCGACCGCAGTCATCTTCTCCATCGTGATAGTGCTCTGATCTAGAGGAAGCATGTAAACAAGATGCGATGTTGTTCCGACCATTGTTTTTTGTTCCATCGAATGCTTTTCCTGGTCCTCCACGCTCAGATCTAGTTTCTTTTCTTCTTTCACTGGTTCTATTTCTTTGATTTTTTTTCTTCTTGTCGATTTGTTGCACCGGTGTGTAATTGTTGAGTTGCAATTGTTGAATTTCTGGTGATTCTAGAATTGTTGTTGATCTGCTACTGGCAAGTGACTTCTTGACTTCATGTGCAAAAGATATTCTCATCATTTGCTCACTTTTTTTATCATTAGCAAAAGGATATGTGATAAGAGGCATTTTTTGCCACTTATCTTACTTCTAAATTTTAGCTTTTTATATGAGTTTAATTGTATTATTGAGATAAATAATTAATTTGTTCCTCATTATGCATTTTTTATAGAACCATTGACTATTTCATTAATTTTGGAATAATTTATAATTACAACCTATTGTGTTTAACCTGTCTCTTTGAGTATGATTTTGTATACAAAAGCTTTGGATTAGGTGCAAAATGTCAAAAATAAGACTAGAACTATTTGGATGGAGCTTGGAGCTAAGGGGTTGTAAAAAAGGAATAAAATCGCACAAGTCCATTCTTGGCTAAGCATGGAACGCTCATTTAGCACTATAGTGCTTGGTAGAAGTATTATCAGAATTGCTCGAGTCAGGCTCTCTGTGAGTGCTGCAGCACTCGTTCGATGATGAGATTACAGATAATTAATCTATTTTTGGGCCCCACATTGAGCTATTTTAAAGCAGTATTTAAGGAAATGACACAGACTTTTACCATAGTTTTTCATTCTTCAATTTTTCAGCTAGGAGTTTCTCTCTATCTTTCTTTCTACATCTTCTTCTCTATTTTTCTTTCTCTTGGGATTCCATTAGTGAATTTACTTTATTCTTGGAGATTGTGATAAGGATCCTTGCTATTGTCTTCAGGTACTTTTCTATTTTCGTTGTTGTAATCCTTCAAGATGGATGAGTAGATTTTCTTACTAATGTAAGAGTTTTTAGATGGATTGGGATAATGTTTGAGACCCCTTTTTATATTGAATGCATTAGTTTTCTCAATGTTCATTAGTTTCTATTTTTATAATTATTGTTGCGATTGTTACAATTTTTTATTGGAATAACTAAATTGACGATCATCATTTAGGGAAACCCTTTGAGTATAAATTGATTGATCAATTGGTTTATGTTTGAAGGATAGCATTATAATTAATTTTCTATTGGCGTTAGGCTATAGCAAGTTGTACATTAATTCAATATGATTTCTAAATGAATTGAGATCTCGTTTATTAGTTATTTGCATTGGTCAAATTCTAAAGGTTGATCAATTACTAGTATAATTGCCAATAAGTATTTACTAATATCCACTAATGTATTCAATATTTGGTCAATGATAATAAATTCCAATCCTAAGAATACCTTGCACTAGTGCCCTTTAATTATTGATTTTTCTCAGTTAATTTTAATTATCTTAATTTAAATTCTCAAAACCTCCAAATTTCCAACTAAGTGACATGGTCTCTTTGAGAGAAGACTTAAGTTGCACCCTAACTATAGTTTTGGTGCTTTTGGTATTTGAACTTTTTAATTCTAATTTGAGGAGGTAGCGACAATCTACGTCAAATTTGGGCACCGTTCTGAGGAGGCATTGAAACTTAGTTGTTTATTTTACTGTTTTTTATTTTATTTTATTTGTTTTGTCTTTTTTTTATTGTTCCCTTGTATGAGGCGTTTTCTGCTGTGGATAATTTACTACTTCTTGATTCTGAAATTGAGAAAACTTTAAGGTGGATCAGATAGGTAAGGCGTCAACAAGTAGGACAATTTGAGCAATTTGATCCTATATTTGTTGTTTTAGGAAACAAAGGTGACATGGGGGATTATAATAGGATACTTAGGGAGCTAACTGCTTGACTTTACCTAGCAACCTTTGGCAATTATATACCCCAGGCTTAACAATGAATTTGAGGTTAGGGGGTACATGGTTCCTACTTTTCCTAAGTTCCATGGGCGTCCATAGAAGACCTACACGAACACTTGAAGAAGCTACATATGGTGTGCTATGGCATGAGATCCGATGGGATGAAGGTGGATGATGTCAAACTTAGAGCATTTCCCTTCTCCCTAGAGGGTGCTTGCAGAAAATTGATTTTTCAACTTCCAGATGGGATTGTGAATAGTTGGACGAGGGATGAAAAGACTTTTTCTTGAGAGGTATTTTCCCGCCTCCTGAGTTCCTTCTATCAGAAAGGAAATCTCTAGAATATGCTAGCTAGATGAAACTCTACATGAGTATAGGGAGTGTTTCAAGCTCATTTGTGCAACCGCCCCAACCACTAGATCTTGGAGTAACTCCTCCTCTAGTATTTTTATGAAGGTCTTGTACCTGCTGGTAAATGCATGATTGATTATGCTACTGAAGGGTACTTTTGGATAAAACACTAGCAGAGGCCTGTGCTTTGATAGAAAATATGGTTGCAAATTTTTAGCAGTTTGGTTCGAGGATGGCCGCCAGTACTAAGGGCCTTTATGAAGTTAGCCAAGCAGAGAATCCATTGACCCAAACCTTACAAGCGCTTTCTAGGCTTATGAAGGTGGCCGGTAGTGGTGCGATGCGGCTCAAGGGAAGAGAGGAACAATCATGGTGTCCATCGTAGATGGCGAAATGGGTTCCGTATAAAGACAGTTCTAGAGAGACAATGAACTCGTGGAGGTGAGGTGACTCGAAATAGATGGATGGTGGTGGCGTGCAATAGTGTAGCGGCGAGTGACAGGAGTTCTGGGAAAGAGGGTCAGTATTGGTGGTGGGTTTTGGCTTTTGGTTGAAAGAGAGAGGAAGCCCAACGATTTGGGTATTTAGTTTTTGGTTTTGGTATTGGTATTACATGAATAAGAGAGAGGGTTAGTGTAAGAGAGTGACTGAGTGGGTTAGTAGTGAGACACATGGCCAGGTCTTCCCTGATAGATTTTGCATTCGAAGAAATTTCATTTAACATGTATATACGTGCACTTAGTAGGCCACTTTTAAGATGAAGAATAAAAAATTGCCAAAAAACCCACAGCTCTAGATTGAGTTACAGAAATTAAATGATGTAGCCACATGGAGAGAGACAATTGTAGTCATTCCCTAATTATAGCCTTTGGAGATTTTAATGAAGGATAGTGTCAACCATTTGATTTCTGCACACTCCTATCATAGTGGTTGATCTTGCGAGCGAACTAGTTCCATTAATCGTGGGCGGATGTCATCCAAGTTTGATCTCAGCTAATGGTCATAGCGAGTTGGGATGATGACCTTTTACAACCCTTTGACCTTTTATATTCCTATTCTAAACACTTAGGAAAATACTCATATTCTTTCTCTAGGGCCCTTTTTCACAGCATTCGTCCATTGCTTATTGCTCCTTTCATCCTTCTCCATTGCACATCATTGCTGGATTAGGGGCTATGATTTTCAAAAGGAGGTTGGCTGCTTGACGAAGCAGTTGTAGTGGGTAGGGGAAGGGGAACAACACACATTCATTTCTTTACTTGTGAGTGTCTTATTCCTTTGCATGTTTATGTTTGCTACATTTTTTTTAGTGTTCAGAGGTTATCGGCGTGTGTCGAAGGATTTAGGTTTCTTGTTGCTAGATTTTGGGTTGCTGATGTATGTTTATTTTCTTTTGCATTAAGTTTCTATTTTGAGTTTCTATAGGTTTTGATTTTTGATTTTCATGTTTTGCTTGGTTCGGTGGTGTTTGTGATTTTGAGGATGGATAATAGTGAAGATTGGGGTTTAAGGATGGCTACTTGACTCCAGGTGATTTACCGACCAACTAGGTGCTAGTAGTGCAACGATATAGGAGGGTATGGTTTATTTTGGTAAAGTGTTTCCTAGGCCGATCTAGATATGGGACCAGGTCATGTTTGAGTTGTTAATGAGGGAGTATGGGGGTGCACCATGTCTAGGTATTGACGGCCTTCTAACCCCTTAGTCTCCTGATGAGTAGGATAACATAGGTGATACATGCTTAACTTTTTAGGAGATATCACCCCATCTAAAGAGGGAACTCCAAGACTTTTGAATCGAGGTAAGGTCTCTCCTGAGTGGCCATAGTGCTTCAGCTAATTGGGATTTAGAGGAGTGCCCCTCGCTTGGGCTCCTAGCCCCCTTGAAGATTTCCAACTATTGGCTTGTGGTATATTTTATTGGAAGATTGGGGATTTCAACAAGGGATAATTCTTTATGCATGAGAACTTTTTAGCTCTGAAAGTCAAGATTTCTTTTTCACCCTTTTGCATCAATGTACTAGCAACCATAGCTTAATAGTTTGGTGTTTATCTGATGCTTCAAGATTCTCGTTTTGAGTTATTGTTTGAGCCTCCTTTGTGCCTCTTCTTTTACTTCTTTCATATCATGGGGGATAAAGAGGTGGGAAACTCCCTATTGTCTATGATTAGTGTTAAGGGCAAAAAGCTTTTAGAGACTTTCAAGTCGTCTTATAAGAATAATACGTACATGGATCGATTTTTCAAGGTGGAACCAGGTTTGCTGGCTACACAATTTTGGTATGTAGATAGGTCGGCTAGGTTTCCCTTCCAATGGAATTTTACTATCAACCCGTCTCCTCAGTGTCCTATGAAGAGATAGTAGGGTGGAGAGGGAATGCTTAGATAAGCTGGAATACTTAGTGTGGAAGATGTCTAAGTTGAATCCAGGGAGGTTTGTTAGGGATTTGATATGTCAGCTCAATGATCCTACTAGACTTGAAGACTGTTTGTGAGTTTCTAGCTTTTATTCTCTTGATTTTGGTTGTTTGCTAATTTCTGACTCCTCGGGTACTTATGTATTTGTTTTATTTTTGCAGAGACCCATTTTTAAAAAATTAACAAGGAGATGACAGAGAAACATGATGCGGCTTTGGTCGAGACATGGGGCAAAGTTCGATGCCGTGACTATCCGCCAACAAAACAAAAGAGAAAGGTGGCTCAGAGAGGCTACTATAGTCAGGGAAAGGGCAACATGTTATTTCAACACCCAAAAGTGGGTGCTTAATTGGGACACCTACTCCATCACCATTAAATGTGATAAAAGAGTGGAGATAGTGGGAACCACTATCATATTCAATAGTGAAATAGTGGTGTCCCAACTGGACATCAATTTTTTGGTTGGAATAATATTTTTGGGAAGGGGGTTGACACCCATCCCAAACCTAGCGAATCCGACTTGTGAGTGCATATACAAATGAATTGTTATACTCTCAATTTTTTGAAAAATTATTGTGATAAAAGGGCAGTCATGCCACTTTGCTTCTAAACCTTAGGTTTTTGCATAAATTTGACTGTTATTGATGTGAATAATTAGGATTTTAACTAGGTCTTCATTGTACATTCTTGATTCGAATCATTGACTATTGCGTTGATTTTTGGATGATTTATAATTACAGTCTATTGTGTTTAACCCGTCCCGAGTATGGTTTGTATAGGAGCTTTGGATTAAATACAAAATGTCAATAAGAAGGCCAACGCTCATTTAGCGCTAGGCACTCAATAGAGATATCAACAGAATTGGTTAAGCTAGGCTTTCTGTGAGCATTGCAACATTTGTGCGATTGATAAAAAATTGCAGATAATTAACTCTATTTTGGGCCCCACTTTGGCTATCTTAGAGAGCAGGATTTAAGAAAATTGTACAAACTTTTATCCTAGTTTTGGAGTCTCTCTATATCTTTCTACCTCTTCTTCTCTACTCTTCTCTCTACCTCTTCTTCTTTACTCTTCTCTTTCTAGGGTTTCTTTTGGTGAATTGCATTTGTTCTTGGAGATTTTCACAAGGAATATTGTTATTATCTTCAGTTACATTTTTTATTTCATTGTGAAATCCTTTAGAGATGGAGTAGTAGTTTTCCTTATTAGTGTAAGGGTTTCCATATAGATTGAGATGATATTTTAGACCCTTTTTTCTATTGAGTGCATTAGTTTTCTCAATGTTTTGAAGTTTCTATTATCATAATTATTGTTGTTATTGTTACAATTTTTATTGAAATAAGTAAATTGGCAATTGTCATTTAGGAAAACCCTTTCGACATAAATTGATTGATCAATTGATTTATGTTTGAGGGAGAACATTAGAATTAATCTTCCAATTGACAGTTAGGCTACAGCAATTGATACATTAAATCAATGTGATTTCTAATAATATAAATTGGGATCCCGTTTACTAGTTATTTGCATTAGTTAAATTCTAGAGGTTAATTTATCACTAGTATAATTACTAATAGGTGATAATTAATAGCCACTAATGTGTTCAATATTTGATCTATGATAATTAATTCCAATCCTAGAAATACCTTACACTAATGCCTTAAATTCTTGATTTTTCTCAATTAATTTTAATTATCTCAATTTAATTCTAAAACCGTCAATTTCCAACTAAGCAACATAGCCTTCTTAAGAAACGACTCGAGTTGCATCCTAACTACAGTTTTGGTGCATTCGATACTTGAATTTTATTTCACTATTTTAATTTTAATTTAGGATATAATGACAGCCGTCTATCATATTACATTTAGAAAGTAGGAACGTGTCCTTAGGAGAAAGCTAATGGGTATTAATTAATGGGTATTTTGGTTTCATTAAATAGGTTGAACGTATTTTGTTCCTTGAAGACCCATGTTATTACTATGTGATCCATCATGGGTTTGGGTTTCACCATGTGTTATTAGACTGTGGCCCAATAGTGAGTGTGTTGGAGGGTGTAATGGCTCTGGTAACCTAGGTCCATGATGGACAGGACCTAGTTACTATATAATTATTCTTTGTGCAGGATCCCCACTCCACTCTGAAGCTCTTAATGACGCTTATCCATCAACACAGGATCTGGCATAGGAGACAGAGAAGGAGTAACGACCTACTTGGGATATGCAATTCTATGTGTTTTCTCTGAAGAGAAACCATGGATGATTTTTGTGGTAATACGAATCAATGAGGTATGCAGAATCTGTTCATTGGTGTTCTAATTTCTATTATATGATCCTATAGAATTTAACAGGCCATACCTCAGGCAAACACACAAGGGCAAGGTTGCTCCTTAGGCTATGTTACTCAATGTGCATTACCTGAAAAATACTAGGAAGAACTGATTACTTGAGTTTTAAAAGCAACTATTTTTTAGGTTTAATTACTATGTGGGTGCTATAGTTTCACTCAATTTTCAATTAGGTCCCTATAGTTTAAAAGTTTCTAAGTAGGTCTCTATAGTGTATGAGATTTTTTATCAGGTCCCTGAGTTATAAAAAGACAGAATATTCTATGGAATATAGAATATTCCATTTTCATCTTTCTTCACATAACGGTAGGACTTGATTGAAAATTCTCATATACTATAGGGACCTAATTAAAAGCAGATCTAATTGAAAATTGAGTGAAACTATAGGAACTTAAAGAATAATTAAACCTTCAAAATATGCATTTGTCTTTCAACTGAAGCTCAGTTTCAAGAGATGCAATTTTAGTTTTTGGTAGTACAAATTTTTTATTGTATATTTTACATTACTTTTGTATTGGATTTGCTTGTCCCTCTATGTATTGAGTTTTAAAAATCATTATTATACCATTATCCAAGTTTGTAATATTATTATAATGCATTTTCCTTCATTAACCCACTACTAGAAACCGTTAATTCCTTATTATTTCCATCGATATTACGACGGATTTATTGGCGGAAGTGCAATAAATGGAAAATATAGGAGTTTTTTGTTAAAGACAATTACCGTTGGATTTACTGATGGATTTTCCGTCGGAACTAATTTTATAAATAAATTTACTTGAAAATAATATTATCGGCAAAAAAATCTGTTGAAAAAATTTTCCTAAAATAAAGTGCTTGAAAAATAATGTTACCGAGAAAAAATCGAAAATATTTTGCTAAAATAAATTTATTTAAAAATAACATTATTGTCAGAATTTTCGGCGAAATTTTTTTAAAAAAGTTTTTTTATTTACCGGCGGATTGTTTGCCGATAAATATATCAAATCCGCCGATAATTTGAACCTTATACTCTCTCTAACAGCACTCTCTCACTCACAACTCACTCTCTCTCTTTCTCACTCTCTCTCCTCGGGCTTTCTCTCTTTGGAGACAAGAGACCGGCGACCGGCCCCGTTCCCCCCAACCGGCGACCTCGTGACCGGCCCCCGCACCCCCGATTGGACCCCGCTCCCCCCGATCGGCGACAGCGCGAACGAGCGTCAAACCAGCGAGTAGGCGACGGCGCGACCCCGGCGACCAGATCCCCCGCTACCCTGGCGACGGCGCTCGACCTCGGCGTGACCCAGATCCCGCAGAACCGCGGCGGCGGCGCTCGACCCCGGCGCGACCCAGATCCTACGCGACCCTGGCGACGGTGCTCGACCCCAGCGCGATGCAGATCCCGCGTGACCTGGGCTACCCGGCCCTCGACCCCAGCACGATTCAGATCCCGGTGTGACAGGCTACCCGGCCCTCGAACCAGCGACCGTCGACCCCCGCAGCTTGTAGCCCGCAGCCAGCGACTGACCGCGTGATCCCGGTGACCACACCGCGAGCCCCGCTCCCCGCACGACCGCCAGGCACGACCCACTCTCCCCACGTGACTGCCGGCGCATCCCCTCCAGCCAACCGTTCGGCGAAGAAGGTAACACCAAATACACTACACTGTTTGTATTTTTTTTTCAAGTGTATTTAGCTTCTCTTGCTTATTGATATTTGGTTTATTTTGGTTTTTGTTTGTTAATTTTGATTACAAGAAATTTGTATAATTAATTTGTTGATATGATTTGGTTTAATATTTTGTTGTTAATTTGGGTTGAAAGAAGTTTGGATCTGTTCAACTGTGGGGCTTGGTTGAACCAAATTTGGATTTGTGTAATTTCAAAGCTTTTGAATTGGAATCATTTTTAGAACAACAAACTTGGCTTAGTGTATTTGGTATTAAAATCCGAATATGAATCATGAAACTAGTGATTTGTTTTAAGTAGTTTGGGCTGTATTGTCATCATTTTTTCCATCTTTAGCAGGATTTGATTTTGTTCAGAGCGTAAAGTCCGCTTGAATATTTCTGTGAAGCATATAATTCTCATCTTTTTTAAGGTAATATAAGTAACCTTTTTTCCTTATTGAATTACTTTTGTTTGTTAGATAAAGACTTATGAATTTCTGAGATATAGAGTTATAGGAATTACATTACTTGGGGGAAGGCTTAGGCCTTTTCCCAACCGTCACTGTTGCTGGAGATTGGCTGTGTTTATGCGGAGACCGGATATACGCATGTCGTGACGTCATAAGGTGTGTGTTTAGAACGTTTAAAATCTTTAAATGTTTGTTTGATTGTATTGTGAATTTTATTTGATGGATTGATATATGTATATATTGAAATTAATTTTTTGGATGTCTTAGTTTCGGGGAGGTTTTGTCAAAATTTTTCTTTTTAATTTAAAGAGTGGAATGTTAATCTAATGGGAGTGCTTGTCGAAATTTTGTTAAGTTAAAGATTAAAGACTCTTTGTAAAAATAGTTAGTTACATCAATTAAATTTTTAAATTATTCAAGTTTAATGATTAATTTCTAAGAATAGAAGCCTAGAGTCTCAACCTTTCAGTTTTTTTCCCCTTTGTTTGTTTAATTAAAACAAGCACATATCAGAAAACATCTTTCTAGGAGGAAAAGGAGACTTGAGGACATGGGGTTTATAGCAAACAGTGTTAATTCCTTTGTGATCAGACAATTCTAACTAGAGATAATTTGGCATAGACAGAAATAACTTTTTCCTTCTCAAATAGTGAGAACATGCAAGCAGAGTTAGTTACATATGGCTAGATATTGACTCATGTCCTTGGAAATTGAGTTGGCTGCTAACCATATCCTGACAGGCTATCTCCACATATCAAAAGCACAAAATGCCTAATTGTCCATGGCCCTTACATCTCATTTAGATAAATTTATTTTTGTATGAACTCATTTCCTTCTTGACTCTTCCAAGTGGTGTAGTCTTCGGGTAGTAATGACAACAGATTATGGCATGAAACAGCTTGTATATATGTGTAGTCTTCTGTCCCAACTTATGAGTGGTTTAAATTCAAAAATCATTATGGATGGCTGAATCAATAGGTAAGGATTATAAGTTGTACATTTGTGATATTATTTATATCAAGGAAGCAAACAACTTTGGTCCTTTACGTATAGACCCGAGAGTTCATATCCAAGAGTTACCTTATAGTTGTACTAGGAATTTTAACAGAAGATTAAACATAAGTGCAATGTGTTAAAAAACAAAAACAAAAAGCATAAGTGCAATATAGTTTTTAAAGACCGAACAATAATGAGGTAAATAAAACAATTTCGACCTGGTGCAAGGTGAGAGAGTTTTCTTTGTTATGATTTTGTTGATGTATGTTTTAAGAGAACATGTTAAGGTTACATATATTTAAAAAAATGTTATTTAATAATTTTTTTTGGTGGATTAAAAATAGTTTGAGCATAATACTTACCCAAATCAGAATGAGGACATGGCTTTGGGCTCAATGATATTTGCGGAGGTATATATTTATAGCTACAAATAATCTATTACCGAAAATTCTAATAACGAGTTAAAAGGCCATCCATACAGAGTGAGTTGTTCTGAAAGACTCACATGTGCAAGATAATAAGACATGGGTCGCTACTCGTTCGGAGAATGTTTGGTATATATGTTTTAGCATTATTGTTTGTATATATATTTAATTTATTATTTCATATATTTGATAGATGTTTAATTAATTTAATTTTCTTATAGCATGCCTTGGAGACAGAAAATAGAAAGCAGATGAAGGAGAAGGAAACAAGATTAAGAAAGCAAATGAAGAAAAAGGAGACAAGATTAAGAAAGTAAATGAAGAAAGAGATGATGTCTTTGTGGAAGAGAAGACCTGCTCTGCCCGCCAAACACCGATGATGATGATGATGATGATGATGATGGTGATGGTGATGGTGATGATGATGTGACCTGATGCCTGACGATTATGATGACGCTGTAGACTTCTCCTTATTTGAGTTATTGTTTTTTCTTTATTTGTTATATGTTGACTATTTATATTTCTGTTGTAGACTTTCTAAAGTTTATCTATTTTACATTTTGGACTTAAATTTATTGTGTTTCTATTTATTAAGTATTTTTTAATAATTTTTCATTATTAAATATATTTACATATTTATAATTAGCTTTAAATAAAATATAAGCTGATAAAAATACAGGCAAATTACAAGCCAAAATAAATTTTTAAAAAAGTTACTTACCGACGGATTTTTCCGTAAATAAAACACACAAAAAAATAAAATAAAAATTAAATAGAAAATAAAAAATTCTAATTACGACGAATTTTCCGTCGGTAAAATCCAATAAAAAAAATCGATTTTAGTTTTAAATTACCGCGGAAAAAATCCGCCGGAACTTTAAGAAAAATAAAAATATTAGCGACGATTTTTCCGTTAATAAATAAAATACTTTAAAAATTATCAACGGAAAAATCTGTCGGAACGAAAATAAATCCACCGGTAATGTTTTTATGATGACGAATTTGCTGAATTTTTCTTAGCCCCTTATCGACGGATTTTTTAAAAATCCGCCAAAAATCTCCTGAACGTTAATCGGCGTAATATTTCCCGGATACTTATCTAACTGACGTATTACCCCTATAAAATCCATCGATAATTCGCCCTAATTCTGATATTCCGGTACATCTAAAATTCATCGATAAAATCTCGAGGAAAAGCGTATTTGGGTAGTGACCATAGAACAAATAAATTCCACAATGGGCTACTCAAGGAAAAGATGGTGTCTTCAAAATCTAAATTTCAAAAGAGGTTGATAATAGAAAAGACAATAACTTCAAACAACATAATCTTTATTATCATGCACCAAATTTTTTAGGAAACCCTATACAATGTACACAATAAATAAACGACACAACCTATCACTACAAAGAAAGACTGAGTTCTAAGGAAGTAATGAAGATGATCTAAATTTAATAATATAAGTCATAGCCAATTTTAATTTAATAGTAAGGGAAAACAGGAGACATACAAGGAAAAGATTAGGTGATATGGCAGGAAATTAGCATAATATAACCTCAAAGTTGCAAAGGTAATAATTAGAATGAGATTAGATATTTGCTAAAATTAAACAAATATAATAAACCAAAAAACATAATTCTAGAGGACAAACAGATTCAATGCCAAAAGTAATGTAAAATATACAATAAAAAATTTGTATTCCACCAAGAAACTAAAATTGCATCTCTCTTGAAACTAAGGCATCAGTTGAAAGACAAATGCATATTCCATAGAATATTCTATTTTTTTATAATTGAATGACCCAATGAAAATCTCATACACTATAGGGACCTACTTAGAAACTTTTCAATTATAAGGACCTAATTGAAAATTGAGTGAAACATATAGACCTAAAGAATAATTAAACCTTTTTTTACAATGACACTTTGGAAGGCACAAACACAGAATTCTCCAAATTAATAAAATTATTTTATGGTACAAAGTTGAGGTGTATAATTTTTCTTATTTGGGTGTGGGATCAAGAAGGGAGTAAAGGAAGTGTATTATCTTTAAGTGGCTGGCCATTTTTTTAAAAGAAGGTATCAAGTTTAGAGTGGCGCAAAAACCTAATATAAAAAAGGATTTGTTTTTATAATTGAACGATCCAACTCAAATTGAATTAGTCAAAATTAGTAGATTTTAAATGCGAATAATAATTATTATTATTATAAAAATATTGCATTATTTTCTAATGCAAAAAACATGATGCATTAAGTAGCTTTCTCATAAGCAAAAGGCGGGCAGCTTCATAATTGATAATGATAATGCACCGCAGACTTGTGGGGTCGTTATGTGTGAAGATCAAGCAAATGTTTTCTTTTTGTTTACATAAATACACACACAAACAAACTACCTTCTATTGATGGGGACCTGATTCTAGGAATAAGATCAGCCAGCTACATGGTGACTACACTATATATTATGATTCTTTTCCCATAAAAATGTAACACTTTGAAATCATTGCTTTTACCCAAGGTGTTGCGACAAGTAAAACCAGTTAAGGAAGATACAACAGCAGTGAAAGATAATATTTATATGTAAATCAATTTCAAAAATTAAAAGATTCTTGAATGTCTCACATACACGACATAAAAGGTTGCTATCAATATGAATCACTGCATTATATATAACATCATGTATCATGTCAATGCATTTTTTTGTGGTGTGCGTGTCAATGCATGTTCTATTGTGCAAATTAGTAGCTTCAAGAGGAATTGTATTCAAGAAAAGTAAAAGTAGCTTTTGTACCTCGTGATAGTTCTACTATATCTATGTCAACCCTAGACTTGTATTAGTTTCGATTGTGAATCTTCTCTTAAAGTTCTAACGATAGATGCAGTTAATAAATAGTTCCAAAAAAGAGATTTTATATGGCCAACATAAGGTGAAGCGCATTAACCCTGGACTGCTTTGTTGCACTAGTCGAATCTTTCATCTTAATATTTGATTAATGCTCTGCTGCAAATCCTAAAGTTGACCAAAGTGCCCTTTGGCCTGAGTATGATGCATGTTCATGATTTCTAAATGGGAGTTATTTTGAAAGATCGATGCAAACCACCAAATTGAGAAACCAGAAGCATAGATGAAGTTGCAGTTGAAGTTTGAAAATTATCAAATGACTTTTTTGCCCTTTGAACTGATTTACTATGTCTAGGATCCGCATGACTAATAGGCTATGATAGCACTCGATTTTATTCCTTCTGTCATAGATTGATCTTTTTCAAAGTTGTTATGAAATGACGGATCAAAAAGGTAGAAACAGTAGTGACACAAAATAAATATGCAGAAGGGTAAAATTAAATGACATCAATAATTTACGTAGTTCAACTTAAAACCTACATCTAAGGCAAATGCAACCAAATATTTCACTATAGAAATATGATGGAGATACAAAAGGTGGACAAACTTCACTTAACTCAAATCCCAAATACATCCAAAATACCTCACAATATTTTTTTCATTGGTATATACTCTCAACTCACAAAAGAAAAGAATTTAAAAGTAATAAATAACTCTTCTCTATCACATAGAAAGAGGAGATGGTGGATTGGATTGATGACGAAGCTTTGTGTTCTTAGCTCTATATATAGAGCCTTTTGGTGCTTCCACCATGTTTGAAATTTTATTTTCCTTCTAATCAATGTTACTCCATGAAAAAGAAAGTCAAGCCACACTTTTTTGAATATTGCACCGAAAGAAGTTTGGACTTTTCTTGTCCATAGCTTTTCAAAATAAAGTCACACTACCTACGCACATGCTACACCGAAAGTGTTTTAGAGACTTTCGTCTCATAGCTTGCAAATAATTAGGTTTGAAAGTCAAGCCACCAACATTACAAATCTGCACCTTGGCTTGATTTTATCCATCTTCAAGTTTCTGACGCTTTCTAGTGTGCCCATACAGGCAAACTCACATATTGTGAATACAAACTAAGCCCAAGCAATGCTTGAACTTAGCAACAGTAATTGATTTTGTCAACATATCAGTTGGATTATCTATACCAATCTTCTTCATTGCAATAGTATCTTGAGCAATAATCTCCCAAATGAAATGATATCTAACATCAATATGTTTAGTTCTCTCATGATACATTTGATTTTTGCTC
This sequence comes from Dalbergia oliveri, assembly GCA_030441495.1. Classification (NCBI taxonomy): domain Eukaryota; kingdom Viridiplantae; phylum Streptophyta; class Magnoliopsida; order Fabales; family Fabaceae; genus Dalbergia; species Dalbergia oliveri. The sequence goes on from JAMLFY010000001.1 coordinate 12,386,609, forward strand.
AGATGTATGACACTTTGGCTATCACAATAATAATTGTAACATCTTGTTCCAAGCTCAAATTGCTTACCAAACTTTTGAGCCAAACGGCTTCCTTCACTGCTTCTACCACTACCATGTATTCGGCTTCTGGAGTGGATAATGCAATAGTAGATTATAAAGTCGCTTTCCAACTAATTGCAATACTTGATAGCGTGAAGACATATCTTGTTAGAGATATCCTTTGATCAATATCTCTGCATAATCATAGTCAACGTAACCAATAACACTACCACCGTGTTAGAACTCCTGTCATATACAAAGCCAACATCTATCATATCTCAAAGATATCAAAGTATCCATTTCACTGCTTACCAATGTATCTTGTCAGGATGCCTATATATTCTAAAACACTAACGGCATGTGAAATATCTGGTTTAGTGCATACCATTACATACATTATGCTTCCAACTACACTAGCATAAGGAATGTGTGACATCTGTTCCTCTCTTCAGCGGACTTGTGAATGTGTGGCTGAGAATCTAAATGGCTGCCAAAGGAGTACTTACAAGCTTTGCATTTTGCATTCCAAAGCACTCAAGTACTTTTCAATATACTTCTTCTGAGACAAATATAATTTGCCAGGATCCCCTATGAATTTCCATGCCCAAAAATTCTTTGCGCACCTAGATCTTTCATTTCAAATTCACCACTTAGTTGCTCCTTCAGCTTCTGTTCTAGACATACTCTTATCCAATAAGCATGTCATCAACATAAAGCAACAAATAGACAAATGAATTATCTGAGAGCTTTCATGGTAAACACAACAATATAGTCACTCCTCGAGTAACCACGATCTAACATGAAAGTATCAAATCTCTTATACCACTCGCGAGGAGAATGCTTTAAGCCATATAATGACTTCTTTAAGAGACGTACATGATCCTCCTTGCCTTGAACAATGAAACCTTCTAGTTGCTGCATGTAGATTTATTCTTGAAGTTCACCATGAAGAAAAACTATCTTAACATCAGTTGTTCAAGCTCTAAGTCAAACAATGCAACCATAGTGAGCAACACAAATGGAGCTATGTCTTACAACAGGAGAGAATACTTCATTGAAGTCTATTCCTTCTCGTTGGCTGAATCCTTTGCAACTAAGCATGCTTTGGAGTCGATTCAACTCCAGGGATTCTTCCTCTTTCTTGAAGATCCATTTGCATCCAATGACTTTATGTCCTTTAGGTGGTTTCACCAACTCCTAAGTCCCTTTTGAAAAGACTCCATCTCTTCACTCATCAGCATCCATGTTAGACTTCCACTCGAGATAGCCTCATTGTATGTGGTAGGATCTTCTAATTCCATCTCTGATTGATAATGCAAAAGAAACTATGTCTGCATGACTATACCTCCTGGTAGTTTTATTTGCCTATTTTCTCTATCTCTAGTGAGGCTATAATGTTGCAACTGCTCATGCATCTATGGTGTTAGCAATATCTTGTTCTTCTTCTTGAATAGGCTGATTAGAGGAATTTTCTTGCATCTGCTTTGGTGGTTTAACTTCAAGTCTACCCTTGCTAACATCTTGGTCTTTTTCTGCATTGCCAATCTCCTTTTTGGATGAAGCATAGATGATTCATTGAACTTGACATCTCTACTGATTATGAATTTGGATGACTTAGGTTCAGTACACCATAATCTATAACTTGTGACCCCAGTTTCATATTCTGAGAACTATGCATGTTAGTGCCCTTCACTCAAGCTTTCCATCATCAATATGAGCACATGCAGGATAGTAAAAAATTAAGGTTTGAATAATCAGGAGCACCAGACCATACCTCAATAGGAGTCTTCAAATCGATCAAGTTGATGGTGATTGATTCAACAAATAGCAAGCCATATTGAGGCTTCAGCCCAAAATTCTTTTGACAAACCAGCATTAGAGAGCATACAGCGAGCCTCTCCAAAAGAGTTATGTTCATACGTTCTGCTACTCCATTTTGTTGTGGAGTCTTTCACATAGTACGATGTCTTACTATGCCTTCATTTTCGCAGAACTCGTTGACTGTCCTTGACAAAATTCCAAACCATTATCTGTTCGAAGACGCTTATCTTCTTGGGTTGGTTTTCAATAAGCACTTTCCATTTTGAAGTATGAAACACATCATTCTTGTGTATCAGAAAATAAACATATACCTTTCTTGAGAATCATTAATGAATGTCAATAGGTATCTAGCACCACCTTTTGACGGAATAGCAGGACCCCACAAGTCCAAGTGGATATAATCCACTATGCTCTTTGTCCTGTGGATAGTGTTGAACTTGATTCTGGTCGCTTCCATAGACACGATGTTCACAAAAGTTAAGCTTTCCAATTTTGTGATCACCAAGCAAGCCACGCTTGCTTAAAATTGACATTCATGTTTCACTCATATGTCCTAGACGCATATGCCATAAATGAGTAGTATCTATTAGACCAGATGAAGATGATACTGAGGCAGTGCAACAACTGTACTTCATTGAAGTAAATAAAGATTGTTGACCAACTTGCCTTTTATCACAATAAGAGCACCTTTGGAGATTTTTAAAACTCCACCTTCAGGAGAATATTTATAACCCTGAGAATTGAAGATGCCCAAGGATTTAAGATTTTTTTTCAAGTTTAGTATGTACCAAATATCATTAGCACTCTTTCAACTCCATCATGCATCTTGATTTGGACTTGTCCAATGTCAATGACCTTACATGGTATATCATTTCCCATAAGGACAACACCATCATCTATTGACCGGAAAGTTGTAAACCAATCTCGATTCCAACATATGTGGTAGGAGTAACCAGAATCAAACATCCAAGTATCACCAATTGAACTAGTTGATACAAGAACATTATCAGGACTTTCAGCACTTGCTACATCACTTGAATCTTCGTCCTTTTTGTCTTTGAGCCTCGGACATTCTCCTTTCCATGCCCTTCCTTCTTGCAATATTGGCACCTACCTTTGATGTCTAGACATTGATCTAGACTTTTCTCGTTACTACTCAATCCAATCTCCTTTGACCTCCCTCTGGCAACTAGGCCAGATGCAATATCATCACGACCGCGTGTCATGCTCCATTCTGTCACGACTTAAAAGTGCATATTTAACCTCATCAATTTTGAGGCTTTCACGACCATATATGAGTGTTTCACGAAAGTTAAGAAGGAGGTAAGGAACAAAACAACATCATTGCCTATTGCTCACTTGAAAATATCTCATCCATATTTTTCAAATCTATGACGAGTGATGTGAACTAGGCTATGTGAGACTGAATTGATATCCCTTCTGCCATATGAAGCATGTACATACCTTGCAAAATACCGAGACGGTTAACCACCATCTTAGTCATATATAATGACTCCAACTTGGCCCACATCAATGTTGTTGTTTTCTCAAATGGACCTCTTGCAGCACATCATTTGTAATGCATAACTAAATAATAGAAAGAGTTTTTTGATCGGCATCTTCCCATTTAGAATCATTCATTGTCTCAGGCTTCTTTTCCTTGCAGAGAGTGCTATTTTTACACCTTCCTACACAAGAACAACCATCATATGAACCTTCCACATTCCAAAGTTAATGCACCCATCAAACTTTTGAATATCAAATTTTGCAGTAGACATTTTTAAACAAATTAGCCCAGAACTCTATAAGAGCTTATATCAATTTGTTGTGAAATGGGGCCCAAAAGGCAGAAAAAGAGTAGCACAAAATAAATATAGGAAAGCGTAAAATTAAATGACACCAAGAATTTACGTGGTTCGGCTTAAAGCCTACATACACGGGCAAGGGCGACAACCAAATATTTCCTATAGAAATATGATGGAGATACAAAAGGTAGACACACTCCACTCAACCCAAATCCCAAATACACCCAGAATACCTCATAATATTTTTTTCACTAGTATAAACTCTCAACTCACAAAGAGAAAAATCTAGAAGTAACAAATAACTCTTCTTATCACACAAAAAGAGAGGAGATAGTGGATTGAATTGATTGTGCTGAAGCTTTGTGTTCGTAGCTCTATATATAAAGCCTTTTGATGCTTCCACCTGTATGTTTGAATTTTTTATTTTTTCTTCTAATCAATGGTACTGCCACCAAAAAGAAAGTCAAGCCACACTTTTTTTAATATTGCACCTAAAGAAGTTTGGACTTTTCTTGTCCATAGCTTTTCAAAATAAAGTCACACTACCTACTGCACATGTTGCATCGAAAGTGTTTTAGAGACTTTTGTCTCGTAGCTTGCAAATAATTGGGTTTGAAAGTCCGCCATCATTACAAAAGGGGTTTTAAAATGGACTTTTGAGGAAGTTTATGGTCTTCTCTCAAACTCTCAAATCCCACTAGACTAATAGGCTATGATAGCACTTGTTGGAATAGAGTTTTAATAACAGGAAGGGAGATAAATGTTGGTTAAAAAAAATTGAAACTCATAAACAGGGCAACACAGCAATAGAAAAGGTTTTCAATTGACTATTACTTCAAAGCATAGTGCAGGATGCTGCATTTTATAGTCAAATACATGGATTGAAAATAACAATGCCTACAAGTTGCAGGACGTTCTTTGAGCATTTTAGAAGCTTTCTAGCTTTTGAAAATTGTATTATAGTGGTAAATATAGCTTTAGATAAAGACAAGCTTGTGCAGGTGAGAAATGAGAGGCTTGGGTATTTGGTGGTGCTGTAATTGATCAAGTTGAACAGCCATAAAACAATTCAGTGCAGCAATCTTTGGCTATTCGAAAAAACAGGACTTGGACACCTTCTACGTACTTCGCATGCAAAGGCAGTGGACAAATTTATTTTCTTTACAAAGTTGCCATGCTCAACATCTCATCTGTTGGAAAGGGTGTATAGCACTGGTAGAAATTTAACGTGAATATACGATTCATGCTCCGCAGCAAATGCTATAGTCGACAATAGTGCTCTTTGGCTTGATTTTGATGCATGTCCGCAATTTTTGAAATCAAATATTTACTCGCCCTAGGTTCTCACTCATACAACACTAATATTTTTCTCTCACTTTCTAAGCATAATGACACATCATAGAAGTAAGGAAGAGGAAAGTAATATTTCACAATACTCACTATAATTCATATCACACTCTTATGTTTTCAATATGGTACATAGAGTGGCCTTTATATAGGTAAAATTACATAATAAAATATTATGAAAAAAAAACTACTCTTAACTCTTAAGAAAGATGGTTGTAAATTTCAATTGTAACTCTTTTTTTGGCTAGTCAAATAAGTTGACTATGAGAATACAAATTCAACTTGAATTATATTTTATCCAAGATGATATAAAAATATTCAACTTGAATTCTTCAACCCTTTACCATCGTGCAATTATCATGATAGAGGAGGTGGTGACTAATACTGAGTTGGCATAGATAAACTTGGTTTATCTCTTAAAAATTTCCAAATGGGAGGCATTATGAAGATCGTTGCAAACCAAATTGAGAAACCAGGAGCATAGATGGGTTTGCAATTGTAGCATAGATGGGGTTGCAATTGTTGCAATCATCATTTTGTAAGGATGAAGCTGCATGATTAGACAAACCAAAGTTGACAAACTGAGGCACCCTAATATCATTTTCCTTATTCAGAAGGGAGCTAATAGAACTTTCAAAACTGCACATAGAACCTTTGCCGAAACAAAGGAAATTAGCTCCCTTAGGTGCCACAGCTGGAAATTCCTTAGAAATTTCCCCTAAGGTTTGGTGTGTGCCAAATGCGCTTTGGTCAGAACAAACTCCAATGTGGACAAGACTTGTCATCAAGCCTTGTTCTGTTGTACTAGCACCGGGCAATGATGACTTTGCAATATCGATGAAACGAATTCCCTTGGGTGTGGGTGCAACGTGCTTTTGTACAGTCACCTTATCCTCTGGATCAAAATGAGAACGAACTCCCATGGAATTGATGAAGTGGGTTTGCTGGACAGAGCTACAGCCGCCATTGTTAGATGGCACACTGAAACTTGCATTTCCTAACAAGAGGGGAGACTTCAACTCTGGTCTATAAACTCCTGAAGGTGTAAGACCGTCTTCCTCGGGTGGTAACTGAAACAAAAATGCCCAATATAAGCTTGAATAATTATACATCACTATATATATATATATAACTCATAAAAATACCTAAGTAATGTCCTTTCTTATATTAAGTTCATCAACACAGTAAGGTCATTTACAAGAAGTGAAGTAATAGAAAGTGGATGTGCTACCTTGTGTGAAAACAAGCAGGCATCCCCTCTACTACAAAAACCTCTAGACACAAAATTGTCACAAGGGTATTTGGAAAGCTCATGGTCAAATGGGCAGTTATTCCCTTTCATGCAAGATTGGCGAGCAAAATGACGACATGGCTGCAATTTCAAAATTAATATTGTTAAGTTAACGATCTAGTTGGCAGAATAATTCCAAATTCTTGAGACAACTTAGCCCCAAAAACAAATAACTAGGGAGTAAATTATGAAATAGTAAATACCGTTGATTTTGTCAGAGGCACTGTATCATGTGAAAATTGACACTTATCACCCTGTCAAATTTCAAAGGATGTTAGAATAATAAGACAATTTTCAATACACTGAAAATTTTCAAAAGTTTAGGTAAACTCGAATGTCACATAAATGAACTTCATGCAGGTCAGGTTACAAGAAATGAACATGTCAATTACCTTCTAGAATCACATAGCTAAATAAAATATCAAAACCCGAAAAATAAATTATTCTCTCATGCATTGTGTAAAGGCCTAAAGTAAAATAGTGACAAAAAATAATAAAAAAAGATAACTACTCCGCACATGTATAAGGCGAAAATGTTTCTCAGTTCATTTTAATTGAGTTATGTGACAACCTGATGGCACCTTCCAACAAGATAATGGCGACAATATGCAATAGTTTTTGGTTTTTGTACCGGAGGCAACTTCAACCTTTTAACATCAAGTTGTTTGTTCTTTTCTGCTTGATTCTTTTGCTACACAATGAAGTTTAACAGATAAAGAAATTAGTCACCAAATTTATCGATTACTATGCAAACAACATATAATTAATTGATGTAGAGGTGACTTAAAAGGAGATTGAATTAAGTAGCTTTAAAATATTAAGAACACCAATTATCAAAAGAATACCTTTCTTTTAGCTCTCCTTCCCTCGGATCTAGGACCATGCCTTTTCTCATCGCTGATATTAACCTTTTGCTGCTTATGATCAACAATTAACCAAAGAAAAATAAACACAGTTAGTCTCAAAAGTTGTCGGTCCATATTATCATGGAACCCTACATTGCATGTCCATAACAATGGTTGACTATAAAATAATTCTTGATCATAATTTCGATTTGATTAATTTTTCTCAAAATCTCGAATGGTGAAAATAATTCAGCCAAATTCATGAGAACCGAAAACTACATAGATAGACTTTGGGAAATAGACATTCAATAAATGAGATTGTTCTTTTTGAGGTTTAGGGGAAAGGAAAGGACAATGAAAAGAATCACAATCCAGGCACAAAATAAATTGATGTGATTTTCTTTGTACTTCACAAACTAAAAATAACAAAAAGAAGGATAATCACACCCTAAAAACTTATATTCATCATTAGCGATGTGAACAAAGAAAATAATTTGAAAACAATTAAATAATACGAGAGCTCATCATTCAATATCATAGTAGTGAGTTTAAGGGTATTGTAACCATGTAAAAATCATACCTTAGATGCAAATGAATTTCCCTCATTTTGTTTATCCTCTTCTTCCAATAATGATCTATGTAAGACTTGACTTTGAACGTAATTAGTTGGCATGTGACTAGCCCTTTTACTTCCTATCCGTTTGTCTTCATTATTTCCAGGCATAAGCACAGAACCATACTCACCTGCATTATCACATTTAACGGTTTCTCAAGAGATTTCCATTTCAAGCCCACATGTAAACTTGTTTTTGTAAATAGCCTTAGGTTCCACTTCTCTATTGTTACTTTGTTAGAGCCATCTTGATGTTCATTTGTTATAAATGAATTAGATGCATAACCTTCTTTTACTCTATTCCCTATCCATCAAGGAAAAATACTACGTCCTTACCTATATTTTGGGCTTTTGAATCTCATCTTTTTTTTTTTTGCAATGGCTCAATTTTTGTTTTGCCTTTATTAGGAGATAATTGATGTAATTAAGAATAATTAAACTAAATCGAGAATTAATAATAACAAGGAAGAACACTACGTTCTCACCTACAATTTTGGGCTTTTGAACCTCATCATTTATATATATATATAAGGTGATTAATTCTTGATTTAGCTTAATTATCCTTAATTGCATCAATCATCCCCTAATAAAGGCAAAACAGAAATTGGGACATTACATTTTTCTGATGTAAAATTAAAGAATATGAAGAAGACACATGAAATGAATTACCATCCATTTCAAAGTCTCTAGCAAGTCCTCCCTCTTCCATGTTTCCTTTTTCTATTAGAAAATTTGAAGAGTTTGATGCGAGTTCTCCCTCTTCCATGTCTCCTTTTTTCTTTTCATTTGTCATTTTGCATTCCTTGACTTGTACTTGCAAGTCACTAGCATTCCCAGATATCTTCACTTTAGAGTGTTGGAATTCAGTGTGCTCTACTTGGTAATCCATCAACTCATCCATTTCAGATATCCGCTCTATATCACGCAGAACCACATCATTGGTACCAGACTCCATGCCTTTGTCTCGAACCCCTTCAGTGGTCTTATGGACCTTCTGTATTATTTTCTCGGGTACAGGATCCTTGGGATCCACAGAAGCTGAACCAACAAATTCAGAGAACTCAAGCCCCTTTTCTGATTTCTCTTCCTCCATTCTACCATCGCCATTATCTTGAAACAATGAATAAATATAGTTAAACATAAATAAAATAGAGGCAAATAGATATGAGAAGCATGCAATTATGCTGAACCCAACAACAGGTGATCCATATCCACAACCAGACCATAGACCTCCATTTCTAACGCAACCAATAACTTAAAAAACTTGAAAAATAAAAAACATTTATAAGTAAAAATTACATGTAGTGAGTATAAATCGGCAGAAAATTAATCCATAACCATGACCAAAGCACAAAAAAAAAAAATCGAATTTCAATGCAAAGTAGTATAATAACCATGAACTTTTCAAATAATAACAGAAAAAAAAAGACAAGAATAAGCTTCCATTAGATTTGAAATAACTCACCAAGTGTAGGAGGAAGGTGAGAGAAGATACGAACGAGGGCATGGTAAGTTTGGCTGCGAAAGTGTGATCGACGGTAAGCAGGAAAACTCAATGGTTTTGACCCAGCTTGCGTCATTGGAACCCAAAAAATAAAAGGCTTTAAAATTTGTGAAGCTGTTGTGTAGGCTTTCACTAAAGCAAAAAAGGCTTAGCAACACCTTTTACGCGACAAACAAGTTCTGATGTTATGATGTGACTGATGTTGTCTTTTGAAGACAAAATGAACTTACTTGCCCAGAAGAAATGAAGAACGCGAGAAAGAGAATAAATAAAAGATGTAGGGGCGGGAGGTACCTCTCTTGCAATTTCGAAGTGAGGAGGGGAGGTGGAGAGCTTTATAACATGCTACTTAATTCTTTTATGGGTAAAATTTAAAAGAGCTATCGTAGATTTATTACTTTAATTGCATTTTCAGCTTTGGACACTTATTTGATATATTTTAATTGATTAATTTTTTATGGGAATATTTTAATCGTGTAATTGATATTCTCTTTTTACCTAATTTAATATTTAATTGTTTCAACAACAAAAAAAAATTCCTTAATTCTAATAGCGTCAGATGTACATGATTAACAAAAGATTTTTCACTAAAAAATATTTCTCAGAAATGATAGTGCCATCATATATCATTAATACTTAATTGCTTCACCAAAAAAATAAAATATATATCCTTAATTACAATAGAGGTGAGATGAACATAATAAACAAAAGATTTTTTACTAAAAATTATTTCTCAAAAATGATAGTGCCATCATAAATCATTAATACTTAATTGCTTCACCAAAAAAAATAAAATATATATCCTTAATTACAATAGAGGTAGATGAACATAATAAACAAAAGATTTTTTACTAAAATAATTTCTCCAAAATGACAAAAATGCCATCATAAATCAAAATCATATCATTTTATCAAATAAATAAAATATAGTATTTTTTTTCCCTAGTCATTAATTTGCAACTATTTTCGTAAATTCCATTTCTCTCATACTTGTGTATTAACTTCTTTTTAATACACACACATATATGATTAGGATCAAGCTATGCTAGTGTAACTTCAAATAAATGTTATACTACTTAACAACTTGTATTGGATTAATTTTCAATAAAATCCACCATAGGATTAAAATTTAAAATTATATAGATAATGTCTATAAGGTTACAAATTAATCTAAAATCGTTTAACATTATTTTTAAGTTCATAAAAATCAACGTAATATATATGCTTAAAATTGACAAGAGTAATGGTTATATTATTACATTTTATTGATGTTCATTTTTTATGAAATTTGGCACAAATGATCATTATAACATATGATTGTAATTCAATGGTTGGATTGAGAAAATAAAATATTTTAGAAAAGTAAAATTCACTACACTTATGCTTGGTTTGATATTGTTTGGCTTTTTTTTAGAGCTATTGAGCATTTTGGGTTTTCCAAAAACTACTCTAAAAAATTCCTATAGTATTGTTTAGTAAAATAGTATAGAAGTTGCTTTCAATAAGCAGAAACCACAATAGTAGTGTTTGGTAAATAAAAGTCCAAAATGACAATAATATATATAGATATTAAAGAGAATAATTTTTATATTTATTATCATTATTTTAGTATGATCATATTAGTCTTTCAAATTTTTTAGAGTAGAAGTAAGCTCTAAAAAATATTTCATGAGATGCTCTTAAAAACAATTATGACTTTTAAAACCATGTAGCAAAAGTACCCCATTTTGTTAATCAAACAAACAAAAGTTAACTTATATTGTTCATAAGCCATAACATGCCTCTCAAGTGCATTATGTAATGCCCGGTGATGAAGACAGGAGTGATCATTAAGAAAATACGAATAATGAGCGGCTCCTGCAGGCTTCTAAGTGGAGAGGTGCATGAATGAATTTATTATACACCAGAATTAGAAGGATCCTTAAACTATAGGTATTAGACTATACAATTGAGGATGACTTATATGAATTGATTGGTACTATCTATACCAACAAGATGCATCTTCTTCGGTAGCCCATCACTAAAGAACTCTATGGTTAAGTGTGCTTGGCCTGAAGAAATTTTGGATGGGTGACCTTTTGGGAGTTTTCAGGAAGTGTGTGTGTGGGGACAAAGCATGCTAAGACTCGTGTTGGTTTGTGGGGACAAGTGGTCAATCTATAAAGTAGCAGGGGATGTTACAAATGGTATCAGAGCCTGCACTTTTGAGTACGGTGTGTTTGGGGATGAATCAAGGAGAAGCTGGTGGACATGTAACGCTTGGTGACGAGGGAGAGAGTGATCGTCGGAAAAAGCACGAATAATGAGTGGCTCCTGTCAGGCTTCTAAGCGGAGGGGTACATGAATGAACTGATTACACACCAAAATGAGAAGGATCTTGAAGCTATAGGTATGAGACTATCCAGTTGAGGATGACTTATATGAATTGATTGGTACTACCTATACCAATAAGATGCATCTTCTTGGTCCGATCACTAAAGAACTCCATGATTAAGTGTGCTTGACCTGGAGAAATTTTGAGATGGGTGATCTCTGGAAGTTTTTCAGGAAGTTTATGTGAGGACAAGCACGCTAAAAAGACCCTGTTGATTTGGGACAAGTCATTAATCCATAAGGAGAGTAGGATGTTACACTTTACCAAGCTCAACCTTAATGTACTGCACTTAACAATCAGTGAGTCATCATATTTTATAATAAAAATTTACTCTAATTTGCACGTATTATATAATTTAGGTAATAATGGTATTTACAATGAAAATTTATAATGATTTATAGTATTTTCTATATTATTATTACTATTATTAAATTAAATATATTTAGCAATTAATGCATTACACTTAAAAATTAGTGGCTCATCGTAATTTATAATTAAAATTTACTCTATTATGCACTTATTACATAATTTACATAATATTTTATTCATAATTAAATTAATTAAAATTTATAATATTTTAAAAATAATATCATTTAATATGTTATACATAAAAATATTAATATTCTATCTTTCAATTTAATTTGGCTAATAGTAGCATAAATTTTTTTTTAATTTTCTTATAAATTAAATTTATCTTTTAAATAGATAAAAAATAGTTTTCAAATTATTTAATAGTCATATGTATAAGAAGAAGAGGCCTTAACATCATAAAAAAAATTACTTTCACGTAACAATTTATTTAGTTACATAATAATATTAATATATCAATTTTATAATGTAAAAATTTAAATAATTATATTAATATATTAGCTCAAGATAATGTAAGCTCCAGTATCCCTAGAAACTCGTTTATAGCTTGGTTTTAAGTGACAACAAATCAAAGTTTGAAAGAATCATTCTAGAAAGATGACTAATTGTGTGTTTAAGTGTCTTTCCTAAAGTTTAGGTTCATAATCATGTATCTTGTACTCAAATTCTTTAATAAACTTAATGAAAATATTAAAATGCAACTCAAATACCATAACTTGTGAAAAATATGATCATCTCGATGAGTTTTGAATGAGTTTAATGCATAACATATCTAAGAAAGTAATTATAGTTATGAGAACAAAAGTATTCACTTTTGAAAGATAAAAGACACCTTCAGAAAGAACTTTTAGAAAGAAGAAATCTCTTCAACAAGCAATTCTTGCTAATCACAACTAAGTCCATATACCTCAAGAAAGTTTCTTAAGTTTCAAGCAACTTGCATTTCGTTCAGACTCGTTTTGAAGACTTCCATTCATGAAGCAAGCACGTGTCACGTCACATAACTAAAAGGACAACAATATTGTCATAGCTGTCAATGTACTATGCCAGCTGCAAAAAGGATAGTGTGCTTGCAAATATGCCTCAAAGACCTCTCTCCTCACAACAATTTATATTAGAAAGGGACATGTGTGGAATGATCCAACAATCAAGGAACAATGATTAATTTCATATTTCATGTATAAAAGTATCATAATTTGAAGACTAATGTTTGCTGAATCAATAAAAAAAATGAACATTATTTCAACTTTAGAAAGCTTCAGAAAGTTTTTTTAGAAAGAATAATTTATTTCGAAATCTTCTTACGGTTGTTATCTTAGCTAATATTCTCATTCATGAGTTATCTCTTTGTTAGAAGACATTAAAAAAACTCTTTAATCATATTGTAATATTTTTGAGAGTTTGAGTGGTTCCTCACCTTAGTGAGATTATCACAAACACAAACATCTTTTCTCAATTTGTAACATTGATCCATTAGTAGTCATTGTAAATTAGCTTGGATCCTAAGGATAGGATAACACTACTCTTGGGTAGCTTGTAAAGGCTAGAGAGAGAATATTTGCTATAAGCTTGTACAAGAACACTTGGTTTAATGGAACTCTCAACCATTGAGTTGGGGATTGGATGTAGGCAATAGTTGGTCTAACAGGATAAATCACTTTGAGTGATCTTCCTTCCCTTTCTTTTATATACTTGCATTATTTGTGTGTGGTTTATTTTTATATTATTTACTGTCTTTATTCAGAAAGTTCAACTTTCTAAAAGAACTAACTTTGCTTCTGCATCTCTAAGTTTTTAAGAAATTAAGAGTACTTGTTTCTAAAGTTTCAGAAAGTTTTAAAGAGCTGGAAGCTTGGAGCAAAGCTTGAAGCTCTTTGGAAGAAACTTGGAGCAAAAAGGAATAAAAGTTGTAGAAGCTCGCTCTCGGTGAGCGCAGCGCTCATTCACACTGGAGCACTCGTGCGATGATGACAGAACAGTCATTAATTTTTGGGCCTCACTTTGGCCCATTTAGAAAGCAATATATATGAGAATGAATCATACTTTTACCCTAGTTTTTTACTCAATTTTTGGTTGCTCACTTTAGTTGTTATTATCCTCTCTCTACACTTCTCTCTATCTTTTTCTTCTCTACTCTTCTCTCTTAGGGATTCTATAGGTGAATTGTTGTGTCCTTATGGATGATAGCAAGGATTGTTGCTATTATTTCCTGATATTCTTTTTGGTTCATTGATTGTAATTCTTAGATGGAGGGGTAGATTTCTCTTACTAGTGTAGGGATTTGGATGGATTGGGATGACATGTGAGACCCTTTGTTTATATTGAATGCATTAGTTTTTTTAATGTTCTCCACTTCTATTCCTATAATTATTATGGTGATTGCTATAATCTTTATTGGGGAAACTAAATTGGCGATCATCATTTAGGGAAACCCTTTGGACATAAATTGATTGATATATTGGTTTATGTTTGAAGGAGAACATTAGAATTAACCTTCCAATTGGTGGTTAGGCTATAGCAATTGGTACCTTAAATCACTGTAAATTCTAATAAATTGAGATCTCATTTATTAATTATTTGCATTGATCAAATTCTAAAGGTCGATCGATCACTAGTAGAATTGTCAATAATTAATTACTAATAGCCACTAATAGATTCAATATTTAGTCAATAATAATTAATTTCCAATCCTGGAATACCTTGCATTAGTGTCTTCTTCACTATTGCTATTATTTTGTTGCTATTAAACTTTAAGTTCAATTGCTTTAATTTTACTCTTAAAAAACCCTTCAATTTTCCAGCTAAGTGATAAAGCCTCCTTGAGAGACGACCTAGGTTGTATCCTTTACTACATTTTTTGTGTAACTTAGAATTAAATTAATTTTCTAATTCGAGAAGGTAGGTGACAACCTCCGTCAGCACTACTCCTTCGGTGGTTGATTGCTCCCAAAAGAGAAAGACACTAACAAGTATACTAGGTCACCAAGCAATAGAGTAAAAGAGAATGTTGTCATATTTATAGGAATAATTCAAATTCTGATTCTAGTTAATTAGATGACAAGTTGAACAATTGAAAAGAGATGATACCAAAAAGAATTTAAAGGCTAAAGTGCAAAAATGATATAAATGGGATATGAGAGTTGATGGAATAAAGTGCTAGGTGATTTACTTCAACTATGCATAAACAATATATGTAACATGAACTTCAATATGGCTTATCCAAATTCAACTAAATGATGGTAGGATCCCTATGTTCATTAAAAGTCTTTTCCAAGATTATCTAATGCTACTCAATTAGATAATCTTTAGGTGTCATTCAACTCATGACATTGTATTCATAGGCATGGATTTTACTCTTTCTAAATTTGTAAAAACCCTATAATCCTAAATTGGTGATGAAACAATTTAAGATAAATAAAAGCAAATGCTATGCTCATCATCAAATAAAAACAAGACATAAATTCATTCATATTAGCACGATATCAAACAAATAGGCTCCATAAATCACCCTTAGCAAAGAGAGTTTAGTTACAAGTCATGGAAAATGAAATAAAATTAACAAAAAGGATATAACAGAATAAGAAGAATCTATGAGCAAAGAAAATACACAAGTAATTGAAGAATAATCCAAGAAAAGTCTCCTCTTCAAGTTCTTGAAGCTCAATAGTTTTTCTCCTAATGCTTTAGATTCATTTTCCAAATTCGATGCTAATGTTGTAATAATCCTCTCTATTTCATGCTCCTAGGTTTTGATGCTAATCATGGCTGTAGAGTTAGGATATGGGCCTAGTCCAAATGTCAAGTTCGCGCACCACGCTGACGTGGTTGTGGGTACATTGGAGTGTACCTTAAGTGAGAAAATCATAACTCTAACAACAACCCACGCTAGAGCATGGCCTTAGTTTTTGGACCCATGCTCTAGTATGGATTTCCATGCTCCACAGCTTGATTCTAACACACTTTCAACTCCAATCCTTGCTCCTTTGCACTCTAACTCCATTGCTTCCCTAACTTTTCTTTAAAATACTACAAAATCAATGGGAAACCCAACTAGAATCCTAGATTAAACTTAAGTGTAATCATGCAAGAACTTGAACCAAAAGATGCTAAAAGGCAACTAGGAAAACTAAAATTGAGTATAAACAAGCTAAAAGTTTCAATAAAACTAAAGAAAAACATAACTCCTAAGTGACTTATCAATGATGGATACCCTAGGTTCACCTAAAAGGAAAAGAAATTAAAATTGCACACAACAATTCCAATTCCAATATCCTAATGGAACATGTATAATTTAAGCAAATAATGATTGTGTAGTGTTGTTTTGTGATATTAAATTGGGGAGACTCAAGTGAGAGGAGTGATTTTTTATGAGAATGATAATAGCAAATCTAAGACATATATATAACCATATATGGATGGTCATGATTAAAAGTTAATGATTATTAATAATCATATGATTACTTAAAAAAGTCATCAGATTTTATCTTTAATTTTAATAATTCATATAACATTAAATGGTCAAGAATTGCTCGTATTACTCCTATAATAAGTCATTCCTTTTGATCACTTGAGTCACACCCCACTATACTAGCAAGCCATTTTTTGTCGGAAAAAAAAATTACGAATATTTTCAACATAAAATATAGTTTCATGCTCCTTTAGAGTGCTGATTCTCTTTAAGACACGATGTCTTCTCCATCCGCATCTTAGGGGTGCAATGTTTTCCCTTTCACAAGGATAAGGTGAAGATATGATATGATGAGAGCATACTCTTTTCTAAATTAAATAAAGTGAGGGTCTAAATGGTGGATAAAGTAATTTAAGAGTAAATTTATCTTCCTTTACTCACTTTCAACCCTCATTTTTTGGTGAGCAATGGGGTGCAAGCACCTTAAGAAACAAAAATACTAAAGACCCCTAGGGTAGTAACCCTTGCAAGATTTTACCACAGTAGCAACCTAATACAGCGAGGAGGTTCAAACCGAGAAACCAAACTTTCCAACTTGTGCCCCAAGTTAGCTAGCCCATAGGCCACTTGGTTAGTCTCTCTATACACAATTAGCTTAAATAATCTCGTCTCTGCTAACCAAATCCAAAATTTCAGAAATCGAAGGAGTAGCTAAATGAGAAGACACATGAGGACTTCCTAAAAAATTAACACTGGTTTTGGAATCAATATTGACCACCACCTTCTTACAATCAAGCTCCCAAGAGAGACAAAGGCCATGATGCACGTCCTAAAGCTTAGCTATAGTGATAGAAGCATTACCCAAATTAGCCACAAATGCACTAAGAAAGGCCCAAGTTATCACACGAAATCCCCGGAGGAGCATTCTCATTATTCTTAACCGATCTATCAAAATTAAGGCAAACCCATCCTTCTGGTGGAAAAATCCAAGCATGAAAACTTGGATAGCTCTTATTCCCTCTGTATTGAAAAAGGAAGCCTGCATGGACTTGGTATAATTACGTACTCTCAACCAAAAACACACAACAATGTCTCTAGAATCACCTCTAGCATCTCCAATAACAAAAGCATTCTTTTCCTGCTATAGGAAGTGTACTCCAATGCCAAAGATAAAGCAACATTGCCTACCATTAACAATGTCATGCTTCCTACTGTTATGGAAAATCCAAGCTAGCCTCCTGAAAGAAATCTCCTATACCAAAAATGAGGAGCACTAGGAAATCAAGCACAACATGAATAAGAGCTTCATCCTGACTTGAACACCGCATACAAAGGGGAGAAGCAAGATGTCTCTCAAACCTCGACTATTATTTAGTAAACCCTTAGTAACAAAAAGCCAAAAACACGTTTTCACTCTCAGGACCATCCCATCGCCAAATAGATTGATAAGGATGAATAGGATTCTGTAGGTTTATCAACAGAAACACGGAAGCGCATCGTACCGATACGACATAGGAAAAATAGAACCTTCATTGTTTTGATTACCTGGAAGGATGCAGTGAACCGAAAGCTTCACGATCGGTAGTAATCCGCTCTGATAGATCTTCCAGACTATCTCTCGAGGGAATAGGGTGGCTGTGTGGGCAACCGTTTAGATGATGAACGTCTTAGGTGTCTGTTTCTGATGAAAAACACTTAGAGAGGCACAAGGGTGAAAAGATTAGTTTATATATGCTGTGAAGTCCAAGACCTAACCCTAAGCCACATGGGCCATATTGTCCTTGGGCTTTAGTCTCACTAAAGTCTTATTGGACTTAAGTGACTAAAGAGCATATAACCCAACAATCTCCCACTTGCTCTTTAAGATACAAACTTGAGTTCATAAACCCAAGACCATGTATCCCATAAGCCATCATCATCTGATAATATACCTCATCCCTTGTCTCAAGCTAGCTTGGGATCTACCATTTGTCATCTATCAAGGCTCCTGATAATCTACAAAAGATTATCTAATTCATGCTATTCCACTAAAAGCCCGAACGTGAACTCCAAGAATAATGACACTTATAACATGAATATGCATCGCCCCTTTATAGAATGTCTATAATTGATTGACTAGTTTTCTGTTACCAATCAATTATTTATTTTCTTGATGTGATAGTTTCTCTAATGGATTACATGCACTGGACAGTGTCTTCAATATCCAAGTACCGAAACATATCAAGGGGACATTTCCTATAAATTCCATGTTGTTTATCTCATAAACACCAATAACCAAATAGTTTCAATCCCAAAATACCGAGTTATTGGCCATCAATAGATCAAACCTCACCCGTTGGTAAATCAAAGAATGAAAACTATTCGACTACCTATTTAAAATAAACTCAGGATTAAGAGCAACTACATAACTATAGTTATCTGGAGATTTGATTCCTTATGACAGAAAGAACAACCTTAATCAAATCTCTCCTTGATCCATTCAATGTAAGTATTAACTCACACCAATATTTAAAAATGATTTGGACAAAATCATTTCATAAATATTGCAGCCTAAAAAAAATGCCCAACTTTATTTAATAGCTGTGAACCTATTCATCAATTGTGAGAACCTATGACCATGTCCTCCATGAACATATCCATATGATCATATACTCCACAATTGATTCGGACCTTAGTGTTTGTAAATAGTGTGCGGAATAAATGAATAATACCTCATTTATAACATTCAGAAAAATTACAATGTCATAATGTCTTGCTCAAAAGGCACAAAATAACAAAGTGAAATAACAACTTCCTAAAGCTATAGCAAATCTGGAATCCTCCTAAGACCCATAGATGTAACATGCCTCTCGAACACACGTTCAGGCAAACTCTTAGTAAAAGGGTCAGCAAGGTTCTCGTCTGATGCTATCTTGACTACCATTGTATCTCCTCTTTCAATTATATCTTGGATCAAGTGGTACTTCCTCTCTATGTGCTTTTGTCTTTTGTGACACCTTGGTTCCTTGGACTATGCTCCTGCCCATTGTTGTCACAGGAAAGTGTGATAGGACAACTAACACCTGGTATCACCTGAAGATCCGTTAGGAACTTCTTTAACCATGAGGCTTCCTTTGTAGCCTCAGAAGGCTACATACTCAGCCTCTCTGGTAGAGTTAGCCACGCATGATTGTTTGACACTCCTCCAACAAATGGCCCCTCCATTAAGAGTAAACACATACCCAGAGGTGGATTTTCTTGAGTCAACATCTCCTTGGAAATCTAGTTCGTGTAACCAATGGTTTCAAGACTCCCACTAGAATAGACCAACATATAATTTCTCGTTCTCCTAAGGTACTTGAGTATATGTTTAACCGCTATCCATGTTCCTCTCCAGGATTAGATTGGTACGACTTACTACTCCCACATAGCAGATTTGGTCTGGTGCAAAGCATAGCATACATAAGGCTACCTACTCCTGAAGCGTAAGGTATCCTACTCATGCGTTCTCTCTAGGAGTTTTAGGAGAATGCTCCTTAGAGAGATGAATCCCATGCCTAAAGGGTATAATTCCCTTCTTGGAATTCTCCATGTTGAACCTGGCAAGTATTTTGTCGATGTAATTAGCCTGAGATAATGCCAATACCCTATTCTTCCGCTCGCAAAGCTTAATACCAAGAATATAATTGGCTTCCCCCAGGTCCTTTATATCAAAATGCTTGCTCAGCCAGGTCTTTATGCCTAATAATACCTCCGTATCATTTCCGATAAGGAGTATATCATCCACATAAAGTACCAGAAAGATATGTGTTTCCTTGGATCCTTTTATACACACATGGCTCATCAGGACTTTTCTCAAAACCATAAGACTTAATGGCTTGATCAAACCTGATGTTCCATGATCTGGACGCTTGCTTAAGTCCATAAATGGACCTTTGCAACTTGCATACCATGTTTTCTTGCCCTTTGGCTATGAACCCTTTTGGTTGCTGCATATAGATATCCTCTTCCAAATTTCCATTTAGAAAATCAGTTTTGACATCCATTTGCCAAATCTCATAATCAAGATTTGCTGCACAGCTAAGAGAATCCGGATGAACTTGAGCATGGCAACCGGCAAAAAGGTTTTTTCATAATCCACACCTTCTATTTGGGTGTACCCTTTCGCCACCAATCTAGCTTTGAAGGTTTCAACCTTCCCGTCCGATCCTCTCTTTCTCTTGTAGATCCACTTACACCCAATGGGTCTTACCCCTTTTGGTGCATCTACAAGAGACCAAACTGAGTTGGAATACAAAGAATCTATTTCACGATTCATAGCCTCAAGCCATTCATGAGCATCAACATCCCCTAGTGCCTCGTCATAACTCGTGGGATCATCATCTTCTTCAATGATGACATCCTTAGACGATTCACCCAACAAGAGAAATCTTGCGGGTTTACGAATCACTCTCCCACTATGAGTTTGCCGCACTTGTTATTGTGCATTTAGGGGGATCCAATTCTAGATGAGGACCCTCATTAAGAGGATTAACCAATTCATGATTTTGTTGTTCTTCCATAAGCGGTAACTGCATCTCTATAGGTTCCACTTGTTGATCATCATGCTGAACTTCTGGTTCTGTTTCTGGTTCCTGTGTGTGTTCAACATCAGGTATATTTTCCCTCTTTGAACAACCAGGAACAAAAGCTGGAACCGCCTGAGGTTGAGGTGAAACTTGATCTGAGACTAGCTCATCAAGAATAACCTTACTCCTAGGCTTATAATTTGCCATATAGTCCTCCTCTAAGAAAGTTGCATGTGTGCTCACTATGACCTTCTTTTCCTTTGGACTATAAAACAACCAACCTCTGGTTCCTTTAGGATAGCCTATAAATATACATACTTCTTATGCGAGTCCATTTTATTTGGCTTCAGTTGTAAGACATGTGCAGAGCACCCAAACCCGAATATGGTTCAAGGTGGGCTTACACCCTTTCCATAATTCTATTGGTGTCTTTGAAACCGACTTGGACGGAGCTAAGTTCAATAGGTACATAGCAGTTTCTAAGGCATATCCCAGAATGAATCAAAAGAGATGAATAACTGAGCATAGATCTTGCCATTTCTAAAAGGGTTCTATTTCTCCTTTCAGCAACTCCATTCCGCTGGGGTGTCCCTGGAGAAGATAATTGTGAAACTATCCCTCTTTGGTCAGGTAAGACCTGAACTCTCCAGATAGGTATTCACCTCTCTTAGACCGAAGAGTCTTAATTTGAACACCAAGGTGCTTTTCTGCCTTAGCCTTGAACTCTTGGAATTTTCCAAAAGCTTCAGACTTGTGACGCATCAGGTACACATGTCCAAATCTAGAGTAATCATCAGAAAATGTGATAAAATACTGATACCCGCCTTGGCCTGGACATTTATTGGTCCACATACATCAGTATGTACCAATTCCAGCTGAAGTGTGGCACGATTTCCCTTGGCCTTGAAAGATCTCTTAGTCATTTTACCCTCTAAACAAGATTCACAAACTGGTAACGGTTCAAAGTTCAGGGATTTTAAAATCCCACTATTTACCAAACCTTGTATCCTGTTAGAGTTAATATGACCCAATCTCAAATGCCAAAGATAAGTTTCATTGAAAACTTTTCTTTTCTTTGATGAATGAACATGCTCAACATCTCCTAATTCAACATGATTAATTTCACAGGCACAGGACTAAGGAAATAAAGACCATTAAACATTACACCGAACAAATAAAAGAAGATGAACTTCTTATTGAAACTGAGGAATTAAACTAACTGTCAAACCATGTTTAACTAAACAACTAACAGAAATTAAATTCCTCTTAAAATCCGAATAAATAACAGTCTTCTAAAACCAAAGTTCTGCAATTATCAAAAGATAAAATAACTTGTCCCACTGCTAGTGAACACAAGCTCCCCATTTCCAAGCTTCAAAACTCTTTGTCTTTTGCTTATAGGCAAGCTATGTTTGAACCACTGCAAAGAGTAACAAACATGGTTAGTGGCTCCTGAATCAATGATCCATTTATCATTGTAATTCTCCACTAAACAAGCCTCAATCACATGTAAATTACCCATACCTGGTTGATTCATACGTGAGCAATTTTTCTTCCAATGCCCCTTTTGTCCGCACTTGAAGCACTTGCTTTTTGGCCTTCATTGCAACTGGTTTGGCAACTGGAACTCCTAATTTCTTCTTTTTCTTGTTTTTGTTCTTTCCCTTGGGTTTCCCCTTAGGTTTCACAGAACTCTCACTAGCAAAAAATGCACTGCCCCTTAACAGAGACGTTAGCACTCTCAAGCTCATGCATCAGCTAGTAAGGTCAAGATTCATCTTATTCATATTATAATTCATCTTGAACCAATTGAAGTATTCAGGCGGTGATTGCAAGAGAAGGTCAACTTTTACTTCTTGTTCAAATTTGACCCCATGGTCTTCAGCCTTCTTGAAGTTTGCTATCATTGTCAGACAATGATCCCGCACACTTCCTCCAACATCACTGTCTTGGTGACTCATTCAGCGCATTCTGCCTAGCAGAGCTACTAGACGTAGCAAACATGCCATCAAGAGTCTGGAGCATCTTTGCTCCACTATCAATCATGCTCACTTGCTCCTGAAGGTGACTGGCGAGACTGGCTAAAATATAGGCGAATTGCCACATTTGCCTTCTCCCATTTTTCCTTCTCCTGCTAAAAACGTGCCTTTGTTGCCTCAGGCGCATCTTCGGCGCTGCGCTGGCATAGGGGTAGTTAGAACAAAGTTGAGCTTTTCATATTGAAGAACAATATCTAAATTAGTTTTCCATTGTTTGTAGTTTGTACCATCCATAGGTTTTTGGCTCAAGATAGTAGCTAAAGGATTGAATGAAGACATTTTTCTGAAAACAATGAAAAAACACACTAATTACAAACTAGAATAACAACAAACAGATATAGCGCTAGTAGATTCTAATAACTACTACTTGTTTATTGTTTAAAATCCATTAGTTATCTTTACAAGGCTTACGATGGGCAAGATACTTGTAAAACTAATATTGTTATTTTGAGCTTTCAGTTCCATTGCCAGAGCCTCGATGGGAGGGTTAACAATTTTACCAAAGTTGAATGTATTTAACCATTGTTTACTTTCAAAATTATCTTTAGTGTCTAAGTGTTGCCGACGATGGGCCGTACAAAACTTTACTAAAATTTTGAAAAATATTAAGGTTTAATCTAGCGAAATCCGATTATCCTTATCCGATGGGCTTTAGCGATAACCATTTCACTAATAAACCCACAATTGGAGCCCGCAAGTTTAATACTTTTTAAAAAAAAAATTTAAACCTTCACCCATTCAATTTTTTTAAAGTTTAGAATTTTTCAATTTCCAAAAAAATGTTTCATTCGAAAATAATTTTTGTTTGATTTCAAAAAAAAAACTATGTAAGTAGGTGTACGATAAACGTGTATCACCTAACTTAACGTAATTTTGAAAACATTAAGGTCCTAAAATCTGGTCACTTTACGGCAACGTGTGCTCCACACAATCATGATACATGATTGTTGTATGCAGCGTGTGTTATTCCATGACCATTTTAGAAAACCCACAAAATTTTATTTTCAAGAAACAATTTTCTCTTAGGAAATTATCTGGATTATTTGTCTAGATTTTAATTCCATAATAAATTAATCCCATTATTAATCTTGATTTCTTACCGAAAATCATAATAATTGATAATTAATCTAGTGGATAACTTAAAATTTAAATAATCGCGCATAATAAATATATACTAGTCGTATCATGACAAAAGTTACTATGCATATATGACATGTGGTTATGCAACAATATGGCACCATCCTATTCTATATGGCATGTCATTACAAACATCATGTTAATCGCACATATAATTCATACAATTCAATAAAAGCAATAAATAATTAAACAAGTAACTTTAATCCATGGTTTTCCTATATAAAAAAAAAATTATAACTTTGGAATTTCTTTTTCGTCCAGCCCACAGGATCTGCCTCAAGCCCCTTTAGGTATCCATGGGCCCAAAAGCCCAAAAAAACCCAATCCTTGGCGAGAAACCCTAGGACACGAAAAGGAACCCTAGCCGTCAAGATTGCCGCGCCATCAGCCAACATCGTCTCGACCACGAAACTCCAGGGGAAGGACCGCCATGAGGAGACGAGAACGCCGCGGAAACACCCAAAAGGGTGGCCCACACGCCCTCATGCGCGCTCCACTGTCGACGCATGAAGGCCACTCTCAGCCGCTTTTGGCGCGTGGCGGCGCGTGGAGGCTCCCCGACCCGATCCACCCACCATTTGCTCGTCTTTCCGTCCTCTTCCAACCATATATGGATCATCCAATTCTGAGATCCAGAGGTCCACGAAAAGTCTCTAACAATGTTGATTGCTCATCTTCTTCGCGGTTTCTCCTTGAACTTTTATAGAAATTTGTAAAATACATAGGAAAATGTGAAAATCAACAAAAATAAAGCAAGGAGGAAACCTAATCATATGGGATTAGCCTCCTTGTTACAAATCGAGAGAAACACGAGATAATCTAACCATGGATTAAAGTGATTAACCGATTAAAAATAAGACTTTTACGAATATGAACTATAACGAATAAATAACATGAAATAAATAACAAATACAGAAAAATAAGGTGCCATATTTTTCAAAAAAAATTTCGAAATAAATCACATGAAATATAAATTAATATCAAACTGGTTCTTTCCTCATCGCAATCCCTCTTATACCAATTGGAGGTTTATCAACAGAAACACGGAAGCGCATCGTCCGACATGACGTAGGAAAAATAGAACCTTCATTGTTTTGATTACCTGAAGGACAATGAACCGAAAGCTTCACGATCGGTAGTAATCCGCTCTCTGATAGATCTTCCAGACTATCTCTCGAGGGGAATGGGGTGGCTGTGTGGGCAACGTTAGATGATGAACGTCTCTAAGGTGTCTGTTCTGATGAAAAACACTTAGAGAGGCACAAGGGTGAAAAGATTAGTTTATATATGCTGTGAAGTTCAAGACCTAACCCTAAGCCACATGGGCCATATTGTCCTTGGGCTTTAGTCTCACTAAAGTCTTATTGGACTTAAGTGACTAAAGAGCATATAACCCAACAGATTCCTCATAGAATTACCAGAACAGTTGATAAGAAGACTTAATAGAGAAAATTCCTTCATGAGTACATTGCAGGCTAGAATATCATTATTTGTAGTCACATTAGGAGGAAGAATTCCCGCTATCTTCATGCGAATATTCCTAGGGAGCGAGCAAGAAACATGTTCCAATTCCAATCACCAAGTCTGAAACCTACACTCTCCCTCAGTCAAGTCACAGTCAGTATGGAATACCCCCATTAGGTCACCACGAGTCCAATCAAACATACCCAGGAGAGCCATTGTTAATTCTCCAAAAAATATTCCTTTCCATTACATTCCAGTTTTGTGCAATTCCTTTCCAAAGATTAGATTGCAATTAAAAGGATCTAACTGGAGGAATCACCTCTTAACCACATTGATACCTACTCCTCATAACCTTAACCCACAAAATATCTAGTTCCACTATTAATTTCCAACCCAATTTCACTAGAAAGGCCTTATTAACATCTTCCATTTTTCTCAGACCAAGCCCACCAAGTCTCTTAGGTTGAGTGACTTGATCCTACTTGACCAGTGAAATCACCTGACTAGTGAAAGCTTCCGCGTTCCCATAGTAGACCCCAAAGAAACTTCCTACTCAACTTGTCTAGCTCTTCACAAACACCACCACAATGAACAATATTAGTTTAAAGAGCATAAGAGGAATGGAGCCCAACAGCGAAGAACATAGAGTTAATCTCCCTACCAAGGACAAATATGAGCCTTCCAGGAGCTTCTCAGTTAACCAACTAAAAGATCATTGACACACCTTTTTATGATGTTTACACCATTGAAAGATTTTTTATTGGATTAACTTTTAACAAAACTGAGTTAGATTAGAAGTCTATGTCATAGAAATTATGGCTAAAAAATATCAATTTAATCTAAAATCATTTGACATACTTTTCATGTGCATCAAAATCAACACAATATGTACGTTTAAAGTGAACAAGAATGAAAGTTACATTTATATTCTTCTAGATATTCAATGTTTACAATACTTGGAACAAATGTTCTTTCTGATAGATCAATGTAATTTAATGGTTGGATTAATAAAAAAAAATTATTTTATGAAAACTTATTAAGTGGTGTAACTATACCTTAAAATTATATTGTTATAACTTGATCAATTCAAATGCACTAACGATATAAAATAATTTTACATATTCATCCAATCATGCTATGACACATCAGTATATGGTTATTTTCAACCCCCATTACTTCACAAGTTATACAAAAGGAGAGATTTGATTAAATGACAGTTAAAACTCTTTTGCACCATCAATGCATCAAAATTAAACTTTATATATATAGGGAGAAGATCAAGTGAGAGGGATGATTTGTTAGAGAGTTAGAGGAGCAAAGCACATTGATTCTGACCTCATTACCAATTGCACTTTTATCTGTAATGTCTCATTTAGCATCTAAAATATATTGATGTGAGCTATTATGACTCACAATAAATTAAATTTATTAAAGGGCAATAATTACACCAATATAACTTGATGCTAGCCCATATGTGTATATAATCAAAAAGTTAAAGAGAAAGATTTATTATTCATACTATCATTTTTAGTTGTAAGCTCATTTGTACCTTACTTTCCTTATTTAGTATTAGAAATTATTAAAAAATTTAAAATAAAATCAAAATATATGTATTAATTGTTTTTTAAAAAATTAATGATTTCATCTTTTCGTATTGAAATTAGAAAAAAAAGTAACTTTTAAATTGACTATGTACAAACATGTCGTTATTGTATCATATTAAGTTATGGATACATATTCAACACATAGGCACGACCTCCAAATGGTGTGTCTATGCTTCATAAAATTGATCAGCTTTGTTTGGTTACAAGACTACCCAGACAAGTCCCCAAGTGTTTGGTTTTATTCACAGATCGACCAAAGAAATCTAGTCCTCTTGCAAATTGGTAGAGTACACCATCGAGACCATACTAATCCAACTTAAGAAGGAAATGATAGCTCTACATAACGATAAGCTTGTTCCGGTTAAGGCACCTACTTTGGCATCCAACATGGTCGTATTGAATTTCGAAACATTTTCCATATTCTCCTTGATCATAAACAATAACCGCTAGTAGAATCTTTCATCTTATGCTTGACTCATTTGCTGCAAATGCTAAAGTTGACAAGAATCCTCTTTGGCCTAAGTTCCATGCATTTTCATGATTTTTAAATGGGAGGAAGTTTGAAGATTGTCGCAAACCAAATTGAGAAACCAAAAGCATACATGAAGTTGCAGTTAAAGTTTGAGAATTGACAAATGCCTCTTTTGCCTCTTGAACTGATTTACTGTGATTGTGATCCGCATGAGAGTATGAGCTACCTCGTAAATCAGTTGTGGCAACACATGTCAATCCTTTCCAGGAAAACTCGATTGTATTCCTTTTGATTCTATATCAGTCCTTGGTACACTATGATTTGCTCCATTGATTGATTTGCTGCAATCATCCTTTCTTAAGGATGAACTTGCGTTATTACGCAAACCAAAATTGACAAACTTAGGCACCTTGATACCGTTTTCTTTATTTGAAATAGACCTAAAAGAACTTTCAAAACTCTGAACAGAACCTTTGCCAAAACAAAGGATGTTAACTCCCTTAATGCCATGGTTGGCAATTTCTTAGGAATCTCCACCAAGGTTTGGTTGGTGCCAGATGTACTTTGGTCAGAACAAACCCCGATATGGACAAGGCATTCCTTGTTTGGAGCTATCAAGCCTTTTTCTGCTGTACTATGATTGGGCAATGATGACTTCCCAATATTGATGAACCTAATTCCTTTTGGGGGTAGTGTAAGTTTATCTTTTGAGTTGATAAGAGAATGAATCCCCATGGAATTGTTCAAATGGTTTTCCTGGACAGAGTTGCCATGACTATCCGGTGGCACACTCAAACTTGTGTTTCCTGATGGAAGTGGAGACTTAACTCCGGTCTGCGAATTTTTAAAGATGTAGGACTATCTTCCTTGGTTGGTACCTGAATAAAAAAAAAAAGGCCTATTTTAAGCTATAGAAATACAAGGACATTAAAATATCCAATTGATACCATTTTTTACATTAAGTTCATCAATAGAAGATCATTTACAAGAAGTGAAGTAATAAATAAAGTGGATATGCTACCTGGTGTGAAAACAAACAAGCATCACCTCTACGACAAAAACCTTTGGTTACAAAATTGTTGCAAGGATACTTAGAGAGCTCATGATCAAATGGGCAGTCATCTCCTTTCATGCAAGAGCCGCGAGCAAAATGACGACATGGCTGCAATTTCAAAATCAATATTGTTAAGTACATTTCATAAAATTGAGTTGGCAGGATAATTCTTGATTTTTGAGACAGCTTGATCAAAAAACAAATAGGGAGTAAGTTGTGAAAAAGATAATACCGTCGATTTCGTCAGAGGCACGGTATCATGTGAAAATTTGCAATTGTCTCCCTAAAATTTATTTTGGATGGGGCAAGAGGAAACAAAGTTAGAATAAAAAGATAACTTTCAATACACTGATAAAACATGTATAAAGTATTGCACAAATTTGCAAAGTACACTACTCATAGAACAATGACCTAGGTAGGCCACTGTACAAATTTTCAAGAGTTTAGGTCAATTCAAATGTCACATAAATGAAATTCATGCATGACAAGTTACGAGAAATAAAGATGTCGATCACCTTCTAGAAATACATGGTTAAGTAAAATAAAATATCAAAACATGAATGCAAATTTCTCTCTTGCATCATGTGAAGACCTAAAGCAAAATAATGAAAAAAACCAAGAAGAAAAAAGATAACTACTGCATGCATGTATAAGGTGAAAAATATTTCACAGTTCACTATAATTGAGTTATGTGACAACCTCATGGCACCTTCCAACGAGATAATGGCGACAATATGAGATGGTTTTCGATTTCTGAATTAACGGCAACTTCAACCTTTTGACACCATGTTGTCTGTTTTTTCTTCCCTATTCTTTCGCTTCTTTTCCTACACAATGAAGTTTACCATGTAAAGAAATCTGTCACCAAATTTATGGATTATTCTAGGTAAACAATATAAAATTAAATGATGTTGAGGTGACTTAAAAAGAGGTTGAATTAAGTAGCTTCAAAATGTAAAGAACACCAAATATCAAAAGAATACCTTTCTCTTAGCTTTCCTTTCCTCAGAACCCAACTATGCTTTTTCTTACAGATGATGACATCAACCTTTTGTTGTAGATGTTCAACAATTAATGAAAGAAAAATAAACATCATTAGTCTTAAAAATAGTCAGTTCACACTGTGGGACCCTGCATTGGATGTCCGTACCAATGGTTGACAATAAAATAATTCTTGACATAATCTCGACTTTTAATTAATTTTGCTTAGAATCTCAAATGGTTTAAACAATTCAGCCAACTTCATCGTAACCGAAAACCACATAAATAGACTTTGGGACATAAACCTACAATAAATGAACCAGTTCTTGTTGAGGTTTAGGGGAATGAAAGGGATATTGAAAAGCAATGCAGCTTAGGCACAACAAAAATTGATATGATTTTCTTTGAACTTACAAAACTAAAAATATCGAAAGGAAGGATAATCACATAACCAAATCTCATGTACATCATTGGCAATGCAAACTAAGAAAACAATTTGAAATCAACTAAATAATACGAAAGCTTATCATTTAAAGTTATGGAAGTAAGTATAAGGGTAATGTAACAATGTGAAAATCATACCTTCGATGCGGATGGATTCCCATGATCTTGGTTTTCATCTTTACTATTTCCAGGTTTAAGCACAGAATCACAAGCACCTGCATTATTGCATTTAATAATCTATTGAGAGATTTCAACTCAACCCCATATCCAAACCTATTTTTATTACTAGTCCAAGGTTCTACTTGCCTACTGTTGAGCCATCTTGATATGTGTTTAGTATAAATCAATTGGATTCACAATCTTCTTTTACTATTTTCACCATCTTACAATTACATACCATGTCTTTAATATACTTTTGGGCCGATGAGCCTCATATATTTTATTCTGATGTAAAATTAAAGAATATGGAGAAGAAATATCAAATGAATTACCATCCATTACAAAGTCTTCACCGAGTTCTCCATCTTCTATGTCTCTTCTCTCTATCATAATACTCGAAGAGTTTGGTGCAAGTTCTCCCTCCTCCATTTCTCCTTTATTCTCTTCATTTTGCATTTCAAGTTTATCTTTCGGCAGAGCAGAACCCAGCAATCTTCCATCTACTTGGTAATTCATCAGCTCAACTTCATTGCTGCCATCCTGTTTCTCACCTTGTCCTGAGTTCAAGGAGATTAAACCATCATCACAATTGATATCTTTATTTCCTTCCACAACCAGCACCAAATTATCCATTAACCTTTGTTGCTTACTAAAATTCTTTGTTTGTTTAGATATATTATGTAGTTTTCTTACAAAAGGATCCTAAACTTCCTTTAATCCCAACATATGTTTTATATCACGCAGAATCACATCATTGATACTAGCCTCCTTACCTTTGTCTCCAACCCCTTCAGTGGTCTCATGGACCTCTTGTCTTATTTTCTCAGACATAGGATCCTTGGCATCCACAGAAGCAGAACCAACAAGTTCAGAGAACTTGGGCCCATTTTGCGTTATTCCTTGCTCAATTCTACCACAGCCATTATCTTGAACACGAAAAGTTAAAAAAAAATAAAAAAATAGGCAAATATATATGAGAAGCATTCAATTAAATTGAAAGCAACAAAAATTTATCCATAACCATGACCGAACCTTAGACTTCAATTTCTAATCTAACCATAAACTTAAAAAACTAGAAAAAAAAAATCAATTTCAAAATTTCAAAGCAAAGCAGTGTAATAACCATATTTTAAAATAATAATAATAAAACAAACAAACAACAACAAGAAGCTTCCTTCAAATTTGCAATAGCGTACCAGGTGTAACAGGAAGATTAGAGAATAAGCGAACGAGGGAGAGGTAAGTTTGGCTGCGGAAGTGTGATCGACGGTATGCAGGGAACCGCAATGGTTTGGACCCACCTTGTTCCATTGGAACCGAACAAAAAAAAGCTTTTTTCAATTTGCGAAGCTGATATGTGGGTTTTCTTTTTTATGCAATTGTGTGGGTTTTATGAAAATAAAATATATAATAATTAATTGGGGACCAAATGAACTTTGTTGCCCAGAACTAAAGAATGTGAGAGAGAGGATTCAGAGATGTAGGAGCGGGAGCTCAAAAGTTGTGCAATTTTGAAGTGAGGGGGGAGGTGGAAAGCTTTATAATATGCCGCTTATTCTTTTTTGGATAAAACTTAAAAGAGCAATTTGCTAGATTTATTACTTTAATTGTTTTTATAAATTTGGACACGTGTTTAAAATATTTTAATTGATCAATTTTTTCATGAATATATTTTAATTGAGTAATTGATATTCTCATTTTAACCTAATTTAATACTTAATTATTTCACCAAAAAAACAAGATATATATCCATAATTATAATAGAGTCAGATGGACATTATAAACAAAAGATTTTTTACTAAAAATTGTTTCTCTGAAATGACAACATAATATTGCCATCATAAATCATTAATAATTTGACAAAAAAAAACACAAAATATATATATCCTTACTTATAGTAGAGTGGACATAATAAACAAAAGATTTTTTACTAAAAATTATTTCTATAAAATGACAACGTATCATCATAAATCAAAATCATTGTATCAAATAATAACACATAGTATTTTTTTTTTCCTAGTAATTCATTTTAAACTATTTTCATTAATTTCATTTCCCCGATACTTGCTCATTGACTTCTTTGTAATATATATGGTTAGGATTATACTATGTCAGTATAACTTTAAACAAATACTATATTATTGAGTAAATTTTTATTGGATTGATTTTTATTAAAATTCATCATTGGATTATAAGTTCATGTTATATAGATCATGTCTATAAAATTTTAAATTAATCTAAAATTATTTGACATTTCATTTATGTACATCAAAACCAATGTATGTATGTATGTGTGTATATGTCGGTATTGAAAATCAACAAGAGTAAAGGCTACATGATTATATTCTTTTTATATTTAGTTTTTGTGAAATTTGACATAAATTATCTTTATGATAAGTGATTGTATTTCATCAGTTGGATGGACAAAAAAATATATTTTATATATAAGTAAAATTCACTGCACTTAATGCGCTACACTCATCAACTAGTTACTCAACATATTTTATAATAAAAATTGGCTCTAGTTTGCACTTATTATATAATTTAAGTAAATATTATTACAATTAAAATTTATTCTAATTTATAATATTTTCTATGAATTATTATTATTATTATTATTATAAGTAAAAAAAAACTACATTTAGCCATTAATATACTACACTTTACAATTAGTGACTCATCATAATTTAAAATTAAAATTTACTCGTTTTGCACTTATTATATAATTTAGGTAGTAATATTATTTACAGTTAAAATTAATTATATACTATAATGTTTTAAAAATAATACCATTTTGTATTATAATACATAAAAATATTAATATTCTATTTTTGACATTTTTCATGTATACAAAAAAATCACTAAAAAGAGTAAAAAAAAATATTCTTTTTAATAAGCTAAAATTTTCACTGTATGGTCCTAGGCGCACAGCTAAATTATGCGTGACACATCCTTGAATTTTCACTAGTGTTGGTGATAAACTAGACATTTCATCATAACTCCAGGCGAACACATTCTTGAATTCTACCAGTAAAGCTATTAGTCCTTGTTCTCCTCTCCCCTATTAATTTTGAAATGAATAAAGGTCTCTTCTCTTCATCGGTGCCATATTTATTTCTTCCAGCTCTTCCTCTCTCTTTGCTTCTGTCTTGTAATTCGGGCAAGGCTTGATAAGACATTTATGCCACTTATTTCACTACAAAACCTTAGCTTTTTGCATGAGTTTTATTGTGTTATTAATGTAATTAATTAGGATTTTGATTTATTCCTCATTGTGTGATTTCATAGTTGTAAAACTTAAACCGTGATCTACTCGAAGGCGCAAAGTTAGTGGGTCACTGGTTCAATAAGTGGTCAGTCCAAACCTGATATAATTAAATTAATATATAAAATTATAATTTAATGTAGTTATATATTAAAAATAACAAAACATAATATTAAATATTGGCTAGCCTAGTGGTAAAGAGTGGCACCCTATAGGAAAGGGTTCAAGCCCTACCTTTTGATGTTTTTGAAAAAATTCTGAATTTTCTTGAAGGCATTGGGTTAACCGGGTTCACAGGGTTTCACCAGTTCACTGGTTCGAAGAACTGGTCCAATGGCAGAAGGGACTTGGTCAGTGGCGATTCACGATTTTGATTGAAATCTTTCCCTTGTTTTAATTACACTGTGATTTTAATAGAATTATTGGCTTTTGCATTGATTTTGAAATAATTTGTAATTACACCCTTTGCGTTTAACTTGTCTCTTTAAGTATAGTTTTGTGCATAGGAGTTTTGGATCAAGTGCAAAATGTCAAGAACAAGGCTGGAAATTCTTTAGAAGAAGCTTGGAGTAAAAGGAACAAAAGTAGTAGAAGCTCATATTGAGATAGCGCTAGCGCTAAGATAGACTTCCATTAATTTTTGGGTCTCACCGTTTTGGTGAGCACTGGAGCGGTCATTTAGCACTCCAGCGCTCATGCGATAATGGACTAATAGCTCATTAATCTGTTTTTGGGCCCACATTTTTAGAGAGCAGTATTTAAGTGATTGTTACAAACTTTTACCTAAGCTTTGAACTCACTTTAGGCTGCCACTTTTAGTTGCTATTATTTCTCTCCATATCTCTCTTTTCTCCTTCTCTATTCTTATCTTTTTTAGGGATTCCATTGGTGAAGGTGCTTTGTCTTGGAGATTGTAGCAATGATTGTTGCTATTATTTTCAAGTTCTTTTATCTTCATTGTTGTAATCCTTCGAGATGAAGGAGTAGATTTCTTTACTAGTGTAGGGATTTCTAGATGGATTGGGATGATATTTGATACCTTTTTTTATATTAAATACATTGGTTTTCTTAATGTTATGTAGTTTCTATTCCTATAATTATTGTGGTGATTGCTATAATCTTTATTGGGATAAATAAATTGGCGATCGTCATTTAGGGAAACTCTTTGGGCATAAATTGATAGATTTAATTGGTTTATGTTTGAGGGAGAACATTATAATTAACTTTCTGATTGACGGTTAGGCTATAACAATTGGTTCATTAAATTAATGTGATTTCTAAATAAATTGAGATCTCGTTTACTAATTATTTGCATTAATCAAATTTTAGAGGTCAATTGATCACTAGTAAAATTGCCAGTAATTTATTATTAATAGCTACCAACGGGTTTAATATTTGGTCAATGATAATTAATTTACAATCCTAGGAATACCTTGCACTAGTGCTTTGTCCATTGTTGCTATTGTCTCGTTGTTATTATCTTTTAATTTCAATTGTTATTATTTCACACTTCAAACCCCAATTTTCCCAACTAAGTGTTGAAGCCTCCTGAGACGACCTAGGTTGTGCCCTTTACTACATTTTTTGTGCAACTTACCATTTTATAAATTTTAATTTGTTTGTGAGTCATGACAGCTCATCAGGGCCTCTTTGGCATGGGTTTCTTTGGGTCCTGCTTCTAGGACGTTTAAAACTTCTGGGCCAGCGAGTCTACAAAGTTGCTTCCTCGCTGGACCCCCGAGCCCTTAGAGGACACGCAACCTATACCTTCCAGAAGGAAGATGTTCTTTCTGGAGCGTATGGTGTTCCTCTTTTTCTTGAGGCTTCTTGAAGGCTTGAAAGGGCCAAGGCATAGTTTCTGGCTTCACCTTCTTTTTTTCTTTCTTTGACCCTAACTGGATTCTTTCCTTCGGATACATCATATTGACGCTTGTTGGTGCTAGCTCATCCAACATCCCGGCGTCAAGAAGTGTGTGCTTCTGAGGCGTCAAATGGTGCTTTAGTAGCAAGTATCTCTATGTCTCTTCCATAGAAACTAGACTTCACACACTAATGCCACTTGAGGGTACACACTTATGCAAATGAATCCATGGGCGTCCTAGCAGTATATGATAGCTAGGCTCCCTATCAACTACCTGGAACTTGTTAAGCTTCTTGATTGGCCCTACTTGTAACATGACCACCACACACCCCCTTACGTGACAGGTTCCTCGTGAAAGTACTCACCTCCCATTAACAGGTTTTAGCTAGTTCATGGGCAAATTCATAGCAACAAACATGGAAGAGGGGATGATGTTTATTCCCAAGCCATTATCCACTAGCGCTCTCTTCACTCTCATCCCTCCAATTGAGGCCTCTATATACAATGGCCTATTGTGATAAAACGTAGCCCAACAAGCTGGGTTCTTGAACACCACAGTTGTGGCATAAGGTCTGGCTAATCTGGATAATGGGGCATTTACTTGTAAGCTTCGCCTCTCTTTGAGATTACCTTCACCAAGGCACACACACCTCCAATTCAGCCTCCCCCTTTAATCCTAGTTGTTTGAAAAGGATACGGAAACCTCTTGTCTTCATCAATCCTCTAATCAGCAAATTTTCTTCCATCAGATCTTCCTATCCATTGGATGGGGACAATGTTGCTTCCTCCTCCATGGAGGCTTCATGTTGGACTTTTTCCTCTGCTACAATCATTCCTACTCCATGATCAGGGAAAAGGATGTTGTTTAGATTCTCATTCCTATCCTCCTACCATGGTAGCAGTCTTACCTCTTTTACTTGCTGGTGAAAAACTTTGCAAATGACCAAACATTCCAACGTGTCCTGCTCCCTGCATTTGTGAGAGGTTTCTTCTCGGTCTTGGGTCTCAATGTGCCATTCTTCGACCATTTAGCTGTCATCTCTATCGCTTGCTCCTTTCCAATGGGGATATAGGGTATTTTTGACTTGGACCTGTAATCTCTGGAGGAGGGTAGCTTTGTATATGGGGCGTCTTTTGTGTCGTTCTGCGCTGCACAAAGATCTGTCGTAACACTAGGTTCTTTAGTCCTTTTCGCTCCTTCTCATGGCTTCAGATCACCGCCTTTTCTGAGAAGCTCAGAAAATGTGGTTATTCCCCTAAAGAAAGGAAGATTTGTGACCTATCTTCTACATTCTTTATACATCCATAGACCAGGTCATGTTTAGGCAGCATCTTCTTACATTGTAAGGCGCGGTCTTGGTACCTTTTTATGAATGAGACTAGTCTTTTTCCTATTCTCGCTTTAGCCTCCAGATCCATAATGTGCATTGCACTTTCTTCCTCCAAGAATTTATTGCAGAATTCTGTGGCCATTTGCTCCCAATCATTGATAGAGTTCGGCCTTAGCTTAGCGTACCAGGTAAACACCCTCCCGTTAGGGATTTGGAAAACTCCTTAAGCCTAAGGTCGTGGTCTCCTCTATATACACCCAGATTATCCAAGAACGAGATGATGTGTTCTCTCGCACTCCAAGTCCCATCAAACTTTCTAAAATGTGGAGGCTAATACCCTATTGGGTACAGCCTCGTTGTTATTCAAGCACTGAAAGGTGGATTCAAATCCCAGGTGGAATCACTTTCCTCCCTTCTGTTTTGGAGAAGGCTCATGATCTCAGCTCGTGTTATAGGCTCTTCTTCGACAACTACCTGTGCTAGTCTCATCCAAGCTCTTTCCTTCTCACGATTCGTCCTCTTGACCATCGTCATGTCTTCAGTTAAGAGTTGTATTTGAGTGCTAAGGCGGTTCTGAACATCAGCCATGTTGTTGAGGATGTGTGCTGAACAGTTATTTGAGATTTTGGGGTGATGTTACTGAAGGGCATCTCCATAGCAAGGAAGAACTTGATAGTGTCCCTCTGAGCCTCTTCATTTCTATCTTCACTAACTCATTCAACTCCGATTTGTGGTGCTACGTTCCTATTTTCATCACCAAGGAAATCTTCTAGATTGAAGGACAAAGCCCTCGACGTAATGAGCAGGTATCCAGCTCGTTCATTCTCATGCGTTAGTCAAACGTCCCTTCACCACTTCTCCCCAGGAGTCACCATTTGTTGACGTCTAGAGAGTGTAAACAGAAATCTATTTCAATGTCTAGGTTCGTAATGCTTAAGAAAAAATGGTGATAAAAAATGAACAATGAGCAATGTAACAGGAACTCTCCTTTGAGTGGCTTGG
Source organism: Dalbergia oliveri (assembly GCA_030441495.1). Classification (NCBI taxonomy): domain Eukaryota; kingdom Viridiplantae; phylum Streptophyta; class Magnoliopsida; order Fabales; family Fabaceae; genus Dalbergia; species Dalbergia oliveri. Next base: position 12,424,385 of record JAMLFY010000001.1, read on the forward strand.
TTATGAACAGTAATGCCAACTTCCTTGGGAATGTGTTGGATGTCCCTTTTAGATCCTTCTCCTTTTTCCTATCTGAAGACGTCGTCCTTTTCCTCTAGATCCTACCCTATATACTAGGTGTTCCCCTCTTTCTCGTTTATGCTACCCCGCTCTAGTTCACTCATTGTCTTTCTTCTAGTCAAAATGATGTGCCCAGCCCCAATGTGTGTCTCAAAGCATTGTGAGACATGACACAAAGTTGATAGGTTGATGTAGGCAAGCTGCACCTATGATGAGGTAAACTAAGTGACCTTTCCCATTGTCCCACGCTAACAAACTAAGGATGCATACTATATAAATATCATTTTGTAACATAGTGCGCGTGTATTATTTGTTTTATTACCTAAAGTTCCCTCAACGATGACCTCTCTTCCTCTCTCTATTTCTATTTGGGTGTGGCATCTTCTTCTTGGACTTGGAGGAAGATCTTTCCACTTTTCCTTGGGGCTTCCCCTTGTGTAGGCCCAACTCCCTTGGGCAGGGGTCACACTACCTAAACCCACTGACCATATGAATGTTAGTTCCTTTTGGGCTCTAGTTTAAGCCCATGAGCACTATAACTGATTGGGCGTCATCCATGTACCTATTCAATCCCATAGGCCTAAAGCAGGGCCCAAATGCAGCCTAAACCATCAAATATTTTTTGTCATAATACTAAAACAGTCTTGCAAAAATGGTAGGGAACAACCTGCAAATATTAGATTATGAGCTCTCACTATACAAACCCATCTAAATTCAGTAATCTAACTTATGAAATCATAGGTAATAGGAAAATAACACTATTCTATGATGGTTAAATGAAAGTACTAATGAAGCTATCTCATTTATTTCCAGCTAATTTGCTTAGAAAGAAAAGATGAGAAGGAAGAAATGAAGAGAGGTCAAACAAAAAAAAAACCTTGAAAGCTATCCAAGAATCGCTGGATTGACCTTCGTATAAATCCCGTACTCAAATTGCAGAAAATAACATCATTGTGGCAAATAAGAACACAAACAACCAAGAAAAACAAAGGAAGGTGATATAAATTTGCTTACATAACTCCAAGGAAACTGTATCAATCATTTTAAAACTATTAAAATGAAGTAGATATGAAACAAAAGTCCAATGTAAAAAATATCAAAGACGTATAGAAGCATAAAGTTAGGGAGTATAAAATGTAAATATGAGAAAATAAATTATACAAACATTTCATACCCATCAATTTGCAGATGTTGGAGCTTGATCTCCTTGCATGGCTGACCACCATTGCTCATGTTTGAAACACATAGATATTTGTAGAGAAAGTGAGCAAAAAAATAAAAAGTAAAAAAAAAAATTAAAAAGAGGGGAGAGATTACCTTTTGGTGGCCGTATCACCACCAGCCACCATCTAATCGCCCACTTTCAAATCCTTCAGTTGGATCACCCATCCTTGCTTCAATAACCATGGGGTAGGAGAAGCGTTGTTCTTCACGGTGAAGTAGCGACGTAGAGGCTTGGTGGAGCGATGGTGCGCAGACCAACAAATAGCAACGCGGCATACCAAGTGAGGTTGTGACGCAATGGCAGTGTGGGATAAGGATAACAATGGTGGTGGAGGGGTGGCGGTGTGGAGAAGAGGCAGAGGGAATGGGAGAATTAGGGGAAAATGAAATGTTTAGGGCTTTTTTCTCTCTTTATATGTTTCACCTAGTAGTGAGCAAATATCGGTCACTAATTTTAAATTAGTGACTGATTTAGAGACCCATTTTTATGCAAGTAAGCATTCCTATTGTGAATAGATATAGTAACTAAATCGGTCACTAATTGAAATATTAGTGACTGATTTAGAGGTCGATTTTTATGCAAGCAAGGATTTCGAGTCTAAATAAATATTAGTCACTAAATTATCAATTAGTGATCGATTTAGTGACTAATTTATTGTAAAAAAAGGGATTACTAACAAGAAATTTTAGTCACTAAATCGGTTAATAATTGATAATTTAGTGACCGATTTATTGGGCAAAAAGGGATTTCGAACATAAGAAATTTCAGTCAGTAATTGATAATTTAATGACTAATTTTTTGTGCAAAATGGGATTCCTAATATAAGAAATTTCAGTCACTAAATCGGTCACTAATAGATAATTTAGTGACCGATTTTTACCAAAAAATGATTCCTAACATAAGAAATTTCAATCACTAAATCGGTCACTAATTGATAATTTAGTGACCAATTTAGTGACATTTTTTGTGCAAAAAGGGCTCCTAATATAAGAAATTTCGTCACTAAATTGGTTACTATTTTTAATTTAGTGACCAATTAGTGACGCTTTTTCTTATGAACAGCAATTTTAAACATTAAATATTATCGGTTGCTAAATCGGTCACATTTTTATTTAGTGACCGATTTAGTGACTGATTTTTTTTCACCACACTTGGTAACTCTATTCGGTCACTAATTCGGTCACAAAATCATTATTTTAGGGACTGATTATTTGCAAGTCACAAAATTAGTCTTTATACCACACTTTTGAGTAGCATCAAAACTGGAAATGGTGAAGAACTTGACTTCAGAAATAGAATGAGGTTTAAATATCTTTGAGTGCAAAAGTTCCTTCTAGCTTGAATGGATGTTGCTTTTTTACTTGAAATTTGAATGAGATTGCTGGTCCTTGATTTCATCTCCCATACATGTGTTGATCAATTCCTGTGTCTTAGGATTAGTTTTCTAGAGCTGAGCTTGTGTTAGTTACAGTTGTCACAATACAAAAATGGTTGTCCTTTGTTCCATTAGTACTACAAATGCTTCAGAAACTTCTTTAAACATCATGTGCAGTTTGAGCTTCTAGCTCATGAACTATTCATCGAGGATGTGGATATTTCAAGTAAAAAGCCAAATTAACGTGACCAATATATTCTGAGACTTGTCTCTTCTTTAACATACAAGGTCTTCAGTTTTTTATGAGTTCTTCAATTTTTGATGATGCTTCTTTACTTTCTAAGCTCTTCAAGCTCACAAAGAGTTTCTTTCTAAAGTAAAGTAGGTATTTAGAGAGTGTTAGATTCTTCATTAGTGAACATGAATGAATTTGGTAGAGGTTTGCTTAATTTGATCATGAATTACCACCTTCTTGTGTTGTCATGTTACTTTCTAATGTATCAAAATAGTTTCTGATGTCCTAGATACATTTTCTAATGCTTTACTCTACTTTCTAAAGTATCTCATGTCACAACCCATCATAGGCTATGACGGCGCATAGGAACACTTTTCCCAACAAGCCTTAACACACCACTTTTTAGGAGAACAGATAGAGTCTCTCTATTTCCTGAACATTTCCCAAATACAAATATAACCTACAACATCCACCAATAAATCTACACAACAATTGGGCATCAAGCATTCTAAATGAGCTCTTCCAACATATAACAATATCTCCGTATAGTCCAGCCATAATACCAAATTAAGTTTATAAATCCTTTCTAGCATAATCTACATAGCTAAGCAACAAGATCTCAAACATAAGCATAACATAGTCCAAGGACCCTACCAAAAAGAAAATATGGGTTCCAGCCAAAAAGAGCCTTTACAAAAAGGCTTACCAACTTAAAATTTACTAAGATTGTACCAGAGAAACACCTGAACGCACCGCACTTGTATTCTGAAAAAGGTGGAAAGACAATGGGTGAGTTTTGCAAATAAGAGATAGGATATCCATAGTTTACTAAATGTAAGCATAAAATAATATAAACATAATAATGTATATGTACTTATAAAAATATGATTATAATCATAACATGAGATTTCTTGGTAACATAGCTTTACATAATCACATAAATCCAAACATAATGGGAAGTTATATGAAGCAGAACAATAACATGTCCAGACATGACTCAATATCATATGTGGGTTACACCACGCCTGGTAACTTGGAGTTTGCCTTAACCATATACATGTCCAGACATGACAAAAGTCATGTGCAGGTTAGTACTACGCCTGTGGAGTTAGTCTGTAGCCATATATATGTCTAAACATGATAGAAAGTCATGTGCAGGTTAACACCTCACCTATTAATGGAGTTGGCCTATAGCCAAATATACATCCAGAGATGACAAAAGTCATATGCGGATTAGCACTTCACTTGCTAACTGAGTTGACCCGTAGCTATATTTAGGTCCAGACATAGCTATAGCTATGTGCGGGTTAGCACCTCACCTGTTAATTGGAGTTTCTCATGTGCACGAGGCTAATGCTACTCCGTTAGCTATAGGTTCTAACTATTGAATTTCCCCAAATTAACTCAAATTTAATAGTGAACATAAGATATTCTAAAATTCAATATAATTTACCTTTCAACTAAAATAATTAAATAAGCTTAATAATTAAGTTCTAACCTCCAAAAACCTTCCATTTAAACATAAAGCCTCCTTTTCGATAAATAAATTATTTTCTCCTATATCAACATACTTTTACTTTAAGATTCCTTCGAAATCTCCTAATTACTTATCATTTTTCTAAAACTACTAAATTTTTTATGAGATTTCTCACTACAGAAATTTTGTATGACTCATTACTTAATAATTCTTAATTAAAAATTTACCATGTACAAATTAAACAACAGATATACTATCTACTCTCAAATTGGTTCCAAAGAACGAAGAACAACTCCATGATGTCACCAATTCAAGTGTTGATACTCGATTGCTCTATCACTCTAGGAACAAGATAATAAGAGTACATGTGAGCTAATTATGCTATCAATTAATATAAATTAGCCCAAAATTACCAAACCCCCCCCCCAATTTATAGGGTTCAAGAGACACTAATATTAATCCTAAACTAACTAGAAGTTGTAATAATTTAAATAGAGTAGTTTAGAAATTTCCTTACCACTTGGGTAGTAGAAATATTGAAGGAAAACACTCCAACATCCTCCTAAGCTTCAAGCTCTCTCTAATGGAGTTAGAGAGAGAAAGTGGAGGAAGAGGAAAGGGAGGGAGGGAGAAGAGCGCAGTTTATGATGAAGAGGAAGAAGAGGAGATGATGATGGTAGTATTGGTAAAGATGAAAGCAAGGAAAATGAAGAAGAAAAATGGAAGGAAGATGAGATAGAGGGAGTCATGGGAGGAAGAACAGAATAGAGGGAAAGAAAGAAAGAAAGAAAGGGAACTTGATTTTCTAAAAGGGGAATGGAGGAAAAGAAATAAAAAGTAAGGGAAAGGTCTATGGTGGGCATATCACTTAATATCCATAGGTGGTCCTCTCCCTTTTTTTCTTGGCTGGGTATCACATCTCATATATTGTAACTTACTTTTTGAGCTATTTTTCATACTTTAAGAAATCATGAACTCTAGGAATGATTTTTATATCATCTTGAATGATGATAATATGAAGAATGTATTACGAAATTGGTTACATATGATATGAGAAAATTCCTTTTTTACACTTGAAAAACTTATGTAAACCATTAGTTTTTCCTTCAAAGCATTTTAACAAAATTTGCCTAGTTGTCACTCAAAACTTAAACTACAATAGCTTTTTCAAGGGTTCTAGAGCTAACAATCTCTCCCTTTTTGATAGTAACAAACCAAATTTTGAAAAAATCTTTTGGAGAACATGAAGAAAGGTTTCTTCAAAGTTCAGAAACTTGAAGAATCTTTCTTGAACCCTTGAAACTTTGTTGAAACTTTCTATTGTGAATCAAAATTTTACTAAGTTTCTTATGATCAAATAAAACATAACAGAAATTTACAAGGTATACGATAACATTTAGACTTAAAACCTTGCAACCAAAACATAATATAGAACCCAATATATCCAAGACTTTGAGAACAGAAACATTAGTTGTCATTTCATTAAAAGATAGAAATAATGTCAAAGAAAGTATGATAAAGACTCATAAACTTCAATTGTTCAAAACAAAATAACAACTTCAAATAAAATAGCAAAAAAAAAAAAGAAAAATGAAATGCTAATAGTTATCCTGGGACCAAGATTATATGTTTATAGCCTTCGACTCCAAGGCAGCCAAAAGGTTGCAGGACATGTTCCTCGACATCCTTGAGTGTCAAAACGAGAATTGCAAGTGCTTGACTGAGCCAACCTAGACTACTTGGCGATACCTGGGTGGCCTGGATTCAGGGAAATGTCCTTAAAGACCAAGGTGATTAGAGCCTCGCACAAGGGTGGCTTGAAATATTTGATTCATAATTTATTCATTAATATATCTTTCTAATTTGTATTAATGTTAAATTTATATATATCGATAATTGATTAAAAATTGGAAACCATTAGGTTTTAATAAATTTAATAATTAAATGAAATAAGTAGACTTGGTAGTTATGCTCATAAACTAAATAATATTAATTTTAAAAAATTGTTATCGATGGATTTTCCTTCAGTAATAGTTGAAATAAATTTTTCAAAAAACTTTTACACCTCGTTGGTGGAAATTCCATCAATAAGGACCCATTTAGCATACTGTATAAGGCATGATAGGATAAGTTAATACAATATGTAATGACTTTATCTATTGTTTTGTATGAACAGCTATTGTATAAATTTATCCATCACACATTCCTTATACATTAAAATGATGGATAACTTAATCAAGTATATGGCGATAGGATAATGCCTGATTAACTTTTAATATATAATAAGGTTTAATTTTCTTATTTAATTAAATAATAAATAATATAACTAAAAAATTATTTAATAAATAAGTTATCTAATAAATATTTTAAATAAATAATAGTTAAATTAAATACATAATAAATAAAGGAATAAAAATTTAACATATAATTAAATATTTAAATAAACATAAATAAATTTAAAATTAAATTATCAATTATATACTAATAAAACATAAAAATACATAATAAAAATGTGATATATAAAGTAAGAATTAATAATAAAATATTTTATTTTCATATTTATTAATAAATTTAAATGTAAATAATTATTATGAAAAGTATTAAATTATATAAAAAGAAGTAGTTTATTTTACTGTAATGTCTTAGGTCTACGTGCCCCTAGATAGGTTTAGTATGACCTTAGTGTCCCTAGGACCTACCTGATGCAAGAAAGGCCCTAGATACATGAAAATCCCTAAAAAATATAGAACCAAAATTCTTGTGATCGCTAGGTCAGAGTGGTTAGTGCATCAGCCATTTTCAATCCAAGTGTTATCGCTATAACGGCGGACCACTATAGTAGTTATAGATTGCTAGGTCATCTGGCGTGTGCTTGATAGTAGTGAGTCTGCCAACCGCTATAGCAATCATAGACCACTATAGCCATGCGAGCGGTATTAGAACACATCCAAAATAACGTAGTTTCATTAAGTAACCCCCTAATGCTATATAAACCTCTCCTCTAAGCATTCCAACCCTAGAAACATGAACCTAGCTCTCCCCGTTCACCTTCCACCCTCTCTCTCCTCCTCTTTCAATCCTAGCTTCTAGATAAGGATTTGTTAGTAGATTATGTTCATTTCCTTCCTTTCTTCCTTTCTCATGTGATTGGAAGTTTATGTTCTTGATTGTTTGTCAAGTTTAGGTACTTTTCCAACTTCATAAGGTTGTTTTGGTATGGCTATAGCTTAGTCGTGAGTTTTAGTGCTTCTATGGCAGATGTCGGTGCCATTCCCACTCCTTGGAGCTCAATTGGTCATAGCACCTCCCATCCAACCCTTCTAGGTAAGTGGGTTTAAGCTCACGACCATAATTTTTGTATTAGAATCTCTTCAAAGAATCATTTGCATTTCTTAGAGATTATTTAGCATGACAATGATTTTGAGTTCATCCTAGAACCCTAGGATTGGCGATTTCTATTTTATTAGCATGAAAATAATTTTAGAAAACCATGGGACCATCTTTGATACAATTATTATTGGAAAATGATTATGTTTATGAAACTACATTTTGATAATAATTGTGCTTATGAAATTATATGTTTGGAATACGCTATTTCGATGCCAGTTTATGTTGATAGATAGAATACTATAATTTTTGAGTTTTATAAGCTTTAGATTTCACAATTTAACTTCCATTACAACTTTTAGAATAAGGGATTAGTGAGAGAAACAAAGGTGCGAGTTAATAGCAAGAGATCATTAACCTTGGTATGCCTCCCAATTATTCAAATCTTGCATGCGTCTGAGGGACCCATTTCATATTTGCATAGTTGTCAAGGGACATGGTTCTTGAGGGACCGAAACTATGCCCAAGAGGTATACATTCGTGAGGGACTGATATCATCCAGCTAGATAACATGACATATTCTATTTCTTTACTAACCTTAAGTTAACAATAGAATAGTTTCAAAAGGATGTATGATTTCTCTATTAGAAGAATATGTATATATAAGTGTATGAGAATGTTTTTGCTTGCTGCATTATATATTTGTATACATTATTTGGTTATCCCATGTGGATTGTGGGTAAAGCTTTGTTCATTAGTTTTAGATAAAACTCACCCCATTCTTCCCTTACATATACATCTATTTTTTTGGAGTCCTCCAGATCTCAGTAGCTATCAGCATTGTCCTTTAGTGAGCTTCACTTTAGAGTGAAGTGTAGTCTAGTTTATGTTTAGCTAGTGCTCCTGTGCATTTGAAGGCAGGATTTATGGACCATGCATTATATTAGTTTATGTTTATGTTGAGAAATTATATAACTGTGTTTAGAAAATTTATGACCTAAGGCTTGGAGTAGCTATTTAATTTGAATGTTGTTTATGGATTGATTAATAAAATATGAGAAAGCTATGCAGTTTTATTCCAATTTATGTTTATTTAGAAAATTTTGAGGTTTTTATGCATAACCTGTCATGTAAGGGCTTCGTGGGCCAGTTCCCCATGTTCCTGGTCACAATGCCAAATCGGCTTATGACAAAGTGGTATCAAAGCCATAGGTTTCCCTGTATAGTTCTGGAGCAAGTGTCCACAAATAGCATGATGTTCATGTAAATGGAAGAGGCCCATTTGCACTAACGCAATGTTATTGGAGGCATTTAGGAAGAGTTAGTTATGTCTAGGTTCAGTAAAAAGTCTATGTCATTGCTTGGAATTCCTTATCCAATCTTACATTTTTCTCCTTCTCCTGGGTGAGCTATGCCACCTATTAATCGTTGTCGTCATCACCTTTATAGGCTCTATGTCAGCTAGTACTAAATGCATTTGGAGTCTCGTGCAAGCCATTTTGAGCCTAATGGAGATACTTAATAAAGAAATTAGAAGCAGAGTAGGTTAGTAGGGAGCATAACAGGCTGATGCGCTTAGCCATAGGTCCACATTGGGCATAGTCAATCAAGCGGCCACCCCTCAGTGCCCTTTCTAATATGCCCCACTACCATGTAGCTTTGGACATGAGGCAATAAGAAGAGCTCAAGGCAACTCTAATATACTTGACCAACATGTCAAAATTGTGGCAAATGCCATTTGGGTAAATGCTTATTAGGGATGACTAGATGCTACAATTGCAGACAAGAAGGGAACAAGAAGAAGGATTGCCCATTGCATCAGAGCATCATGAGCTAGAGGATAAAGCAACTCGATGCCCTAGCATAGCCCTTTCGTAGTTAAAGGTGGTGAAGTTATTCCAGCTAGTTGGGATTCACTTGGAAGCAATCCAAAGATAGAGGTAGAACCATAATAGAACCATGAATTATGCACATAAGCATCTTAGAAATTAGGTTCCTATGCGTAAGCCATCTCATGTAACCCTTGATGTCATGAACCTTGTGCATGTCATATCTCTAGGGACACAACATTAGGACTTATGTTTGAAATTAAGATTTGTATGATATAGGTATGGTGTGCATATAAAATAGGTTAACAACATGATATAAATTGTTAGATGAGTTTGGGATAACATTTGTGAATCGTTGTACATGTAGATTGCATCAAGATTGCTTTTAATTGCCTTGTCTCATTCCTTTTCTAATTATGTTCATCATGTGAAAGCGATGGGGGATGTGAATGTTTTGTTCACTTTTGTGACTATTAACATGAATTAGTTATTAGAACTTCTTACTAAAGCATAAATGATGGATTCCATAGTGATGATCTATAGCTTCGAAAGATGAAATAAGGAAGATGATTCCAGGAGCAAGTATAAGTAGGCTAAGGAGACATGGTGTTTGGGAATGTTTTAATTGCAATGTAATAGATTACCCATGCTTAATATGTGCTATAATGATCACTATTGAACTGGAATAAGCATGTAGATAATAAACGTTGTATCCGGATCAAAGATTGGATCTACGAATATGTAAATGTTATGTAATATCTAAGGCTATGGTAATCGGATCATGTGTCCTTATAAAGGTCTAACATGTTCTTATTAGCTTGAATGAACTAAAGTACATGAGTAACATGCCTATATTTGTTATGCATGTGGTTTTATGCTTGTCCATAACTATTCTGGTATGCCTTTGGGACGATAAGTAGAATAGTTTCCTTAAAAATGCATTCCTGACCATGAAAACCTATGATTTCTAGTTTTAGGATCTTTAATGCTACTATGTTATGTATGCATAAGACATGATTTAATGGCCGTGTTGTTACTCTTTTGTTAAATCTATGAATGCTTGAGGGCTTTGATAAAATTTTCACAATAGTTCGATGAATTGGGTTCCCTTGAAAATCTCATAATCGTGCTCATTACAACTCGCTTGTGGCAAGTTCGGTGAGAACGACATGATATGAGTGTTCATGTTAAGGTTAAACAAGGAATAAACATAGTTTGAGGTTGATTCTCCATACATTGAGAGGATTGAAACAAAGTCATGATTCACTTATGCTATATTACCATGAATAGTTTTCATAAAATAGAAAGAAGGAAATATGTTTTACTCCTGTGAACTTAAAATATTTAGATACTAGTGTCTTAAATAGTTGGGTTCTTTCTCAAGGTGAACAACTTGGTTCAAGGCTTGATGTTGTCAAAGCCTTCATTTTGGAATGTTTTTATCTGTTATGAATGTATACGAAGGTGTTATTTGAAGTCATGTAACATGCATCTAAACCCATATGCTTACATGATACATCCTTTGAGTTTAGCACTGTAAATGTATGATTAAATTGGCTTTTAATTGGTTAGTTTTAAGTCTTAAAATAGCGAACTCTCACTTGACCAAGTTCATGAATCCATACGTAAAGAATAAACATTCTTTTCCTAGCCCATACATGTGGATTGTATGAGTGAGGCCTATGTTGAGATATGTCTTACTTAAGTGGTAACCTGGTAGCATAATTGATGATGTGCTCTAATGGACTTAATAGGGCAATGGAAAACATAGTACATTGTGTATGTGTGTGCGCGATAACAAGATAATATAAAATAAAATCAAATAGAATTTTGTGCTAATGCCTGTTTGCATGTTGGTCAAATTTTGGCTTACAACATGTTGCCTTGAGTATTGCATGTTATGTGAACATGATTTGACACCTTGAAGCATGTGTTACTACTTGAAAGAACTTGATTAATGATTAGGAAGCTTGGAAATAGGAATATTTGATTTATGAGGAATTTATGGTGAATCTTGCCATAATAGGATGTTTTCAGAATCCTTATGCATGTTGTGTTCACCTGATCTACGTGTTAGCTTCTCCCATAAGATCCTTGAGATTTAATAGCCTTTTCCCCTTCAAGATGCATGTTAGATGTTAGCTTGTTGCATGGAGTGGTTTTCTCATCCTAGGGCAGGATTTAAGGAAGTTGCCTTAAGTTGGTTCTTTGTAATAAAGATTTAACATGGTGCAAATGCCTATGTGATGTGTGTGAATTTTTGTGCTTTTACTTGCTACGAGTATATACTTGTGGCCAAATAAGTTGACCTTGAATGTAGAAACATGCTAGTTAAGATTGATGCTTTCAAATGCCATGTTCACTATCTGCATTTATGTGTATAGATGAGTTAGTTTTGATTTTCGTGCATAATACTCATAGAGAGTAAGGGAATTCAAAATCGAAGACTCTAGGTTCCCACTAAATCTGTCCATATTAGATGCAAGAGAAAGGAATAGAGCAAGGACAAAAGTTGACACTTAACACCCTTTACCCTCAAAAGTTCACGCATTCATGAGGCGGCGAGGCGTGGCTATCCACCTAAGACTTGCAATGTGGAAAGAGTTACCCTTAGAGATAGAGCCACCCGATGTAAGAGTCATAGTTAGTGCCTTCGATTGCCTCAACGGGAAAGAGATGCCCTTGGAGGCGGAGCCACCCAGACACAACAATTGGCACCCTCTGAGTATCAAAGTGATAGCCTTCAAGATGGCACTGTCTCCAAGTTTATTAGGTATATAGCTGGAGTAGCATGTTAGCATATTCCGAGCATACATGCTTGTCCTAGAAGTGTTACACAGTTCAAGTATCCCATCCCTTTAATCTTTAAGATATGCATGTTCAGATTTTGGGACCAAATCTCTTTTAAGGGGAGAAATATGTGATGCCTTAGGTCCACATGCCCCTTGATAGGTCTAGTATGGCCTTAGGGTCCCTTGGAACCCACTGTGATGTCGAAAAGCCCCGAACATGAAAAACCTCAAAAATGCAGAACCAAAATTCCTGTGACTGCTATGTGGTTGGTTGATCATGACCATTCTCCGATCAAGTGTGACCACTATAGCGGTCATTGGCATTCGCTTGATGGTGGTCATTCTATTACCGCTATAGGTCAAGTGGTATTAGAACATGTCGAAAATGATACAATTTTGTTAAGTGCCCTCAACGCTACATAAACCCATCCCCTACACGTTCTAACCCTAGAAACACAAACCTAGCTCTCCCTTGCTCACCTCCCACCCCCTCTCTCTCTTCCTCCTTCAACCATACCTGTTCTTAGCTTCAAGGTAACGATTTGTTAGTAGATTACATTGTTTTTCCCTCCTTTCTTCCTTTCTTATGTGATTGGAAGTTTATGTTCTTGATTATTGTCAAGTTTGGTACTCTTTCAATGTTCATAAGGTTGTTTTATTATGACTATAGCTTCTTAATGAGTTTTATTGCTTCCATGGTAGACGTCGATGTCATTCTCGCTCCTTATACCTCAATTGGTCCTGGCACTTCCCTTCCAACCCCTCCAACTGAGTGGGTTTAAGCTCATAGCCATATTTTTTTGCATTAGAATCTCTTTCAAAGAATCAATTGCATTTATCAGAAATTATTTAGCATGAAAATGATTTTGAGTTCATGCCAGAACCCTAAGATTAACAATTTCTATTTTGTTAGCATAAAAACAATTTTAGAAAACCATGGGACTATATTTTAATCCAATCATTATTGGAAAATGATTATGTTTATGAAACTACATTTTGATAATAATCATGTTTGTGAAATTATATGTTTGGAATTTGTTGTTTCGATGCCATTTTATGTTGATAGACGGATATAGAATTTTTATGAGTTTTAGACAATGTGAAAGATCAAGAAGGTAAGCCTTGGCACAACGGTAATGTTGTTGTCTTATGACCTGGAAGTCATGGGTTCAAATCCTACAAATAGCCTTTCCGCAAGAGAGAGTAAGGCTTCGTATATCTACCCTCCCAGACTCCACCAGGTGGGAGTCTTGTACCGAGCCGCCCATTTTTTTTATTACAATGTGAAAGATCAAAGAGTTTGAATGACTCCTTACAAATAAACTCTCAAAGAGAGGATGGTTTTCTAATTACTAATACGTTATAAGACGATTTTTTTGTGACAAACTAGGTTTAGTTTTTAGTGAAATTTAGAAAGTTACAAACACGTAAGCCTATTTCTCTCTTATGAATATTTCGATTCAGCAGCATTTCAGATTAATGGCACTTCCTTTTATAGGCCTAGCTCAAGGATCTGAGCATTTGAGATCATTTAGACAATGTCAACCCTTGAAGTGACATGAGATTGTGTTTTCTAGTGGACAAACTTTATTCAACGCTTTTGCTTAACAAAGTACAACGATAGATTGCTTTTGCCAGTGTACCTTTGTACTTTGTTCATTTTGTACCAGAATGTTGCAAAACTATCTTTCTCGATATCTCCAAGCTTTCTCAAGATCATAAGCATGTTTCTAGTAAAGATTGTGCTTGAGACCTTTTTAATTTCTCTAATGTGCAAGCCTCTTCCTAAAAGACTTGTTTCTTTTGAATGTCTTCTGGAGCTAGATTTATCCTTCTGATGGCTTTCTTGACTTCATAATAACTTTTTGAAGTGAATAGATGGTTGATATGATCTTCTTCTAGTTGCTTTAAGCTTGGAGATACCTTTATGAAGATTTCAACTTGATTTTGGTATCTTTCTGAATAGCAATCAAACCTTCTAAAGATAATATCAACTTTTTGAAATCTTTTCTTATGTGAGATAAAGCTTTTCATATTATTTTGGGGATATGTTAATTTAATTCTCAAGGCTCATATTCCTTTATGAAGATATTTATACATAAATATTATCCTTTTCTCTTTGATTAAGAGATGTATCCAGTTATGAACTTGGATGATTGTATAAACCTTCTTTGTAAGTTTTTGGTCTCAAAAGAAAACAAATTTTTGAAGTCAATTTTGTTCTAACTAAAGAAACAAATTTGAACCTCCGTTAACTTATATTAGAAAGATTTTTATTTAGGATTTGTGTTGTTTCATCAAAATCAACTTAGCATTTGAATGCTTAATTTTAGGTTCTGGAGCTAACAGTTCTCCCTCTTCCATATCTCCTTTTTTTTTCTCTTTATTTTCCATTTTCCATTCCATGACTTGCACTTGCAAGTCACTAGCATTTCTAGATTTGTTCACTTCAAAATGCTAGAATTCAACATGCTCTACTTGATAATCCATCAACTCAGCTTCGTTGTTGTTCTAACCTAGTCCCGAGTTGAAGGAGATTAAATCACTATCACAAAGAAGATCTTCAATTTCTTCGATAAAGCCACTTGCTCATGGACTTCAAGTGGTTTCAGAATAATATATTTTTACTAAAAATTATTTCTCTAAATTGACAAAAGTGCCATTATAAGTCAAAATCATTTTATCAAATAAATAAAATATATTATTTTTTTCCTAGTCATTCATTTTCAACTATTTTCATAAATTTAATTTCTCTTTGTTCATCTACTTCTTTGTAATACATATATAGTTTAATCAAGTTAAATCGGTATAACTTTAAATAAATATTACACAACTTAATAACTTTTTCTTACAATAATTTTTAATAAAATCCACTATTGCATTAGAAGTTCATGCTATATAGATTATGTATATGAAATTTCAAATTAATATAAAATTGTTTAACATTACTTTTTATATAAATCAAAATTAATGTAATATATATGCTTAAAATCAACAAAAGTAAGTGCTACATGAATACATTCCTATTGATATTCAATTTTTTTATGAAATTTGATACAAATAATCTTTATTGTCGGTGATTGCAATTCAACAGTTAGATCGATAAAAAATTATATTTTATAAAAGTAAAATTCACTACACTTAACAATTAATGACTCATCATATTTTATAATAAAAATGTACTCTAATTTGCACTTATTATATAATTTAGGAAATGATATTATTTATAATTTAAATTTATTCTAATTTATAATATTTTCTATATTATTATTATTATTATTATTATTATTATTATTATTATTATTATTATTATTAAGTAAAATTCATTCCATTTGGCAAATAATGCACTACACTTAACAATTAGTGACACATCATAATTTATAATTAAAATTTACTCTATTTTCCACTTATTATATAATTTAGGTAATAATATTATTTACAATTAAAATTCATTATAATTTATAATATTTTAAAAATAATATCATTTAATACTATTATACATAAAAATATCGATATTCTATCTTTGACAATTAGCAATTAATGCGCTACACTTAACAATTAGTGACTCGAATTTTATAATTAAAATTTACTATAATTTGTACTTATTATATAATTTAGGTAATAATATTATTATTTACAATTAAAAATTATTCTAGTTTATAATATTTTTCATATTTTATTTTTATTTTTATTTTTTTACAAAGTAAAATCAACCACATTTAACAATTAATGCACTATGCTTAACACTTAGTTACTCTTCATAATTTATAATTAAAACTTAATCTAATATGTACTTATTATACAATTTAGGTGATAATATCATTTACAATTAAATTCATTATAAATTATAATATTTTAAAAATAATATCATATAACATTATTGCACATAAAAAATATTAATATTATATATTTTGATTGAATTTAGCTAATATTAGCTAAATTTTTGTAATTTTTAGTTTTCTAATAAATTAAATTTATCTTTAGAGTAGATAGAAAAAATTCTACTTTCAAATTATTTAATAACCAAATTTAAAAGTGGCCTTAACATCTTCAAGAGAAATTACTTTTACTTAACAATTTATTTATTTAGTTTAAAATTTAAATAATTATATTAATATATTTTCCCAGGATAACATAGTTTTTATTATTTAAATTTTGATAACTAATTCACTTAGATTTTAAAAAGGCAATTTTTTTAAAAGTTTGATAAATAAAATTTACATATCTGTACATATTTATTTACTTCTAAATTATTTAAGACATTAAGATTATTATTAAAATTAATATTCACACTTATTTGCAATTATTAGGTTACTGGTCATATCTTTTGAATTCAGGAACTTGTATGGGGTATATACCAGAAAGGTAAAACCATGCAGTGTTAACATTTCAGAGCCTCACTATATCTACACCGTATCCTCAATAAATTTAAAAAACAAAAACAAGAAGAAGAAAAAATCAGCCTAGAACTATTATTGTTTTCCATATTCTCCTCTGTTCATCAAATGTGAAGCACCAGCAGAATATTTCATCTTGATGCTTGATTCATGCTCTGCAGCAAATCCTGAAGTCGACCAGAGTGCCCTTTGGCCTGAGTATGTTTCATGATTTCTAGATGGGAGGCATTCTGAAGATCGATGCAAACCAAATTGAGAAACCAGAAGCATTGATGAGGTTGCGGTTGAAGTTTGAGAATTATCATATGACGGTTTTGCCTCTTGAACTGATTTACCATGGCTGTGATTCACATTAGAGCATGAGCTACCTTGTAAATCAGTTGTAGCATCATCCGTCAACGCTTTCCCAGGAAAACTCGATTTCATTCCTTCTATGACAAATGGATTTTCTTCAAAAGTCTCATTTGATACTAGATCAGTCTTTGGTACACTTTGTTTTGCTCCATCAATTGATTTGCAGCTATCATCCTTTTTTAAGGACGAACTTGCTTGATTAGGAAGACCATAATTGACAAACTGAGGCACCTGGATACCATTCTCCTTATTGAAAAAGGAGCTAATAGTACTTCTAGAACTGGAAACAGAACCTTTACCAAAGGAAATGAAGTTAACTCCCTTAGGTGCCACAGCTGACAATTTCTCGGGAATTTCCACCAAGTTTTGCTTGGCGCCAGATGCATGTTGCTCAGCATAGGCCCCAATTTGGACAAGACTTTCCTTGTTTGGAGGAGTTATCCTGCCTTGTTTTGGGGTACTAGGACTGGGCAACGATGACTTTGCAATATTGATGAAGCTAATTCCTTTTGGTGCTGGCATAAGTTGCATTTGTACAGTGTCCGTCACCTTATCTTCTGAATTGATGGGAGAACAAATTCCCATAGAACTGATCAAGTGGTTTTGCTGGACAGAGCTGCCACAACTGTTAGTTGGAACACTGGAACTTGTGTTTCCTGAAAGGAGTGGAGACTTCAACTCTGGTCTACAAACTTTTGAAAGCATAGGACTATCTTCCTTGGCCGGCAACTGAATCAAAAATAGCCATTTAAGTGAGATTGGTTATAATAGATAGATGCACATAAAGATACCCCATTGATACCACCTTTTACAATGAGTTCATCAACAGAAGGTCATTTACAAGAAGTAAAGTCATACAAAGTGGATATGCTACCTGGTGTGAAAACAAACAAGCGTCACCTCTGCTACAAAAGCCCCTGGTTACAAAATTGTTGCAAGGATACTTAGACAGCTCATGATCAAAGGGGCAGTCATCCCCTTTCATGCAAGACTGACGAGCAAAATGACAGCATGGCTGCAATTTCAAAATCAATATTGTTAAGCAACTTTCAGAAAACCTAGTTGGCAGGATAATTCCAGAGTCCTGAGACAAATAAATCGAAAAACAAATAGGAAGTAAATTATGAAAAAGAAAATACCGTTGATTTTGTCAAAGGCACCGTATGGTAAAACTGGCACTTGTCACCCTGCCAAATTTATTTTGGACCAGGCAAAAGCAAAGGAAGTTAGAATAATAAGATCATTTTCAATACACCAATATTACATGCAGCGCACAAATTGCAGCAGTACACTGCCCATACAACAATGACTGAGTTCAGGCCAATCCAAATGTCACAACTGAATCATGCAGGTCAATTTACAAGAAATGAACATGTCAATTACCTTCTAAAATCGCATAGTTAAATAAAATATCAAAACTGCAATAACAAATTCCAATGCATCATGTAAAGGCCTAAAATAATGACATGAAATAATAAGAAAAATGATAACTACTCCGTACATGTATAAGATGAAAAACATTTCACAATTCACTATAATTGAGTTATGTGACAACCTCACGGCACCTTCCAACGAGGTAATGACGACAATATGCGATTGCTTTCGATTTCTGCACAGGAGGCAACTTCAACCTTTTAACACCAAGTTGCTTGTTCTTTTCTGCCCGCATCTTTCGCTTCTTTTGCTACCCAATGAAGTTTACCAAATAAAGAAATCAGTCACCAAAGTTATGGATTCCAATTAAACAATATAAAATTAATTGTTGATGAGGTAACTTAAAAAGAGGTTGAGTTAAATAGCATCAAATGTTAAATAACATCAAATATCAAAATAATACCTTCCTTTTAACTTTCCTTTGCTCAGAACCATGACCGCGCTTCTTCTTGCCGATGACATCAACCTTTTGCTGCAGTTGATCAACAATTAACCAAAGAAAAATAAACATCTTTAATCTTAAAAATTAAATAGTCCGTCCACATTATGGAACCCTACATTGGATGCACATACCAATGGTTGACCATAAAATAATTCTTGACCATAATTTCAGTTTTTAATTAGTTTTATTCAAAATCTCGAATGGTGCAAACAATTCAGCCAAATTCATGAGAACCGGAAACCACATAAACGGACTTTGGGACATAGATATTCATTAAATGAGACTGTACATTTTGAGGTTTAGGGGAAAGGAAGGGACATTGAAAAGCATTGCAGCCCAAGCACAAAATAAATTGGTATAAGTTGCTTTGAACTTACAAAACTAAAAATAACCAAAGGAAGGATAATTACGCAATCAAATCTCATATTCATCATTGGTGAAACGAACTAAGAAAATAATTAGAAATCAACTGAACAATATGAAGGTTTATTATTTAATATCATGGAAGTGAGTTTAAGGGCAATATAACAAGGTGAAAATCATACCTTTGATGCAGATAAGTTTCCATGATCTTGGTTAGCATCTTCTTCCCATAATCCTGTGTACAAGACTTGATTTCGAGCATAATTTTCCGGCACACAAGGAACCCCTTTACTTCCTATTTGCCTGTCTTCACTATTTCTAGGCTTAGGCATAGAACCACACTCACCTGCATTATCACATTTAACAGTTTCTTGAGAGATTTCTACTTCATCCCCAGATGCAAACCTTATTTTATTACCAGTCCTAGGTTCCACTTGCCAACTGTTATAGCCATCTTGATGTGCGTTTACTATAAATGAAATAGATTCATAATCTTCTTTCTCTCCGTTCCCTATCTTACAAGGAAATACTATGTCTTTAACTATATTTTTGGGCTTTTGAACCTCATCTATTTTATTCTAATGTAAAATTAAAGAATATGGAGAAGACATATAAAATGAATTACCATCCATTCCAAAGTCTCCAGCAAGTTCTCCCTCTTCTATGTCTGAGTTTGATGCAAGTGCTCCTTCTTCCATGTATCCTTTTTTTATCAGAATATTGGAAGAGTGTGATGCATCGTTCGCACAAATTGACTTTTGTACTTTTTCTTCATTTTGTATTGCAAGTTTATCTCCCAAAGTAGCAGAATTCAGCAACCTTCCATCTTCAGATACATTCAATGCTTCAATAGTAGTATCTAAAGAAACAGGCAGTGCTTCAGCAACCTTGGGATAGTATTGCTCTTCCTTCTCAAGTTCACACTCTTTAGTAGTCATAAGCTCACCTTGTACTTGCAAGTCACTAGCATTCCCAAATTTGTCCACATTAGGATGCTGGAATTCAACATGCTCTACTTGGTAATCCATCAACTCAACTTCATTGCTGCCATCCTGTTTCTCACCTAGTCCAGAGTTGGAGATTAAACCACTATCACAAAGAGGATGTTCAGTCCCTTCCATAGCCATCTCCAAGTCATCCATTATCCTTTGTTGCTCATTAAAATCATTGGTTTGCTTAGACATATTCTCCAGTTTTCTTCTCAAAGGATCCTCAACTTCCTCTATTCCCAACATCTTCTCTATATCGCGCAGAACCACATCATTGGTACCAGACTCCCTGCCTTTGTCTCCAACCCCTTCGGTGGTCTCACGGTCCTCTTCTCTCATTTTCTCGAGTACAGGATCCTTGGGATCCACAGAAGCAGAGCCAGCAAATTCAGAGGACTCGGGCCCCTTTTCCGGTTTCTCTTGCTCCATTCTACCACCGCCATTATCTTGAAACACGAATAAATATAGTTAAAACTTAAAAATAAATAAACTAGAGGCAAAAAGATATGAAAAGTGTACAATTAAAGAGAGCATGGAACATGTGATATGAGTTTTCCCTCACACTGAGTCTTCTCTATTCTCTTTCCTTTCCCTATTTTGCGAAATTTCCTCTCCAGTCCCTATATGAATTACTCTAATTTCTTCAGGTTCATTATACTGCTATGAGCCTCTCTGGTCTTGCTAACCCTCTGTTTGAGCCATTGTATCAGTGATATACTAGAGCTTATGTGATTTTTCATTTCTGTCACATTGATATTTTCTATTATACCCATTGCAGTACCCTTTCGATCCCAATTTACCAAACCAAAACATTTTTACTTTTGGATAAAAAAGACAGACAGAAGTGCACTGATAAATTGAAAAAAAAAAATACAGCAAATTAATCCATAATCATGACCAAAGCGAAAAAAAAAAAGATCAGTTTCAAAATTTCAATGCAAAGCAGTATAATAACCATGAACTTTTCAAATAATAACCCAAAAAAAAAAAAACATAACGACAAAAATAAGCTTCCATTAGATTAGAAATAACGTACCAAGTGCAGCAAGATGAGAGAAGATGCGAACGAGGGTGAGGTAAGTCTGACTGCGGAAGTGTGATCGGCGGTAAGGAGGGAAACTCAATGGTTTTGACACAGGTGGCGCCATTGGAACCCAAAAAATCAAAGCTTTTTTCAAATTTGCGAGCTGTTGTGTGGGCTTTCACCGAAGGAAAAAGGCTTAGCAGCACCTTTTATGCGACAAACAAATTCCGATGTTATGTTGTGTCTGTTGTCGTCTATTGAACACTGTCGTTACACCAACTCAGTGGATGAACCCTTTTTTTCAGAAAAAGATGATAAAATAAATGATAATTTTAATTTGGGACGAAATAAACTTGCTTACCCAGAAGAATGCGAGGAATTCAGAGATGCAAGGGCAGTACCTCAAAAGCTTTGCAATTTCAAAGGGAGGAGGGGACGTGGAGAGTTTCATAACATGTTCCTTATTCTCTTTTGGGTGAAAGAGCAATTTGCCAGATTTATTACTCTTTTTTTTTTTTTTGGGATAACTAATTACTTTAATTGCATTTGCAGCTTTGGATGCTTATTTATATATTTTAATTGTGATTAATTGATATTATCCTTTTCAGCTGATTTCATACTCAATTTTTTGACCAAAAAAATATATATATCCTTACTTATAATAAAATCAGATGGATATGATAAACAAAAGATATTTTACTAAAATTATTTATATAAAATGACAAAAGTGCCTTTATCAATTATTTTAGTATTCTTTTTTTTATGCTGGTTGTAATTTACTTCCAATTTTTTTAATTATTATTTCTTTATATTAAAGTTATTTATTATTGTCAGATTACTTTACCATTCCTTTATATTTGAAGCTATCTTTTATTAAAGTTACTAATTATTGATAAAATTCAATAATAACATTAATTACTTTGAGTTGTCAAGCTTATATTATTGAAATATTTATCCACTTTATTTTTACCATTTGTACATTCATCTATATTTTATGCACTTTATTCAATTTATTTCACTACTTAATTTCAAGTTTTGTTCTATTTATGATTTAATGAATTTATTTATAATATTCAAGATTTCTATTGGCCTCTTAGTTATTCAAATTCTATTTATTACTTAAGATTATGCATATGTTTATTATGAAACTATACATAATAATAAGAGAATAATGAAAAACTTTGTCGCTAACCACAAAAAAGAATGACAGAGATACAAGGTCCTTCTGTGATACTTGCCTTGGTCAATGTGATGTAAAACTCTCTTTGTCATCACGATATTAAAAGTAACACCAAAATGTGAATTTCTTAAGAGAAAGCCTTTGACTATATATGAGAAAAGCAAACAAAGAAAAGTGAAAATTTAATGTAAAAATATGACAATTTTAATAAGTTTTGCATGACATGCTTTATCTAGTACATTCTTCTTATGTTATGTTATATGATTAAGTTTATACAAAGATATGTGACCGTGTGTCACTACCAGAAATACGCATGTTACTAACAAATTTTACTAGCAAATTAAGCCAAAGTAGGAAAAACAAATTTGCACAACATTACCAAGTGGATTTTTCATGGAAAAACACGCGCCATGTGGCGCCAGTCTATGCGCCAATGGTCGAAAAAATATCTACCAGTAATTTATGTAGAATTTTTTTTAATATTATCTTTAACGGTGGATTTTTACTAGCAATTTGTCCTGGAATTTTTTAAATATTATTATTACCGGAAAAAAACTCAGTAATTTAAGTGATATTTTTTAAAATATTAGAATTCCTGGTGGAAAAATTCATCCATAAGTTGTGAATTTCAAAATGTGACCGTTGAATGAATTACCGATGGAAAATCCGCTAGAAATGGAAAAGAATCAGATAGAAATCTACTTTAACTAAATGTTGCATTTTTGCATAGTTACCAACGGATTTTTCTGAGTAAGTTTCAAAAATCTATCAGTAAAGGTAGCTCATAAACATAACCGCATGCCTTTCTTCCTCATTTTCTCGCCCTAGTTCTCTCACCTTTCTCTTTCTCTCTAAACACATCTTTGCTGGTCGCTTTTCGGCCATACCTCAGCTACCACTCCACCATTCAAGGTAATGAAACCATCATTCTCATCCTCTTATAGTTCCCTGCACTTTAATCGGTTTGTTATTATGTTCCTCATTATTTTTTAGATCTATGCCACCGCCACCATCCCCTGTCATTGTTGCTCGTTGTCGCTACTATTGCCACTATCCGTCACTGCCACCGCTACCACCAACTCTGGTTAGTACATCCATATCCTACACCTTAATTCTTTGCTCTTAAGTACTATTTTTAAAGATCCAAATAAATAAAATAAAATGTGTTACCTTTATTTATTTGTTCAAGTGTTGCTTGCTTCATGTGTTCCAAATAAATTATCTTAAATAAATTAAAGTTGCACCTTTGTTAGTAGTTGCTATTAAATGTAATTTCTTTTTTTGAAAATAAGTGTTTAATTATTAATGTGAACACCACATTTTATCTAAACTCTTTTTTATTTATTTTATTGTATCTCTTTTTTTATTTCATTATTTTGTTTCTTTATTTTGTTAGCCCAATCCTTTTCTTTTCCTTTTAGTTTAGGTCCCTAGCCCATCCCGTTCTATTTTATTCATTTGTTACCTTTGGCCCATTTGTAAGAAGATGCCTGCCCACCCTTTTTCTCTAACCTATCCTCGTTGGCTAATAAAAGAGTAAAAAGCAATTAATTTCGATTCAAATTAGAAAAGAAATTAAGGCAATCACACAATCAAAATCAAATTATAACATAATCCCAATCAAACCAAATCCCTCATCAGTAAGAATCACAACAAATCGGGAAAAAATCTCTCCATCATAATCATGAACAAAATCAATCAGGGATCAACACAATTAATTGGCAAGCGTGTATATATACAGGAGCTCATCATTAGAGAAAGGGCAGTAGAGATTTAAAAAAAAAAAACACAGCAAAATACACATAGAAGGATATGGAGAGAAACTAGCATAATCACATACAAATACGAAAGTTGGATGGAGGTAGAATTTAACAGAGAAGCACTCATTAGGGTACCCATTAGTATCATTTATTCTGATTCCTGCCTTAGTCCTACAATTAGCACAAACTGGTTCCCTTTTCTTTTCTCTCATCACTGGATAGTCATCCCATCACTTGCATCTTTCCATCATGAAACAAAGAAAAGGGGAAAGGGAAGGAGTAAAAACTAGGGTTGTTCGGCCGCCTCCACCGCCACCGTCCTGGAGCCTCGTCACCGCCATCAGCGTTTTCGACACATGGTTGACACCACGCCGCCACCGCCTGGACTGGCGAAGATCGCATGTGTTTGATGCCGCCCGATCGTCCCGCTCCTCTCCTGGAACCTCGCCACAGCCCACGAAGCCACCGTCCCATCGCACAACTCTCACCTCCGCCGCCACCTCTAGGCCCCGCCTCACCGTGCGCTGAACTCACTGCCCATCCGCGAGCCACCACCAGCCCAAGCCAAGCCCCAGCTCTCCAACGTCGCTCGAGCTCCCTCTCCCTTGGCTGTCACGCATCGCTACCACTCATCCTGTACCTATTTCTGTTTGTGTATTAATGTAGCTTTGGGAAATTGGGGATTAGGAATTTGGTTTGTTTACTTGTCTTTATTGATTCAGCCCCTTTTTTATTTTAGTTTAGTTTATTTTATTTTGTTTTGTGTTTTTCTTTGGGAATGATAGTTCAACAATCAAGCTTTAGGATTTTGGGCCAAAGTTTGTTTGTTTTGGTTTCTTGTTAATCTTTTGTTTTGGGTCAAGTTATGTTTGGTTTATTTTATTTTTCTAGGTCTTTTTTATTCTTTTTTTAGGCTCAGATTTGTTTTCTTGTTTGGTTAGTTTCTAATTCATTTTTTTTTTTTGTGGTTTGGCTGTTTGGTTTTTGTTTAGATTTGTTTTTTGGGCCACTTTTAGGCTTGCTACTTGGATTTTGTTTAGATTTTAGGACCTTTTTTCTAAAAAAAAATAATAAAATAAAAAATAAAAAATAAAAATTTAATCCACTCAACGGTCAATAGTCATGATTGAGAGGTGGATGCCTCCTTCATGTACTATTGAATTGTATGGATTTATTGAGTAGCCTAGTGTTGCCTTAGATCCTATGCACAAGCGGATTTCTTTTTTTAAATAATCGTCCAGAAATTCTTTTGACCATTAAAATCAATCAATACACTCTTTAAAAAAAAATTTATCTTCTTTTCCTTTAATTAAAATCCATCAACATACGCTTATTTTCTACAAGAACGACGTGACTTTGAGTTCCTCATTGCACCAGAGATACGTCGACATAGCCAACAACTATCAAGCCAAAATCTTTTTTTTTTTTATAAAATTTGTTCTTTAATTTTTGTTTTAATTCTTTCATTTATTTGTAAATATGTAATTATTAGTTTTTTGAAGAAAAATAAATATTTTAAAGTTATAAATAAATTTGCATAATGAGCCCTAGGATAACCTTATTTATACGAACGTATTAGGTGTGAGATTAAGTTTCCACCCTTTCCTAATCGTAATCAGGTTTCAGACTCAAATCCTTTTTTAAAAGACCAATTTTATCAAATCAAATGGTTTTCCAATTTTAGCTAGAATTAAAATTGGTGGTGACTCCATTTTTTAAATTGTTGTCATTTCCCATCACGGTGCCTTTGGTACGTTATGAAAGTTTGGCAACTCTAGAGGATATTTAGAGAGTTAAGCCTATTGGAGTAAATTATGCAAATAAATAACTTTATGATATTTATTTTTTCCCTCCAATTTTTTTCTTTTTTTTTTCTTTTATAAGTGTGTCTTTTTGCTATCTGTACATAATTGTTTATTATTTGTTAGTCTTATTCAGCAAAACCTTAGGATAGATGATTTTTTTTTGTATGTATATGTTGTTTTGGTTTTGTCTTAGGATTTATATAATACATAGGGCTTGAAAGGTTGGTATGCTCCTCACACACAGCGCACAATCACCACTTCACAAACCTCTTTAGGCTCTATACCGAGCTTGTGCAACCCTAAGAATAGAAGGGGTCCCAACATTGTTGTTGAGGGGTTTCATGCTCACTTGACATATGGCGGGACACCACCCAGATTGTTACTAGTGTCATGGAATGGTCATATTGAGAGAGTTCATCTCTACTTGTGATCCTTTCGTGAACTGGATCTCTATCTAATGGATACGGGCAATTGGGACCATGGCCTTTAGAAGTCTAGATCCGTCCTAAAAACCATGCACCAATAGAATGAGCTTAGTAGCCACCCAAATTAAGGTTTTGACCTTAGAAAAATCCTTCCCCTAGGACTAACCCTTTAGGACACAAGAGCATCCATTTACCATTTACCTTTTTTCTCTCACATTAGCTTGCATAAAAACAAAAAAAAAAAAAATTCTCTTGCATGGCTTGCATGCAAAAATCATCTGGCATGACTCATTCATTATATATATATATAATCTCACCCGCATGCATTACTCATGCATCTTCCATGCATACAATGCTCATTTGCCATGCATAACATCATTCCTTTTAATTTTAATCTTTATGAATAAAGTCCTCTTTTGAACGGTACAAAGATTATCATTAGCTCTCAAGATACAACATCGAGACAATCCAAAATAATACTAGCAATGCAAGAAACATCAAGGTTACCATGATCTATAGTGACTTGAGCACAATAAGAAAGATGAGTCGGCTAATGCCGCATGAAGACAAGCTTGACTTCCAGAAAAGTATGGACACATACTAGACTTGTTGGATATCTCGGTTCAAGAATCCGTTTTAGTGCCCTCGCACAGTTTGAAAGTCTCAACTTCACTGTTTCAAACTGCCAAAGGTAGACATAACACCGACCATAGAAGAATACACAACCATGATAAGGTTGCCGATCCGAGAAGCGGGTGTATACCTTTATCAAGGGAATTATGTGGCAGGAGCAAAGGTTGCCAAGTTGATTGGAGTTCAAGTTGATAAAGTGTTGATGGAAGAAAGGGGTGCAACTCAAGGATTGAGCAGAAACTTCCTCGAGTCGCATCTTGAAATCTTGTCCAGCAAAAGAAGTGGCACTTGTTCAAAAGAACCTTAGCACTAGTAATTTATGGGCTGGTACTTTTTCCGTTACCCCAAACATCATGGACCAAGCTTCCATGGATGTGTTCTTCAGATTTTGCACTTATAGGCAAACCCAGTTTGCCATTCTAGCAGACACTCATCTTTCTAGATGTCTGCCATCAGAAGAAAGAAGGAAAATTGAGATGATGCTCGCATATGTTGTAAGTTTGGGTCATGACACATGCCCGTGCTTGGAGTCACATGGAGCGTTTCCTGATCCATTGAAAGACTTCCATCGTATCCCAATAGAGAAGCAACCAGGAACTGGATGGATGCAAGAGTTCTTTGATATTGAGCCCAGCACCTTTAAGTAGGCCTGTCCTTGGTACCATAGGGAAAGCGTTATCTACAATTGTGGAATTTCCCCATGTACCTTTAATGGCCCCAAGAGGTTGTATATCATACTTCCTACCTTGGTCCTTAGACAATTGTGTTGGAACAAACTGAACCCCAAGAAGAACAACTAAGGGGTTATGGTTTCCTATATAGGAAGAACCAAGACACTAAGACGCAAGAGTTAGATATCAAGAGGGCTTGGAAAGCATCAAGTTAGCAGGAAGAAGTAGATTGGGAAGCAGCGGCCAACCTCATCACTTAAGTATGAAGAATGAAGGGAAGCAAGAGTGAGGCCAGATCAATGACCCAAAGAAAGCTTCAATGACTGAAAAACTACCTTAGTCGATACCCAAAATGGCCTCCTACATTGAGGTATTGGAAGCACAAATGAGGTTCTTGGAAGAAAAGAAGCAAGAGGCTGATTGCAGGTTGTCATTCTCCAAGATCGTTGTCACAAGAGGGCTATGGAAATTGAGAAATGAAGAATGAATGTGACTCGTTCGATGCATCCGATCACGAAAGAACAAACAGAGTGCTTTGATAGCCAACAATATCAGGGAGCTTAAAGGAAGGTTACACCACCTTTCAAGGGAAAATGATAAGCCTAAAAAAAGAGCTCATGAGCCAAGACAGGACCAAGGCAAAGTTAGAGAATTGAACCGAAAAGATTAGACTGTTAAGGATGTAGAAAGAAGGTGGCCAATGAGAAAGGTGTAAGAGGAGAGTTAAAAAAGGTGATTGGCATGGAATGACAAGCAAGAAGAGAGAGTGCAAGGTTTGAGGAAAGTCCTTGCGTGAACAGAAAGCGATTGTGATTGCGCATGGGCATCATCAAGCCAGTACTAGCACCTTTATGTTATGGTTGATAAACACCAACAATTTTGGAAGGATGAAGCCCTAGATCACGTAGAAGAATTGGAGGGATGGAAAAAAAATGCCCAAATGGTTGACAAGATCGATCACCATGGCTCGATAATCGCACAAAGTTTTGAAAAGGCCAAAGAGGAGATTGAAGAAACACCACTGTCGATTTGCCCCAAGGAGTAACTCAGTTCATGAAAACGTGTGAAGGATATTCTAGGAGATTTAAAAGAGAAAAACAAAGCTTTTGATATATTAGACCCATAAATTCATGATGTACTGAATAACACTTCATTGGAATAAAACTTTCATTTTATTTATCTCTTGGAATTTGCACAGAAAGCATTCTATAGAGGAGGAATACTCCCTTGGAATGAAAATTAATCACATTTTGGTCCCAAGTAAAAACCACATTGATAGTGTTTATTAGATGGTCTTTGTTGAGGAGCAAATACTCCCTCAAAGTGCTACCAACTACACTTAATGTTACAGGGTGAGGTACACGTAACAACAAGTGAAGGGGTTTCTATTTGTTGAAAAGGCTAATGACAACCCTTGCACCAAAAAAAAAAAAACTAAAACCATGTCCTTTCTTGCAGGAAATCTTTGTTGTTCTTCAACAGAAAGCTTCGTCTATATCAAAAGTCATCAAGGAGCCATGGTGGGAGAAAGAGATTTTGGAAAAGAGATTGACAAGTTGAAAACCGCAATGAATGAATAAGTGGAAGTAGTCAAAGAAGCTATTGCACATATACTTAAGTCCAGAAAAATGGAGGAGGAAGTAGAGGCAATAATTCCAACAATGAAGAGCCAGGATATGACTCAGATGGGAATGCCAACAATGCAATCCCACACAATAATCTGGAGGCGGAGCGAATGAAGCTCAAGCATGAATTACAAGAAAGCATGCAGGAGCAGTTCCAATACTGCGGGCCTAATCCGTCAGCCCGAGCATCAATGATCTTGTTTGGCTCCAAGTGTGGTCATTCCCAAAGACTTCAAGATGCCTGAGCTCATCAAGTTTGATGGTAGTACCAATCCTATCATGCATTTGCGAATGTATTGTATAAAAATGGGAATGTGGTCAAAAGATGAGAACTTTTTAATCAGCTTTTTCCTTGAGAGTTTGGATGGGGTTGCATGGGAGTGGTACATGCAGATGGATCGAGCACAAATCAGGTGTTGGGAAGACCTGGCTCACACTTTCACACACAATACAAGTTTAACTTGAATACTGCACCCACTAGAGACCAATTGAAAAGGATAGGGAAGAAGGAGAATGAGTCTTTCAAAGAATATGCCCAGAGGTGGAGGGCCATGTCTGGAAGGGTTATTTCGCCGATGTTGGAATAGGAAATGTGCTCTTACTTCATTCGTACGTTGGAAGGTCCCTTTTTCAAGAACATGCTTGGGACCCATGTGAAAGAGTTCATGGATTTGGTTGAAATAGGAGAAAGGATCGAGACAAATATCCAAGAAGGGAAGGTAGAGCTAGCAATGGGGGAAGTAAGTGATTCCCAATCCAAGAAGAATTCCCATTTCAAGAAGAAGGAGAATATCATTAACTACATCCACCCTCAATCCTAACAACCCATTCCCTGAACCACTATCCAACTTACCCACACACACAATACCTATCTTACCTGTATCAACAATATCCATTTTCAAGAGCTATTTCACCCCAAATACAATACACATCTTAATCTCACCAAATCAACCATGTCTCCTACCCACGGCCTTACACACCAATAACACCTAGACCTCACCAAGCACCACCCCAAGCCCACCAGACAAGTAACTCTTTTACAACTCCTCCACTATTCAACACCAACAACACCCATAGGCCCCTGATGAGAACCGACCCTTACCCGATTTCCATATGAGCAATGTCGAGTTGTTTAAGCGTTTGTATGGAGATAACTTGCTAGGCTCACGTCCTGGAAAGACCTTTGTACCACCATATCCTCGGTGGTATAACCCAAACCAAACCTGTGACTATCACTCCAACTCCCAGGACACTTTGTTGAAGACTGTTATGGGTTCAGAAAGCAGGATGGCATTTGATCGACGGCGCCATCAAGCTAGAGGAAGAATCAAGACCACATATAAGGAACAACCCATTCCCCAATCATAGCGGAGGACAAGTGAATTCTATTTGTGAGGAGCATGAGAACAGGGAGTTAGAAGTGCCAAACTCCCTATGAAGGAGATCCTAGAAGCATTAAGAGGGTAGGTTATGAGATGAAAGCTGAAAGAAGGAAAGAAAGAAAAGAATGGTGAAAGGAGATGAAGATGACCTATTATGTGAGTGCTTTAGAAGAGAAGGAAAGCACCACATAGAGGAATGTCCAAATTTGAAGCTCTATATTGAAAAGATGATCAAGCTAGGGGTGTTTGAGATACCAAAAGGGTCAAACCAAGTATCAATATGATCCACCGCACACCCCCTATTTTTAAAGTCTACAACCATGAGCCAGCACTTGTTTTTAAGGTGCCTAAGTCATTTCCATATGAAAGCAACCATGCGGTTCCATGGAGATATGAAACCATGATAGAACCTAATTCTATGATGTCTGGAATTACATCTCCTAGTCAAAAGCCAGTACTTGTCTTCAAGGTATCTAGTTTTCCTTCTTATCTTGCCACAACTACAAGGTCTGATAAGCCAAAAACGATTGGAAAATATGGCAATGAAGTTTGTTCAAAACCCTTTACATCAGAGTCTATTTCCAATGTTATAGGAATATGGGGAATTACTCAGTGACAGGTGTTATACTCCAGGGAAGTTGTTGAAAAGCCCAGGTAATACCTGAAAGATCCCGAAATGGCACCTGAAGGAGAGTAGAGAAAAGAGCCAAGAAGAGGAAGAAGAAGAATTCCTAAAAATAATGAAACAGTATGACGTGGTGGAACAACTGAAGAAAATCATGGTAAAGATCTCACTCTATTCCTTGATCTTGTCTTCAAAGGCTTATCGCAATGCAATTAAGAAGGTGTTAGATCAAGCTTATATATCCAAGGATATAACCCTGATAGGGTTGAAGGAATTGTGAATGCGATTAAAACGGCTAATGTAATCACCTTCATGGAAAATAAGGTCTTCCCTAATAGTGGGACGTCGAAGATGCTCCACATCACCCTTAAATGCCAAGTTTACAATATCGCGAAGGTATTGATCGATGGAGGATCAGCCTTCAATGTGCTTCCTTATTCTACACTATGGAAGCTACCAATTGATCCCTCCATGATTAAGCCAAGTGGGAAGATTGTAAAGGCATTGGATGGGTCATTGAGAGAGATCATGGGTGCCATTGATCTTCAGGTAGAAATTAGGCCAACTACTTTCATGACCAGATTCCAAGTGATGGACATTGATCAGGGTACACGATGTTGTTAGGAAGACCTTGGATTCATGAGGCAAGTGCGGTCCCTTCAATACTTCATTAGAGGGTGAAATTTATAGATGGCGGGAAACTCGTTACTATCAAGGAGGAAGAAGAATTGCTGGTGACTAAACCAGTGATAGTGCTATACATTGATTGTGTTAAGGATACGCTTAAGGTCTCATTCTAGATCCTCGAGATAGCTGAACCGATGGAACCAAAAGGTGATATGCATCAAGTGGTTGCTCGAATAATGTGTAAAAGCATATTCGAAGAAAGAAAAGGGTTAGGGAAGTCAATTGCAAGGAATCAGGAATCCGATCCCACTTCCTGACAATCCTGGAAAACTTGGCCTTGGGTATGAAGCTACAAGCGAGTAGCAGTCTTTTGAATCGTCCAAGAAGAAGATCCCACACATCAGGGACACATTACCTGCACCCGCCAGGAGTGATGATAGAAGGCTGAAGTCAGCACTTTCAAAGGAGCCAAGGAAATATCTTGGCTAATCTACCCAAGCTGCGAGCCATTGAATGATTGGGATTCTGTGCCCTTAGATGATTTGTTGTACTTTGAGTAATGGATGCTTTAGTCACCTTTGTTGTACTTCAATTTCAATTGAATAATAAAATGATTATGCATGGTTTCTCTTTTTCATTCTCTTCTTGTGATTTTCTTTTTCATTTATCTCTTTTCCTTTTATTTATTTTGGGTCTCATCTTAATTCCAGGGACTCATCTCCTCCAAAATCTCTATCTTGTGCAAATGATTGTAAAAACCCATTAACTGATTATTTTGTTACAATGGACTTGAATGAAAATGAACAAGATGAGGATCCAAGTTGAGCCAACAATTTGCCAAAATCATAAACTCAATGGAAAAGGGATAAATCCACACAATGAGGTCATTGAAACTGAATGTGGGAACTGATGAAGATAAGAAAGAAGTGAAAATAGTTGACAACCCAGAAAAGGAAGTGATGGTTGCGCTTCCATGAATTCCTAGATATTTTTGCCTAGTCTTACAGAGATATGCCTGGTTTGGATCTAGAGATAGTGGCTCATAGAATCCCTTTGATTGAGGGGATGGAACCTAAGCGACAGAAGTTCCAGAGAATGAGTCTAGAAATGTCACTTAAAATAAAGGATGAAGTCAATAAGTAACTCGATGCAGGTTTCCTGGAGGTTCCACCATACCCAAAATGGATAGCTAACATAGTACCCGTACCGAAGAAAGATGGAAAGGTTAGAATGTGTGTGGACTATCGAGATCTGAATAAAGTAAGCCCAAAGGACAATTTTTCCCTCCCCCATATAGATGTTCTAGTCGACAACACAGCAAGAAGTCATCGATTCTCCTTCATGGACAGTTACTCAGGCTACAATCAGATCCTGATGGTAGAGGAAGACAAGGAAAAGACGTCATTTGTCACTCGTAGGGGGTATTTTGCTAGAGTAATGTCGTTTGGGCTGAAGAATGCTAGGACGACATACCAGCAAGCAATGGTGACCCTTTCCATGACATGATCCATAAGGAGTTAGAAGTGTATGTTGATGATATGGTAGCAAAGTCACAAGAAGGGAAAGTCATGTTGTTGTGCTCAGAAAGTTGTTTGAAAGGTCAAGGACTTACAAGCTTCGGTTGAATCCAGCAAAATGCACCTTTGGAGCATCCATTGGAAAACTATTAGGGTCATCGTTAGCAAGAGGGGCATCGAGGTTGACCTAGATAAGGTCAAAGCCATTCAAGGCATGCTGTGCCCAAGAGAAAATAAGGTTCAAGGTTTCTTGGGCCATCTAAATTACATAGCGAGATTCATCTCTAATTTGACCTACACCTATGAGCCAATATTCAAACTATTGAGGAAAGACAATTCGGGTAGATGGGATGACAGATGTCAAGAAGCCTTTGAAAAAATCAAGAACTAACTGTCAAATCCACCTCTCTTGGTTCCACCCACACCAGGGCAGCCGCTCATACTATATCTCATGGTGTTGCATGGGTCCATGGGGCACTCCTGGGTCAACATGATGAGTCCAATCAAGAAGCAAGCCACATACTACTTGAGCATGAAGTTCAACGACTGTGAGTCTAGGTATTTGGCTATTGAGAAGACTTGTTGTGCACTGGTATGGACAATAAGGAGGTTACGCAGTACATGCTTTACTATACAACTTTGCTTATATCGCATGGACCCCATGAAGTACATTTTTGAAAGTCCACATATCTCCATGAGGATGTCCAAATGGCAAATGGCTTTAGCAGAATTCAACATCAAGTATGTGAATAGAAAATCAATAAAAGGGAGCGTGATAGCTAACCACCTGGCTGCGAATCCACTTGAAGAATATCAACCAATGGAGCTCAAATTTCCTAATGAGGATATCCTAGCAGCTATGGAAGAGGATAGTGAAAGTGAGGAAGAAGGGGACTTGATGTGGAAAATGTACTTCGATGGTGCAGTTAACATCCACGAGAATGGAGTCGGAGTAGTCCTAGTGTCCCCTAATGGAAAATAGTTCCCGATTGCTATTAAATTGACATTTGATTGTACAAACAATACAGCTGAATATGAAGTATGCATAACAGGCCTGAAGGCAGCAATATCCCTTGGGGTGCAATACCTAGAGGTCTATGGGGACTCAACCCTAATCATTTTTCAAGTTAATGGAGAATGGCGAGTCAAGGAGCATAGGTTGTTATCATATTATGAATATCTCGTGAGCTTGAAAGACGAATTCAAAGATGTCAATTTCCATTACCTACCCGTAGTAGAATCAGTTTAGATGCCTTAGGTACCTTAGCCATGATGACCAACCTCAATCTAGAAGTGGAAGTGCAGCCTTTGCAAGTGGCCATTAGAAGAGAACTAATACTGTCAAACATTGAAGACGAGCCTAATGGCCGACCATGGTTCCACGATATCAAAAAATTCATCAAGGAGAGGGAATATCCAACAGCGCGAATGAGAATGATAGAAAGACACTCAAATGATTGTCCATGTCATTCTTCCTCTCGGTGAGGTGTTATATAAAAGGAACCGATGGAGTTTTATTGAGATGCGTTAATGCTGAGAAGCTAACTCCATCATATCAGAAGTACATGAAGGTATTTGCAGAACTCATGCCTATGGCCACATTTTATCTCGAGATCCTTAGGCAAGGATATTATTGGCTCACAATGGAAAGAGATTGTATAGAGTTTGTCAAAAAATGCCATAAATGTCAAATCTATGCTGATCGAATTCATTCTCCCCTGTTGCACACTTTGACATCACCTTGGCATTTGCAATGTGGGGCATGGATGTCATAGGACCGATTAATCCCAAAGCCTCCAATGGGCATCGATTCATCTTGGTAGCCATTAATTACTTCACCAAATGGGTGGAGGCTGCTTCCTACGCCAATATAACGTGAAAAGTAGTGGTGAAATTCTTGAAGAACAACATCATTTGTAGGTATAGGTTGCCAGAAAGGCTCATCAGACAATGCAACCAACTTCAATAATTCAGAAGTACAAAACTGTGTGAGCAGTTCAAGATCAAGCATCACAACTTAGCTCCCTACCGACCAAAAATGAATGGGGCTATGAAGGCAGCAAACAAAAACATCAAGAAGATATTGGGAAAAATGGTGGTCACCTACAAGGATTGGAGTAACATGCTGCCTTACGCATTGCACGCCTATGGCACTTCTGTCAAATCCTCAACTGAGCAACCTGTACTCACTGGTGTATGGAATGGAGGTAGTAGCACCCATAGAAGTGGAAATACCTTCTTTAAGAGTCTTGGTGGAAGCGCTGAAAAGCCGAGTAGGTCAAAACAAGATACAAGCAATTGAACATGCTCGAAGAAAAATGACTAACTACAGTATGCCACGGCTAGTTATACCAGAAAAGGTTGGCCAAAGGTTTAATAAGAATGTTTGCCCTCGAACGTTTCAGCTAGGAGATCTTGTTCTAAAGAAGATTTTGCCTAATCAAGAGGATAATAGAGGCAAGTGGGCACCCACACATGAGGGCCCTTACGTCAAAGATGCCTTTTCTAGGAGCATTGATCTTGACTGACATGGAAGGCAAAATACTTGCTAAACCAATCAATTCAGATGCTATAAAGAAGTACTTTTCCTAAGAAGGAAAGAAAAAAAGAGGGACTCACTAGTTGAAAACCCAGAAGGGTAACCTAGGCAAAAATTAGAGCTAAAAAAAAAAGGAAGGAAAGAAGGCCCGCTAGGTTGAAAACCCAAAAAGGCGACTTAGGCAGAAATTATGGCACACAAAAAAGGGGTTTTGCTAGGTTGAAAACCCGAAAGGGCGACCTATGCAATGGCAAAAGGTTGAGCCAATGATCAAGAAGCTATATGGGGCACCGAAATTAGGGCAATTTGAGTATCAGTGGATTATGGCATATTGTTGAGCACACAACGAAGGATTACACTGCGATCATAGATTTTGAGTCTAGTGTAGCCAATGAATCAGTGAAATGGGTAATCACATGAAAGGTAGTCTTTTCTTCCTTTCTTAGCAGTCATTGACACTCTGAATACTTTCCAGTTTGAAGTTCAATAAAATCGTCTTTTTCTTCCTTCGTGTCTCGTTTCTCTATCACCTTTTGCTTCCGTATTATCTTTTTAAAACCATGCATAATCATGATATTATAATTGAAGTATAATCAAGAGACTAATTTGCTAACAAAACTCAGAAATCACAAGTCAAGCAAAGGTTCGATGACCAAGATTGACTCGCAAAGGAAATGAGGCAACTCGCTAAACCAAGGTTTGGGGTGACAATCCAAGTGTGGGTTTTTGATAGACTCAAAAAAAAAAAAGAAAAAACAAAAGCTTGCTTGGCTCAAAACCCAATGGCGATCAAGGCAAAAGTTAGAGTGATAAAAACTAGGGCAATAAGGAGACGCTAAGCGTCACCATGCGAAGGTGTTTGAGAACTGTAATGGAAAGGCTCACGGGACAACTTGTCTAAGAAAACAGTTCCTTTGGGATAGACGAAAGCTTTCTTGATGAACAATGCAAGATACCACAAACTGGGACAATTTTATTTTTGAGAGCTATTGTCATCATTCTTATCACTGAGCACATCATCACTACATCAGTTTTGCATCAATTCATTCATCATGTCATCACTCCATTAGCTTTGCATACCATCATTACATCAATCTTACATCATCATTTCATCAGAATTGCCAATCATTCATTTGTCTCTATTTTCAGGTCTTTAAATTTCACATTTTACATGCTTTCACAGTCTTTCATGGTTTTCACCTTTCACACGCTTGCAGTCTTGTACATGCTTTCAGTCTTCATGCTTTCACATTTTACATGCTTTCAGTCTTTCACATGCTTTAACAGTCTTTACATGCATTCATAGTCTTTATTTTACATGCTTTCATATTTTACATGCTTTCACACTTTCACATGCTTTAACTTTTACATGCATTCATAGTCTTTATTTTACATGCTTTCACGTCTTTACATGCTTTCACAATCTTTCATGTTTTCAATCTTTCACATGTCTTTAAATTTCACATTTTATATGCTTTCACATACTTTTACAGTCTTTTACATCCTTTCATCTTTCATGCTTTCATAATCTTTCATGTTTTCATAGTCTTTACATGCTTTCTAATCTTTACATGCTTTCACAGTCTTTCATATGCTTCCATAGTTTTTACATGCTTTCAAGTCTTTCACATGCTTTCACAGTCCTTTACACGCTTTCACAGTCCTTTACATGCTTTCACGCTTTCACAGTCCTTTACATGCTTTCACGTCTTTCACATGCTTTCACGTCCTTTACATGCTTTCACAGTCTTTCATGCTTTCACAGTCTTTTTATGTTTTCATAGTCTTTCACATGTTTTCACAATTTTTTACATGTTTTCACAATCTTTACATGCTTTCAGTCTTTACTTTCATATGTTTTTAGTCTTTTAAAATTCACATTTCGCATGTATTTAGTCTTCATTAAGTTATCAAACCACCTCACATTCATTATCATCACCATGCATTCATCATCATCATGCACCTATAAACATTATCATGTAATGCATTCATTGCCATCATGCACCCATAAACATTATCATGCACCCATGCACTCATCATCATCATCATGCACTTGGACAAAATGTATGTTCATATCTTTACTTGTCCCTTATAGCAAAACATCAAAGCCATGGTCTTTATATTTTCCAATAAAGAGCAAGTAAAGAGGGCAACTGTGAACACCACATTTTGTTTGAACTCTTTTTTATTTATTTTATTTTATCTCTTTTTTTAATTTCATTATTTTGTTTCTTTATTTTGCCAGCCTCATCCTTTTCTTTTCCTTTTAGTTTAGGTCCCTAGCCCATCTCGTTCGTTTTATTCATTTGTTACCTTTGGCCCATTTGTAAGAAGATGCCCACCCTTTTTTTCTCTAACCTATCCTCGTTGGCTGAATGGAAGGAATAAAGCGCAATTAATTTTGATTCAAATCAAAAAAGAAATTAAGGCAATCACACAATCAAAATCAAATTATAACATAATCCCAATCAAACCAAATCCTCATCATCAGGAAGAATCACAACAAATTGGGAAAAAATCTCTTGATCATAATCATGAACAAAATCAATTAGGGATCAACACAATTAATTGGCAAGTGTGTATATATACACGAGCTCATCATTAGAGAAAAGGCAACAAAGATTTTAAAAAAAAACACAGCAAAATACACACATAAGGATATGGAGAGAAACCAGCATAATCATGTACAAATACGAAAGTTGGACGGAGGTAGAATTTAACAGAGAAGTACTCATTAGGGTACCCATTGGTATCACTTATTCTGATTCACTTCCTTAGTCCTACAATTAGCACAAACTGGTTCCCTTTTCTTTTTCTCTCATCACTGTATAGTCATCCCATCACTTGCATCTTTCCATCATGAAACAAAGAAAAAGGGAAAGGAAGGGAGTAAAAACTAGGGTTGTTCAGCCGCCTCCACCACCACCGTCCTAGAGCCTCGTCACCGCCATCAGCGTTTTCGACACATGGTTGACACCACGCCGCCATCGCC
Source organism: Dalbergia oliveri (assembly GCA_030441495.1). Taxonomy (NCBI): domain Eukaryota; kingdom Viridiplantae; phylum Streptophyta; class Magnoliopsida; order Fabales; family Fabaceae; genus Dalbergia; species Dalbergia oliveri. The sequence goes on from JAMLFY010000001.1 coordinate 12,463,489, forward strand.
TGGATTAGCCGTGAAGATCGCGTGTGGTTGATACCACCGCATCGTCCTCGCTCCTCCGCTGAACCTTCACCACCAGCCCGAAGCCACCGTCCGTCGCACAACTCGCACCTTCGCCCACCGTGCCTATCGCGAGCCACCACCGCAAGGCCTCGCTACTCACCCTACGCCGAAATCATCGCTGATCCACGAAGCCACCACCCCAAACCAGCCCCAACTCTCCGATGTCACTCGAGCTCCCTCTCCCTTGGCCGTCGCGCATCGCTACCACCCCATCCTATACCTGTTTCTGTTTGTGTGTTAATGTAGCTTTAGGAAATTGGGGATTAATAGGGATTTGGTTTATTTACTTGTCTTTATTGATTCAGCCCCTTTTTTATTTTAGTTTCATTTATTTTGTTTTGTTTTGTGTTTTTCTTTAAGAATAATGGTTCAGCAATCAAACTTTAGGATTTTGGGCCAAAGTTTGTTTGTTTTGGTTTCTTGTCAATCTTTTATTTTGGGTCAAGTTATGTTTAGTTTATTTTATTTTGCTAGGTCTTTTTTATTGTTCTTTTTTTAGGCTGATTTGTTTTCTCGTTTGTTTAGTTTCTAATTCATTTTTTTTTTTTTGTGGTTTGGCTATTTGGTTTTTGTTCAGATTTGTTTTTTCGGCTACTTTTAGGCTTGCTACTTGGATTTTGTTTAGATTTTAAGACCTTTTTTTTCCTTTAAAAAAATAATAAAATAAAAAATAAAAATAAAGTTTTTTAAATCCACTCAACAGTCATTAATCATGATATAGAGGTGGATGCCTCCTTCATGTGCTATTGAATTGTATGGATTTATTGAGTAGCCTAGTGCTGCCTTGGATCCTATGCACAAGCAGATTTCTTTTTTTAAATAATTGGCCCAAAAAAATTCTTTCGACAATTAAAATCAATCAACACACTCTTTAGAATTTTTTTTCTCTTCTTTTCCTTTAATTAAAATCCATCAACACACACTTATTTTCTACAAGAACGACATGGCTTTGAGTTTCTCATTGCACTAGAGGATATGTCGGCGTAGCCAACAACTATCAAGCCAAAATCTTTTTTTTTAATAAAATTTGTTCTTTAATTTTTGTTTTAATTCTTTCATTTATTTGTAAATATGTAACTATTATTTTCTTGAAAAAAAATATTTTAAAGTTATAAATAAATTTGCATAATGAGCCCAGGGTAACGTATTTATACGAATGTATTAGAGGTGCAGTGAGATTAAGTTTCCACCCTTCCCTAATCTTAATCAACTCCAGACTCAAATCTTTTTTTAATAGACCAGTTTTATCAAATCAAATAGTTTTCTAATTTTAGCCAGAATTAAAATTTGTAGCAACTCCATTTTTTAAATTGTTGTCATTTCCCGTCACGCATCTTCCTGTACGTTATGATAGTTAATATTAATGTGTGAGAGTTTGTAGGCTATATTTGGGGGTGTTTAATTAATTGGTTTATTAATTTAATTAATTGAATTTCTTAGAGAGCTTTGAATTGCTTAGAGCATTTTTTGCTGAGCATCTAATTCCTCAGTCTTTAAGGTTAGTGATTATTTCTCCTTATTTAATTAAACTTTTTGTTGGTAAAAAAGACTTATGATTTCTATGATAGAATTGTTGGAAATTAGAATTAGATGACTAGGGGGAAGGGCATAGAGGTCCTTCCATGACTTGTTGCATTGTTTGCTATGGAGATTGATTGTGTATGCAAAGATTACAAGATATGCATATTGTGATGGTATAAGGGCATGTGTTCTAAAAGGGTTTTAGGATCTTTAAATGTTTGCTTGATTGAATTATGAAGTTTATTTGAGTGAATTGATATATGTATTTATTGAAATTAATTTTTTAGGATGTCTTAGTTTAAGGGAAGGTTCTGTCAATTTTTTTTTAATTTAAAAAGTGGAATCTTAATATAAGGGATTTACCGAAATTTTGTAAGTTAAAGGGGACAATCTATTTACTTAAAAAACGTTTTACTTTTAGAATTAAATAAAATTTTAATTTCTAAAACTTTAAATGAATTTGTTAAGTTAAATTACCTGTTCAAGAATCATGTTTCCTTCAAACAAACTATGGATGTATGACAGGTGCACCCAGTTCAAGGGGAAATCAAACCTGAATTTTATGTGGAAGTTGAATAGTTTGTAAAGGTGACTTGTCAATTAGTACAATTTATGATTGAGCAAAAAGTTAGGCGTCCCTATGCTAAGAGCAAATGTAGGAAATATTTTGATATGGATACCATTATGTATCACCTATATAAGGATGGTTTTATGGCGGATTATTGGGTTTGGACTATGCATAGGGAAGTTGCCACACAACATTTTGAATATGTTGGTGTTGAACATACATATGCTAGAGGTAGTTCAAGTGGAGTTAATATTGGTAAGCATGTCACAGGAAATATTAATTGGAAGGATAACTCTAAACGATATAAGGAAATGATTTATGACGCAGTTGGTCCTCAAGTTCATATAGATTATGAACCTTCTATCGAGGCTCCTAATGCCAAAGCTGAGAAATTTTTCTCTATATTGGAGGCTATAAAGGTGCCTCTATGGGAAGGATATGTACACTCGAAGTTGTCTCTAGCAATTAGAATGTTAGCTACAAACTTATAAGCTAACCAAAGTCAAAATTCGTTTGACCAATGGGCAACATTGATGAGTGGGATTAGTCCACAACCTAGTTTGCTCTAAAGGATTACTATCAAGCCAATAAATTATTTTCAAACTTGGACTAAAATATATATATATATATATATATATATATATATTGTTGTTTGAAGGGATGTATGATGTACTACAAAGATGATAGACCTAACCCAATGCAAATTTTGTGAAAGCCCTAGGTTCAAACCCAAAAGATCTAGAAATGGAAAAAATAAATATGTTCCCCATAAAAAAATGCACTATTTGCTCCTAATTCTAAGGTTAAAGAGGTTGTATGCTTCAATGAGTTCAGGACCTCACATGAGATGACACTTTGAGAACAAACAAAATGATGGATTCATGACCCACCCTTCCCATGGTGAGGCCTAGAAATACTTTGATCAAACTTATCCTGATTTTGCAATGGATCCTAGGATTGTTAGGTTGGGGCTTTGTGCAGATGGATTTACTTTGAATAATCAATTTAACAAACCTTATTCTTGTTGGTCTGTGTTGTTACACCTTACAATCTGGCTCCTGAAATGTGATGAAATATCCTTATGTGTTTCTAATGTGTATAATCCATAGCCCTGATAATCCTAAAGCCGACATTGATGTTTACCTCCAACCATTGGTTGATGAACTTAAAAACTTGTAGTATTTTGGTGTACAAACTTATGATACTTTCAAAACAAAATTTCTTGCTGAGGGCATCGTTGATGTAGACTATCAATGATTTTTCAACCTATGGAATGTTGTCAAGTTGGATGACAAGGGGAAAATTATTATGTCCAATTTGTATGGAGGATACAAAGGCAACACATTGAAACATGGTGGGAAAACCTGTGGTTTGATTTTCACGGAAGTATTTAGACCTTGATCATGAATTTCGGGGTAAGAAGGACACGTTTAAAAGGAAGACAGTTGCACGTGGCTTCTAGTGAAGCTAAGCAGTAACCAGGTTTGGCAAAGAATTAGATACTTTTCAAAGATAGCTGAAGTGGTTAAATTCATAGACTCCAAGATATGGGGTAGATCATAATTAGACCAAACAAAGTATATTGTGGGAGCAGCCTTTAGGGGATAATCAAGTTCATCATTTTATTGATGTAATGCATGTTGAAAAAAATATATGTGATAATATCATGAACACTGTGATGGACAATGATAAGATTAAGGACAATGAGAAAGCAAAGAAAGATTTGTCAAGTATTGTAAGTGATCTGAATTGATTTCAAGAAGTTTCAGAGAGTCGTGTGTGTCAGTTGAAAGCCAGTTACACACTAACTTCCATGTAAAAACAAGCCATGTGTAAGTGGGTACAAGAGTTAAGGATGCCTGACAATTATGCCTCAAATTTGGGTAGATGCATCAATGTTGCCCAAGGATAGATTTTTGGCATGAAGAGTCATGTATTTATAGAGTGTTTAATTCCTATTGCATTTAGAGAATTACTTATACCTTTTGGAAGCCATTGATTGAGTTGAGTCAATATTTTACAGACTTACTCTCTTCGACTTTGAGGGTTGAAAATCTCTTAATTATGGAGAGAAACATCCCTTCTTTGATTCCATTGAACACTTGCCCGTGCACTTGGCATATGAAGCACGAGTATGTGGAGGTTGTATAAATGGATGCATCCATTCAAAAGAAATATTGGAAGTTTCAAGAGAACTATGAAAAATAAGGCTCAAGTAGAAGGTTCTATATGTGAGGCATAATCTCCAAGGATAAATATTTCTTCATTTAATTATAGGGTGAGTATATCAATGAGTAGAAAAACACTTAGCAATGGACATTAGGCAAAACCATTTGAGCTTGGAAAATTTGAGCTTTTTTTTTTGCCTGAAAATTGAGCTATTTGAGTAACAATTGTGAAGTCTTTAGCATGGGACTATCCAACTATTAATAATAGATAGTGGATGCCAGGATACAATTGAGAGTCAATACCTATGTTATAGTTGCTTTGGTGGAAGCATGGGGGTGTGCCATGTTTCATGAGCGCGGGTGCTTTTAGCCACATTTTTAAAGTGTGGCTAAACATTTTGAAACATGTAGCTAAATGCCATTACAGTCTCCACCCTTCTCTTGGCTCTCTCCTTTACTTCCATGGCTTCACCCTTACTCCTTCCATCTCCGCCACACCCCTCCCTCCTCCAACAACCTCTCCCTATCCCAAACATGAAAGGATATGGGGTCCTTTGCTCATCTCTCAACCTTTCTTTTCATTTCCACCCCTCCAGGATAGCTCACAGCCTTCCATCTCCCTCATCTACTATTTCCTCATCTCACCCCCGTGCATTGCCACCACCCAACCTACACCTCCTTCCATTGCACCAGGTTTGGTCCTTGTACATGGAGCGTTTCTACTATTGCCATGCATTATTCGCTCCCAAAAATTGAATATCTTAATTCCCTACTCACAAAACACAACAATAATATTAACAAATCCCGAGAATTTCGATCCTTTTTATTAACCAAAAACTCTTTTTGCTGAAACTCCATAACACAAACACACTATCCTTTTTCTTTTTGTTCTGGATTAATAAATTCTCTATTTTATTTTTTTTTTGGGTGGGGTTAGTCATAAGCAAGATCAAGTTTTGGTTGTTGTTTTGGATTCAGTATAAGAAAAGAACTTGTGGATGGGTCTTGAATTTCCATGAGGATCTGTTCAAAGGGATTATTATTTTTTAGAAAAAAAATTAAAATATTTTTTCTTTTTTTAATTTTCTGGGTGTTGATCTGGTGTACCAAGAGGGTGATCATGCTTAGCAATAACATTTTTCATTGTAGAAAGAATTCATGGCCACTTGAAGAGTATATCAGTAAAGTCACTTTGCAGCTGGTAAGCTCGCTATGCTCTTTTTTCATTTTTTATTTTTGAAATTGATTTATTTTCAAATACTCCTAAGTATGCAGCTTCAAGCTTTTTGGTTTTGGGTTGGAGAACTTGGTTTTGTTTGATTTGATTTTGATCATAGAGGAGGGAGAGGTATGGTAGAGGTGGGGGGAGTAAGGGTGGAGCCATGAAAGTAGAGAGAGAGCCAAGGAGAAGGGTAGAGATTGCAATGGCATTTAACTACATGTTTCAAAATGTTTAGCAACACTTGAAAAATGTGGCTAAAAGCACCCGTGCTCATGAAACGTGATGTGCCTGTGTGCTTCCACCAAAGCAACTGTAACATACGCATTGACTCTCAACTATATCCTAGCATCCACTATGTAATGTTTGACAGGCTTTAAATGATATGACACTTAAATTAACATATATCACTCTTTTAGTGGTCTCAACTAAAAAGGGTGCCTAAATCCTCTCAAATATGAGGATATGCAATCACTTTTAAGGGTATATATGTTTGGTTATAGAGTAAAAATAAGGTAAAATTTTCAAATGAGTATCATGTGTAATTTTACATATGAAACTCATTTAGAGAAATTTTACCCTCATTTTTACTCCCCAACCAAATATACCATAAAAAGTGACATTTGTAGACAGGGTATAACTTCAAAAAATTTTCCCTTCTTTTGCCTTAGCGATCTAAAATGGACTCGTCAACACATTCTTTAACAAATATGGATAACTGAATGGCAAGTATACATAATTATGAATTAAGAGCACAGTCTAAAATTGATGAAAGAAAAAAACAAGCGTTAAAAGCGTACTAACTTTTAATGATATGTTTCACGCAAAATGAAAGAACTTAATAATATGTTAAATATCAAACGCCGCATAATTTGTGTGCATCTTGTGCATTTTGTTTGCTTAGTGTGTGAGTTATGATGTTTGTTTGTTTTGTATGTCATCTTTATTAGTCTCACTTCGACATATACAAGACAGCTAGCTCTACAAGCATTAGGAACTTGTTTTGCTGGGAAAGAGGAGGACATGGTTAAGATTTTTCTTTAATACGAATATTTGGTGTCTAAATACGTAATATACAAGTTGCAAAGTTAAATAGAATGCATTAATTTTCTCATGTTGATTGTTTTGGAAACTCTTTTGTACCATTGCCAAATTTTGTATGTTATACCTCGGAAATCTGAAGCTTAGTTCAAAGAATAATTACTGTTATTCATCAATATTAAATCATTGGAATGCATACAATATTGACAATATTCAATATCAACCTGGCTAGTATAGGAAAAGTTGATCAACTACACCCATTTCGCAAAGGAAGTAATAACACAAATAATTAAAATAAGGACAAATTACTCTGACATTTTATAAAGTTTGGTGAAATTTACCTCAGTTTCTTTATATTTGTCTTAGTGACACCAATCTCCCCTAGACCTACCGTGCAATGTGCAATGGAGTGCGCTATAATTATAATTTTACAAACTAAAATTAGTCTATGTGTTATTGCACTGCTGGTCTCCACTTGTACTACTGGTACCATCATTATTTGGATGTGAACTCCTAATGATAGATGATATGGCAGCCACAAGAGCTGCTGTGAAATTCGGGTCTGCAGTGATAGCAGCCGTTGCTGCACTAGTTGTACTTGTATCTGCAAATGATGTTGCTTCCATTCCCTCAGCCTTCCCAAAAATGTTTTGCATTGACATAAACTTGTGAGCCAAATGTGGCTGTAGGAGGCTAAGTTGGCCCTGTGGTTCCCCTTGAAGATGTTGCGAATTGGTATCATTTTTGGTGAGGTCCAATGTGATAGTTGGAAATGGAGCTGAAGCCGAAAGTGTTGCCATGTTCTGTGAGCATGAAAGTGATGCACTTTCTAGTATGTTTGCGTTCATTAGGCCATCTGCACTAGCCATTGATCCTGAGAGAAACAATGATGCAGCTGAAGATGTGGTGGATGCCATTGCCTTGGCTGTGGGAGGGAGTGGATGGTTATGCTGCCCTTCATATGTTGTGACCAACACACTTCGATCTTCAGCACACCTCTGTACCTGTTAAGAAGGTAAATTCATTCTTAATTTGTCATTGGCCTTAAAGTGATTAGTGGCACCTATATTTTTTTTAAGAATTATATGAATCTCAAATTTATAAGCCTCAATATTAGTCACATTTAATCTATTTTTCCTCATCCCCTCGCCCTTGTGACAAACAATTGACTTTAGCTAAATTGAAACTCGATGTTTACGGTGGTAGCATAATTTAATGCATGTTTGAGAAGTATTCCAAACCAACTTTTATTTTTCTTGAAAAAGAAAAGCTTCTTTTTCTTTTTTTTATCAAAATTTAATCTTGTTTCGGTGACAAAAATTGATTAGATTATAATCTGGTTTGCTTGCAAAATTTAAAGTGTTTTTCAAGAAAAAAAGCAAAAGCTGATAATTAGATATTTTGATTATAATCAAAATGTACAATAAATATAGTTGAACTTAATTGTTCAAATTACTCCCACAATTAACGGAAAACGATTCAAACAAGATAAATTTACTTAAAAACTAATTTTCAGCTGCAATATCCAAATATAAATTGATTATCAAATAACTGATTATATTAATAAGTGATTATTGAAATAATCACATAGTCTTATAGCTTTCTCAAACACATGCACTAATTAAGTTCCGAGAAAAGGGTGAGAGAGCAATTTGTGAAAGCATGCAAGTTTAGTTTTCCCTTATCTTTCGAAACAAAAAACATTGTTCCATATTGTTTTAGCCTCCACAAAGTATATCATTTCAAAGATCTAAATGTAAGGAAAACCTTTAATCATAAGTTGATTGCACAAAATTCCTTGTAATTCAACATTTAACCAGACAACTTAATTAAACCTATTCATCAGCATATCGACTCCTTATACTGGATTTCAAGCAGTTCAATTTGCAGTGCTATGCACTGTTTGACAAAATTCTAGAAGTATGAATTGCTGAATTTTGCACTTCCTGCTTTTCCACAACTGGCCTATAGTTTCAGCGGGTTGTGTGGGTTTTAAACTAATCTTAAAAGAAAGTTAATTTTCATAGAAAGTTGAGACTTCATACTTGTTTCCGAACTGGACAACCAGTTCCCATTGAGCAACGATAATAAGCTCGGGGGCATGGATTCCCTTTCGCCATCTTCTGCCCATATTTTCGCCATTGACATCCATCTAGAATCTGTAATAAATTGACCAAAAAGGGAAATTCATTCTAGCAGCAGTTGTGGCACAGAATAATTGAGGTTGCACTTTCATGACAAATATCATATGGACTACATATCTTTTCATTATAATTCATAGCTAGCTATGTTGAAACTGTTAATTGATAAGAACATGATCCTAAGCATTAGACTTCTATTTGCAAAATTTTGAACTTATACATAATTGGTACCAACCATCATTTGATTTGATTCTGATCTTGCTCGAACAGATACACGAGCTTTCTTGATCATTGACATGGTTTCTGATGCTTGATCACCATCCATGAAAGAACTCAGCCTCGTGACTTGGTTTGAGGGCCACTCTGAGCTCTCATGATCCCTTCTGGATTTGGCAGTACTATCCCTGCCAGAATCCGGCTTATGTGTGTCCATCAAAACAATATCTCCACTGGTGGAAGTCTTCTGATGAGATTCCATCCAGTCAACCATGCTCTTATTTCTTTCAGCCAGTTTTCCCTCTGAATATTGAAGTGAAGGCTCATCCTTTTCAGCTAAACCCGTGTCCAAAAATTGCCTTGGAATCAAATCTTTTTTCTTATCTTTCTTCCCTATGGCTCCATTAATCTACACAAAACCAAATAAAAGCCACTACATATTTTTCAGCTTTTAATTTGAGGATTATAGAAGGGAAAAAAAAAAATCTTTGAAACTCATAATATAGAAATCATAATATAATATATATCGATGAGAAATCTCTATAAGGGTATGTTTGATATGGGGGCAAAGCTGAAGAAAACTTTTTCATAGATGAATCCTATGTGTAGTATTTTTATCCCATATCAAACATATATTGAATATATATAACCAAATTTCAAAAATAAATTACCCCATGTTTATGCTGCTTCTGCTTCAGCTTCATAAGTTGCTTGTGTAGGGCATTGTAGTCGTTGTTCACCTGATCAACCAGCTCTCTCAGCCGCTGATTTTCAGCATTCATATGGTGCAACTCAGCTAGCAAAGCTACAAACTGTACCCATAATAGGAAAAACTGTATTCTGGTCTATATTTGCAAATTCATACTAAAAACTGCTAACAATTTGAATATATATATATATAGATAGATAGATGAACACAAAGAAAAGTACCTCATTTCTCTTATGATCATCCCTGCTCTCCGATGCCCCATCTTCCACAGTTAATCTGCTGCTACCGGAATTCTTTGTACGAAGATCTAAACTAGTCTACAAATAAATAACACAAAAAGAAAAATAAGATTTATCTATATGTAATTAAGATTAAAATCAGAAAAAGAAAGTAATTAAGTTCTAATTAAGGAAATATTCATAATTCTTTATAAGTTTGCCTACATCTACATGAAGCTCCATTTGGTGCACCGTTTGATTATCATCAATTTCAGCGCTCTTCTTCTTCTTCTCTGCAAAGAAATCCATGTCATCAAGGAGTCGTTTCCCATTAAACGACATGACTTGAGAAGAAAGTGCAGCATTAGCACTGCAGGTGGCTTCCATTTTAATTATTTATATAATTATAGAATAAACTAAGCTTCTGTATATATGCACTTTATATGTAGAAGCAGTCTATGTTGGCTGTGGCGGTGGAATCACAATTGATATGCTTGGCGACAAAGAAAGTGGTTAGATCAGTATCAAAGAAGACTCCGCTAGTTCTTTCTAGCCACAAATTTCTTTTAGAGAGAGAGGAGAGAGAGAGAGAGAGAGAGAGTGAAGGGTCTGATTCTGATAGGTTGAAGTCGGAGATAGGGAGATGCAATGGACTCGGCCAAAAAATGGGCTTGGACTAAGACCAAATATTTATGTGAGAACAAGCTAAGAAAGGAGCATGAATTAATATTTAATAATATTGATAAAAGATTTGTTTGGGAGCTGATGTAAGATGGTGCGTAAGTGCCACATGTGGCAGTTTCCCATAGGGCTACAAGCAGAAAAATACGGATGTGTTAATGTGATTATAAACAGGTGTTTCAGACAGTCGTATAATTCACAGCTAATTAAACATGGGAAATGTGTTTTTAAACATAATAGGTACGAGAAAAATTTTAGATGATATCAGAAGAACAGACAGATATTTTTGTCTGTAATATTTATTATTTAATATATCAATTTTATGGATTATTATTTTCTTCTTTTCAAACTTCTTTTTATGCCTTTTTAAACTTTTTTTAATGTAATAATTAATATGCCAGGTAATAAATAATGCAAACATTATTATATTTATGTGAGTGTAGTGAAATATTAAAATATACATATGTGGAAATAAGATATACTTGTATTTTTAGGCGACAGTGTTATATTTAGATATCTCTATAATAGGTTTAATTATTCTAAAGGTCCTATACTTTCATTTAATTTTCAAATTAGTCCTTAGAGTTCAAAAATTTGTCATTAAATCCCTATATTTCATAGAAATTTTTAATAAAGTCCTTATGATTTAAAAATTTTCAAGTAAGTCTTTATATAATACAAAGGAATTCAATAAATTCCTTATATTGTGTAAAAATTTTCAGTCAAAGTCCCTAAATGTACATAACTTTTAGAAACTTAATTGAAAATTTTTGCACAGTAGACTTAATTTAAAATTTTTATCAAATATAGGGATTTGATCATAAATTATTAAATTATAAAGATTAGATTGAAAGTTTTTATATAGTATAGAGACTTAATTATATATAGGGGCTTGATTATAAATTTTTAAATTATAAAGACCTAATTAATTAAATTGAGTAAAATTATAGAAACTTCTAGAATAATAAAACCTCTATAATATCAACTGCTTCTAAATCGTCAACAGCATCCATCATCCACCAAACAAAGCATTACCGGCATGTGTTTCTTATTTTTTGTTTTGTTGAATTATTGTCTTTTTTAATTTTTTTTCTATTTTATAATATCTTGGTTATTAACTGATCAAACAAAAAGAAAAATGGATTAGATGATTAGGTAGTTACAAAGTGAAAAAGTGAATGATTAACTATATTTGAATCAATAACTATCATTGCATGTGGATCCTATCAAATAAGTGGTTAATCCTTCATTTTCTCTCTCTCTTTTCTTTTTTTTTTTTCTTTTTGATAACTCAACAATCTCATCATGAGAGGAGCAAGTTCAAACAAACATTGAAAGAAAGCAAGGACCAACCTTCACTTGAATCAATAACTACGATTGTTACCATTTGATTTAGATATTATTAATTATAATGTGATTTGTATATCAAATTAGGCGAAAATTAGGATCTTGTTAGTTTGATTTTGATTCTTTATATTTATTGTTCTAGGCTTATAAATAGACACCTCTCCAATATAAAATTATACACATCAGAATATACACAGCTTATTTAGTCTCATTTCTTGAGTATATTCTCTAAGTGCTTAGTTTCTAACATGGTATCAAGAGTTTGGGTTCTTTTTCCTCATAGAGTTTATCCCTTTTCCAAGAGTTTTCTATGCGTTTTTCTGTTGTGCATATCAATACATAGTATAAGAACATGATTTTAGAACATGTAACCTTTATTTTTGTCATTAGAGTTATTTTCTTAGCCCTAGAGTATAATTAAGAACATGATTTTAGAAATTGTTTCATGACAAGTATGGACAATTATGAAACTATGCCAAGTTTTGAGATTGTATGTTTACCAAATTATAATGAAAAATGTATTAGAAAACTCATGGGACCATGATTTGTTGTTTATATGATTTATCAAGTGATTATGATTAAACATATGGTTTATTAATCACATTATGCAAGCTTACTATTTTTATTGGAACTTTATATTCATGACATAATGCTTTCCAAGAATTAGAGATAGAGCCCAGATAAGAATTTAGAGAAATTACTTAATTTCATGGTTTTAAGTTTATATAGTAGCTATAGAAAAATAGACAGTGAATTAATAGCTGTGAGATCATTAGCATTGGTACCAAGTTATCTATCAAGAAAACAATCTCGCCCTTATTAGAGTATTCAATAATGGAGCCTAGTAAGGCATCCAATATGGGATTTTATCAGGTGCCCTTCATAGATCAAGTATATTTATATGTATTAGTATTATGCTATATATATTTGGAGATTACTACTTCTCTAATAGTCTACTATTTTTCATGATTTGCATGAAATTATTTTGGAATTATTATGTATATTAATATGAAAATGGCCTTACAACTATTGCATTATTATTATTATTATTATTATTATTATTATTATTATTATTACGATGTATCCTTATTGGTTGTCTCATTTGCAGATTACGAGTGAATCTCCACTTAGTTTTGGATTATAGATAAAGCTGTTGCTCCATATCCTTCTCAACTTCCTCCAGGTAGTATTTCTTCAGTTGGGTGAGCTTCACTTCATAGTAAAGCATTAGTATATGTCTTTTGTAACGTGCTCCAATGATGTTATGGAGGGTCTCAAGCCATGGATGGTTATAGTATTCTACTATTATGATTTAGATTTTTCATGTATTTAAATTTATATAATCTCATGTTTTGTATAGAGCAACTCTGTGTATATTTTATTAGATGATTATGGATTTCAGATTAGATAAAATGAAACGTGTATATATTGATTAGTTAAAATGGTATTTCAAATATGCATATAGAACAACTTAGTGACCATAATACTTATGTGGGGATGAGATTTCCTATGTGCCAGTCATATTCCAGATTGGATTGTGACAAAGTGGTATAAGAGCTATAGATTTTCCCTACATGTCACTATAACAAGTGTCCACCAGCACTCCGCTCTACTATGGTCACCCGATTCTTGAGAAGGAGTGCGGGGGTTTTTTGGGAGCTAGGGTCGATGAGGTTTACTACGGTTGAGCTTGGGAAGAGAATTAGGAGGCCAAGGACAAGATGAAGAGGAGAAGAGAGACTGGGAGAATGCTAAAAATGTTCTTCAAGAGAAGGTCGACAATTTGACTTTTCAAGCCAAGCTGGGAGCGAGCTTGTGAACTTGGAGGAAGGAGCTTAAGAGTGAAATCGATGTTTGAAGGGGAGGTAAAGTCCCTGATGGGAGAGGCTACCAACTAATATATGGTTGAATTCGACCAAGCTCTCAATCAAGAATTCCTTCATGGGGAGGTCAACCTCTCTCGTTGGGCCATTTAAAGAAATCATCGATGGCGGGCTTATGGGTACCTTCCCAGGAGGGTGATGAGACTGGTTGGGATGCTCATGGTGAGGCCGAGGATAGTACACAAGAACAAGCCGAGGAGGGTCGTGGGAGCATCACATTGATAGGGTTACACTTATCTAGGTTGTTTATCCAACAACCGTGTGGACCTTGACCCTTAGTTCTGAATTTTTCTTTCATTTCATTGTAATATTTGAAAAATGCTTTGGCTATAGTTGTTGAACTTGTAATGTCAACTTTTTGTAGCCGTTTTGTTGCATTTCTTATTTATTTTGTAATGTAATTGACTAGTGATTGTTATAACTAACTAGTGATTCTGAGATTGAGTCTGTTTGAGTCGAGTAGCTAAATTGAGTTGGACCTCAATTTGGGCTAATTTTTATAACTTTCTGTGTCTTTTTCTTATTGACAAATTTTTTGCCAAGACTTGACTAGTAAATAGTTATATACCCTTGAATGAGTGATGACGAGATCATTCCAGTGGTGTGAGGATGCACTAGGGTTCCATGAGTTCATTTAGGTTGCGTGAAAGCGGAATGTGGTGAGCTTGTCCTGGTAGCATGGGAGCGGCCAAAGACTGGGTGGACTCATCCTAGCCTTGTAAAATGGCCGAGAACATCATATGGTTGTCTAGGTTATTGCTTGTGTGGCCAGCAACTCATCGAACTCATCCTAGAGAGGGAATATGCTGAGGACTTAGTGAGTTCTTTGTAGCAAGAGGAGAACATGCTAGCGACGTGTTGAGCTCGTCCTGGTTATGGGTTAGCAATCGAAGACTCGTGAACTCATCCTAGTTGCATTTTGGACAACTAAGGTGTTGGAGGTCACCCTGGCTATGCAAAGGCGACGTTATAAGCTCGCTCTAACATGATGCGTTGAGGGCTCGCGCGAGCTCGTTGAAAGTTATGTAATAATGAAATGCTATGAAACTAAATAGTGATGATAAGCAAACTTTATTGAATAGCTGGATAATAATAATGATTGCATGAATATAAACCACCATCAAGGAATCTAGTTCATATCCATCATGCCTCGTTAAAACCTTTATTGGAAAAAACCCAATAAGAAAAACCCAATCAAAGGAAAAAGAGTGCACCCATTGTATAAGGTTTAAGGCACGCTTACTCTAACTGTAGTACGTTCGGATGGATGCAGCATTCCACATCCTTGGGAATTCTTTGCCTTAAAGTTAGGCAATCTTGTAAGCACCTCGGCCAACTTCTCCGATAACTCGGAAGGGGCCTTCCAAATTTGGGGTGAGCTTGCTTTCTTTGGGGGCTTTCTTGGGAGCTTGATTTTATGCAAGACAAGGTCACTAGTTTTGAAGGTCTTCAAATTTACATACCTGTTATAGGTTCGTATAACTCTTTATTTGGTTGCCAACTCCTTGATTCTGCGAGTCCCTATCTTCTTTGACAAGATCAAGCTTGGTTTGGTGAGTCTTAAGGTTGGCTTCTTCTTCAAAGGTCAACCTTCACAGGCTAGGCTAGGCGACCTCAATGGGGATCATACCTTCACTCGAAGACTAGCCTGTGTGGGTCTCCTAAGAGGAGGATTGAGTTGTGGTGTGGTATCCCCATAAGATCTCTAATAGTTCTTCAGCCCAGAATCCTTTGGTTTTGTTGAGCTTCTCTTTTATCCCCATTAAGATGACCTTGTTGGCTACCTGTGAGACCGTTCTGAGAGTGCTTGATTGAGGCAAACATGTGCTTGATTTGGAGATTGTCATAGAGTTATTTGAGTTGTTTGTTTGTGAACTGGGTGCCATTATCACTTATTAGCTCTTGAGTGAGTTCAAACCTGCAAATGATTATTTTCTAGATAAACTTTCTAATTTTCTTAACTGTGATGGTGGTGGTTAGCTTCAATCCACTTGGTAAAGTAGCCGATTACTACTACCAGGTATTTGATTGGCTGAGCATTAGGTGAAAGGGACCAGTAGATCGATCCCATATCTAGAATGGCCAGCTTATTTTAGGAAAATGTAAAGGTTGGGAGTGTTTAGGAAACCTCTGAGAATATTTGGCACTTGTCACATCTTTGGACGAAGTCCATGCACTCCATCTTCATAGTTGGCCAGAAATATCTAGCCCTGAGGATCTTGGTGACTAGAGGTCACCTGCGATGTGGTTGCCATAGACTCCTTCATGGACCTCGGCCATAACATTCCTAGTCTCATTCAAGTCGAGGTATATCTTAGGAGTGGTAGGGAGTATCCTCTTCAGGAGAGTTTGTCTTCGAAGAAGGCATAGTAACTTGCTAGTCTTTTAATCTTCTTATTATTAGTGGTCCCTTCGAGGAGTTTGCCTTGTGTTCAATAGCGGGGGAGTGAGTTCTCCAGTTTTTAATGCTTACATTGGTGCTACAAACTTTGAATTGAAGGCAACTTGGTTTCTTTATCTTTAGCTCGATAATGGACTTGTTTTGTGGCTTGCTAGTGCGCGAGCTTGGAAAGTATGTCTACCTTGGTATTATGCTCTCAAGGGATGTGGGAGATTTGGCAATCTTCAAATTTTCTTCTAAGGGTCTTGACTTCGATCAGGTACTTTTCCAAGACGGGATCCCGTACTATGAAATCGCCATTAAATTGGCCGACGTGGGAATCTTAACATGTTGTCTTCGGGTAATGACTTCTAGGGCAAGTTTAAGGCCTATTATGAGTGCTTTGTACTCGGCTTAGTTGTTGCTTGTTGGAACTGAAAATTAGAGGATTGTTCGATGAGGATCCCCTCTCAATTTTCAAGTGTTTCTTTTTCTTTAAAGCTTCGTCAATGTGGAGGATCCATGTGCCGAGCTATTGAACTGTTTTAGGGGTTAGCTCGATGATGAAGTAAGACAGGGCCTATGTCTTGATTGGGCCTTGTAGTTGCTACTTGAGGCTGAACTTTGAGGGCTTGACGACCAAGAAATCATTCGTCAGTGAGCTCTGGTTTGGCGATGACTTGCTTGGTGGGCTATTTTGTTGTCACCACATTGTGATATCTTTGGGAATATGGCTTGAGTTTCCATGCTCCTGACTATGGCAGAGGCTAATTTTTCTATCTTTTGGTATCTCCAGTAGGTCCTTGGAATGTTTTTCTTACAAAGTAGACCGGTCGTTGCTCTCATTCTCTTTATGTGATGAGGATCGAGCTTATAGCATGCTCGATGATGGAGAGGTAGAGGAAGAAAGGTTCTCCAACTTGGGGCCTAGCAAGGACCAGGGGAGTTGTGAGGAAGTTCTTCAATCCTGATAAGCGGCTTTGTATTCGTCAGTATATTCAAAGGTTGCTTGTTTTCTTAGGGTCTTGAAGAATGGTACAACTCACTTGACCAACTTGGAGAGGAATCGGGAGAGGGCTGGAGTCAGCTGTCAACTATTGGACCTCTTTCTGAGCTTGGGCTTTTCATCTAGATAGCTTGGCATTTGTCTAGGTTGACTTCAATTGCTCTGGGTGAGCATGAACCTAAAGAAGTTACCACTATGGACCTAAAAGCACATTTTTCGGGTTGAGTCTCATGTTGAACTTTTGAAGCTCTCGAAGATTTCTTAAGGTCATGGATATGATTCCTGCTAGAAAGGGTTTTTGCTACCATGTTATCCACGTAGACCTCAAGGTTTTAGGTAATCTAGTCTTTATGAGCCTCTAGTAGGTGTCTCTTCTATTCTTTAGCCCAAATGACATGATATTGTAGCAAAAGTTTGCATACTCGATCAAGAAGGCTATCTTGTCTTCATCTTCGGGTGCATCTTGATTTGGTTGTAGCCTGACTAGATGTCCATGAAGCTTAGATATTGATAACCTGAGGCTTTGTCAATGAGCTTATCAATGCTAGGCAGTAGGTAAGAGTCTTTAGGGCAAGCCTTATTAAGATTGATAAAATTGATGTACATACGCCACTTGCTCGAGCTTTTCTTGACCATCACAATGTTGGCTAGCTAAGTGTTATATCTAATTTCTTGATGAAACCAACCTTTGGGAGCTTCTTGGTTTCTTTGAGGATGGCTTGATGTCTCTCTACCCCGAGATTCTCTTATTTTAGGTTATGGGTCGAGTCTTAGGGTTGACTACCAAGTTGGTGGCATATGACATCGGGTTCTATGCCCGGCATGTTGACTGGTGTATAGGCAAAGAGTTTGGCATTCCTAAGGAGGAAGGAAGTGAGCTGAATACGGGTGATCTATTGGGAGGTCTGCTTATATTTAAGTGACTTTGTCTAGTTGTTCTTCAATCTGGACTAGGACAGAAACTTGATCGGTTATGGTTATTCTTGGACTTCACCTTTGGGGTCAAGCTCCAAGATTACAAGTAACAAATCTGTGTGAAAGATTATGTTGACCTAGGGCTTGGGCTTTTCAAATCCTACCGGCTTTTGCTTGAGGCATTCATTATAACAAAGCCATGCTTCTTTCTGATCGGCATGTAGCGCTAACTTTGGTGTCGAATGCCGAGAACTTCATGGTGGGGTGTGGAGTTGAGACTACAGCCAAGAGTATTGATGTTGGGATGTTCAAGGATGATTGGGTATGGACTGTGGTAGTTGAGTATTAGGTACTAGACATTGATGGTTTTAGTGAAAGGTTTTGTTCCCACCGTGGTTATTAGCCAAACACAAGAATGTGAGCTTGTTCTCCTATGAATCCAACAAGGTCATTGTGGTATAGGAGCAACAAGCTCTCAGAAGCTGTACCTCTCGAAGGTTAGGTAGAAGAACAAATTGGCTAAGCTTCCCTAGTCAACTAGGACTTTCCTAAAAGGAAATCTCTAGCAATCAAAGAAATAACCACAAGATCATGCAAATTTTCATCAATTCCTTTAAAATCGAAAACATAATGATATTACTTGGGTTTCCTGGGTAGCCGTGTTTGGTGGGAAGAGCCTTGGAGTGACATGACGACACAAAGGGAGCATTTTCTTGCCAAGCTTGTCTCTTTGCCTTTAACGAATCGTCAGGAGATATGGTCAATGACCTCTTAGATCTCTACTATCTTCCAGGGTTGATTTTTTTTGGTATAGGGATGAGGTAGAGATTGGCTTTCTAAAAAAGAGATCGATAGCACTTTTCCTTCGAATCTTTGCTTCCCCTTTTCTTTCCATGTATTGTTTTAGATACCTATGACGTCTCATGTTCACGTATCCCTGGACAAGTCTAGTACAGGCTTAGGTCCCTAGGGCCCACCCTATTGTCGGGAAAGCCCTAGATGCTCAAAAGTCATTTCAAATGGATAGCAGATGTTTCTAACACCGCTGGCCGCTATGGCAATGGTAGAGGGCAAGACGTCGTTCTTGCCAAGTAGGTGATTGCTATAGCGATTTAGGACTACTATAGCGGTTAGGTGAAGGATTTTTCCAGGTTTTGGATCATGATCGACCACCATATCAATCATATGTTTACCTGCATGGGTTCTTAAGGTCTCTTGACCCTAGCAGTGCCCCGATGATTGTACAATGCCAAAATGATACCATTTTAATAAATGAACCCTCTACCCTATTTAAACCCCCAAACTTGAATTTTCCCTCATTTCACAGAAATCCTCACTCCAAAACCTCTCTTCCTTCCTCACTCACCCAACCCTACTCAAATCTTCCTCCCCAAGCTTCAAGGTATGTATTTGTTAATAGATTATGTCTCCTTTCTCCCCATTCTTTCATGTTCTTGGGTATGAGTTGTTTATATTCTTAATTGTTGTCAAGTGGGGTGCTCCCCCAATATTGTTATAGTTAGTTAGAGCTATCAAGAGATACTTATAGATCATTTATGTGTTTTGTGGTTGTTATGGTAGTTGTTGGTACTATTCCAAGCTTTCAAGGTCAAGTTTGTGATACCGATATACTGTCCTTAAAAGTGAGCGGATAGTTGCTCATGGCTATATTTTAGCCATTAAAATTATTGTGACAAATGATTATTAATCACCGTTATTATGAAAATCATATTTTTGAAAACTCATGAGACCATTATTTGTTGCATGAATGTTGGAAGGTGCCACCAGTTCAACTTATATTATGTTTTAGCAATATGTGATTTATTTAACACAGTATGACCTAGCTAATTACTATAATACATTTAAGGAGATAAAATAATCCATAACTATTTGATGGTTCCGTATGAATAGCAGCTAGAATAGCAAGACTACCTTCCATTTTTGGGTATTATCTAACTAGTAGGTTTAAGATTTATTTATTTATATAGTATGAGAGAACCCAACATCTTCTTAGCAATAAATAGGTGAATAATAATTAATAGGTAAATAATAATCAAAAGTTCAAGTTAGATTATTATTCTTGTTATTAGTATCGTTATTATAGTTGCAAGTGGATCAGTAGACAATATATCATGAACAGCTCAACGATAAACTATTAAATGATGAAATTCTTATCTTATAAGCAGCAAACGGGCATAGCAAATAAGATTCGATGTTTGAATTTATTGATGATTCAGTTAACTTATATATGCTTAAGATTAGTTTGGAAAGAGTGGATGTATAAGTACTGTTAGTTTATGCTATTAATTTATTAATAAGCGTTTCAAGACCTAGCCTCTTGGCAGATAATGATTAGACTTCACCAGTTCAAATGAGTTGATATCTTAATTGTTAACTTATGGGAATAGAGAGCCTTAGAAATAAATTGCAGTATTGTTAATTTTATCCCTTTTCAGTTGAGTTATATACGATGAAGTTTATTAAACTAGAGTTACGATTCATGTTTGGAAAGTCATTAACCTTGGTACATCTAACTACCAAGGAGGCGAGGTACCAAGTGACCATGGAGGTAGTCTTATAAGATGTTAGCCTTGGTATGCCTAGCTGTCAAGGAGGTAGTATACCAAGCGGCCATGGAAGCAATCTTATAAGTCATTAACCTTAGCATACCTGGCTGCCATGGAGGTGGTATGTCAAGCAACCATGGAGGTAGGCTTTTATGATTCAGATAATACCATAAGATACAATCTTTATGAGGACAAACCCATAAGTGAATAGTTATAGAATATGAATTTAGTTTTAAGTTAATTTTCTCTAAAGTTGGAATTTTATGTAGTTAAGACAAGGATCGATTGACATGCAGGTGAATATTATTATTATTATGTAATTACTTGCATTTACATGTTGCATGTATCATTATTATGTAGATCCTTGTTGTCCCATGAGAGCTATGGGTGGCCATCTACTCACTAAGTTTTTTTCCCTTTTCCTTAGAGATATAGTCAAGCTTCATCCTCTACCTCCTCCCCAGGAATTATCTCCAATTTGGGTGAGTTTCACCTTGGTGTGAAGTTTTTGTTATTTTGGTATAGAGTGCTCCAGTGGCAGTGTGGAGGTCAGACCATAGACATCGTTTTGCATGTTTTGCACTATAATTTAAAATTATATTGTATTTACATGATTATAACTTTCATGGTTATTTGTACAGAGAGCAACTCATTATATTTTGTATCACATATAGTTTTAGAGCTTGATTGTGAAATTATTATTTATGATGATTTTGATTTCAAAAGGAAGAGGTTTATATGGAGATAAAATATGCTTTAGAAATGGATTTCATGTTTTATATCAAAGATGGAATTACGATTTAAATGGGTTTTATGATTTAAAGTATGCATATAGAGTAACTTAGCGATCACGAGGCTAACGTGGGGATGAGATTTCACGTGCCAATCATGTTCCTAAATCGGGTCGTGACAATAGCCTTTCCTAATGAGTTTCTTAATATGGTCCTTAAGGGTCTAACATTCGTCGATCGTGTAACTGAAATGCGATGAAATTCGCACTGCTTGCTGATCTATGCTTGGCAGGAATTTTAGGTCTGGGTTTTGGCAAGAAAGCTAGGCAAGCATTACAAATTTTGTGGAGGAGGGAGATTAGGGACGCGGGTAGGGTACAATTAGTATGTTTAAGTTTAGCGTGCCTTTACATCTTCTCCAATCTTTGGATTGACCTTCACCTTTCTTGCCTTTAGGGGCTTCTTACGCTCTTCTCGAGCATCACTCCGGGCTACATGTGGAGCTATTCGGCATTGATGTAGTCAACGACTATATCATGAAATTATCGAATTGTGCAAGGTCTACGGATAGCTGGGTTATTTGTAAAGGGGCCTAAGCGCAAGCCAAGCTTGATGGGATAGACCTCAACCACTGGGTCAAGGTTGTGGATCTACACAACTTCTACATTGAAGCATGCTATGTAATCATGTAAGGACTCGATGGGGCCCTATTTGATATGACCTGGGGCATCCAAGTTCTTGGTGTAGATTCTGAAGAGGAAGAATGATTTGTGAAGGCTAGGTGAGTTGGTCGAAGTTATGGATGAAGTCCGGGAGCGAGGAGAACTGGAGGGTGGCTTAACTGAAGAAGGCTGGAAAGCTTTTGCAGAGCACTTGGTCAGGCATCATAGGTTGGGAGTATTGTCGAGAGCTTGAGATTGGTTGACAATTCTATTGCCATTGTCTTGTCGTAGAATGGGCCACATTTCCTAGGCGTCAGGCGGCCATTGAAGTTTGTGGGCCTAGAGTGGGAGGCCTTACCTTTGTTTCATGGCCGTATTGAGGATTCTGTCGTATCATCCTCACCAAGATTCTTACCTACAACTGGAGGTGAGGCTGGGATGTCTCTGGCATCCGTGCGAGCAGGTCAAGTACCTACAAAGACACTCGACACTCAAGTCAGCAAGTGAATGAGACGTAGAGATTTTGAGAGTATAAAGTTGGAATTATATTATTATATCTGGGAGGCATTGAGCCCCCTTTTATAGTGAGAGGTAACCCTATGATAAATTAGGTGGTAATCTTCCTGAATAAGGGAAATATTCCTGAGATTTAGTCCATTAGATATATTCCGTATTTAGCAAGAGATATGATCTAATGTGGAAGATATTGTATGATAATAGGAGATTCCATGAGACAATATGAGATATTATACTGTTGGAAGTCAATCTAGAGATATCCTTGGCTAAATTGGAGAAAATCCCTAGGGATCATTGTGCCACATGAGCAATCTATGGAGCTCTCTATTAGTCTCTGAAATTAAGCTAAGGTCTAGAGCTCATATTAATAGTCTAATATAGAGACTAAAATTAAAACTAGTAAAAACTATAGAAAAAATATCAGAGATTTCCACAATCCCTTTCAAGAGCTTTCTCAAAAAATAAAAATAAAAAAATAAAAATATGAAATCTAAACCATTTGTTTCTTTTCTTTCTTTTTTTTTGGTAAAATTAATATATGTCAACGACTTGAAATTTGTAACTAAGTACAGGTGCCAAGTTCGCCTCAACAACGTGCATAATTGTTTGCAAGTAGTTGCTAAGGGCTTAATTCGAGACTACGGACTTTTTCCAACCATATATTATATTTCTATTAACCGACAAGTTTTCGTACATGATTGGTACTAAGGATTTTAGAAAGCTATATTGGAGTTGAAGAAAGTCAAAAATGTCAAGCAAAGTATATAATCATTTTACGAGTTGAAATTGCTCGGTGTCGAGCGAATGGAGAGGATAGATTCCACTGAGCCGAGCAGCATGCATGCACTACAGAAATTTATGCCTCTACATTTATGTTACGTGTACAACTAGATACCTAAAATATTTTGTCACCTCAACTCTCTCGGGATTGAAAAAAAAAAAAAACTTCTCGACTCTTTTTCGGTCCAAGACCACAAAATGAGTATAACTACAGGGTTAACGTAAACTAATTAGGCTTTTTGTGTCCGTTTTGGCTTAATAAGTTTAAAGAAGAAAAAATAAATTAATCAAATTTATTTTAATTAAATTGGTTTAATTTTGAATCTTTTTAATAAAATCAAATCAAACAAATTCAATTAAGATAAGTTTGATTTACTTCAAATCTAATGTAAAACGGAAAAGTTTATATGTATACTTTTTAAATATTTTTAAAGATTATTATAATTACAGAAATTTAAATATAAAATTTTGAAACTTGTAAATATATTTATTAAAATTTAATTGATAGAATGGTCAAATTAAGTATATATTTTGTTAAAACTTATAGATTAGAGAAATGATCACTAACGGTGATTAATTTCGTTTGATTTTATCTTGAGATGATCACACTACTGAAGTAATTGAGCTCATATATATATATATATATATACATATCAAAAGCAAACAAGAAAATTATAAGTTTAACAATTTTAGATTTTGACAAAAATTACTTCTATCATTATATTTAAACGTTAAATAATATTTTTAGGAGAAATAGGATCTTTGACTCATTATCATGCTTGAATTTTCAATTTGATTTATTACTTTATAATTTTTCTCAATTTGGTCTCCTTATCAATTTAATCTCTAATTATTATTTCGTCATGTAACTGACAAAAATGTGTGTCACATCAACACTAATTGTGTGTGTTAGTATTTTCAGTCAATTATGTAACATAATAATAACTTTTTAATGATATTTATCACATCATTAGAATTTTTTTACATCTCATATAATATATAATTATTAACAAAGTTAAAATCGTTGAATAATATTTCAACAAAAAATTGAATAAAATTTTTTACAATAAATATCATAATTAAACTGTTTATTATGATTTTTTGGTGAATTATTACATTATATGATTAATTTCATGTTAACATGATCAGCAATTTCAGTTGAGAACAAGGTAATTATAGTTTATGACCTGACAGTTGGAAGCCCTAGCTAGTGGTACTCCTGCAGTACTTTTTCGCCACCCTTTTGTCAGTCATATAAAGGCTCAGTCACCATTTTGAAACAAACCTTAAATCAGGGTTACTGGCAAAGAAATTTTGCGTATTCCTTTAAAAGCATTGGATGAAGTGTTCAACACTTTGCAAGGACTTTGGCCGAGACCACGTATGCGCACTCAAGGTTGACGGAAGCTAAGCTGCTCACTGGTCAAAAACATTGAATGCCAAGTTCCCCTCCTTCTCCGGTGACTGCATGTGAGCCCCACTCGCTACCTGATCCTAAAGGTTGAAAATGAAAATGACATGTATTTTCAAAACAACACACTCTTCCTGCGTATTACAAGAGATTCTTATGGTCCATATATTAAGAAATTCAATTTACAGTAACACTTATTGCTACAAATCCTATTCTTCTATTGAGTCATGTCATCCTTCAATGATGCAATGTAGGGGCTCTCTAACCCCAATAAGTACTAGTATTTTAGATTGCTTATTCTTTGAATTTGAGTGCATAACATTGGTGTTTTCACAAGACCGACAGATAGAGGCAAAAAGGGTGATTGCTACGATTGGGTCGTTAATGCTGGTGCAGTTGCCTATCACAAATGCTGCCTTCAAGTTCGGGTTGTTGTCTTGTCGAATGGGCATGACGTGACAATAGTGGAGCGAGACACGTAGAGAAGTAGTCAGTCAATGGTACTCGCAGTGGCTGGATGCCGGTTCGCACGGTAGAGCTCATGGGACTATAGCAATTGAGTGGCAGCAGCTGCAGAAGAAAGTGAATCTTGAAGCGAAGAAGAGAGGGCTGCGGCAGTGAGTGCGTAGGGTTAGCAGGGAGGATCTGTCGGAGGCTAGATCATCGGCACCGGAAAACAATGGCAAGGGAGAAGAGGGAGGAGAAGGAGAATGGCTCAGAGAGTGTTCATTGTATTTTTTGGATTTTGGGGGCAGGGGTTATTGGTTGATGCCAAGGTGGGTACTTAAGGGGGAATTTGTGGGGTTTGAGGAGGGGTGGAGCGCCTTATAATGGCCACCCTTGAAATTTAAAATTTTCATGTAGATATATATATTTATATATATTTAATTTGGCCCCTCTCCCCTTAATAAAATTTTTATATATTAACTAGAAATTTTTTTAAGATGATATATATATTATTATTTTTAAGAAGAAATTAGATAGGTTTAATATCTCAATAGTTCAATTTTATTTTTCACTCTTATTTTATTTATTATTATTATTTATTTCTATCTAAATCATCAAATACAAATCAAATATTTGATGCTTATCTAGATATTTAAATATTGTAATAGACAATATGTTGTGCATATATGTGTTTCTTGTGTTTTGATTGAAATGTGTTTTATTTTTAAGAATAAATCCCTCATTCGAGGCTAGACAAAAACAACATCAAACAAATTGGTCTTTCAAGCAAAAAAAAAAAATAAACTTCATTTCATGATCTCTTGCAATTAAAAGTATAGGACGAGCTAGACTTTCCTTAGTATTTTGAAGGATTTATAATACAATTGATCTTTAATGACTTATAATAGTTCAAATTAATTGCTAATGACAACACATACATAGAGCAATTAATTAAGTTTATCAAAATAATGTGAATGAGCTAACTTGTCCTATATATTTCATTGTAAGGTCCCCAAAATGTACTTTTTTCTTTAGAAAATAATTTATTCTACACTATTTTTATTGGAGACCAACTTAAAATTTATTCTTTATATATGTATATTATGAATTTTTTTTTTCAAAAATTAAGTCTAAGTAAAAATTATAAGATATATTATGATTTTTAATATGTATATTATCTTTTAGTGCTGATTTCCCCTAAAAGTAGGGCTTAGTTCTACCTTTGGTTTAGGGACAAGGGTAGGCTCTGGTGTCAGTACCATGGGAGTCCTCGAGGTGGGTGTGGTTGGGGGAGTTTGAGAGAAGCAAAGAAGAGGTAGCATTTACCAACATAGTTTTTGGCATTTAATCACATTTATAGAATGTGATTAAATTCAACTATGTCAACTATATTGATCAATGACTGCATGTGATAATCCCCCTTAGGAAAGAGTACTTGAAAAGTTAGATTGAAGTTGCTCAAAATAGACAACATATAGTGGGTCATTGTGATCACAGCAAGTGCAACACAGAAAAGGAGCAACTTAGGCGTCAACTTTTAAATAGAGATCAAAGTAGCAATGTAACCGGTCCTATATCATAGAGTAATGTTGTCCATCCATATATATAGTACTTAGATTAAGGGACTCTTCCATTCAATAGGCTAATTTTTAGGGTTGAGTTTTCTCTTAAACTTAAGTACATGATATTTGTAAATTATATATTAATAATGTTGATAGAAAGAATGTAACCATAATATAAAAATATCCCTTTTTTCATTCTTGATATTTACAAAAAATAAAAAATCATGTAGCTCTTATTTTTATTCATTTTAAACATATATATTATGTTAATTTTGATGTGCATAAAAATTATATCAAATGGTTTTAAATTGACGTAAAGGTGAATCACTATGCATATATTAGAATATTTTAATTAATAGAAAACTTGTTATCAAAGAAAAATGCTTGACAGCTAGATTTTTTTTTTCAGAATTTTATATCCAAAATGTGTGTCATGATTATTCGTCTTTAAATGAATTAGTGGATCCTACGACTTTATTTCATCCAACAATCACCATAATTTTTGTCAAAGAATCCTGGTTGGTTAGATTTTTTTGGGATGAAATTGTGTATATGTAGCAGCATACAAAGTTGCCTCACTCGATCTAATCATCAATCAAGATATGCTATTTGATTTTTGTTAAATGTTGTCAAGGCCTTCCCTTTGAAAAATGGACTCTAAACATTTGAGTCGAAAACTGCGGCTGTATATTTAATTGAGTTACGGTCAATGATGTTAATTGAGTTACAGTCAATCATATTCTCAACAACTACTTAATTAAATAGAGGATAGGGATTTCCCAAATCCTAAAGCCTACATATAATCAGGCAAAATTATTGACGAATTCCCGCTTAATTATTACATGCAGCAAAAACTAAGGCGAATCTGATGATTGTTTAAAATAAAACGTATTTTACATCATCAAATGTGAGGTGATAAATTAAAATCAAGTATACATGATTGTAAAAAAATAAAACAAGATTATTATTATTATTATTATTATTATTCCATAGAAGACTCAAACCCCAAACAGGTAGAGATATAACATTCCAAAGTTCAGAATAGGTTCGCAGCTGCTATACAAATGACACAAGAAAAGACAGCAGCCACAATAACCCAGAATAAATGCAAAAATATATCAATCATCACACCTGCAGCATCAAAACCTCCACTCCTTATAGACTTATTTGAGGATACAAATAAAATTTGCTCTCAGATGCTATGTAAAACAAATAAGAACGTAATTGTATGCCTAGCAATTCCTCATCTATGCATATTGCATACGCTCCAAGTCAGAACCATGATCAGCTTCAATTTCCTTAGCAACTTTTGACAGCAAAAGTAACTCATGCTTGAGAAGACCATTTGCAGCAGATTGACATTCAAGAACAAGATTAATTATAACTGTAAAATAAAAACTATGAAAAATATAAACTAACATATATATATATATATATATAACTATTGCCAATAATATTATTTTAGTACATATTCTCAATCTACTTCAACATTGTTATTATTAGAAGATTTAACAATGACCCAATACTATGGTCACATCAATTTCTCTCTCATTACAGCTCTAGAAGTTATCCGCTAGAGGGGAGAAAATCAGCAAGGATTTATAAGTCAAAAGCACAAAATGAAGGTAACAAAACCTGCCTCGCTTTTAATCATACCAGTCAGAGCCTTCTCATGTCATAGCCCTCACTTTTCTACGCCTTGAGTTCTCACGGAAAAGTAAAATATTGGGGAGTCATAATATAACATATTCATTCGTCACCCCATGCTGACTGCTGAGAGTTAAGACTTAAGACCATGCCGATCAAGTGATACTTGAAAGAAAACTTGAGACTCACCAAATCCTAGTCAACCGATTGAATTCTAGAGTACATATACATCGGCTCGCCTCTATATGTAGTTGATTTTGAATAATGGAATGCAAGTTTATGAAGCCCAAATAGTGGCCTTCATCAGGTTGTAGTAGGCCTTTGAAGAGGCTTGGGATTGGGTGTAAGTAAGGCTTGGGCTTTTTTTGTGTTTGCCACTTTCTTATCATTTTCTTTGTTGTTTTTGTATCGCTTTTGTCTCATCGTGTTTGCATCCTTTTTTGTCATCTTAATGTACTTCATTTTTACTCCTTTTTTATAGCCTAGCATTTTATAATTATTGAAAATAAAATTACCTCAGCAAATGGATGATTTTTGTAGAACTTAATGAGAAGAAAAGTTTTCTAGAACTTAAATAGAAGAAAATGTAACCATGACACCTAACATAATTGGTAGCTAACCTTTTTAAGTATGACTGTGAAATCCTAAAAGACTAAAATAAAAGAAGAAAAGTTGAGATATATAAACTACAAATAATGCACCACTTTTGTGTAATATATTTTTGTCTACTTAAACTCTAAACTACCCTTAGAGAAATATTTAGGTACTCTGAAAGCAAAACAAACCATTTGCTCTCTATCATTTATTAATAGATACATTAGCTATTACATTAAAGATATTGAGAAAATTGGAGACAATAATGACTCACAAAACTAATACATCAATGAATGAATAATATAGAGCAAATTTTTTTTTTATTCTTGGAGCATCTAATAATTTCTCCTACTCTTATCTTGTGTTCAATACTTAAGATTGTATATAAAAAAACAAATATCAAACCACTTGAATTGATTCAATATTATGCTTACTTAAGGTTATATTATGATGTGCTATCAATGTAGGAACATTGATTATCATGTAGGATTAAATGATATGATGATAAACCAACCACAAGTTGATCTAGCAGGATGAGGCGCTAGATCCCTAAGCAATGTCCAAAGTTTGAATCATAGAGTTGTAAATGGAGCAAACTAGGTTGGAAGGGTTACCCCATAATAAGCTTCTATAGTATTCTGATTCGGATTAGTCGATCAATGAGCTGGATACCAGATGGTTTCACCCAAAAAATGATATGATAATATTCTATTAGTCAACTCAATATTTAATAATAACAGATTAATGAGAATGATTAGTGCCAATTAATTTTATAAATATATGGATCGAAATAAAAAATCAAGAACCAGAATAAAAATTCATTTATTTTCAAAGTCCAAAAACATGTTTAAGCCATTCTAAAATATTACACTTTACTATTATCAGATCACCTATTTGTGAATATTTGCAAACATTAGAGCTGTGCATCTGCTCCCGTAAATCTAGAGTCGAAGGAAGTCAATCTTTTGATGTCAACTATATTTCCTCTTCAATATTGAACCCACGTACTCTATTAATAGGCTAGAGGAGTGCCAACGTCATATTACAATTTGCTTTTGGTAAAGTATTTGGTTGCGGTCAATTGAAGCTGCAAATTCTTAGTAACGTAGGTCATGGAAATTTGTCCTTGTAACTAACTAATTAATTAATGAAAAAAGATAAATAGCGGGAATTATAAAAAAGAATGCGAATGCTTCTAAGAAGTAAGTGTTTCGTTGGATTATAAATTTGAGGTTTTCATGAATTGTTATTAATAAATGAGAGCCTTTAATAATCATTTTTTTAATGAAATAATAACAATTGAGAGAGAGAAGAATAGAGTAGAAGGTAGAAGATGGAAATGGTAGAAGATAAAATTCTCAAAATGTACAAAATAGAAAGCACCCAAAGAGCTATTTATAGCTAAAGGTGAGTTATAGTAATAATTATGGACATCCACAATTTAGATATTTCATAACACTCCCACTTGGATATCCATTAGGGAACTGCCTCATTAAAAACTTTGTTAAGTAAAAATCCTGTAGGATAAAAATCTTGATTAAGGAAAAAACAGTGTAGTATATCTCCCCTCTTGGTAGTATCCTTAAAGGCCTCACATGCAATGCACCCCAATCTTGTATACTAGTTTATCAAAAGAAGAAGTGAGAAGTGACTTTAATAAATAAATATACTAGATTATCACTTATATGAATTCCTGGATATAAATGGTTCCTTACTTTTGAAGATCATATGTGAAGAAAATTTTTAAGGAACGCGTGTTTTGTTCTATCTTCTTTTACATACCTTTCTTTTAGTTGAGTTATACATGCCGCATTGTCCTTATATAAAGTTGAGTAAACCCCAAATTGGTCCTTACAATTTCTTGAATGGACAAATTGATCCCTGACAAAAAAAAATTAATGTTGAGGTCCACACAATTATAAAAATAGAACACCATAGTGCCTCACTTAAAAGATGTGTCACCCGTTTATTAGCATGCAAATTATTAACCTACGTGGCATCCACTAATCCTAATCATCACCTATTTATTAAAACACACCCTTTAACTTTTGCAATCCTCCCAAAATATTCTAAAATTTCACAAATACCCATTAAACCCAAATAAAGCCCAAGAACCAATATTCTTAAAATTTTCTAAATATTCTAAAATTTCATAAATACCCCATTGTTCAGAGGAGTATTAAAATTTTTCCATTTGTCCAAGAGGAAGTGATTGAAACTATAAGTTCTTCTAGGTAAAACATACAGGCAAGACCCAGTTTTTACATTTGTTTTTGTTTTTTATTTGTTTTGGGTCGAGTGTTAATTAGCTCAATACCTCATACTTCATTGGAATTGAACGATCGCCACTTGGAAAGCGGGTTCCCAACCACGGCAAGGTGCAGGAAAACACGATAAAGCTGAAGGATTCGCAGTGGAAGGTGAAGACAATAATGCACACCTATCACGATAGCGCTGCCTTCCTGTTGTTTGTTCACTTAGTCTCCATCGTCACTTGAATCACAACGCATGCAATGCAACACCTATTGTTATAACAAATGGAGGAACGATAAAGAAGGAGCTGATGCTTTGTTTGGGTTTAATAGGGTATTTGTGAAATTTTAGAATGTTTTGGGGAGGGATTTACAAAATTTAAAGGGTGTATTTTAATAAATAAGTGATGATTAGGATTAGTGGGTGCTACATAGGTTAATAAATTGCATGCCACGTCGTAAATGGGTGACACATAGAATTTAAGTGAGTCAAGGACTTATGGTGCCTATTTTTATAATTGTGAGGGACCTCAACATTAATTTTTTTTTTCAGGGATTAATTTGTCTATTCAAGAAAAATTGTTAAGGACCAATTTGGGGTTTACTCTATAAAGTTGTTAGAGTTTCTTCCTTATAAGTTAATCCATTTGACACTTGAACACGTTGATTTACAGCCTTCACCAAAACATTCATGATTTCCTTCATGTATTGTGATTACTTCTACATAATTTGAAGAACTAGCATCTAGTGTCTATTTTATAGATCTCCATGATATAGTTGTATCACCATATGTGAATAAATAACCTATTTGAGATCGTCTTGATGTGGATCTGATAAATATCATGTATTTGCATAGCCAATCAATTATGAATTTGATTTATACGAATAAAATAACGCCTTATGAATTGTTCCTCGAAAGTATGAAGGATATCATTAATTCCATTCCAATGCCTTCTGGTTGGAATGGAGCTATACCTTGCTAACACACTTATAAGAAATGGTATATCAGGTCATGTATTATTAGCAAGATAGAAAGTGCTCTGATGGCATTAAGATATTGTAATTCGGACCAAGAACTTCATTACCTCCCTGAGGATGAAATAAATCCTTTTTCACATCTAGAGATCTTACAACTATTTGGGTACTTAATGAGTGTGATTTATCATATAAAATATCTTAAGGATTTTCTGTGTATGTTGACTGATGAACAAAAATTCCATTTGTTAAATGCTCGATTTGCAGGCCAAGAAACAATTTTGTCTTTCCAAAATCTTTCATCTCAAACTCTTCTTTTAGATTGTTATGACTATGAAAACTTCTTCATGAGTTCCTATGATATTTAAACCATTAACATACACAAAAATTATAATGAATCTAGATACAAATTTCTTTATATAAACACAAAAGAAAATAACATCATTCTTAAACCCTTCTTAATCAAATACTCATTTAGGAGTTATACGACATCCATCCAGATTGCTTTAATTTAGACCATATATAGATCTTTGCAACTTGATGGTATACATTCCTTGGGACGTTCATTAGATGATGTTGGCATCTTTAATCCTTCAGAGAGTTTCATGCAAATATCATTGTCTAGTAAACCATATAGATAGGTCGTGACAACATCCATTAGATGCATATTTAACTTGTTATGTGCAAATAAGCTAATCAAATATTAAAATGTTATATAGCATCTACAACTGGGGAATACATTTCATCATAATATGTACCAAATATTTGTGAAAACCTTGTACTACGAGTTAAGTCTTATAGCATACAATTTCATTTTTCTCATTTCCTTTTCTCACAAATACTCATTTGTATCCCACAGGTTTCATACCTTTGGTGTTAGACTATAGGTTCAAGGACTTCATGTTTTGCAAGTGAATTTAATTCAGCCTCCAAGACTTTTTCCCATTTTGGCCAATCATTTCTACATATACATTCGATGTTTCTTGTTTCAAGATTATCATTCTCATGCATAATATTTAGCGCCATATTATATGCAAATATACTATTACAGCAATTCCTCTCTAGTTCCATTTTTTTTCTATAGAGACATAATTTATTGAGATCTCATCATTTTCAATATTTTGACTATTTTAGGACCCTGGACGTCTTTTGGCATTTTAACTACCTTCTAGCATTTTAACTATATCAGATTTTGGACCACTATAGGTGTTCTTACTATGTCTCTATCTCCTTCTACAGGAAGGGAATCATTTGCCTCATAACATCATTTTCCTCTCTTTTTTTCAAGGATTTTTATCTTTAGAACCTATTAGTCTACCATGCTTCTTGCATGTGATTGTTTCATTTATCAATTGTCAGAGTGACTTCATTTAGATTGGCACATTTTCAGCTAGTATATAGAATTTAGTTATCCTTTTATATCAAAAAATGCATCTGGCAATTCATTTACTATTCTTTACAAATGTATAATCTTTTGAACTTCTAATTCACATTGTCTTGATCGATGACCAAAATGAATCAAAGATAACACATTTTAATTTAGTGTATTTTCTAGTTGTTTCTTTTCTCCTCCTAATATTGGAAACATTACTTCATCAAAATGATAATCAGCAAATCGACTTTAAATACATCTTCTGTTTGTATTTCAAGATACTTTATTATGGAGGGAGAGTCATTTTCAACGTATATTCCTAATTTTCTTTGGACTCCCAATTTGGTGTGATAAGCTTGGCAATTGGAACATATATCGAACATCCAAAAATTCTTAAATAAATGGGATATGTGTAGCCTCTTGCCAAAAGCTAATTGTAGAGGAGAAAACTTATGATAATTAGTTGGCCTCAAATAGATAGGTGTTGTAGATGCAAAACTACACGCCCCAAGCACAAATTGGTAGATTTGTTCTCATAAGTAGTGACCTAACATTCATTTGAAGACATTTCATAAATGATTCAGCTAGCCCATTCTGTGTATGAACATGAGGAACTAGAACCACTAGCCACCCAATAAGCATTAAAAGCTTGAGAAGTAAATTCACCAGCATTATCAAGACGAATTATTTTGATTGAATTTTCTAAAAATTGTGCTCTTAAGTGAATAATTTGCATAAGAATGTCGCAACTAAAATCGTGAGGGGATGACGAAAAAGAGAGTTTAAAATTGAAGTCGCGCTAAGTTTTATTTAAATTGGGAAAACATGCAAAACCCATTTTATTCTAGAAAACTTTTAAAAAACCATATATTAGTTTAAAGTCGATTATGCATAAGGAATGGTATGAACTTTATCCTATAGCACGCCTAATGCACCCATCATTAGATGGTACCTTAGTAAATTGTGCAAATTAATTAATAATCTTTTCAAAAACTCTCTTCATTTTGTTTTTTATCTTTTCTTGCATTTTTTTTTGAAAAAAAAAAGATGACACAAACACATTTACAATTAAACAAATGCATTAAGAAAAAATAATTTTAACTTGACACAGGGCTTGCTCCTATGGATCTCTGGTGCAATGAGGAGCTTAAATTCACGAAGTTCTATAGAAAATATGTGAGTTGGTTGATTTTAATTAAAAAAGAAACCTTTTGTAAAAAGAAATCTTTTTCTTTGAAAACAAAATTCGTCTTGTGCACAAGATTTAAGTTAGTATTGGGCTACTCAATAAATCCCTATGATTTAAAAATAGTGAAGGTAACACTTGCTACTCAATCATTATTATCGATCATTGCACGAATTAAAAAAAAGTTTTAAAAATATTTTTGTTTGGATCAAACAAAAGATTTTCTTTTTAGATAATCATTAATTTCAACATGAATTAAATGAAACAAATTCATAAATAGATAACAAACAAAAGTTAATTTGAGCAAACCAACAGACAAATACAATAATTAAAACGAAAACACATCAAGAGCCTTAGCTACTATTTTCTTTTCTTTTTATCTTTTATTCTTTTTTGAAAGCTTTTAGCACAATATTCACTCAAAATCAAATAAACAACTAAATCATTCCCTAAACTAGTTCATTCATGTCCACTGAATTGATTTAAAGAAAATTACTAAAATAGCATGTCACAAACTCCTTTTTTTTTAGAAGATAGAAAAATGAAAATAATTTTTTTAAGAAAACAAGCCCAAGCAAAAGAGAACCTTTTCTGAACCAAGCCTAAGAGGAAAACCCAACAGAAGCTAAAGCCCAAGTCCATGTTTCAAAAGAAAAAACCACAAGCACCAAACCACAAAAGTTTCAATTTGAAAAAAAAAAAAGAGCCAACCGAAAAAGTTTATGAAAAAAATCAATCACAAAAACAAAACCACAACAGCCCAACAAGACCTATAGCATCATTCCACACATTATCATCATTGGAAAAAGTAATATCAAATAATAAAAAATAACAAATGAAAATAGGCTAAATTGAAATGGGAAAACATGCAAGTTAGGGATTGCAAACAAAGTCACATAAAGAGAGTATGATGTCTTAGATCCACGTGTCATTGGCTAAGCCTAGCACAGCCTTTGGGTATTCTTAGAAACCTCTGAATTGCCAAAAAATCATCTTTTGTTGAAGTTTGCATTTTTTAGTTGACATGTTCGCTCAGCGAGCTTTCGCTATAGCGAAGGGAGGTAGGTGTCGTGCAGTGAGTTTTCGCGAACAAGTAGAGAGGTAGAGGTTCATGATATGAGGACCCCTTATCAGGACGAGTCAAAACGATGTAGCTTTATTAAAACACCCCCAACACTATATAATTCAATCCAGAACTCAGGTCAGCACCTTCGCCACCAACACTCTCTATGCCTCTCCTTCATGTTTTCCTTCCATTCTTCCTTCTTCCCAGCTTTCGGTAAGTGTTTTTTTATAGAATTTAGCCAGTTTCTTCTCTTTATCTAGATTATGAGTTAGGCATTATCAACCATAGTTTTCTCACAACATTCTTCCTCCCTATTATTCCAAATTTTCTTAGCAATAATACAAATTGTTTATGTTTTCATTATTCCTTTAGTAGTTAATGGTGCCAATCCTACTCTTAGAATCAAGTTGTCAATGAAAGCGCACTTCCCTGACCAACCTGAATGGGTTTAAGCTCATGACCATATTTTTTTGTCATTATTACTACTTTTTCAATATCATATAAATTATTTATGAAATTTTATAATGATTTATGCCAAGAAAACATGTTTTCATGAATTATAGAAATTTTAGAAAAATTATTGTTTCTCTATCATCCTAAAAAATTGATTATTTTAGAAAGCTCATAGAACCATACTTGGTCTATGTATGTTTTAGAATTATTTTATCAATTAGAAAAATTGCATGAACCCCAGTTTAGTATGAACATTAGGAACGGGAAATATTTTGAATATTAGTATTTAGTCAATGATCAGTGAAACTGAACAACAGTTAACGGTTGCATGATCAATCATTAACCTTGGTACCAAGTGGTCAGAAAACTAGATTAACCACAATTATAGTAAGGAACCCAGGATAGTGTCCATTCATGGGACTTAGTTAGGTCCCATCAGTTTTAGCCATCAGCTAAGGATAGTAATATAATCAGTAGCTCCTATTTCTCTATTAATTATTATTATGAAATTATGTTGAAATATGGTTTTCAATATAGTTATGTAATTAAATATTTAAATGCTTTATATAAGCCATATATATTTTAAGTATTATTTTTGTTGTCTCATGTGGGTTATGAGTGGAGACCCGCTCAAGTTTTGATGCACTTCCCTCTTTTCCTCCTCCTCAGAGACTTACAATCTCAATTGCACCATAGGATCTACCCAATAGTGTTGCAGTCTTTTGATGAACTTCGCTTGGAGTGAAGCTTATTGTATGTTCGTGTAGTTATAGTAGTGCTCAATTATTGTGTAGATAGAATCCTGAACATGCACAGGATTATATTTAGTTATTTTTTGAATTTAAGCTATTTATTTAATTATATTTGGCTTTGGCGGATTACGGTTATTATCCAATTTTGTTTTCAAGAATTTACATTTTGGAAATATTTTCAAATTATGAAACTTAGTTGAAATTAAATTATTAGTTTATATATTTTCATTATTTATACTTATTAGCCAGTTACGTTACCGAGGCTTCCGTGGAACCTAATCCCTCACGTCCCGTCATGCCCCCAGGCGGGTCGTAAAGAGGGGGGAGAGAGCATGATGGTGATTGGGGGAGACCGTGAACCTCACGGTGATTAGCGACGCAAGCGTGACGGTGACGACTTAGGGCGGCAGCGAGGCATGACACGATGGCGATGAGGGTTGCGCAAAGGATAGATGTGAAGAACATCTTGTATTTTATTTATATTTATATTTCAAAATTATTATTATTATTATTATTATTATTATTATTATTGCAAAGTTAATTTATATTCATAAAAATAGTTTTATGTTAATCCACACGTTTCTTGCTACCTTTGTTGACTCACCGTTGCAAACTCTATAAACCCATTTTTCTATGTTTTAATTATCATTTTATAGTTTACGTTCATTTCATTCAAAGCTTGCCAACCTATTTTCACTTGTCTAGAAACCGTTTTTTGTCTAAATTTATGGGTTTTAATTTTATTAAATTACTAAATCGTTGGACATTAACACTCTGCACGTTTTATGGATTGAAGATGTGACAAATTTCTTCTATATAAAGCAATAAGGTTAAACTAGTAGAGGAGGAGAATATGACGAAAAATTATGTAGTTTGTATACAATATTTTAGATTAACACAGAATTCTTATTCTACTAAGTTCTTAGTTCCCCGAGCAATCCTTGTAAGTTGTTCATGTGACCATTATATTTTACTCACTTGACACGTTAAGTGATATGTGGCATGCCACGTGATATGAAATTATAAACGACACATGGCATGCCATGAAATTGTAAATGACACGTGACATGTCACATGTTACTTGGTCACGTCAACAAAATATAACGATTATTTGATTAGGGATTAAAGTGACATATGCAATGTAATTTTAAGAACTAAAAAGTTAATTTTAAAATTTCATAGAACTAAAAATGAAACACGCTTATAATTTTAGGAATCAAAGTGACACTTTACTCGAAAATGTTTGGTTGAACCAGTAAAATCAAACAATATTAATGAAAAAAGTCCTAATTTTGAATTCTTTTGCGAGCTTTTATACTCTATTTGTTTCATATTTTGTGACAATTTTTTTTGATCGACTTTCTAAATTAAATTTTTCTAAATAAAAATTACCAATATAAACCATCATGCACGTTGGCTGATAACTACTTTTTATGTTGGCTGGATTCTCATTCGGTCTTCATTAACGATTAATTTATAAATTGCATTTTACCCTCAAAATTTAAAAAACGTACACATCATTCCCTGATCGTTTTTAAATTGTGAAATCAACCCTTCAATTAATTATTTCACCTATTGTTAACAAAAAATAATACACGTTCAAAAAAAGGATGTTAATGTGAACATTATTTGTTAATTTATGGTATCGTATATATTGCACCTAATCAAAATTTAAGGGGTGTATTACCTTTTTTTATTAATAATAAACAAAAACTTGACAGAAGGGTTAATTAAAATACACATATAGGAAATGTTAGGATGTTGATTTGCATTTTTTAAAAATCATAGGATAAAGTGCATGAGATCTATAGTTTAGGAGAGTAAAATATAATTTTCCATTTTCTTAAATTAGGTGCTTGAGAACGAAATAAATAAATAAATTATTTCAGTAAAGAAAAAGAAAACAAAAAGGACCAAGGTTATAAAAAAGAAGATGGATTTCAATCATAGAAGATGACCTAAATGTTTAATATACACCGATTTCAAAAACTTCTAGATAGGAGTATTTATTACTTTTTTAAAAATATTTTATTTATTACATTTCATAACTTTTTTTCTATTTCTAGTATTATAACTGATATGTTAATTCCTTTTTTTTAATGTTTTGATAGCATTTAAAAATTCCTCCTGGGTAGTTATTAAAGTCAACTGTACTGTGAAGAATGCCGTGACTACCATATTGCCATTTCATTACGTCGTGTCATACGATTTTGACGAGGTCACCACACGTGTTGAATATACAGCATTAATTTGCAACCTTGAGGATAGTTACGTTACACTAAGTTGGGACATGTTGCATGTTTCTGATCAACACTGCTACTCCCATTGAACAATCCATTCCATTTCTCCCTTCTCTCGGTCTAGCAGGTCCCACTCTAATGGTGAGATTTACTAGCAAACAATCGAATGAGATAAAGTGAATTATATACGCTAACCAAAAAATCTAATTATATTGTATATGGTCAAACGGGTGTTCTCCTTGACTAGCTAGGTTCATAATCTTCTTTCAAGTTTGGCACGAAATGTTTATAAAGATAAATCACATATTCTTTTAATTTTATTTTGTCAGTTTGTCAAATTGCAGCAAGTAAGGAATGGACTGGACATTGAGAGCATGAATTTTGTAGCATTGGACATCTGCATATAACCGAATAATAATAATGGGATAGACTATAGTACCATCTTAAAATTAAGTCTAACTCAACCTCAAAAAGCTAGCTATTGGTCAAAGTTGTCTAAACTGTTATAAAAATTATTTAGGTCATATTTTTAAACAATGTGGACTCTAACACCACTGTGCGACTTCACTGGGAATTTCTTCCTCTGAAAACCATGGATTGTATGGCTCCAATTTCGGACTACTTAATGGTCTCAAAAGTACATGGGGGGTTTTGCCGCAGATGTGTTTTGAGATTTGTGGCTGGAATTATGCAGGGATTACAATTTGGACTTCAGTTTTTATTATGTCATATTTTGATTCGTGTTTATGTGCTTTTTCAGTTTAGTATCAGTAGTAGCGTTTGGCGAGGGATAGCGACATAAATTCAGGAACAATAAAGATAGTGGAGACGGAGATATAAATATTAAATATATATAGGAGTATTATTAAACGAAAAAAAATATTAAATTTTGCTTGAATTCCTATCCCACTTGCCCAGATTTGAAGTACAAAAATTTTGTTTTTCTATTCCAGGGACAGAAATTTTTTATCCCCTGTTCATGCCCTACCACCAAACAGTTTGTGTTTTTTAGGTCTTCATATTTCCGTAAGATAGGAAACAAACACTACCTAATAGCTTTTATTTTAGTCTTGGTGTTGACCATATATGTCACTTGGTTTGTATTTACCTTATATACTTGGGAAAAAGAAAATAAACCTCCACTTTGATCCTCATCAAAATAACATCAACAAATTAGTCCCTCAAGATAAGAAGTATTTTTTAATGTCTTATGATTAAAACTATAGAATAAATTAGTCTTTTCTCCATATTTCAATAGACTTATTTGTCCTATTTGTATTTTTATCAGACTAATTTGATCTATTTTTATAAATAATTAGGGATTAATTTGTTTTATCTTAATCATAAGGAATAAAAAAAGATATTTCTTTTTTAGGGACAAATTTTTTCGAAGAACAATTTTTTCAAAGTTATTTTCATAGAGGACCCAATTTGAGGTTTATTAAAAAAAAAGTATTATGTTGGATGCTCCTGTAATGCTGCAGAAGGAAAACACTATATTCCTGCATCTCTTCTACACTCTCAGTTGGACTTGATTGAGATTGATGACTCTGAGGGAATACTTAGGTCTTGTTTGATTTGAGTTTTCACTTTCATTTTTTATTTTTAGTTTTAGATTTTATGAAGGAAATACCAAAAATTCTAAACTACTCCTGTCACAACCGAACTTGGATCGTGACGGAACATGTGGATTCCTATCCCCACATAAGTCTCGATAATCGCGCCGTACTATATGCATATTTTATTTATAAAATCCGTTTAAATAAAATATCATTTCATTTCTAATACAAATCTATCTCTTGGAAATAAAAAACATCATGGATGACAAGTTCATAACCATTTTCTAAATCTATCCATGTAATGCAAGGTATATAAATGCTCTGGACAAAATAATCATGAAAGCTATAATTATACAAATACAAATCCAGAACGTACTCATGATATACAAAATGCATTAACTTTATGGTCCCGAGCCTCGCGGATGACATGGAGCACTATATACTAAATAAGAACAATGCGTCACTCTAAAGTGAAGCTCACCACTGAGAGTATCCTACTACCAAAGAGGACGTGGCTAGGAAGGACTCGAGGTAGCAACTACATCTATAAAGGAAAAAGGAAGATGAGTGAGTTTTACCTAAAATTCAGTGGGTGAATTCTTATTGTAACCCCCTTCATAGGACAACAACAACAGGATGCATAAAATCATGATAATAATAATAATATCAATAATGTTATGAAATATTATTCATTTATGGATGTCCATATCTTTAGTTGATTCAGTTTAAGATTAGATAAGATTAAATAGAATTTATTATGATTTGATAAGATATCATATATTTCATCCTTTGGCTATGAATAGCCCTTTGGATGTTCCATATAGAGTACTTTTGAAATTATCAATAAGACTATTCTTTCTCTTCTTTCTATTATTCTCTTTATTCTTGTTTTTTATAACACGTTATCAACATTATTTTGCTCTTAGAAGTGAAGAAGCTTGTTAATATAGTGCATACACAATTCCTTCTTCTAGGATTTTTGGTTTATGGTGGAAATTGAGAGAGCATTCAATACAAGCCACAATTCTTTTCCTAGTGCCGCTTATACTTACGGAGGCACTTGTTCTTAGTTGATTTTTGTTTCCCTTATATTATTATTATAGCATCGGTATATGGTGGTAAATAAGAAGGTTTGAGGTAAGACATCCTAGTCGTATTTATCTTAAATATTATAAGTTGAGATTTTCTTTACTCAATAGGTCTTGAGACTAATAAACAGAATATTGCATTCCCAAAGTGAATGACAATCATTTCCAAAAGTGAATGAGAATTATACAGAAAATGGATAATTATTCCTAAATAAATGAGAATTATACGGAAAATAGATAATTATTCCCTAAAGTGAATGCATCGGAATTATTCAAAATTATCCAAGAAAATTATAATAGATTTACTTCTCTATTTAAGGAGATTTACATATTCCTAAAAATGAATATGTCAAAAGATTATTCCCCATAGTGATTGAATCTATTATTCACACCACTTAGAGTGTGTGATATTATAATCTAAAATAAGTTTGTATATTTCTTAGAAGTAACATTTTCATATTTACATTCCTTGAAGTGGATGTATCTCTAAGGATAATTTTGAGTATTAACAATATATAATTTTTCAATTTTGAGTATTTAAATTAAATACTCATATTTTCCTGAAGAGAAAATATAATAGATTTATTTATTTTCCTTCTTTGCTACTTTTATAAAGGATTATGCCTATATATTTTTAAAGATCCTGATGATCTTTTTGATAAAATACAAAGAAGATTGTGAGCCCATTACGATAGCACTTGCATTATTGATAAATATATGTTGAAAAATATTCTTGACTTTAATGTCTCAAATGTGCTTTAGGGTAACACTGTCAAGAAAAGAGCATTACAAGATATCAAATAATGAGTTTTCATGAAAAAAAAAATTAATGAAACTTGCCCAATTAGCTCTCTCCGTCTCTAAAGAGAATGTGATAAAAAAAATTATAACCCCAGAAGTGGTATCAAAGTCGATGGTTTGGCTGGGCCATGACAATTTGTTTGCACTTGGTGTGGTATCAACCTTTGGTTAGAGCTTTGGGCCAAGATTTTGTGTTTGATTTTCTCTGAAAGATCCCATTAAGGAAGGAAGCACACCATGTTGGACCTCACACTTTGGGGAGATTGTTAGTTTCAAGTGTGACAAATATGATTAATGTTATTGCTATGACGTCAAAGTAAATTTGGCATGTACCTGTCATATATTGAGATATTTGTTTGATCTTTATTAAGTATCGTTAAAGGAGAATGAGAAAACACAGAGGTGATTCTTTTTCAAGATATATTATGAAATCATTTCATGGTTAATATGAGTCATTTGGATGTATCTTTATATCTTTTATATAAATCTTGATTATTTGATTTAATCATGAAGGTTTTTATTAAATATATTACTTGATACTATTTTCAAGAAATATTTTATTTCAAAACTTTTAATACTGATTGTTCTTAATATTGAATAGAATAGTTATGCTATTCATGGCATATTTGATACATGTATTTATATCACCATTATATCATGATAAATTTCTTTTCACTTACATGATATGTTAACGCGTTGATAACATATTTTGATATTTTCATCTTATAATAAGAT
The DNA here is from genome assembly GCA_030441495.1 of Dalbergia oliveri. NCBI lineage: Eukaryota > Viridiplantae > Streptophyta > Magnoliopsida > Fabales > Fabaceae > Dalbergia > Dalbergia oliveri. The sequence goes on from JAMLFY010000001.1 coordinate 12,506,958, forward strand.
AAAATCTTAACTTGATTATTAGTTTTGTGAATATGATTGAAAGCTCCAAGAACTACTATTATGTTTCCCAAAGAAACAAAAATTAATTAGAAATATTAATATCATTCTTGGTAGCAAGATGATTGAAGGCTCCAAAGAGCTACTATTATGTTTCCTGAAGAAACAAAAATAATAAGAAATATTAATATCATTCTTGGTAGCAAGATGAATGAAGCCTCCAAAAGAGCTACTATATATTTTGTTTCCTAAGAAACATAAATGATTATCTACCAGCTACAAAAGTAATAAAGAGGCTTGGTAAGTCTCATAGATATTTGCTGAAATGGATATCATATTATAATAGTAAGTGAGGAAAATACTATATATCTCCATATCACAACTTATGCTTCAGGTAAGAAAGTTGCTTTAGGAAATTTTGTCTGCACTTCCTTCCAATCTATACTACTAATATGAGTACAATTGAATCATCATATGCTATTATAAACAAGATATTTACTAGCCTAGATGATTTTACCTTTTGGCATGACCAATTGGGACATCCTAAGCAATAATGATGTAAGGAATTACTAAAAGCTCATATGAGCATTTGTTAAAGAACCAGAAGATTCTTCAATGTAATGAGTTTTCTTGTGCGTGTCTCAAAGTAAATTAATTATATAACCTTTACCAACAAAGATTGGATTTAAATCTCTTAAATTCCAGAAGGAATTTAAAGTGATATATGTGGATCAATTTATCTACCATATAGACCTTTCAAATATTTTATGATTTTAATATATGCATCTATAAAATGGTCATGTGTGCTCTTTATGATTTTTTAACTTTAAGCTTGCAATATTAATTGCATAAATTATTAAGAGCACAATTTCCTAATAATCCAATAAAACATTTATCTTGATGATTCTGATGATTTTTTTTCTCAAGATTTTATTGCTTGTAGGCCAATGTTATAAATGTTGAACATTTAGTTATTTATGTTCACATATAAAAAAGTTGGCTGGCATAATTAACATATAAAAGGCCTCCAAGTTAATTATAGACTGCTTACTCATGAGAACAATTCTCCCCCATACAATTATTTTGGCTTGTAGCTAAATAGTTCTTATTTAAGAACTTTGGAGGTGCAATATAAGTCTCAATTGCCTATCCATTGCTCCAAATGGAATCCCAAAGAAAATTGGGATATATGTTAGATATGATTCTCCCTTTATGGTCAAATATATTGAAATACAAATGGAAGATGCTTTAAGGCTCAGTTGTGAGAAATAATATTTCCAACATGAGGGGAGAAAGTAGACTAGAAAAGAAAATAAATTGGAATGAATCAATATTCTATTTAGATCCTCACACAAGACAATATGAACTAGAAGTTCAAACGATTATACATTTGCAAAGAATAGCAAATGAATTGCCTAATGCATTTTTTTTATGATACAAAAGGATAATTAAATCCTATATACCAGTTGAAAATGCCCCAATTGAATTTATGCCCTTGTTGGACAATTGGTCAATGTAAAAATCGCATGCCAGAAGCGTGATAGACCAATTGATTCCAAAAATAAAATCCTCAAAAAAGAAGAGGGCAAAGAGGCCAAATGATGTTATGGAGGCAAATGATACTCTTCATATAGAAGAGAATAGAGACATAGTAAGGACATTGTTGCAATCCAAAATTTTGATATATTTAAAATACCAAAAGATGTTCAGGTACCTAAACATAATAATTGAAAAAAACGAGTAATAATTGTCGACAATATATTTGCATATAATATAGTGCTAAATATCATGCATGAAAATGAGGATCTTGAGCCAAGAATCATCGAAAAATGTCTACGTAGAAATGATTAGCCAAAAATGAAAGAAGCTATCCAGGCTGAATTAGATCACTTGCAAAAAACAAGTGAAGTCTTTGGACCTATAGTCCAAACACCAGAAGGTGTGAAACCCGTGGAATACAAATGGGTATTTGTGAGAAAAGGTAATGAGAAAATGAAATTGTACACTATAAGGCTCTCCTTATAACACAAGGTTTCTCACAAAGACCTGGTATAGATTATGGTGAAACGTATTCGCATAGTAGATGCAACAATGTTTTGATATTTGATTAGTTTATCTGCACATAATAAGCTAAATATGCATCTGATAGATGTTGTCATAGCCTATCTATACAGTTCATTAGATAATAATATTTATATGAAAAGTCCCTGAAGGATTAAAGATATCAATATCATCTAATGAACATCCCCAAGGTACGTACTCAATCAAGTTGCAAAGATCTATATATGGTCTAAAGCAATCTGACGGATGTGGATAACCGTCTCAATGAGTATTTGATTAAGAAGGGGTTTACAAATGATGTCATTTGCCCCTATGTTTATATCTGGATTCATTATAATAGCTGTGTATATTGATGACTTGAATATCATTGGAACTCCTGAAGAAGTTCCCATAGTCATAAAAGATTTAACAGAAGAGTTTGAGATGAAAGATCTTGGAAAGACAAAATTTTGTCTTAACCTAGAATCAGCATTTAACAAACAAAATGTTTGTTTGTCAATCAATTTACACAAAGATAACTCTTATGAAGTTTTATATGGATAAATTGCATATATTTTCTTCAGATGTATTAGTATGCAAGATATTTACCAAATCTGCACAAAGGCAGATATCAAACATATTTCTTTCACTTATGGAGACATGATCATATCCTGAGATACATAAGATATACTATAGCCACTATTTCTTCAAATCACGGAGAAATTAGTGCACTACATGAAGCTCGTGAATTTTTCTGGCTAAAGGCAAGGGATCTACATGTTCAAACTCTCATGAAGATTCTTTTAGAAGAAAATTGCACAACTTTACATGAGGACAATATGATCTTGATAATTCAACTAAAGAGAGGAACTGATGTCCAATTTGTTCAAGTGATAGAGTTACTACCTTTTTCTTCTTTCTAGAAGTGGTACACAAAATTAGAATACATCAATTATGAAATTTTAAATGATACTTTAAAGAGGGGAGAAATATTGTACTCTTTTTTCCTTGATCAAGGTTTTTATCCCATTGAATTTTTTCATTGATAAGGTTTTTAACGAGACAGTACATTTCCACTATGATGATATTGTACTTTTTTTCCTTCACTAAGATTTTTCCCACTGTTTTTTAGTAAGGTTTTAATAAGGCATATCCTGATGAACATCTAAGGGGGAGTGTTATGAAATATTATTCATTTATGGATGTCCATATCTTTAGCTGATTCAATTAAGATTTGATTAGATTAGATTAGATAAAATCCGTTATGATTTGATATGATATTATATCTCTTTTTCTTTGGCTATAAATAGCCCTTTGGATGCTCCATATAGAGTACCTTTGAAATTATTAGTAAGACTATTCTTTCTCTTTTTTTCCATTATTCTCTTTATTCTTATTTTTTATAACAAATAATAATAACAACAACAATAAAATAAAACAAGCTCCAAAGCATTTTTCATGTTTACATGTATATATATATATATATATATATATATATATATATATATAAATCAATCCTAACTTTCATATGCATCATCAGTATCAATACTCTGAACATAATAATTATATCTATAAAAATACTAACTATTTATATCAACTAAAAAAAATGCTTAGTCCTTGGAGAGATGAGCTTCTATTTGTAATCTTGCGGTCCCTAGTAACATGGGTGTTTACGTTATTGCCTCCATGGCTATTTACTGATATTGCCTCCATGACCGTTTACTAAAATTCATTATACAAAACTTAACTAAAAATAAATAAAAACAACAATACTTGAAAGGTGGGTACTCCATCACTTGCAAACACGAGCTCCTAGATTATTAGTACTCTGAGAGTTTTAGACTTATACAATTCTAACAATCTCAACTTTAGCATAACTTGGTTGTGAAATCATGCCCAAGGATCACCCGCTGTGGGCATTCCATTTTAAGCCCACAAAATATATATCTGGCACTTGTTACGAATCATACTGAATTTCGTACCTCTTGGTACCATAAAACTAAAATTCTAAAATCTCATCTCAAGCTAACATAACTTTTCATATACTTGATAATTTAAAATCATGAACATAATAATTCTGAGATGAAATAACATATTTATTCACAAACTAAATCGTACTTTGCTCTCTCTCTCTCTCTCTCTCTCTCTCTCTCTATATATATATATATATATATATATATATATACTACTTGTGCTAAGTTCTTCTCTGATTTAAACTCTATCATATATGCATACACCACTCTTGAAATCATAATCTCCTAAGCTTGGCAAAATCATCACAACTCTCCAATATTTTCTAAGATAGCCTCAAGTCATACAATTCATTATAGTTGAAAACCACGATTTCATAAATTTAGCATAACCCATTATAATTCATAACTTCTTTAAAATCATTTTCAAAATCATGCAATAATGTCACAATCTAATGAAAATAGCTATAGTGATCCACCTAGAGGCTACAGGATTCGAACCCACTCACTTGGAGAGGAAAGAGATGGTGCCAACACCAATTGAGCTTCGAGAGGAGGGATGATACCAATATCTATCATTTCAACCAATAAATTCATAAATACTCTATGGGTGTCTCTAGATTACTCTAACATAACTCTAACAATATTGGGAGCACCCACTTGACAACAATGGAGAAAAACCACACTCAAACTAAGAACATGAAAGAATGGAAAGAAAATAGACGAAAATCTATCAACATAAATATACCTTAATGATTTTGGGGAGCTAGATTTGAGTGGAAAAGAGAGAAAAAGAGAGAATAGTGGTGAGGAAGGGTTCTAGCTCAAAGAAAATGGGAAGGAATGAGTGAGGGAGTGAATTTGGCACCGTTCACGCTCCAGGGATAGACCGCTATAGCTCAGGGCGTCCTTGCGCGCCCGACAATGTCACTTACAACATCTATAACACCCTCAAACCCCAAACTGCCCCCTCCCACACTGACCGCTATAGCGTGAATTCAGCCAACTTCTGCAATTTTTTGTCATTTTGACTTCTGGTTGTCTCAATATTCACTTATTAAAGTTAATGTCCTCATCTATTTTACTCTCCATTAACTTTAAAACATAAATGTAAATAAGGAAATACCCTTCATTTGGATTCAAATAAAATATCACAAAAATCAAAATCCCAACAAATCAAAATCCAAATTTTGGGTTTTAGTTCAAATCCAGAAATTTTCAAGATTTTCTAAACTTGTAGCAAAAAACGAAACGTTTAGAGGTTTCATAAAATTCATTAAAAATCGTTCTTTAACTTATTTTCCCTTCGGAACAATTATCGAGACTTTTGATCCCAAGAATGTGGCTCTAAAATATAGATCTCCAAGGAGGTGTAGGATCCAGACTTGGTGAAATTTAAGACCCAACAACTTGGGTGGGTCTGGGAACCTTGAGGTCATACAAAACTTGTCTACTGACACATGTACACCGGGTATTACAACTACAAATTCCAGTTTCAATTTTCATTTTCAATTTTCAGCATTTCCTTCACAAAATCCAGAAAATGAAAAACTAAAACTGAAAACTCAAACCAAACAGGCCCTTAGAGTTCATGCTACTTTACATCCCCAATCTATTGTCAATCCCATTAAAAACATGAACCAATTCCAGGGCTGTTTTCAATCATGATTAAGTTGAAGGTCACATAGCCAATGACCCCTTAACCCAGTGGTAGATGGGAAAGATGATACAAGGCTCACCTTTAGGGTCCTATGTTCGAGCCTAGGTGGGGGGAAACATACCATTTGACCCAGACCCTTTCACAATCGTGTGCCTTTGTGTTTCAAGGGACCGAGGGATTAGTCCGCTTAGTTGAGATACCCTCCGTTGTGAAAAAAAAACACACAAGTTGAAGGTCACTAATACAATGGGATGACTATTTTAGGTTTCTGCAATAGCCATTCAAGCAAGAGGAAGAGAATGATTCACATGGAAAAAAAAATAAAGAAAATTGAACTATAAATGTGAGTTAGCCTTGGATTGGTTCATGTAATTCGATTTCTTTGCCCTTATCCAATCATTGTTGTTTAACTGCTTTTTTTTCTTCTGATAATTTGATTACACTTTATCATAAATAAATAAACACTAGAATTGTAAACAGATTAATGCTGATTTGCCTCGATCCTTAATTTGATTAGGTTTTTATAAAAGTCATAAACTTTTAAGTATAATTTAATTGAGTCCAATTTTCATGTATAGTCAATACTTCTTATTTTTTTGATAAACTTTTTTCTTTATATAAACTTAGCCAACTTTTTATATTATCACGCAATTACATATTAACTAATAACATAGGAAACCTTTACATTCATTTTGGACTTTTAACAAACCTTAATTTAACTTGGAACTGACATTCAAACTTCTTTATGCAAATTATTATGACTTGTTTTGGAAGTGCATATACAACTTCAGTATTCCATCTAAGTGAAAAGTATTATGATTTTGTATATAAAATTTGTTAGTTTGTTTCTCTTAACAAACATATGCTACATACTTTTTCAAGAATCTTCTCCATAACATTAAAATTTTGTAACTGATTTAGCGAATGTTGTCCTTAACATAACTGAAAACATATATTTCCAGCTAAACAAAGTACTAACATCATCGCAGAGCAAAACTTTGATATTAAAAAAGTTACAGAAAGAATTGATTGAGCAAGTAATAACATTTCTCAAAAAATTGATGAATAACAAATAAACCACGACTTAATAGTTGAATTTCAATAAATGTTCCAAGAGGTACACAAAATGAGTATGGAATTGCATGGTCTTGTTCAAACTAGCCCCCTTTTTTTCCTTTTGGTCTTCTCAACAAAGCCTCATTTCTTTGCCTTGGCAAATCTGAGGCAACGGTATTTCTCACCACTTACCGTAATTTCAAGAGCTCCATCTTGGTTATCTTGATTTGAGGCAGTTCCCATTAAGACACTTTTTTCTTTCTCAAGATTGTCTCTTTCCATTTTCAGCCTTGCTTCTTGACGAGCAATCTCTGCCTGGAACATAAAATAGACGGGGGTAATGAACAGGAATGACTCTGTAAATCAACAGGATGACAAATGGAAATATTATTAGGATGCTACAAAATTTCTTCAGTCAATGTCCATCATTTTTCAAAATGCAACAGTATTTCTGCTGCTTCAATGTTAATATAGCACAAATATTTACAAAACAACAAAAAGTGGCTCCTTGGTACGTGAGTGAAGCAAGGAGATATAATTTTGCACAAAAATGCAGCTGGTGAGCATCTTACAAAATCAATGCAAGAACAGTGAACAACGGAACAGAATCCCAAAGGCAGGTTCAAAGAGCAAAGGATACTCATGAAAGTAATGAGTGTAACCTATTTCAGTAGTTAAAAAAAGTGCTACACCTACACCTAGACCAAAAGTAGGGTGCATCACATCATGGATTCCCCTCAAAAGTCAAGTGAAATTGGCATTGCTATATTGCTATTTTTCTTTCTTCTTCTCTAATTTCTTTACCAATTACCATTTTAAATATATCCATATGACCATAGGATGTCACAAACAATCAGCATTGGATGGTTTTATAGCACCACCTGCTACAAGTATTAGGAATATTCGATTAATGGATACCTCACGACGAGAAAGCTCAGCCTTCCAAGCTGCTTCACGCTCGGCAACTTCACGCTCACGTTCTTCAATATAACTTTGCATCTCTCTCTCCTTCATGATCCTATCTTGAATATCAGCATCTAATGCTGCCTTCAACTCTTGAACAAAATTATCTACCACAGCCTTTATTCGGAGAGACTGATAGGTACCAAGCCATATGAATGAGTATTGTGTGTATTGAGAACAAACAGAATGTGTAAAATCAGAGTATTAGAGAGACTCTGAATTCTCCCAAGTTGATCAATTTCCAGATACCCTCTCATATCCCTCCCCTTGCCTATATAGGCTCTCTCCTTAACCAATTAGAATATCTCTCTGTAACTTAGAGTTAGTTACAAAACCCCTAACCCATTGCTCACAATTAGTTACAAAACCCTTTACCCATAGTTCACATACATCAGCAGCCCCCTTAGGATACATGTGTATCCCTGTAGACACTAATAGCCTTAACATCAAATACTACAAGACCTAACAATACTCCCCCTAAAAAATCACCTTGTCCTCAAGGTGATGTACATGAAGGAAAATAATAGTGCTGAAAAATAAAAGCTTCCTCCTGGGTCCCATATCTTGATGAAGAGAGAAAGCGAGCTTGCATTGTTGTAATGTCCTACAGGATCCCATGAAGCGGTCTCAAGTTCCCTTGCTGTGTCCTTTAGTAATCGATACCAACAGCCTCACCATATGTCCTAACACCCTCAATATACTGCATCTCTGACATCACTGGCCATGGTCTGTCATAGAGATCTCCCAGCCTATACCTTGTACGTGCCTCAGCGAAGTGCATTCCAGCCATAATTGGACCAAAAAATGACACAGCTTTTATATCCTTATCACTGCATATGTAATGACCAATCTCATGTGTTCCATGAACAATATTTAAAACGCCCTCTGGCAAACCAGCCTCCCTTGCTAGTGCTGCAAGTATCATTGAAGCTCTTGAATTTTTCTCATATGGCTTGAGAAATAAAGTGTCGCCCCATGTAACTGCAATAGGGAACATCTTGCAAGTTAAAAAGGCCCACCTTTCTCTATTAAGAAATTTCAATTTTGTTTCTTCATTTTCCTCAGCCTCAACTTTTGCATCCACCATAGAGTTCATTGTCGAAATTTCCCTCGGCCTTAACCCAGAGAAATCCTGCACCGCCTCGTTATAGCCAATATTTGATTTTGTAATTGCTGATTGGCACATTCTAGCTAGAATTGGAGAGGCATGGTATGTTTTTAATACACCTTTTCTAGAGACACCTACGTGGGCTTATCCCAAATCATAAAAATAGCAATAATAACCTCACGTATTTGGGCTTGGACCATTGGGTCTAGCAAATGCCTCAACCTCTTAATTGCCATCTCATCCACTTTTGCCTTCTCAGCTATCATTTGCTCAGCATCCTTTCTCATGTGGGCCACTAGCCACTTAGAGAACTCCTTCTCTTTGACGGATTGGGCTTGGCCCAATTGGTCCAGTCTTTTGCCCAATTTCTGGAATGGTCTACCCAAAGCCATGCTTTCCTTCCCTCTCTGCCCTTTCTCGCGAACCAAGTCTCCGCCCAGCTGAGCGTGCACTTCTTCCTGGTTCACTGTCGAAGACGGCTCACCGGCCACAGTGTCCGACCGCGCTTTCGCTGTTGTGCTTGGCTTGGCGTCGGGATCTCGCCTTTCCAGCGATGGAAGCTTGGCCGCCATCCTCGAAACTTCTGCAGCTTTCTCGCTGGACTCCGTCGCCACCCGATTTGGTGGCACCGGCGGCGGCTCACCGGTCGCCACACACGAGTCCTGATCAGGAGGTTTCGGTGGTGGGCGTTGGGTCAGCAATATCAAAACCCGAAACTCCTCCACTGTTGCGTGCTCCTCCCCGTCTTCTCTTCACTCATGTCGCCGCCTATGGCAGTTCGCCTGGCCTCCGTCTCCGGCCGCGCTTCTGCCGTCGTGCTCGTGTTGGCCTTGGGATCTCGACTTTCCAGCGACTGAAGCTTGGCCGCCGTCCTCGAAACTTCTATGGCTTCCTCGTCGGACTCCGTCGCCACCAGATCTGGTGGTTCCGGTGGTACCCGCGGCTCTGGCGACACGAGTGTGGCAGGTTGATGCTGAGGCCAGAGCTTTCCGGCAATTGTGAGCTCTTCTCTCTCTGCTGCCCACCCGCGGAAGTCCAATGCACGTCCTCTCCGGCCAAAGCTTCTTCATTCAAATCCAGTGTCAACACCAGAGCTCCGCCCACTGATTCGATCACCCTCCGCGCCTTCCATTTATCATCACCTTGGAATCCATTAGCTGCTTGACATCCTTCAACGGTCCCTCTTCGTTCACGATCTCCCACTCCAATGCTTCCTCAGATTTATGCGTATCGTCACCTTCATCGCCAACGTCCCCTGGTTCAACATCTCCATCTTCTTCCTCCACTTCATTCTGCATGCTGTGAAAACACGAACATCAGGAGGCCAATCATCCATGGAGGATCTCCTCCTTCTCCTCCACCACCAATCTTCATTACCCTCCCAAACAGATAGTCGACGACGACGCCTGGATCTTCCTTTTACTAGATTTTGAATTTTCTTCAGATGCTGCTCCATCTCTATCTTCTGCTTCAGTTTCTTCTCCAGCTCTGACCCCACGGAAACAGCCATGGTATTTGGCACAGGGCTCCCAATATCGAAGCTTGATACCATTTGATAGGAACAAGCCATATGAATGAGTATTGTGTGTATTGAGAACAAACAGAATGTGTAAAACAATTCAGGATTAGAGAACTTGGAACTCTAGATTAGCCATACCCTAATTTCAATACCCTCTCTATATCCCTCCCTTGCCTATATACCTCTCCTTAACCAATTAAGATCTCTCTCTACTCCTAGAACGAGTTACAAAGCCCCTAACCCATTGCTCACAATTAGTTACAAAACCCTTTACCCATAGTTCACATACATCAGCAGCCCCCTTAGGATAACATGTGTATCCCTGTAGACACTAATAGCCTTAACATCAAATACTACAAGACCTAACAGAGACATCCCTTAGCTCCAACTTCTTGTACAAAACTCCAAAACCTGAGAACAACTCCAAAATAGTCTAATATATCCCAGTACTTAGTTTGAGCAATGAAATACACTAAAAGATTGCAGTCAGCTTTTGATTTTTTACATTGATGTACACTAAAAAATTGCATTCAGCTCTTGAGCAATGGAATACGTGTGTGAGATGATTAATGAACATTAACGCATTGAACAATGGAAGTCAACATTAACACAATTTTTAGTGGAGTCAATTGCAACAGGCAGCTTAAGACCCAAATTCTTTAGGGAATACACATTCAAAGCCCGATGAGAAGATATATGAATATTAACGCATGAGGAAAGATTATGTAATTTAACCTGAACACCTTTATTGTCAGTTATCCAAAAAAAACAGAATTATGCGAGAAACATATCTTGAAATTCAGTTCTGCTGAGCATATTTCAACACTACTTGATATTCAATTATGTGAAGATGATGATGATGATAACAATAATAATAATTATCTTTCAGATTTCTTTATCCATGGCAAGTCTGATGGGTTCTCTGCTCATTTCCTAAGGAAAACATGAAGCGATTGTTAAGGTGATCATCTATAGGTAAGTCAGCTAACATTACTGAGCTGAACTCTTTTGATTTCTCTTACTGTAGAAAGAAAGAAAATTGAATTAACATGGAAGCAGGAGAAATATGACTTAGAGGTCAGTGTCGTCTCAAGCTATGCAAACCTACATAAAATTTAAGCTTCATCATCATTAGAAATTCCATTGATGGCAATCATCCTTAGAAATTCCAATGATGCCAAAGCTCCCCCAGAAGCAGAAAAAGAATCCACACTTTTCTACTTACAGCAAATAACCTACTTCATAAAACAATTCAGTAAACACATTGGCAACCTACATTCCCTAACAAAACAAGTCAAGATCATCATTACGCCCCTTTTTTTTCTTTTTGCCCTTTCTTCCTTTACAGTCCTACCTATAATTCACAATAGGTGGAATAGTGTGATCACCCTAACCTCCAAGTTCCTCTTTAACCATCTTCTTGATTGTTAGGGAAATTGCCACCCTCACAATCATCACCAAAAAGATTGCCAACTCCAGCCCACTAGTATTAAAAAGGGATCACGGATTTTGGTTATTAACTATGGTGCCTAAGGAACTCAAATTTTTTATCCTCTACAATAAGCAAACTTGAATGAAAATGTCATGAGAGAATCACTAAAATATGAGATGGAGCAATAGCACAAGGCAAAATTGCGGGCGGAGGAATCTGTTTTTCGCCCTCCAGATGCCTTAAACATAATAATCACTTACCATTAAACCTATACAAGGCGATATTCTAGGTGCATTGCATTACTTGCAGTTGCAGCAAAAACAGGGTTAGGATGGATATTAAACTACATAGCAAAATATGCCTACTTATTACAAAATCTGTTTATCCAATTGCTTCTTTTAATGCATATGGAAAATGCAGCTAAAAAACATAGAACAAGCAAGAGTTTCTGCTGTAAAAATCTAACCTTTCTTAAGAATTGCTTATGTTTGCCATGTTATTCGTCAAATTTCTGATTCTTGCCCAGCTCACCAGGCTTCAATAAAACCATCAAAAAGAAATCTTTTCTGAAAGATATCCAAAATCAGCATTCAATTAAAGCAAAATTGAAACCCTGCACAGAAAGATGGAAAAAAAAATTTAAAAAAAAGTGGGTATAACCAAAAAATGAAAAGGAGGAAGGGTTAACCACCAAAAGGATGAGAGACGAAGGTGAAGGAGGACAATGTGGTTGGCTCCGGACTGGTTGAGAGTTTGTAAGATCGATATGAGATAGGGTTAGGGATTTGTTTAACTTTTGTTTTTTTGTTCAACGAGAATAATACAGTGTAATTAACTTATAAATATATTAGATTAGATAAGTGTATTTTGACACGAAGTTATCTTGGTTTAGTGGTATTTAATCTCTAAATATCCTCGGGGCTTTGGTTCTGACTGAGTAATCAGTAACAACAACGACCAGACATCGATCCCCACTCGCGAAGGTGCTCCAGGCCTCGCAGGTTGTGCAGGCGCTCTTTATTGGGTTAAATTCAAACGGCCTTTTCGTTTTGAGCCATTTATTTTCGGACAAATTTCTATACACTTTCATTTCAACAATTTTTTACAGGGTTAATCCAATCATTTATCATCATAATAGTTGACTCTTGAAATTAAACTCAAGAAAATTTTGATGCACTGTTAGTGTAGAAGTTTAATTTTAATGTATTGTTAATATAAAAACACTTTTGTAGTATCAATTAATCAAAATTTTTCATTTGCATTACTTTTCAAATCGAGAGGGCAAAAATCGACTACAAAAATTCAAGTTAAAACTATTTGTCAAAGGTTATATAAGCGTTAGCTTGTATTTCTGTTGATAAACAAGTGAAACTCAACAAGCTTTACATGCAATATCTCAATTTAGGAGCAGAAGTGATTCCTCTATGAGTTCTCAAGTCCTTTTTAAAGAATTGGGTCAAAGTTTATTGTGTCGAATCAATGTCACAGTGGTAACATGAACAATATTCAAGTTTGTTTCACTATGAGCAATACATGAACAAGTGATCACACTTGCATAATGATTTTTTTTCTTAATAACGATTGCCAAAGTAGAATTAATTGAAGTAAATGAATAAAAAATGAAACAAAATACATGAAAAAGAAATATTAATCCTAAGAAAATGAAAGGAAATGAGTGGGTCACTCTTGTTCTCTTGGTTCTTGATGTCAGAGTGACTTGTACACTTGAAAGTGTTTAGTACGTTATTTCAGAGCCAACTACTCTTGAAATGAAAGCCTAAGACCTCTTATTTATAGACAACTATGTACAATAAGATCTTGCCACCTATCCTCGAGGATTATTGTGCTCAAGATTGCACTGTCAAAATCTCCACATTTGCCAAACTAGCCCACGTCATTGACGCTTGCATGCATGCCGCAATAGCCACTCCTAAACATGCATGATAACTACCCACATTTTCACCCACATTCTAGCTTCAATGTGCAAAGCGTTATCTCCAAACATTATGCCACCTTTTGTAGACCCTTATGTCAATAAGTGTTCAACATTTGACTAAAACGCTTCTTTTCACCTTCTCTTATCATTATCATTATTTTTCTAAGTCCTATTGACTTATGCTTCTCCCCAAGGACCCCTTCACAATGGGCGTCGACACCAATTCATCTTTGACATTTTTCATCATTCATCTTTATTATCACAACACTTTATTATGACTCTGATCTTTTCCATGTGACTCTGATCTTTTCCATCTCAAGCCCTTAACCTACTTTTTAATCAAAATCTCATATGTTGTGATGCCTAGATCCAAGTGTCATTGGCTAAGCCTAACATAGCCTTTGGTACCCGGAAACCTTCAAATCACAGAAAATCATCAAATTGCTGAAGTTTGCATTTTTTTTGTGCAGCATGTTAGCCAACGAACTTTTTCTCATTAGGAAGAAGCATGTCAGTAGGGTCGCTGCAGTGATATTTTCTTGTTGTGAGAGTAGTAGGTCAGGTAGGTTCGCTACCGCGAGCTTCTCGTGACAGCGGACAGGTAGGTTAGCAAGTTCACTGAAACAATGACCCTGATGACAGAACAGCATAAATGACAGTTTCACTAAACAACCCCATTTTTCTATAAATACACCCTACACTCGGTCAAAAACACTCAAAATCAAACCCTAAGTCTACCAAGGAGCTCTTTTTCCCTCTCTCGAACTCCAAGTCTCCTTCCTCCTCCCAAATCATTGGTTGATGGTGTCATTCCTAGCTTCCAAGGTCAAGTGGATAGTAGGAGTGCTTAGCAATCAAATTCGTGTTTAGTAATCAAATGCTTAGAACATACTCATAATGATGAAAATGAGGTCATGAGTTCAAACCCACTCACCTTGAAGGGCCAAGTGAGAGGTATCACCACCAACTTAACCTTGGAATCTAGGAATGACACTAACAACTGTCATGGAACAACATAAACACAATAAACTATAAGCTTACTAGGATAACTCAATGAACATTAGGGAGTACTCAAACTTGACAACAACTAAGAACAACGACCAAACACAAGAAATGGAAGGAAAGAGAAGAACCCTAGCATAAACCATGAACAATCCTTACTTTGAAGCTTGGAGGAGGTAGGATTGAGAGAGGATGAAAGTGGGAGGGTGGAAGAAGTGTTTAGAAGGAATTACACCCCGAGTACATGTGTCCATAGATAAACTCCATACAGCCCTAGGGTTCCTCAAGACCCATCAATGTAGTCGGGAAGGCCTTGGATGCAGGAAACCATGTTGTAATGTAGGTTCTCCAGAATTAGCACTGAGCGAGCATGACTTCAATGCTTAGCGAGGATCCCAAATGTCAGATAATAGAAATGACGTAGTTTTGATAAGTGAGATCCCCACCCTTTAAAACACCCAAGCTTAGACTTCTCACACAAAAATTGAGCCCTACCACCCCCAAAATACATTTCCTTCCTTCCTCTCTAAATCCCACACCATTCCTTCTCCTTCCAAAGATCAAAGGTAAGAGTTTTGTTGGTTTGTTATCTTCTTCTTCTCCATTTCATGTTCTAGGGTTTGGGTTTTTGTTGTTCTCCATTGTTGTCAAGTGGAGGCTCTCCTAATGTTGTTAGAGTTAATCTAGAGCTAACTAGAGAGCATTAGAGTTTAATCTAGAGTTTCATGGTTGTAATGGAGACATTGGTGCCATTCTCACTCCAAGAGTTCAGTTCTGTCTACGCCTTTCCTTCCTCCCCTCTAGGTGAGTGGGTTTGATCTCATAGTCTTAGTTTCATCATTATGAGTATGTTTCTTGCATGATGATTATTAAATATGAAAAATTAGAGATGAATATATGATTTTGCAAGTTATGGCAAAGCTAATGATTTTGAATATAGCATGAAATGGGTTTCGAAAACCATGGGACCATGATTGGTATATTGTATGATATGAAAATGTTTTATGTGCTCAAGTCTAAGAGATTTATTGGAAAATATATGATTTAGCGTTTGAATACATATGTTATAATGATTTCAGAGTTCATGATTTTGAATTCTATTGGTTCTAAAGTATGATATTTGAGTTTCCTAGTTTTAGAAAAACATGTTAGCCTTAGAGATGATTTAGAAATTCAGTCAAAAAGATTTTAGAGTACGGATCTTCCTATAATTCATAGTTGGGGCTACATACTCTGTGGGCCTTCAGATCACAATGTCTACAAGGGAATGATCCCTTGGACATGATTTCATAACCACAGTTATGCTAAGATCAGTCTGTCAAAGTTATGTGAATCCAGAGCTCTCAGTATATTAAGAGTTTTTAGGAAACTAAGAAATATGGAATTTCAGGATTGTTGATTTTATCCCTTTTCGGTTAAGATACAATTCATGTTTAGAAAGTAGTTAACCTTGGTATACCTAATTGCCAAGGAGACGGTATACCAAGCAGCCATGGAGCAACCCCTTAAACAACCATGGAGGCAGGGCTTTCAGAGACCAGAAGTTTGAGACCTAATGAGGTGCCCATAGAGAACAGAGTTATTTACAAACATCTATTATCATTCTTATGCATATATATATATTCATCATGTTTAGAGCATGTTAATTATGATTAGATATACCACAGGATACGGTCCTTAAGAGGACAACCTATAAGAGAATGCTAATAGATTATGAATTTAGTTTTCAGGAGATTTTCTTAAAGTTGGAATTTTATTCAGTTAAGAAGGGTCGAATGACTAGCATGAAAATATTATTATTATGCAATTTCTTGTATTTCTATGTTATTTGTATTGTTACATTACGTATTTTTTTCTTGGTTGTCCCTTGTAGGTGATGGTGAGAATCCACTCACTTAGTCCGTTGACTCACCCTCTCCCTTCCTCTCATAGTTATAGGTACAGACATCGTTCAATCTCCAGCTAGTAGCTGCAGCTATCCATGGTGAGTCTTACTTTGGAGTAAGGCTAGTTTAGAGTCTTGTTAGAATTAGATTGCTCCAAGTTGATGTGTAGGCTAGGATCCGAACCGTGCATTATTTTCATATTATGTATTTAATTTCAAAGTCAAAAACATCTATGTATATGTTCAGAGATTTCAAGGATGGATTTGAAATTGTAGATTTTGATTAGAATGTTGTAACAAGCTAGAGATGAACTTACAATTCAGTTCAAGTGCTAAATTGATTTTCAAAGTATGATTAAAATTTTCTCTAGAGCTTTATATGTGAAGTATTTCAGTTTTACGATTCATAATATCAAGTTTTGAATAAAGTTTTGGATAAAGATTTAGATGAATTTATGTTTTCAATAAAAATGCATATTATTTCTACATATAGAGAGACTCAGAGGTCATGAGGCTTATGTGGGGATTGAATTCCTCATGTACCAGTCCATGTTCCCTAGTCGGGCTTGACAGAAGGGTTAAGGTTCGAAATGTTAGGAGGAAACACGTGGGGAAAGGTTTTTATAGGGAGAAAGGCCACTAAATGAAACTACGTTGTTTTGGACCTATTCTAATATCGGGGTCCACGTCCCAACTCAACTAACAGCCTCCGCCATAGTGGCTCACAACCGCTACAGCTCAACCTACGATCTCTACCGACTCTATAGCGGTCTCAAAAATGCCTTATATGCACTATTATTGACTTTCTGGATCCAAGGTCTTCCCAGGAATATGGGTGGGTTCCCAGAAAATCTAAGACCTACTAAACTTGTCTAGGACACGTGAACTTGTATCACACTCTTTTGAACCCAAACTTACAAGTAACCTTATAATTTCCAAGAGCTTCATAAATTTCCAAATTTATTCTTTCAAAATTATTATTTGAACCAAAAACATTATCAATCCCATCAATCCACTAAATTTCAAACCCAAACCCTAAGAACCCTTTTTATGCTAAAAACATCATGCAACCATATAATTATTTTAAGTACTTCCAAAATAAGATTTTTCACTTCTAGAATTCATAAATATACATAAGAATGAATATTTAATTGCCAGAACTTGACAATGAAATTCCCAACTTTCCAATCATAAAAAAATCCTTCAAAACTATGTCACTTAGGCATACAAGATCATAAAATATAATCAAGGTCAATTAAATATGAAAACAGCATATATAGAAAACACACATTTTGGGGTTAGGGGTTGGAGTGAGTGGAATCACAATGAGTCCGGCCAAAGCTGCCACACTAGAAAAACCAGAGGCACTCACTATAGCGACTAGGACTCGCGATGGCCAACCCTTCGCAGCTGAACCTATGTTTTTAGCTGTACGACCAAAGACCGCTATAGCGGCCAAACTCGCTATAGTGAGCCCTTCTCCTAAACGTGCATGGTAAACACCCACGTTCTCAGTTTCAGCGCGCAGCACTTTGTCTCCAAAAAATAAGCCACGTCCTTCATAACCTTGTGTCGATGCATGCTCGATATTATTCATTCAAAATGTCTTTGTATGTATGCAACAATCATCATCATTATTTTTTCTAAGTCCATACTAACTTGTGCTTTTCCTGGGATCCTACTTACGATGGTCGTTGATGTTGAACCATTGTCAACATTTTGCCATTTGACAATCCCCATATATAAGGATTTTAGAATCATGATTACTGAACCTTGTTCTTCAAGTCCTCATCTTTGTTTTATGGAAATTCCTTACCTTGAGAAAGCCTTGACCTTCACACCAACGTAGAATATTTTACTCATTCAAAGTTGCTCGTGATTCTTCTGTTCATATTGCAAAACCCTTGAACACTAGAGCAACTTTAACCAATCGTGTTGCCATTGTCGAAAGTCTATTCGACGTTAAAAACAAATTTTGACAATATATATATATATATATATATATATATATATATATATATATATATATAGTTTTCAAGCCGGAGAACTCATAAAGGAATCGCTTTTGCTTTTTAAATTGAGATTGCGAAGCAAAGCTCGCTTGTCGATTTTATTTGTTGGTCTACGAAAATCCAAGCTAAACACATGTTTTAATTTTGTTGAAGTTTTGTGTCAATTAAATATAAAATACTTTATCTTTGCTAATATGTTTGTTATTAATAACTCAATTCGCTAGTTATAACAAAAAATTTAATAAATATTTGTATATCATCACATAGTTCTACACTTTTTTTTGGTACGTGAAATTATATTAATCGAATAAGATTTACAACTATGATTTTATGTATACAATCCCAATCCATCACCACATTAAACCAATTCTAGTGGCTTTCCCACACAAGTTTTAAAAAAGGTGACAAATATCTCTCTTGAGGTATTTAAAAAGAAAAAACTATTAAAGATTTTGGCCCTTAATTCCTTTAGGACGATCAGCTTGTCTATTATCATGTGATCAGAATCGTTTGTAGTTTTTATTAAAACACAAGATTTCATCATGAGAATTAAAGATAATTGTGTGTGCTGACGTATTGAAGGCAAACACATGATTTTAATTGCACCTTCTTCGATTTACAAATAATCTCGGTTTGGAAATTAAACTTTTTCTTCACCTATATAAAAATGATTTTATATTAAAAAAAAACTTTAGATATAAAGAATTTATGGGTTTATGCGGTGCCCATATAAATTTTAAAAGTTGGTACCATTTATTTATTTATGACTAAGGATTAGCTATGTATCCCACTAATTTAAATTACCAAAAACTCAAAAACTTGTCATGAAATTATAACTACTGAATACAAAGAGCACCACTGTTCCAAGGACATTGAAAGAAAATCCACTTGGAACTATCTTTGTGACATTTTATTTATTTTTAAATTTGTATGGTTCATACCAAAATGATTTAATGCAAGAAACACATGCAGACTTTTTCGATCTCCTTAAACAATATTCAAATAGGATTATTTTCCTTCACTTATTCAAGCCTATAAAGACTATTAAATTTATGTACTGGACTATAAATATGGTCCCCAAACCTCAGCCCAATCTTAGAATCATAGTTATAAAACTCTACGTGATCGACTCTTTAGGCATGGCCACTGGTTCAACCGGTGGTCATCTGTTTGAACCAGTTGGTTGAACCGGATATAATTAAATTAATATATAAAAATACAATTTAAGGTAATAAAATATGTTATATATTTAAAAAAAACAAAATATAACACTAAATGTTGGCTAGCCTAGTGGTAAAGTGGCACCCTCCTTCCTCTTCTTGCAGGGAAGGGGTTCGAACCCCACCTTTGATATTTTTGAGAAAATTCTGAATTTTCTTGAAGGCATTGGTTTACCGCAGTTACCCGGCTTTGACCGGTTCACATAGTGTTCAACCCAGAACCGGTCCAATGACAGAGACGGATCAAGTGGCTGGTCACGGTTTTCTGTTGAACTAGCCAGTTCATTTGGGTTTTATAACACGCTAGAATACTCTCCTAAGGGGTCCCATAACTTATCCACATGGCATAGTATCCCCTATAAATTTATCTCAAATTTAGTTGAGGATATCTCCTAAATCTCATACAGGATCTTTCTATATCTCATTATATCATGTCATCATTACATTATATCTCATATATTATGTTATATCTCTTGTAAATACGAAATATATCTAATATCTACTAAATCACATAAATATCTCTCACATTCAGGGTAAATTATCTCCTAACTTATCATGGGGTCACAGCACACTATATAAGGGACTTAACGTGCCCAGGTATCACAAACTTATTACATATTACTCTTTTAGCACTCTATGACTCATTCATATACTGACTTGAGTATCGGAATGTCTTTAGGTACCCCACCCCTTATCTCCTTTATTGTGAATTAACCGACTCTACAACGAAACACACTCTTGAAGCTGCATGCCTCCATCCTTCACCGCGCAAACAACATGATATGGACAATAATGAGGAGCACCATTCGATAAACCAGCTCGCGACAAACTAGTTCCTTGGCGGCTTCGTCGAAAGAACCTTTCCCCCAACAAACCAATGAAACCATCTCAGAACTTCGCGGACTCCATGCGGCCAGAGAGAAGCAAGAGTGTCACGCCACCATCCTTTCCCGCCATGCGTCACCATCTCGCCATGAAGAAGGTGAAGAGCCTGCCTCACGCCTGCCTCAACCTAAAGCCCGCCTCCACCGTTGCCTCAACCTCCATGACTCACCGTGGCACAAAACATCGAACAGCCACCTTGCTCACACATGCCTACCGTTGTCCGTCGAGGCACTCGAAGCAATTCATAGTGCCGCCGCCCCGGACCGCCCCCAGAACCCAAGGACCATCATCCATGGATCCTGGAAACTACAACGGCACATGCCCAAGAGAGAAGAGAAGGAACAAGGGTTCACACTTGGGCCACTTGGCCCATAGTTCAACACCAATAAAAAAAATGTAGATTGCATACAATTACGAAAGGGCTAAACCAAGACCTTGCAATTACAAGCAGGACTCTCAAAGTTGGTTTGGTTATTTAACATTACATAAATATCTATATATATTATCATTATTTTTACCGGCTAACAATTACGGTTAGCCATCTTCACTCAACACATGATCCAGCTTATCTCAAATCCCAATTGATAATGAGTGAGAATTTTTCAAGTGCTACACTTGTGTTACTCTCATAACAGTAGAATTATTATTATTATCTTGTTTCCATAATCAACTAACAATGATATAAATATTCGTGGATGCCAAGTAATTTTTATAGGACGAGTTTACCACCTCCTCCTACAGCTTCGCCTCCTTTGGCCAATTCACTGCCAGTTTTGGATGACCACATCACCTCGCGACCAAGCTTTGTTGCCAGATCACAAATCCTCATCGAATTCTCTCTCACCATCAAAGCAAATTTCCAGGTTATATATATCCATTCTTTTCCTTTTACAAGGGTTGGACATATAATCATATTTTGCACATTAACTTGTGCAATTATACCAGAATTAAAAATCGTGCATTCTTTTTAAATTGGACGATATATTGCCTCTAATACAATTATAGAAAATCGTGTTTTCACACAATTAAACTTTCAGTCTTTCTTTATTGCAAAAACACACTAAATTACCATGATTTTACAAAAAGAGATTATGAGACAAGAACCCATACAATCTTGCTTGATTACTAATCATGTGCTTCTTCTTCTTAATTTCTGGAAAAACATGAATGTTGGAAGGAGTAAAAGGGAAATAACCCTAGCAAGAAATTAACCTCCTCCACAAGCTAGCTAAGCTCCATTGCCGCCTTGGCTAGCTCTATTTCCCTTAGACGAGCTTCGCCTTCTCCGTCGTGCTCCTTTCTATCTCTGCGAGCCTTACACATGTTGGTCGACCTTTACTACCTCTCAGCCAAGCATTTCGCATAAACAGAGAGAGTGTGCACCCACTACGTGAAGGTTTGGTATGGTTAATTGATGCCACATATCTATATATATTATCTCCTTCTGACAAGAATTGCATATCAACTTGTCCTAACAACCGTGGTTAAGCCATCTGACTCAACATATGACTCAAGCTCATCTCAGCGATCATCACTGATGTGAAGACAGTTCAAGTGCTAGACACATGTTATCCTCATACTCAAACAACTTTGATATGAATTAATTATTATAATTTTGATCAACTAACCTTGATTATTGGATGCCAAGCATTATCTTTGAACGGACAAGCTCCGACACCTCCTTCGGCAGAAATCTACCATCACCTCTAGTTGAGCTACACCGCCATGCTCTGCGAGTTGTATCATTGTCTCCCTGATGAAATCTAACAAGATATATCTTTATTATTCTAATAAACTATCTATTATACATCTTAATTATTTTAATTTACACATCGAGCATATTCCTATCTCAAAATTAAAGTCATTTGCAGATCTCTAGATCCAAGAATACTACTCGTTTTCTTGGAAATAATTTATCCGAAGATTTTATGTGATGTTGGGGTACTATGTTGATACAATTGTCATATCCCCAAGAAGAAAGTCATAGATTACAAGGGAGTTTTCTATAAACCTTAAGCATTTCTTCAATGTATAATCCTTTGATCTCTTATCATGAGTATATCATTACTGACTTACTTTTCAAGCACTCAGCTCCTCAGGCCAAGCTCTAGCAAAGCCCTAGTCCCACCAGGCACTTTGCCCTATCAAGTTGAGCTATGCTTCCTTAGATATATTTCTACCACTCTCATTATCATCTTATTCATAATCTGAATATTTTCATATACAGGGCATATCCTTTTACACCCCCATCAAGACTCTTTTTATGCAGGATATATCCTTTTACAGGTTAGACTCAACTCACCAATGATCTAACTATTCATGTGCTAGAGATATTTGTATTATTTTTTATGTGGCAGGAATCTACTTGCCTCGATCACTACCAGAGAAGCCCAGCCAATCACAGTAAACCTCGAACACTAACCAAGTTATGAAGGCACGTCCAAACAGCCAACTCATAGTAAACCCGCAGCCGAGTTGTGAAGGCACCACATCAGCACCAACTCATAGTAAACCTTAGCACTAGCCAAGTTGTGAAGGCACCTCGAAAGCAACCAACTCACATAAGCCTCGGCACCAAGTGAGTTGTGAAGGCATGGCCAACTCACAAAAAACCTCATGTACCGAGGTGTGAAGGCACCTTGAAGCGTCAACTGCATAAACCTTGGCACTAGCCAAGTTGCAAATATAGCTACAAGCCTAACATCAAAGCCCTGTCCACCAGGCACTATGCCTTTTTAGGCCTAAGCCCGTCCTACCAGGCACTCCGCTTTCACCTAAGCTATGCTACCATATCCCAGATGTTTCTATTACTCAAAATTATCTTATTTATGATTTAACTATTTTTTATATACAAGACATATAACTTCATCTCAGGATTCGATTCAATTATGATCTAACTATTTTTCATGTCCTAGAGATATCTATTTCATTTAGGTCTTCCCTTTGCATAGCCCTGCGTCTTCCAAATATGCACAAGGTTCCTAGACCACAAAACCTATTCTCAGATACAAAATCACAAATCACAAACCAAGCTTCCAGGAAAAGCCCTTCATA
Source organism: Dalbergia oliveri (assembly GCA_030441495.1). NCBI lineage: Eukaryota > Viridiplantae > Streptophyta > Magnoliopsida > Fabales > Fabaceae > Dalbergia > Dalbergia oliveri. The sequence continues at coordinate 12,530,697 of JAMLFY010000001.1, forward strand.
GGCACTTTGCCTTTTCAGGCCGAGTTCCTAGACAAGCCCTGGTCACATCCTTACCAGGCATTTGCCTTCCAGGCCGACTTTCCAACAAAACCGTAGTTAGCATCCTCACCAGGCACTCTGCCTTTTCAGGCTAAGCTATGCTATCATCCACCCAGATATGTCTACTACACTCTAGAATCATCTTATTTATAATATGAAGATTATTTACATGGAGGACATATCCTCTTACATCTCATAAAGATTCATGTACTAGACATATTTGTAGAGTTTTATGTGCCAGGCATCAGCCTACTCTACACTCACTACTACGGCAAGATGTCCAACTTCCAACGTGTATGAGGAGAGCCTCAGCATAGCCGAGTAGCTTTGAACCACCCGCGAAGTCCAACGACCCCAGCCTAGCAGTCTTGAAGAACTCAAAGGAGCAACTCTTACGAGCAAACAAAACATAACCTAAGAGCACACTCCCAAGCTAGTCATCGGTCAATGCCAAGACGGGGCATCTCGACCGAGCCAATCGATGACTAGTGCCACGACGAGATAAGGCATACTCCTGAGCTAGCGATGATAGTGCCAATAATCATCACAACAACAGAGCACCTTACAAAATCACTACACAAGCATAATAGCATAGCATTACTTAGATAGAATGAAAGACAAAAAGAAAGCATCCTCATACCCTAGACCATGAAGACCTTGCTGAAAGACAAGTGCCAATCGAGCAAGTAATTCATCCAAAAGGAATTACAAGATCAAAACAAAATATACTCAGACAACATCTAGCATACTTGTTATTCTCATAACATCCTTACCAAAGCCAAGCACGCACCAAAGCAGTGTGACGACACCTTAGAGTATCCTTACAACAACAAAATATATATTTGCATCCTTAAGCAACTCGCTCAATGACAAGCCATCCTTCCGTGCCTTAACACATTCCAGACCGTGGACACATGGATAAGATAACCAAAATACAAGAAACAAAGAGCTAAAAAGCTATCCCCTAGGCACAATTAAGATCAAGCTACCCTCGACACTCCAAAAGTAAAATAGACAAATCAACCTCTCATAAAGACCTCGGTTCACCCCCATTGTAGCCAAGTCAAAATTCACACCATAACTCCATGCACCCTCATACCACCAGGTTGAAGTATAGCACCCTAAGGCACCAATTCCCTCGCAATCGGGTCTCATGGAAAAAGATGTAACATAATGTGCCGCAAGTCGATGACGAACTCATCCCAAAATCCCATCAACTAAATATTCAAAAACCTTAACCAACTAGGTACTTGTTATCTATGGCTCAGTCTTAACTTAACCAAAAGCCAAGGAATCGAATGATGTTCCACAACACCTAGATGAACTCAAGATAGGGATCATAAGTCTACATATGACCAGGCACCTCAAGCTTCATAAATCCTAAGTTGCATTTCCAACCAGATATTACACCGTTCTCAAGCCAACCTCTAATCAACATAAAACCTTAGTCCACATTTCTACCAGGCCTTCTACCTATTCAAGTTGAGTTTCTAAACAAGTCCTAACAGGCTCGCACTCAGGCACTCCACTTTGCTAGCTCGCATCAAAGCAGATTAAACATGAGACATCTTGCATCAAGTCCTATGCCAATGTAACATTCACCGAGAACGGATAGACAACCAACTTAACATAAACACTAAAACCTTCATTGTCAAACCTGACAAGAGGATCTCCTTTCTAAAAGGATTAACCACTCCACTCCTTGCGTCATCAAAAGTTTGGTAGACATGAAAGTAACCCCTCTCTTCTAATGCAAGCTAAAGAAAACTAACAAGCTACAACAAAGGGCTCAAATGCTAAACTCTGAGTAGAAAGTCAAGAGTCGACATCCAGAGGTGCTGCTTTAAGATAAGCCCTATTTTGGCAACTCCATCAGGCACTCTGCGTTTTAGGCTGAGCTTTGATGAAGCAAAGCCGATAACACAATCGTCGTCCAACGAACTCAAGGATGGGAACTTATTCCAACTTTAAATGGATAGATCTTGTCAACAAAGAGAACCCTGACAAAATCTTCAAACTCACAAGCGAAGACAAAAGGAACAAAAGTCTTCGCCTCCACCCACATTACCAAAACAAGACTTTGGAATAATCAGGAAACTAGGGACCTTAAATTGCCCATTGACATAGGCAAAATGTGCCACGTCATCGACGCATATCATATAAGCATCCATGACTAGTGCCACTCAAAAGGTACGCATTCAAGCGACCTCTATATATTCACGCAAGCTCATAACTGATCAGAAGACCTATGCTTGCACAAATTTGACTATATCTCCAACCAACAGCTTGCCCTAATTAGTATAAGCTCAAACCTTAACTTATTTTGGTCGCCCTCAAGCAACTAAGAACATTCAAATTGGACCAAGAAATCGCTTTTGGCAAAAAGGGCAATATGAACACTATTGCAAAACAGACACCCCACCTAATCAAGGATGGGGGCTCGCCGCTGATTTAATAACTCATAGCAGCTTAGAAGAAACACCATAACCATACTTGCATAATCAGGCAATTCAAGCTTGCCCAAAGTCCTCGGATCTCATCACCTGCCCTATCACCAAAACCAAGTGATCTGAACCACCCACCTCATCGAATTGCTGGGCTGGTCACTTTAAATCCTAGGACCAGCATATAAGCAACAGTTGTCACTTGAATATCAAGATGATCATCCTCCATTCAGAGTACACCACGTGTCCTAATAGGATCCACCATAGACTCACTACAGGACTGAAAAGAGCATAAGCCGCACACAAAAAGTCAACTCATTCGAGCTCGTACACAGTCCTTAACAGACGCACCACAGTCATGACACCTCTGACCAGCTATTCTACAACCAAGCTCTGGGGCTATGTACTGGACTAGAAATAAGGGCCCCAGGTCCGACCCAATCTTAGAAGACTCTCCCAAGGGTCCCATAACTTACCCACATGGCATAGTGTCCCCTTAGATCATCTGATTTAGTTAAGGATATCTCTTAAATCTCATAGGATCTCTCTATATCTTATTATATCCTTCATTATTACATTATATCTCATATATTATGTCATATCTCCTGCAAATACGAAATATATCTAATATCTACTAAATCACAGGAATATCTCCCCATTCAGGGTAGATTATCTACTAACTTATCATCCTGATCGCCCACACTATATCAGGGTCAATGCTTTCAAGTATCACAAGCTTATTACATGCTACTCTTCTACCACTCTATGTCTCATTCATACACTGATTTTAGCGCAGAGTGTCTTGTACCTCACCCTTACTTGCACGGACGTTGGAGCTACTTGCACTCTTACCGCATTTTAGGTAAGAACATTTGGGCTTAGATATGTTTTGGATTTTGAAAAATAAATAAATTTTAGTTTTCAACCCTAAAAAATTATTTATCTAATTTTTGTTCAATATTCATAAAACTATTTAGTTTTACTCCTATTGTTAGACCATTACTGGTAAATGCTAAACTAGCTAGTTGACCTCAAGGGTCATGTCATTTAATCATACATACATATGACAGCCAGCAATATATGTGACATGAATTAAAAACCAAACAATTCTTTTCAGAGAATAAAATCAAAATTTACTTATTTTTCAAATATATATATATATATATATATATATATATATATATATATATATATATATATATATATATAAAAAGGTGTTTCTAATCAGAAAAATATATATCATTCTATTTTATCTTTCTACAAATCCTTATAAAATACTAAATGAAGTAAGTTTTGGTTACTTTTTAAGATTTCTAAGACATAAATTCAATGTATATTTTTACTTCATTTAATATATGGGAAGATTTATAGGAGGGTGTGGGAGAATATATCATTGTTGTTCTACTTAAACTTCTGAGATAGATGTGTAAGTTAATCAATTAGGAGTTTAGGTCTATCGTGTCCACATTCATCCTCGTATATACTCTTGTTTACATTTCACGTCTTCGTTTACTAATAATACAAAGCACTGCAATAATTAAAGCGCAAGGACCGAAAATCCCAAACGTCAAAACAATTTTTTTTGTTTTGGCGGCAATATTCAAGGTGAAACTAGCAACAACCTATTATAGGGCGTCATTGGAGCTCTTAATTGCAAGCCTCCCCCTCTTAATTGTAGGGATTGCCATTCTAACACCAAAATGAGGACCCACCACTCAATCATTTTTTAATATGATAAATGAGTGGAAAAAATTGAAACCACCATTACATCTAATAATGATGTCCACTTTTGGGTGTTGGATAGTATTTTTGTAATTGGATCCTTCTGTGTGCGGTTTACACAGTACACGTGTAGCAATATAACTCAAATTCTTCAACCTTAGTTAACTTGTATAATGCATCCCTTAATTGGCCAAAAAAATAAAATAAAATTGGTCAGATTGGTCCCTCGGAGACTAGCCTTTGAACCCAAGTTTTAATTTGTTGTGCATGTTAACACGAAGCGTAGGAGCTGGATTTATGAGCTATCATGGTTTTTATTTAAAGTTCTCAACATATGGCTGCAAAGCCCTTTGCTTATCCTAGCAACATGCCTAAGTTTCCTCAGGCCGTCCATGGCATTTTAGAAAGTCACAAATACCCTTTGACTTCCACAAGTACTATTTGAGCAAGTACATACATCATACATAACTCATGAAACGAATGGAATTAAAGGATAGAATAGACCTTACACACAAAAATTGAGGTTTGAAATGAGTGATATTGGAGTGCTCAAGTTATATAGACATAAAGCTTTCAAAGGTCCTAAAACAATAGAATATATACTAGATTGCCACCATACTCTTCCGCATGCAGCATGCAACCTTCTCACCTTTTACCACTTTTGCCGCGTCAACTCTTCCCAAATAGTCCCCTTATAAACCATGGATCTTCCCTTCATCTTCTATCACCACCCATTTTCCCAATTGCACAAACAAACAAACATTAGAAGCAAATTCTCTCTCTCTCTCTCTCTCTCTCTCTCTCTCTCTCTCTCTCTCTCTCTCTCTCTCTAGTTCTTAAACCATCTTTTGCAACTGGCAAAGCCATGGGGTTCCTCAAAGTAATATTCATCATAGCAATAACCATGGCTTTGTCCATCACACTCACAATGAAAGTCATTAGCCAAGAGGAGGAGGAATCAACAACAGCAACAACAACATCACCTCTTGTGCAAAATTATAATTTTCCTTCTCGAGTGGTCCATGATGAAAAAAATAGTTCTTCCTTCCAAGAGGTTGAGCCGCTTCCTGGCTGAAAACAACCCAAGAGCCGCTGACCATTGCCACAAGGACAACGATGTGTGCACTTTGGTTGGTGCCAAGAACTCCACATGCTGCCAAAACAAGTGCATGGACGTGGGGTATGATCACCATAACTGTGGTGCGTGCAAGAAGAAATGCAAGTACACTGACACATGTTGTAGAGGGCAATGCGTTGACACCGACTTTGACAAGAGGCATTGTGGGAGGTGCAACAACCGGTGTGCGCTTGGTAAATATTGTGTCTATGGACTATGCGATTACGCCTAGGATCATATTGAGTCTCCAAATATAGCAAGGGGATTATAGTAATTATATATGAGGTTTGTGATTTAATTTCATTAAACAAAAAATGTTCAATAAGGTAAACCACATTTGTGGTGGTTCTCAAACAAATATACAGTACATAGCATATAGTTGTTACTGCTGAAATTTGCAGTCCTTCAAGTGTTTCCTAAAGCATAATGCTATCCCCCAATAACTCTAAAGAAAAAAAGTTGAATTAAATAAATCCGTTATCGGTCATAAATTATGAGATGCTTTGTGATTTTTTTTTCTCATATTCCTCTCTTTGTATATATATTGGTTAGAGCATACAAATCTAATTTGCCTGATGAAAGATAAGTAATATATATTTAATAATTATTTTAAAATTTTAAATATTATTAAATAATTATTTTACACATAACAAAAACTAATTTGGTAGGACAAGAAAGATAATATAATTTGGCGCAAATGATTTATGTCGTAGAGGTAGATTGAAAATATGATTTTGTCATTCAATATATGTGTAATAAATTATATTCACGAAAGTTCAATGAAACTAAAATTTGAACAAAGTCCTCATTTTGCAAGTGATCTCATAGTTGAAGTAGATTTTATTGCTCAATGAACTATGGAATTACAGTTTAACTCTCATCTCATCTTCTATCCTAATATCTTAGCTAAAAATGAAAAAAAAACCTCACTTCCTTTTTCAAGTGTCAAGTACTCAAGTTTTCTTCTCTTTCAAAAAGAAATAAGTCATGTTCACTCAATTCGACTGTACATGTTGCGCAAATGTTGTCAACTTGGTTGACAGCACAAGGGTATATATATGAGGCGCAACTGTTGGTGAATTTGTCAACGTATCATTTTGACAAGTAAAGTGTATACCTTAATTGACGACTACTTAAATGTTATATTGTTTCTGAGAAACGAAGATATCCAGCTTATAGAAGCAAATTAAGGTGCCATATGGGGTCTACAACTAAAGCGGCTAATATAATCACATGCATGCAGCCAACAGTAAGCGCCATTAGATTTGCCTGCAAAATTGGGTGTCTCACGTGCGATTTCCATTTTCGGAAAAGATTGAGGGAAAAATTAATCGAAGTTGGATCTCGATCACTGATCGTAATAAAAGAAAATTCAACTGAGATCTATATTGATCTTATTCTCCTTCAAGTTTTGTGTCAAATGTGTGAAAAATAAAAATGGCAAATTAAAGAGTAGATAAATTATTAAAATGTGTGATATAAGTGATGATTTGGTGTCAAATGTCGGGAAAAAAAACCCACAGAGTAGATAAAAGTTTAAAATGTGCGATAAGTGATAAATGAGGCATAATTTTTTCTTTACCAGGATAAAATGAAAAAGTTTTGAGGAAATTTTCTCCAATTTTTTCTGGAATTTTTAAAAAATTAGTTATAATTTATATGAAATGTGGGAAGTGGTTATTGTCACTCCTAAATGTCTATTATTACTTCCACTTTAATGACTTTTATTTGTTTGTCTTTAAAATGCCCTTGACTTCTCTTTATTAATTAAACTAATAAATTTAACATTATTTTTATTTTCATTAACTATAATTTATCTAAACTTGTTATTATTTAATTAATATTTTTATTTTTAAATCTTTATTATTAATTTCATTCTTTAATTTTTATATAATCAATAAATAGTACAAGTACTTGTAATTAAAATATTAAATTATTCTATTCAAAGTTTTCTTAATATAATAGTTACATAACAAATTGGAAGTGAATATTAAGATAAATTAATTGATTAAATTAGTTATATAGAAGTATATAAAAGAATAATATTTATTTAACATAAAATAAATAGTTTATTCTTTATAATTTTTAAGTGTTAATGTAATGCATGATAAAGGAAATAATTTAACCTTTTTAAACTGTAAGGCAAGTATATCTAGATCAACGTATCAAGTAATCTTACGAATAAAAATAAAGAAAAACTATAGTAAAACTTAATTGGTTTAATAAATCTTTATCACATGCTTATCTAATATTTTTTAATTATATAAACAGTATATATTTAACAAAATTAGTTTGTATATATTGACATTATAACAATAAATTTATAATGCCAGCAAATATAATTTTAAAAAATGATAAATTATAGTTCTTAGTTATCATGATGAGTAATTACTACTTACAATTTATCATTTTTCTAAATTTTTATTAGATATTAGTGTTTAGAAATTAAATTTTGTAAAAAATAAATGTATGTTGTTTATTGTTACTTATTAATAGGTCTTTATTGCTGCTTACTACTATTTTTCAAGGAATAGCCATTATGCTAGATATTCTTTCAACAAATATTGTATTAAGAAAATTTAAAAACAAATCCAAGACTTTGGTTTAAATAATTATTTAAACAAAATTAATTTTCAATACTTGTAATATCCATTGACCTATGATAAGAATTGAAAATTAACATAAATGTTAGTATTTTTAAATAATAAACTAATTTTAATTAGAGAAATAATTATAACTTGAAATGAAATAAAAGTCATTAATAAATATTAGATGGTAAAATGACTTGTGATAAGTGTTTGTACACCGTTACGAGTGTTTTACCAAGACGTGTTTTACCATAAGTGGCTTGATCCTTCCTCCTTTGGCTTAGTAACGAAATTCTAGTAATAAGAAAACCCTGTGTGATATTAGATGACTAATGTTTATTATCATTTTGACTGAAATAGAAGAATGTGGGCATTTTAAGAAAAGCGAAAAGAATAATTAATATGGGAGTGTCAATATCCATATAAGAGTGACCTGAAATTTGTTAGAAAGTGAATGATATAATAGGAAAAAAGTTGCATATTTGAAGGAGCATTTCAATTCTCTCTCCATGTAACAAAATCTTTTCTTCAAATGTGTCTTTCTTTCCCTAATCATCTATTGTCACGTAAAACTAAAAATCAAAAAATAGATTTAAATTTATAAGTTACCAAATATATAATATTATCTTTTATATATTTAAGAAATGATAGGGAGAACAGGTAAGGGACACTAGCTACTTGGTAATAGAAGGTTCTATCCCTCTTCATGACACTTTTTGAATGGTTGTATTTCCCTTTGTTAATAAAAACATTCACGAAAGACGAGAAAGGTTGAAAGAAATTGAAGAAAGTTGAATTGTTTAAAATAAAAAACTTAAATCAAGTTTTTTAATTTTTATATCCATTATATCTGTTTCCCAAATCAAAGAATAATAAGTAGATTTGTTTTTAAGAAAAGTATATACTTTTAAATTATTCATTTCAAGTGTCATTATTTAATTTGAGAATTGGTTGAAATAGATAAAGGAAAATAAACAGAGGTAGAGGCAGAGGACAGAACCAGAGGGATATTGATTGTAAAATTTCTGCTTGCATTCATGAAGAAACAATTACAGGTATTTATACAAGATCTATTCTACACAATTACAAATCACCGAAGCTGTGCAAAATCTTCCTAAAAACAAAATGAGTGTTGAGTCATGTGATTTGCCATAACAAACTATCTATGAGAAATGACTCAGCATAAGAAAACAAGCTTATAAAAGAAAGAATAAAAGAATATCTTGGAGCAGTAGCGCATATATCTCTCTCTTTGTCTCTTTTTGGTCCGAGGTACAAAGAAGCACATGTCTCTTGGGGCGTAATATGATCAGTCCGATGACAAATGGACCTCCCAAAATGCTCCAAGTGAATGAGACATCTACTTGATCTTGGGCCTTCTCTTTCTCTTTTGTTGTTTAGCCTCCTCACAGTTTTGGGAGCTTCCTTTGTTAATGGATACAAGAAATTTGATACTAGTCTGGTTTTGTTTGAATTGTAAATTGATGATTATATCGCACCAAAAAAATAAAACTGATGATTATAGAAATGAAAACTTGAATTTTGTACTATGCTCTGCAACTTATATGGATGAACATTCTATTATGGATTCACGACCATAGTTATAAAATCCGGCTCGAACCAGTAGATCAGACCAATGAACCGGGGCAGATCGGTTAGCTAGCTGATCCAAGTTATGCTTCAGATCGGTCATGCAAAAGAACTAGTGCAAACCAATCCAACTCAGTCAAACTCAAAAAAATGGGTCACCCGGTGCTGGCCCCTTTTGCATATGCACTCTTCTTTTTCCAATAAGCCGGGCCCACACACAAATGAATGAAAGAGTGGAAGTGGCCCCTTTATTTTATAACTTAAGGAAGTGCTTCCATTTGCAATTGCTTTCGATGTGGGACTTAAATATGCTATGTGTTGCATTATGTACTGAAGTGAGATCCTTCACTTGCAATGAAGTGAGATCCTTCTCTATTGTAGTTGCATGTCATATGTTGCTTTTAAGCTGAAAACAAAACGAAATTGGAGGGAAAAACTAAAAAGAAGGAAAAGGGGATTAGGAACATACTTGAGCTTGGAAATGGAGCACGCAAAGTGGATTAAGCAGTACACATAGACATGGAACCTCCACTTTCTGACATCTCTCTAACCATATGTGGCTCTATTCAAGCCTTTACATTTTGTTTGTGCAGGTTACTAGTGCTTTGTGATCTACTTTTAATGTCAAAACACCCAATACAGATTGTAAGTGATATATAAAATGTTGACAAACTACAAGCAATTGTTATATATATATATATATAGTGAAGTTCTTGAATTAGAATTGGCTAGGACTACAATTTATTATGAGCAATATAACAACTAGGCAAAAGCTTATTATTTTTAAAGGGCGCTTGCTATATATTGCTAGTTTATGTATCCTAATGTGATGACAAAACACTTTGTGTAATTATATTAATCTTAATGTGCTTTGAAAGTTCACCCTTCTTGTTGAACTTTCTAATTAATTTGTTAAGTGTTTCATTTTATTTTTAATCTGTTACTTATGTTAAATGGTTTTGTCCCTCAAGCAAACTAATTTATCAAGCTGGCATACTAGTTGAATGGTGCTAAAAGGCAAAACACAGAACCAAAGGCTCAAAAGTTTTTGCCAAAATTGGCAAAGGTTGAAGTTCATGATGGTTGCTTGTTCAAGTGGACAAATAATGTGTGCCAATGTCCTATCTTGACAAAGAAGTGAAAAAGCAATAAGTCAAAGGTCCCTCTCAACTCTCAATGGGTATTTCCTCTCTTGTGACAATTTCAAACTACATACTCAAAGGAACAAAGGAAAAGTAGCTCATTTCATCATAAAAGGAGACTACATTGAAGGCATATGACTGATCCCTCCAAGAATCATCAAATGATCAAATACTCACCTTCTTATAAAAGGTGTTCTTGGAAGACATTCAAACCAAGAGGAAAAAGAAGAAAATAGAAGCTATACTCCTACAAATTTGAAATTCAAAGCCAAAGCATTTTCCTCTTCTCTCAACTTGTAATATTTGTTACCTTATTGTTTTAAGATTATTTAGAAAAATGTTGTATTGAGTGTTATATTCTTCTTAGAGTGAAATAGTAAACTTTAATTCAGAAACTTGTTATTGTAAGCTTTATTTTGTGAATAAAGCGTTGATTGAGCTTGAAGAAACTTATTGAAAAACTACTTGGGTGAAGCTTACTCATTGAAATACTACTTGGGTAAAAGCTTGAAGAGTTTGGAAAAGAATACTAAGTGTCTTATTGGTTGTGCAAAATTGATAGTGGGTACACTCACCTGTAGGGTGGGGCGATGTAGGTTCTAAGTTAGAATTTGAACAAGTATAAAATACTTGTGTTCAACTCTTCTATTCATTCCTCTTCATATTTCATATCCGCTACATCATTCTAGTTTTAAGAAACCAAGTGTTTTCATTAAACTATTCATCAGAATATTCCATATCATAAAAATTGTTTTTACATTTCATTTTCATAGATTTATTAAGACTTTGTAAAATCCACATGAACTATTTTAGTGAATATCCTTAGCCTTTTTTTTTCTTGATAAAATTTGTTTCTGATCAGTATACTAAAACCAAGTATTCACATTATCTTATGGTTGTTCTCTTTGCAAGCCATTATCACCTTATTTGTTCTCTTTGCAAGTCATTATCACATTATCTTGAGATGAGTGGTTCTGATAAAACATTCTAACTTGTGGTTAAGTGTATAGAATTTTTTTAAGAGAACACTTAATTCAACTCCCCTTAAGTGTTCTGATACCATCAATTGGTATCAAAGCTAAAGCTTGGTGGTACAAGCTTAATAGCTTGGAGAAAAGATTCAAAGGACTTGTGATGGCTAACTCCATTCCTACACACTTAAGAAAGATAATCTATACACGTCTCCTTTCTTCAATAGGGTGAACTACTCTTATTGAAAAAAAAAAGGATGAGAATATTTGCAATTGCGACTATGATCTCTGGAAAATCATATTAGAAGAATCAAATCCTGATGACTACAAATCAAGATGGACAAAGGGTTCCTAAACTGATGAAAGAGTGGACACCAAAGAGAAAAAGAAAGTGGAGATGAGTGCTAAAGCTATCAATCTTTTGCACTTGCAATAAGTTTTGAAGATAGAAAAGTATCAAGATGCAGAAGTGCTAAAGAAATATGGGCGAAATTGCAAGTGACACATGAAGGAACAAAACAAATTAAGCAAACAAAAACTGACATGCTAATGAGAGATTATGAACTCTTTATATGAAAGATAAAGAAAACATTGATGAAATCTTTGAAAGATTCACTGTCATTATCAATGGACTTGATATGATGGGCAAATGTTTTGAGAATGAGGAACTTGTGAGAAAAATATTGAGGAGTCTAACCCTCCATGGCTCTTGAAAATTACAGCTATTCAAGAAGGAAGAGATATTAGCACTTTGACATATGATGAACTCATAGGTAACTTGATTGCTTTTGAAACCACTCATCTCAAGAATGAAAAGAAGAAAAAGGACTGGCCTTAAAGTCAAAAATCGAAGAAGATTCTAACCCTAATGAAGAAATAGATGAAGATAATGAGTTCAGCCTCTTTGCCAAAAGAATGATGAAGTTTTGGAAGAAGAGAGGCAAAGGGAAGAAGATCTTCACCAAGAAAGAAGAACTAAAACTAGCAAAAAGATGGCAACTATCATCATTGTAACAACTGGACATTTCAAGAATAAATGTCCTTTGCTTCAAAAGAAAGGACGGCATTAAGAAATTGAAAAGAAAAGGATTGTTGTCCACATGGGAGGATGATGATAGTAGCTTTAACAGTGATGATGATGATGATGATCAAGCCAACTTGTGTCTCATGGCAAATGAAGATGACAATGAGGTAGAATTTTTTGACTTAACAACTAATGAGTTGCATGTTATTATTGATAATCTTTTGATTAACTGCAAAAATATTCTCTCAAGTATACTAGCATAAAGAAGGAAAAAGAGCTTATTGAGGTAAAAAAAACTCTTTTCTAAAAGTTGAAATGAAGCTCTAAAGAAGTGCTATGAGCAATCTTGTAATAGTAACCTCAAATTTGAAAATCATTTATTGAAACAAAAAGTTGAATCATTAACTTTTGACTTAAGTACATTTGTCCAAGGCACTAAGAACCTGGAAAATTTACTAGGATAGCAAAGATGTGCTATAAACAAAGTCGCGGGTTACTATGAAGATTATCAAAATCGTTTTTATAAAAACTTATTTGAAAATCAAAATGGCACATCTACTAGCCATGCTTCTCCTAAAAGAAAAACTTCTATGAAACACTTTTTTAGAGCTTCAAGAAAGAAAAAAATCTCTTTGCCTAAAGTATGCTATAGTTGCAACCAAAAAGGGCATTCTTCCAATGAATGCTTTATTGGGTGGAGAAGTAATGGAAAAAGACTATTACCTTGTGAAAGAAATGCTGCAGGAGAATATAAAATGATTCAAAGCATAAGCCATTGAAACAAATGTGGGTATGTAAAAATATTGATTGATTCAAAAACCATATCCACCAAGCAAACAAAGTAAGGAGTTGTGGTACATTGATAGTAAATGTTCAAGGCACATGACAGGAGATGCCTCCATGTTTGTAACACCCTAAAAGGACCTACTACGCTTAAGTTCACATTTGGATTTTATTAGATGTCACTTATGCCTTGCATTCATTTTCTTTTGAAATTAACTTAGAAAAATAGTGGATAATTTTTTTCTTTTAAATTACTTTTCAAAAGCTTAAACTTAGTGAGAATTGAAATACATAGCGCTTACATAGATGGTACTCAAATTACTTTGTGCTTACTTAATTCAATAGAGTGAAACAAATAACTAAATGTAAAATTACCATTACATAAGCTAAAATCTAACTACTTAATACATAAGTAATACTAGGATATACACCATAGTGATAAGTACTTAATAAATAACAATATAAATTCTACTACTACAAGTATATTTTTCGCATCTACAACATAACTAAATTTCGGAGCTAATTCTTGGAAGGTCTGAAATCTTCATGATTGCCTCCTTTTACAGCTTTGTTGCTTCAAGTGGACTTTGTGCACTTTGGTAATGATGGAAACAAACATAGGAGTGAGAAATACAAGATTTAGGATGTAGTCCTACTTGCACTAAACATGTCATCATTGTCATCCTAGTCATTTCAGGTTTATTCTAAAAAGGTGGACATATAAATAGTTCAATCACTAAATTTTTGCAAACATAATTAGCCAAAGTGGTTGCTTTAATTATTTTATAACATTAACAGAAATATACATTCAGTCATTCATCAATCATACATCCAAATATATCATATAAAGTCACTAATGGGAAATAATAATTTAAGAGATGCATGCATTTCATAATTAATCATCCTCAATATTTATATTATTTTGGATACCACACCTTCTGGTCCCTTCTTTGTTTATTTTGGGTACCACACCTTCGGGTTCATTACTATACTTGAATTACTCATGGTATGAATGCATCAATGCCTTAGACCACCCTAAAAGGGTAATGAGCTTATCCTGGCCGTTGCCACAACCTTATGGTTTTCTTTCACTACCATATCTCAACGATTTAGGAGGTTAAGCCATGAGCTTAGCTCAAGTCCACTTTTCTAGACTATCATTGCTACTTTTATGGCTTTACTTTTATTCTCACTGAGTGAATCACCAATACCCTAATCCCCTTTTGAGGATTAACTTTAAGTTTGATCATTTATTATTTCATTTGAAACATGAATGTATGCACATCATCATGTAATCATTAATAAATCAGGACAGTTAATCATTTCATCTTCATCATTTCATATCTTATCACTATATATTCATATTACTTATATCACTTCATGCCAAAATAGTAGACATGTCATGTAAATCTCATAGTAATCAGCAAATAATCTCATATAGATTTCTTATAAACGATTTGTATTAAAGCAACCCAGCTATCAAGTCTTGAGTCCTTAGTGTTCCTAAAGGTCATGATGTCTTGATTGGTATGTATACATTATAAATGTTTTCTTTGTACTATTTAGCATTCCCTTATTTCATTATTGCATTTCAAAATATTATTAGAGGTTCTTTATATATTTTTAGGCTCCCCTATGTTTGAAGATTATTGCAACTTAGATCCTTAAAATCTCTTTACAAGAATTGAATCTTTTATTTATAGTTCTAACATCTTTTATAAAAAAATTTGTAACTTCTCTTATACTTATTATCCTTGCCTTCTAAATATAGTCCCATATTCTTATCTTATCAACCTTTCTATTAAGTAATTTTATTAAAATACATTTATAATTATGCCATAGTACCCTTGTAAAGTTAACCCTTTCCAGAACTCTCAAGACACCGTCCTAAAACTTTATTTCTCATCAGTATTTTTCATGGTGAAATATATATATACCATACATGGATGTGTTTCTATGTGTCTTAGCTTTCCAAAAGAGTTGAAATCAGTCCATTTAAGATTTTAGAGAGTAGTTACACCTATTTTACTACTGGAAGGTCATATTTAGAGTTTTAGTTTTTGGCTTAACTTTGAAAATTTATATCTTAAGCTAGAGAACTCGTTTAGGTGATTCTTTGGAGAGTGTTCTTTATTAAATTGTTGGAGAAAATTAGTTTTATTCCTAAAACCTTCATATTTTATAGTTTCATATTTTGAAGCAGCTACTGCCAAAATAGCCAAAAATCCAGAATCTATCATTCTCAAGTTTGATGTTACTCCCTCAACACAAGGACTATCTACCATGTTTTTAACCCATATATAAGCATGAAAACATCATAAAAACATTTATAATAGAGAAGTGCATGCAATGATTTATAAAAATATATTGCATAAATAACCATTCAAAACTTTTGTCAATAACACAAGCTTGAGTATTCTCACCATGGACAAGTTAGAAACCAACAATGCTTGAACAAGTACAGAAGAAACTCCTACCTCTTAGGGATGGTCTAAAAGGAGTCCTTCTCTCCCTCCTCTAGCTTGAGCAAGAGTCCTTGGAGTGGATGACCTTGTATCTTGGCTCTAGACTTGAGTCTAAGAAATATTTTTCACTAGAGTTAAAGATTGTAACTCTTGTAAGGCTAGTGAAGTTTGGGCTTAGAATTAAGTGTTTGGATAAATTTTAAAGTGAAGAAGTCTTTGAAAGAAGAACATAAGAAGAAATGGTAAGAATAAAAGAAAAATAACACTTAGGGAGTTTGAAGACTCAAAACTATCAAAGTATATGTATTTTACAAGAGTTGGAACTACCTGCCTTTGCAAAACATGGTGAGGTCTTTGTGGTCTGAAAAATGGAATGAATGAATGAAAGTTTAAAGAGTATTTATAATGGAAGGAAGAAGAATGAAGCACCTGGAGACTAATGTTTGAAGCATGATTTATGCAAGCATGTTAGCCAAATTTTCGAATAAGAAAACTGCATGTTCATTAAACATTAGGCCTTAATTTTGGGTGAGAAACTCCATGTTTCATGCAAACATGTAGGCCTAATTTTACGTGAGAAATGGTCCATGTTTTATGCAAACATGTTGGCCTATTTTGTTAATTATTAAAGGTTACACATTATAGTAATTTCTTTAACCAGACAAGGGTACTTTATAATTAGACAATGAACTGTATTCTTATAATTCCATTTATAGAATAAATGTATCTTTGTTATTTATTAATAAGGTAAGGGTAGTTTGGTAATTTCTTTTACATAGTAAGGGTATTTTCATAATTTCCACTAAGTGATGACATTTTTGTAAATCTTTAATATCTTTTCTAGACACACTGAATATTCTAATACAATATTCTGTTATGTTTCATAACACTTGTCCAGATTCTATTAGCCTTGCTTTCTTCTAATTGAAATCACTAATTAGGATTAATTAATATTTATTGTTATGAATTTAATTATGACAATATTCATGAAGTCTCAAAAGTAAAAGGAGGAAGCATCACTTTCGAAGACAACAAAAGGGGAAAGATCATTGGTATAGGTAAAATTGGAAAAATTCTTCTAGGACCATTGATTATGTTTATCTTGTTGATGGTTTAAAGCATAGTTTGATAAGAGTTAGTCAACCATATGATAATGGCTACCGTGTCTAGTTTCTAATAATGAATGCATCGGATTGAAAAAGACACTAACCACATACTTTCTGTTGGCCAAAGGCATGGAAATATTACGGTGTTCTTTGAAGGATCTAAAAGCAAAAGAATGTAAAATGCTTTGCTTCTTTTGAAATGAAAAATAGATTTGGCACAAAAGATGAAGACATGCAAGCATGTACCAAATATCCAAGTTGCTTAAAAGGACTTGATTAGAGTCATCCCAAAAATTAAGTTTGAAAGGATAATTGCAATGCTTGTCAAAGGGCAGCAAACCAAAACATCTTTTAAATCTAAGGACGTTATCTCAACTTTAAGGCCTTTAAGCTATTACATCTTGATCTTTTTGGTCCCATTCAAACACAAAGCTTGGCTAGGAAAAGTATGATGGTTATTTGTTGTTGACTTCTTTAGA